>JALIGU010000002.1:11019965-12219965 GCA_023053565.1 Aquilegia eximia
ATATTTTACCTTTATTAATATAGTTTATATCTGAACCAAGTTTCAAGGAATTGAGTTGGTGTGTTTGTGTTTGATTTGATCTTTTACTACTGTTCACCAAGAGGAAGGTAAGTGGGATTGTAACGCCAATGGAATGCGGTGAATGAGATTTTGCTTAGTCGAAAGATAATGTTTACAATATTTGTTGTACATCATTCATTACCAAGTACTTCATCTTTTCTTTTCACAAGTCTTCTTTCAGTTATGTTGCATCAGTTATGTTGCATGGTTTTATTGTTATTCTTTTCCTTTTGTTAGGTATTTGGATTCTGCAGCCTATAATTGCGCCCTAATGAACGTTTTTTGGATAACGGGGTAGAAGGATACTTCCATTTATAATATAAATTTGAAAAAAAATAAAAAAAAATTGAGTCTACTAATGGGTATTGATTTTGAATTAGAGATTGCTTCCCATGCTGCAGATTAATATAGGAACGAAGAAAATACAATCTATGTTGTAGTTTGGGAGTTGTATGATGAGCAGTTGATGAATACAAGTAGTGTCTTCCCTGCCACTGTCACTTTCCAAGTGTTTTTTTGGGTTCAAAATTGCGACTATCTTTCTTTGTGTTCAAGTCTCAAGGTGTGGACAAAGTTCAGCAACGGGAGCTGAGTACAACCAACAAAGAAATAAAAGACAATGTAAGTGTATACATATATAAAAACTGAATAAAACCATCTTTTCGTAAACATATTTCATTATAATTGAAAAAGAACAGATATACATTGTCAATATCATTGACGATTCAAATATTGATCTTTGCGATTTTGATTGAACGGTTTATTAAAGTTGATTGTCTATTTATTTATCAAGAGGAACACTTAAACGTCATTTAAAACAAGTAAATACCAATGTGGATCCCTTTATTGAAATACTATGACTATACACGCACGCACACACACACATGTTCACACACACACACACATCAATTACAAGCTGCATAGCACTAAAAAAAATATGTAGTCTAGATTTTTTACTGTTCATGCCAACAGGACTCTGGAACAAGTAATGGGGCGCGCTTCTAAATTTTACATATGAGTTTGAAACGATATAAGAGTTATGTAAAATGATATGCATAATGCATCACACATGAATTGGGCTGTAAAGAGCTTGGTAGGATGACAACTCCAATTTTCGGTGTAATTCCAGTTTAGCCACTAACTTTGAAACTAGGTAGAGGAATTGACATGTAACACTGTCACTTTTATACTAGAAGAATTTGTACTGAAAAAATGGATGTGCTCCTGTTTACTACGAAGAATTTATTTTTTGTGAACTATTGGAAATTCTTTTATGTTCGTATGGTTTATTACATTGTCGAAGCTTTTATGCCATTAATGAGTCTTTGGAGTTGGGACTTGAGAGCACTTTTAAATGAGAGCCATTAAAAATTTGGTTGTTTTATCTACATTTGCTTCTCAGGTGTTGAAATTCCAATTGTGTATTTCTCTGTTTCTTTTTTTATTCATCCCTAATCCCCACTTTTGTATTTTTCTTTGTACAAAAGTGTTCACAGTAAGCTAATATATTATTATTTTATTTATTTTAATTTTTTTACATGCTCTTTTAGTTTGTTATGATAGTTAGTAGGAACTGAACTATGGCATGAGCTGCTTGAATGAGGCTCAAGCATCCGAGGGTTGTGTTTTAAATGATACTGCTGGACTATCTTCCCTGAAAATGGTGTTGGAAAGATATTATGGGACATTCTAGACATTGTCATTCTTTGGACTATTTGGAAACAAAGGAACTAGATGGTGTTCAGAGCCAAGACTCTTGACAGTGATATATGCATTTCAATGGTAAAGGGACTGCTTTGGAGTTGGATTGGTGCAAACACAACTTTTAAGGAACGTCTTTTAAAAAAATTTATATTTGATAGGGTCATTTACTTACTCCCTGAAAGGATTTCAGTATTAAGGTTCCACACTACCGTGGCAATGTTTTCCCTTTCTATTTTTATTTCTATACTTTTATGATTTCAGCTTATTTGTTGTGACCACTCTTCACAACCCCACATGGTTGTAATCCTTTCTTCTATATTAATGAATCAATGTGTTTCCTATCAGAAAATAAGAAATATGCGATAGGAAGGTACATGTGATAATCTTTTTATGCTTAAATGGTATATTTGAAGATTTAGTATAACTCAGTTATTCAGTAATTTGTGTGGTACCTATTTCTCATTCTCAACCTATTTTGAATGCATCATACTCTTTTATTCATGTGGTTATAGAACAACAAAATTTTCTAACACAATAAATCAGCTATCCGCTATCCCTGAATGCAAATAGTTTATATTTAAAAAAGGACAAAGAATTAGATGCAGTTGTATATAAGGTTGTGGTTTCTCTAGCAATTAACGCCAAAAGGATTTGATTTGTATAATGCAATAATCACATCTTGGACAGATTGTTACTGTCTAATTAGTTTTTACTAAATATTGCTTCAAATACCATCAAACAGCAAAATGTAAAAAACATGCATACTTACTGCTCAAATCGCTTTGGTGAGCTATGACCCTGTGAGAGTATTTATCTATACAATGCTAATAGTGAATAATGTATTGCCTTTGCAAAAATACTAGGTGTTGTCTTCACATAATTACTTACTTGAACAAAATGTATGTCAACGGAAAGGCTTTTGGTGTGTTAATGTCAATTGTTCTTTACATAGTTCACTGCGGAATTAATATTATTCTCAGTCAACTGCATTACAAGATTTTAGTTTGTGTGACAATAAATGCTTATATGAACTGGCAAGTAAAATTCTCCTCCTTCGCATATCTATGATTCACTGCACAAAGTTATACATTTTATTTAAGTATACTATATTAAACGATAAGTGAAATAATACAAATGATTACTCAAGCATAATTGCAAATACATGAAAAAGGGTCGAAACTAACATGGCGAAGCCACGGGTATATATATATATACTAGTTGTACCCGTGGCTTCGCCACGCTGGTATCAACAATTTTGTAATTGTTTTTATTTAATTATATATTAATTGAATATATTTTTCATTGTTACTATGCTTTAGTTTTTTTAATTTGAAATTTTATTTCACATATTAGTATATTGAAGTAGTTATGATAATAGTTTGAAGATGGTAGAAAGTGTTTTATTAATATTCTTTAAAACCTTAACAGTAGAAATTCGTTAACTATTTTGTTTGATTTTTTAGTACTTTGAATATACAAATTCTATGTCATAAAATGAATAAAAAAAATATAAGTATATTGGAAAAATAATTAAGTTAATTAACAAAAATTTTGAAATAATAAATAAAAAGAAAATCATAAAAAATAAAAAACATACTACCAAAAATTATTATTAATTTAAAGCTATAAGTAATATATCAATTCCAGATTTAAACACTGAGTATCTTTTATTTAATCTACTTAGCCAATCATTTTTTTTAGTCATATTTGTTGGGACATTATAAACCTCTTGTTATCTTTTGTTGTGTCTTTTGCAAGTTCAGTAAAACACCACTGGTGTACCAGTAACCATGCCACTTATCCAAAATCCTTCTCGACCATCATTTTATTATCTTTTTCTTGAAGGAATTACGGTTGGAAGTACACGCCTACCTATTGAAAAATCTACATTTGCACTCAAAGAAGTTGGAAGTGGTGTTGTGGTGGGTTGATTATAGATTCTGGTACCACCATTACATATTTGGAAGATACCGCTTTCAAATTGGTGAAGAAAGCCTTTAAGAATCAGATAAATCTTCCATTGGCGGATGGGGATTCCACTGGACTTGATCTTTGTTTCTCTTTGCCGTCTGATACCTCAAAAATCGGTGTACCAAAGCTGTTTTTCCATTTAGAAAGTGCAGATTTAGATTTGCCTGCAGATAATTATATGATTGTTGATTCAACTATGGGGCTAATGTGTTTAGCCATGGTAGGATCAAATGGAATGTCAATAATTGGTAATGACCAACAACAAAATATATTAGTCCTGCATGATCTCGAGAAGCAGACAATGTCATTTCTCTATTCAACCCTGCAACAAAACAATTTAAAATACTTCCTATATCATCTCTAATTAAGTATCATATCCTTAATTAAGTATCAAGCAGGAAATCTGACTTCCTATGACGTACTGTGTTGATTAATGAGGGCAACATTCCCCTGACACAACAGCAACACGACCAGTGTTTACACAACCTATAATAGAGCCCAGTAAATTGCAGCAGCACCCAACCTACCCAGCATGATCAGTGTTTAGACAACCTAGAATTTCACCCAACTGTCAGCAACACCAGGAGATTGCAGTAGCACTCAAACGTCAGAATTTCCAGAGCATGACAATAACAACTTATACATAACAGTGATGCAGTAACAATAACATATCCAGCTATGTAAGCACCATTCATCCTTAAGAAGGCATTTTCAACAAAATGAAACTAATGATTATAAGGTTGTGAGAATTGCAGTAATCTTTGCTTGCTCTTCTACATTAAAAAAACATAACTTCGAATTGTAGATGTAATATAAAACAACTCGTCGGTGTGTTAGAAAATGAAAGATCTTATCTCTAAATCCTAGGCACAGTTTATAATTTATTGAAGTCAGGTACCTCAATATCCAATTCAAACATTTCCTCTTCCCCTACAAAATCTTCGTTACCGTTGGCATATTTATCATCATCCACCTTCTCATGTTCTTCAAGTGTTTGTGCATCATCTTCTTGGGTGTTGTCATTTTCCTCTTCATTGTCAGCCTCACTGATGTCATCGCCATCGCTATCATAATTTGTTAGTTTAGAAAACAACGTTCTAGGGGATTTGGGAGATGAGCATGGAGAGTACTCTACCAGAGGAGGAAGACCAATGAACCTCCCTGGAGGAAGTGGTAGAGGAGAATATGGTGAAAGATGTGGAGAATCCTTCTGTGGGTATGAGAAACTGGGAAGTGGTGTCCCGGGCTTCTCCTCCCAGTTGAAGGGAACAGTACTAACAAGCTTCGTCGGAGGTGGAGCCCTATTAACCGAAACTATCTCAGGCTTCCAGTCTTTCTTAGGTGTCCCTGGTTTTTCTTCCCAGAGAAATGGAACTGTACCTTGCTGCCTCACAGGTTTCTTAATAATGGGGGTGATACATTGCTTCTCTACCATTGTTTAGCAAAAATTGTTTGTAATAATCTATTCTCAGGCAAAACTATGCATAACCTGCAAAAACTTTAACATGTTTTTGGTGTAACTGAAACATTTGTAATCTTGCAGAAATTAGGCTCAACTGCTTCTAATATTTTCATTCAGTTGGTGTATCTGTAGAAGTTAAACCTTGAAGGAGATGGGAAAAGGTGGATCAGATTGAACAGTATATAATCAATATTGCAAGAAAGGATGAATTATATACTTTTATTTGAACTACAACAAATGGTCGTAACAATTGATGATGGTACTCACAGAAAGAATCAAAAGAATTTTTTTTATCTATTACTATACATTGGACCCCCTGCATTTTTTCTTATCTTTCTCACCAATCCTATACCAACTCCACCATCCACATTCTTGTCATTTTCCTTCTTTAGGATCTCTCAACCAGATCTAATGGATTCAAGAACTTGAACAACCTCTGCCATGTTTGGTCTCCTCAAGGGAGCTTCAGAAGTACAGATGAGCCCCAACTTCATGACCTGAATCAACTCATTCTCTGCAGAACCCCGAAGGCTTCGATCAAAGCAATCTGAAGCTGTCCCATTCTCCAACAGCTCCCGAACAAAGTCGCATAAAATCATCACCTCGGATGCAGCTGGGCTCTTCACTTGTTTTCTCCCTGTAACCAGCTCTAACAAAATTATACCAAAACTATATACATCACACTTGTCACTGAATCTCAAACTCTGGCAAGCCAATTCTGGTGCAACGTACCCAACAGCAGTGTGGAACTTGCTTAAGCCATAACTATCTGACATGGGCAGTAACTTGACCAATCCATAATCAGAAAACTTCGCATCGTAAACTTCATCCAAGAGTATGTTGGTAGATTTGATGTTAAGATGAAGAACCTGGGGTTTACAATCATGGTGAAGGTAGGCAATCGCCCTTGCTGTACCAAGAGCAATTTGAAATCTTCTAGACCAGTCGAGATCATTCCTTCTGCTACTGGTACTTGCACCAGTATAGATATGTCTGTGGAGATGTTGAAAGAGATTTCCATTGGGAATCAATTCCGATAGAATTAGCTGCATTGTAGATGACCAATAGTAGCCTTGGAAAGCAACCAGATTGGGATGTGCAAGGTTACCTACTAATGGTAAAAATAAGCATTCTCGCAAACTGCTAGATGTTACTAAGAAATCATACTTCAGCCCATAAGGACAGCACTGTTGAAAATATGCCTGTATACAATGGAAACTCAACAATCCAATCCCACGACAATGTCCATGTCCAGGATCCTGGGTCCCATCGAGTGTCGCTACTAAACCTGTAATCAATTAGAGAATAGTAGCCATTTGGAAAGGCGTTTCTGGAACAGATGATTGAAGAGTTATGCGTGGTATGAAGAATTTATATCGACTGGCTAAAAATGAGCTCTCAATGTCTCCATTCAATAATCATTTTTTCATGATTTATATTAATGTTTGAAATGTTATATGAAATGTGAGAACACAGTTGAAGTTAATTTATACAAAATTAATATATCTATATATTTGAAAATACTGGGGTAATAAGTACCTGACATTTTGCTGGAGTGAAAACATAATCTTCTTTTAAAACTACCTTTTCTTCGTTGGTAAAATACAAGAGCAAAAGCTGCAAAGCAGAAGGTTGATAATGATGAGTACAATTTTTAATTAGTAATAAAAACTATCAATTGCCAAAGTATTACATGCCTGAGACAGTACATCAGGTAATAATTTGCCCATGGAGTCATTCCTCCATTTACATCATCAGATGAAAAACATAAGAAGAGCCCTTGTATCCCAATACCCAAAAAATAACCAGCAGTACAAAATACATTCACAGATGCTCAAACTGAAAATATGAGATCATCACCTTCAGTCCCTACAGTCCTTAGAAACAGCTCCCCAACAATGAATTGTACTTGTTAATCATAAAGAACTCTGATTTCAGTACGATGCTTTCCATGGCTGTAAATCCCTCTAAATAGAAATACAGGTCCATAGTTGAATTTCTAAATTAGTGGCTTTTTATGCTACACAAGAGGGCTTCTTACTATGTACAAAGTGTAGGTGACAAAATGGAAGTTAAGTAACAGATTCACAATGTTTTCAGTCACATAGATTGAGTTGATTTTTTTAATACAGCGTATAGATTGAAATATATGTATGTCTATTGTCCTTCAAACCCTAGCATGATGAGCAACAAAGTAAGAGATGATGCATGTATTATGATACCTAAAAATTCATTATAACTAAATGCGAATTACATGATGGATACTACTTGCCTGTATAATAGTCAAGGGTGTAGGCACACTCATGGGTTCAGCTTCTTCTTCTTCCTCATCGTCTATTTTCATGCACCGTCCAAGTTGTTCCAAGGTGTTACTACCCCTTTTAAAGATTGAGGTTTAGTCAAAAAAGTAAACTTTAAAGTTAGAAGCAGATGAATTATGAGTTATGCATAAATTTAAATTACAGATGTAAATTTAAAACAAAAATTAAGCTAACAGTTTTACCTGAATTATACTTTAGAGCCAACGAAATGAGGTTTGGTGCGGGTAAGATATGAAGCTGAAGCTGAAACTGAAAGAGATAAATTGATGAAAATTGAGAGCAGAGAAAGAGATAATTCAGAACTGAAAAAGGGAAAAAAATAAAAATGAAATGATTCATTGTGAGCAGAGAAAGAGATAATCATTATACAGGTATCAAGTTCTCAACGATCCTGCAGTACAATTTATTGTTCATGCAGTTGCTTCCAAATTTCATCTATCCTACACAAAGTTTAATACAACGGGATGCAGTATCAGAATACCCTGATATGTTGATGTACATGCTCTGATGATGATCATATAAAAGACTGCCGTCTGCGACAATCACCATTTTAGAAATCAAATATATGTGGTAAGATTTCAGCAATGTTTTCAATCAGTATTTATTTTTAAAAAAAAATGTTTTCAAACAGTAACCCCTATCTATGGTTTTTTGCTTATATTTCTACGGAATTTTGCCCTGGGCTGAAGTGCTACCTGAAATGGATATACATTGGGTTGGTAATGGTTGCAGTTGCAGTAATGCTCTCTGTGGTCTTCTGGGCATTTTTTCCAAGATAGCAAAGTCAGCATATGTAAGATGTAAGTTTGTTGTATTTGTTCTATTAGTAGCTAGAAATTAGTATAAAGAGTTTAATCTGTTAGCTAGCTATGACTAATATATAATAGACGAATGTAAAACAACTACGCAAAAATGAAATATTCAGCTTCTGAGTTTATCTTGGTAGCAAAAGTTTTGAAAATATTTCATTTGTGATCTATTGATAGGCCCTAGAAGAACACTGTTATAATTTGTTCATCTTGAGCTGAATAACGGAAGTAGCTCTACATGCTACAAGATCAGACGTGATGGATTGTTTTTCAGCTTGTTGAAGTTAGTTTTCACCTTGAAAACTAATGAACATGCATTAGTACAATGAGCAAAATTAGTTTTACATGCTCATCTCGAGCTGAATAACAGACGTGATGGATTGCTTTTCAGCTTGTCGAACACTAATTTAATTTGCTCATCTCGAGCATGTGTTCAACCAGATGTGATGGATTTTTTTTCATCATCATTTCAAATATAGGCTTAGGAATCCATCAAAGCAACAAGATCCATGGTATATTTGGAAACTGGGAAAGCTTGCAATAGGCATAACTGCATTGTTAAAGGAGCAGAGCAAAATATCTCTCACTCTTTTTTTCCAGATGTCATCAAAGTGTCAGAGTGAGAGTGTTTGAAAAGGATCTTCCTGCCTATATATCTTCACATCCAGCAATAGTAGACATATGTGGTAGTGAGCGGACAGATAATACTGCAACAGTTTGCAAAAATAAAGATATCTTATCAAGACTATCAGGAACTATTCTAATGGTTCTATAAGAAAAGAAGGTAGTGGATTTGGTGGTCTATTCAGAGATCACTATGGTGGAGTAAAGCTGGCATTTACAGGAAGCTACAGTTCAAAATCAGTGCTAACCCAAGAGCTGAAGGCCATTGAGATGGGGTTGATAGCTGGAACTACCCTAGGCTCTAACATTAGAATAGTTTGTTGCTCCAAATAAAAGAACTACCCTAGTGATGGTCCGAGTGGCATGGCATTTCTTACTTCTCTTGCGAATTCTGCAAAATTTCAAGTTTTTGCAGTATCAAAGAATAGACTAAGGGGTAAACTTCTTCCATCCATTGGCAATCTCTCAAAAGAACTATCACAGTTATACATGGGCGGAAATCAGTTGGGAGGAAGCGTACCTGCCGAAATAAGTAATTTGGCAGGACTGAGTATGTTAGCATTGGAGTTTAACTCCTTTACTGGAAACCTACCACCTTCCATTGGTGAATTGCCACTCCTACAGAGACTTGTTTTGCATCAAAATAAAATCTCAGGACATATTCCAGACTCCTTTGGGAATCTTGCTCGGTTATACGAAATGACACTGGCTCACAATAACTTAACAGGAACCTATACCTGCAAGTCTAGGCAACATGCTGCGCCTTCAATTAGTAGACTTCTCAGAAAACATGCTTGATGGAACAATACCCCAGGAGATAGTTGGCATACCTACCTTTCTTGCTTTGAACTTGTCCTCAAATTTACTTACTGGATCAGTGCCCATAGATATTGGGAAATTGAAAACGGTTCAAACAGTAGACTTGTCAATGAACAATTTATCTAAAGAAATACCAGTTTCGATAGGTGACTGCACGAGCATGATGATCCTTGATCTCTCAAGAAATTACTTTCAAGGCTCAATTCCAAATACAATAGGCAACTTAAAATCTATAAAGTACATTTCTTTGTCTTCTAATAAACTCTCTGGTAGCATTCCTTCTTCTCTTAAACCACTTGAGTTTATCCAATGCTTGGATTTATCCATGAATGAACTGGAAGGGGACGTACCAAAGGAAGGGATATTCATGAACGCAACTGTGGTTCGTCTCAATGGAAATCCAAATCTATGTGGTGGGATAGCAGCCCTGCAGCTTCCCAACTGCATTGCCCCTAAAAAGCGTTCAAGTGGGTCAAAACTGAAGCTGATCATAGGAATTGGGACCGGTTTTGCTGTGCCCAGCATTCTCTTATGTTTGTTCTTGCTTTTGTTCCAGAAGAGGAACACAAGCAAGGGTAATGTCAATGACGATGTAATTTCATTTGAGGGGCCACAAAGGTTATACATATATCATGAACTAAGGAACACAACAGGTAATTTCAATGCGGATAATGTGATTGGAGTAGGAAGCTTCAGACGTGTTTATAGAGGGATTTTGAGTGATGGTACCCCTGCAGCAATCAAGGTCTTTAAAATGGAGCAGAGAGGTGCTTCAAAGAGCTCTCTCACTGAGTGTGAAGCTCTTTGAAATGTTCGGCATCGCAACTTAATTAAAATAATGGGTGCATGCTCGAGTAAGGAGTATCAAGTGTTGGTGCTTCAGTTCATGTCTAATGGAAGCCTAGAGCAGTGGCTCTACAAGCCTAATGGGTCAGGGATGGAGTTTGATATGAAGCACAGATTGCAGGTAGAAAAAGAGGTTGCATACGCTCATCATGATTGTGAAACTCCTATGGTGCAAATGGTGCAATAAATATCACATAACATTAGAATAAACAATATTAATCTGGTAACCAATCCACAAAATACTCTCTAGAACTTGCTATATAAGCATGTCACGTTCTCATTGAATTCTATGATTCTATCTAAATTCACCTATTGTGTGTAGCTTGTAAACTAAAACTCCACAAAAATAAAAACCCAGAAAATGAACTCATTGAATTCTATCTAAATTCAATTATTAGATTAACAACAAATTGATGATGAAATAGGGCTTTCGATGAATAATTGAATTACCTTTGGATGATACAATAACTCTTCAATTAAGAATTGGTGCATAAGGTAAACAGCTTCTGAATTGACGAATCCCCAGTACAATAGTTCTATGGTATTGCAAGCCTGTAGCACAACCAAAGTAAGATATATTCTTATGGAATCTAAATTTTATAATTGAAAACCAAAAATAACGATGATATAAAAGCATTTTATAGTTGCATGATCACTTTGTTGATTCTAAAACATAATACTTGGAAATAATATAGACTGACAATAATTTTGGAAGAAGTACAAGAAAGAGATACAATTCCGGTTTCAAAAGAGAGAGAGAGAGAGAGAGAGAGAGAGAGAGAGAGAGAGAGAGAGAGAGAGAGAGAGAGAGAGAGATTGTTATCAGCCGAGAAACGTTTGTGAAGAAGAAGGATGGATAGCAACAGATGATGAACACAAACGAGGACTTTGTGCGATGAGATTGAGAAAGAGGAGTTTGGAATTTTTTAGGTTTATTGAATGGGAGAGACGTAAGAGTTTATTCATAGGAATTAAATCAGGATCTCATCTCTATACAGTTGTGGATCTCTATTAAATCAGGACCGTCAAAAGCAACTTAAATATGGACCCAACGGAAAATATAATCTGAGGATTACAATTTAATCAAAATTATAGATTATAATCTCCATGATCATCCGACGGTTCATCATATACATTGAATCTATACTATAAACATGTTGTCACTTATAATATAGACTAGTAAAACCCGTGGCGCTGCCACGATTGTCAATTAATTTTATACTGCATAGTAAATTTTAATTTAGATCAAAATATTTTGTTTGTTCGATTAAAATTTGACGATCATATTTTTTTTTTTTTTTGATTAGTTGATATATGATTTAGAGTTGATTGAACTTGAAGTTGCAATCCCGTAGTCTGCACTCTTGGTAATAATTGTACTGGGAATTCTACTACTGTCAAGAATGTTTTAAAAGAATAAGAAAGAAAACATTAAAAATTAATTAAATCTTGGATATATCATTATACTTAAAATATTCTATATCAAGTCGCAAACTCGGAGCAACGTGTTTGTATTTTGTATTGACAGTTTACATAACATTGCATTTTTGTCGTATGTATGTTTTTTGATTTGCTCTAAACATTGAAGGTCGTCTATGTAGCTTTTGAGCAGCCATAATTAGTATTTCCAACAATTTAGGGGGAGGGCTCCCGTTAAGTTAACCTCGCTTACTACTACTACTAATAATAATAATAATAGAGGCTCACAGCGTAGTTTGTAGCTCGTTTGTCCTCTAACTTTGTATAATTTCTCAAATTTTTATCAATAAAATTTGTTTTTGATTAAAAAAAAAAAACATCATTTGTATATTTTCAGGTTTTTGAAATTACATCTCAATGATCATATAGTAACAGGTTCTATAATAAGAGGTTGATTGATGAATACAATATGCATCCCAGAACGAAACCAGAGAACAAAACTGAAGACCAACATCCAAATTCGGAATGACTAAAACTAAACATATATATTCAAAACCAAAACAAATACTTCCTCAGGGACATATGGAACAAACATATAATAAACATCCATTGTGGATTTATTAACTGCACTAACACCAACAGACATTACAAAAGTATGAACAAAATAGGGGCAGTTATCATTAGGTAGTTGATATCAGAATCATATCACATCAATATCAATTAATATAAACTAAATAAAATTAGTATTAGATATTTACCAAATGACAAAGTATTAAAAGTTCTTCCCCAACCAGTATCTATCAAATAGCCCAAAACTCTAGACAAAAGTAACTATTTTCAATGGAAATAAAATGATGATCCCGTCCACTCAAATTACACTCTATCTCGGTTCTTCATTCAAAGGCCCACCGGTTGTCCTTCCTAACCTTTTCTTGCTCTGGACTGAAATCATTCTTGATGTTGAGTTTCTTCTGTAGTCTACTGTTTGATGATCTTTGCCACAATCTGGAAAGTTAAAATAATTTGCAACCTGAAAAAAATAAAAGGCAAAATGCAAATAATTCAGTCAACAACATAATGGAAGGAGTTTAAACTGAGGTTTGGGTATGTGCTAAATAAAATTCAAACCCAAGCACATAACACGTTACAGATTGTTTAATGTTGGGCACCTCCAAAGTATAGTTTTTGAATTTAAAATTCAATATTTGTCTGGGAGTCCAATAGTGTGTCACAACAATTAATCATACCAGAGTGGACAATCATGATGATACAATGAGAATCCAACTGAAAACGATAAATTAGCTATTTTGGTCCCCTAACTTTGTCCAAATTTTCAGTTGAGTCCCCAAAGTTTAAATTGGTCAATTTGGTCCCAAATCTTTCGAAACGTTTGCAAAATGGTCTCACCGTTACCAAGCATTTAATGCCATTGCAGTAATCTAAATTCTAAAGTCATCAAACCAGAAACTGGAGAAAGATTTAAATAGAAATAAATCCTAGAATACGTAATAAACTTGAGGAAAATAATACTTTACAAATGAGTAATCTGGTCATACCTGTAATCAATTAGAGAAGAATTTCAGGATAAACAACATTGGTTGTTTTGTCATCATCTTCATTCCCTAGGAGAACAGATATTCGATTGGAAGAAGTACACCTTGATAATGCCACATATAATTGGCCATGACTGAAGACATGGTTTCGCAAGTCTATACCCACATACTTAACTGATTGTCCTTGTGACTTATTAATAGTCATTGCAAATGCCAATCGAACTGGGAATTGTCGTCGTGCCATTTGGAAAGGCGTTTCTGAAACAGATGGTTGAAGAGTTATACGTGGTATGAATACATAATTTCCAGCATGGCTACCATTAAGTATCTTTTCTTCTATAACTCTTGTAGCAAACTGGATAACCATTAGACGCGTTCCATTACATAAACCATCTCTCGGTTGAAGGTTCCGTAGCAACATTATTGGACAACCAACTTTAAGTTGGAGTTTGAATGGTGGAAGACTCGGTGGATCCAGTGCTTGCATATTCTCGTTTGATATACTGTTTCCCCTATTCTCGATTGGTTGATCATCTTCAATGGCTTTATCAGCAGCTAGGTACTCATGTAATTCACCGGGAAAATGATTTATTGCTAATTCATTAAGAGTAGCTACATCATCATTGCGAGCAGAGAGAATAGATCGTTCTTGCAAGTAGGTCTCGGTAGCTACCTCTTCCACATTCAGATTGGGGTAAACTTTAAACAAAAGATCCATGGTACTCTTACACCTTTTGATCTCCGAAGGCAATTCCACATCTTCTTTAGGATTTGTTCCTATCTGTAAATTATAATATTAAGGGTATAATAAGCAAAGGTTTAAACGTAGATATAAACATAACAACTATTGTTGAAATTTAAAAATTACCTAGATATGAAAATAACAAATATTGTTGAAATTTAAAAATTACCTCAATCAAATAATCTGCGAACTTGACATTTTCAGTATCATTACTGTTCAGTCGCATATTTTTAACCAAAGTTAAGAGTCTAACACCACTCCACAAATGTGATTTTGTTAGACATGCACGAACAATTTCTTGTCTAGTTCCTTTAGTAATGACAGGGAGAGTCTGTTTGAAGTCACCGCCCATAACAACTGTAACTCCTCCAAATGGTTCATTAATTTCACGAATATCCCTTAGTGTACGATCAACAGCTTCCACGCAGAACCTATGTTGCATTGGTACTTCATCCCATATAATCAGTTTCGCTCTCTTAAATAATTCTGCATGGATTGTTTGCTTTGTGACTGAACAAACAGAGTCGTCTAGAACTTCAAATGGAATTTTGAATGTAGAATGAGCTGTTCTTCCTCCTGTTAATAATAAAGATGCAATTCCCGATGAAGCAACCATTATGACAATATGACCTTCACTTCTCAATGTATTTGCTACAGTATTATAGACGAACGTTTTTCCTGTTCCAGCCGGACCACTTAGGAAAAATACTTGTCCACTATCATTACGAACAGAATTTGTAATCTCCGTATAGGCATTTAGTTGTTCAGTATTGAATCTTGCAACTTTTTCTTGAGCCTTTTCATATAATCCCTGATACACGAAATTCTGATGCTCTGTAATAAGACGGTTGGTAACTACTTCATTCCATGCTTTACACGGTAAAGGCATGTTTGGGAAATCTCATAATGTCTTACCACTCTCCAGCAAGTAGTCGTTCATTAAGAACAACCCATAGTCACAAACATCACTATCACTGGGATCTTGAATGCCAAATTTTGTTTTCAGTTGGTACGGTAAGTCGTCACATATTTTTAAAGCATTTTTCTCCCATAGAGTTTCCGGTCGAGAAGGATTACATTCAGTTAGGATCAAACAGAATAATCTCCGTACCTGTTTACCATATAAAAACTATGAATTAGTGGTGGATTTTCAATAAAAAAAATATATGGAATTTAATAATTATTTTCTGCAAAGTAAAACAGCAGGAGAATACATCAGCAAGTATAATATTCAATAAAAGTGAAGGCTACAGTGCAGCAGGTGAAGGACTTGATAATAATAAAATCCTTCTCCATTGATTCTTTGATAAACAGTTTTCATACTTAGATAAAACAGTTTTAATATTTAGACATATAAAACAAAATGTAAGTACCTGATGACCAGTTTTCATTATTACAGCTTCTTCTAGGCATTTGTCCCATTCATTGTCATCTTCTAGAAGACCTCGAGCAATGCATGCTTCTCTGTATGTCTTATGTTCGATGCCATCCACACTATATAAGGATTCAAATGACGATGGTCCTTTCACAACGGTTAATAGTAACCTAAGGTAAAATCTTTCACCAGAATTTGGATTGGCAAAATACATCCGACCAATAGAAAAGGCTGAAGTAACTCTTGGTGTCCATTTCTTGTTATCCTTGCACCATCTAAAATGTTCAGGAAATTCTTGGTAAGTATAAGCTTTAGTAATAGGAATTTTTCTATACCAATCGAAATATGCAGTCAAAGATGATTTCTGATTTTCAGCCTTTTCTTTTACTTGTTCTGGCGTGTCGTTAGGATTGAAGACACACACATGCATACCTTTCAGATGAAGCGCAAGTCTAGTGACACATGGTAGTTCTTCATGTATTCGGAATCCATATAATCTCCGCGCTGCTTCAGTAGGACCTACATATCGAGCATCAAGATACTGTTGAATTTCATCATCTTCCGCCCCAACCACCATTGTGGTTCTATCATGGCCTTTGTAAATGTACTTGTTAATATATTTGACTGCCCTTACTGATGCACAAATTTCCACATTAATGTGGCAATCAAACATTTCTGATAAATGAGGATTGTATGGGACTACATCTTTGTTATCAACCAGGTGTCCTCTAACATGATAACTTTTACCAGTTTTTCTTCGCCTATAAATTGGGTAGCCATCCACATCTATTCTGGTATCATTTACATTTTCTCTTGGATATCTAGACCTGCAAACCTTGTTCTCCATACACACTGATTCCATGTTGCGAGTACCACAGGGACCATGAACCATGCATTTCTTGATAGTTTCAAACAAAGCTGGATGTTTTATAGGATCAGGGAACTCAGCACAAACAATTCTGTCCACTTGATCTGTCGTCCTGATTTTGTCTTCAGGGTGAAGAAAAAGCAATGCATGCATATGTGGAAGGCCGCGTTTTTGAAATTCTATTGTATACACCTTTGCAACAACTCTTCCAAATAATCCTCTATTTTCTATTTCATGCATAATTGCTTTTCTTTTAAGCTCGAACACACGTGCAACTAAATCAGGACGATCTAATGCAGCTTGACCTGGCTTAAGCTCATTCTGAATTTCTGGCCATTTTGGATTAGCAGTCACCGTCATGAATATATCTGGATGTTTGTAGTATCTGGTAATCGCCATAGAATCCTGGTAGATTTCATACATATGCCTTGGACTGCCTAAATGAGTGGACGGTAGAATGAATTTTTTCCCAATGTCATTAGGATTGTGACCATTGGTAACAATATCTGTCAATCCACTATATACATCGCAGCGTAAATCAGCTTGGTGTGTCCTAATCCAATATAATCGATTTTGTTCATAGGACGCCCATGCATCTACAATAAATTGTTGGAACAAAATGCCAGCTCGAAATAAAGCAGAATATTCAGTCGTTCTCTCAAATAAGCGATAGCAGAAATACTGAAGCTGAGTCAATCTATTCTTTATTTTTTTACCTGTAACTGTAAAATACCGTTCGTTCTTGACATCCCAATGTTTCATATCTGTAGACCAACCAAGATCTCCAGTTGGAAATAGTAAGACATAGTGTGACGGCAAATACAGTGGGTGGCATTCGCTTATTCTTTCGAGATTGTTATTCTTCAGGTGCAGTATTATGTCTCGCTTCGAAGTCGGTTCAGTCCCATCCCCAGGAATAATAACAGCAATATCTTCAGACGTTGGGAGATTATAGCGTCTAGGATCAGTAGTGGGCGTATAAGCTAACCTTATAGGTATACTTTCACCGCCATTGCTATTAGCTGATTTCAGAACATCATACGCACCTTTGTATATTTTGCACAACTCATTTGATTCCAATAGAGTTTCTTGAATTATTTTCAGAATAGCTGGATTTAAGTGAAGGTTCCTTTTCTGTCGGCAATCCAATGCAATATGGGGATCATAAATATATAGCTGTGAATAACTTGGAGATTTGTCTGATTCCGGTAACAACGATCCAATTTGATGGGACAACTGACCATGAATTGTGAAAGAAGTTGGTCCTCGACCTTTTAGAATACGTTTGTCCATCGAAACACCCAAACTGGAGAAGGCATTAGCAGCATTATAGGATCTAATATCTTTCCTGAAAGATCTTGCCAGTGAATTTCTTCCTTCGTATAACAATTTAATAGCAGAAGGCAATGGTGTAAGTAGTGGCAACTTTATCTTTCCTTGCAGGCAACACATACCGAAAAATGACTTCTTTTTAGTGGATTTAGTCAATCGTTCATCTAACCAATGATAAACAGAACATGATGGACATATGACATCCATTTTCCCAAGATAGTGTCTTTCTTTTGGAATATTTTCTACTTGATCGATTGGTATGTGAATTTCATCTTCTAATATAGTATCGTAATGAGAATCACTTACAGGATGAACATTAGTAGTAGAATCATTTTCTTCCATGTTTGTCCTTTCTCTGAAAAAAATCAATAATTGGATAAAACATTAGTTTTTAAACATAATTCTCAAATTTAAAAATAAAAGGAAAATAAACTTGCCTAAGAAATTGTCTATTGTAAAAGAGGAAAATCAATTTAAAATAGAGTGACAAAGTATGGAATTAGAGTTTGTTGAACCCTAATTTGCAACAATCAACCTTAATTTGAAGAAATTAAAAACGTCATTTAAAAATTAGTTTATTTAAACTGTGTGTGATGATGATGATGATAAGAGATGTGAAACCTTAAGAGATGTCAAACAAATTATAATCATTCTAACCCAGTATAGTACAATAATTTCTCGATTTCCTTCAAATCTTTTTGGCTATCCTCTGGGATAATTCAAAAATCGGGCTTTAAATTAAAAATCTAAAAATTTATATTAGTAAATAAGAAATATAGTTAACTATATATAAACAACTTACTTCATAGGGCATCGTTTTATAACATTGTATTCACGGGAAGAATCTCCAGTTGACGATGAACCATAGAAATATGTAATAACCTCAACAATAGGTTGTTTTCCTTTGGTTTCTTCTAATAACTGATTTTCATCTTGTGATCGTCCATCCACAACGTCTTCCACAGCTTGTAATACTCCATCCATTATTCCATCCATTGAATAAAGAAAACAATTTTCGTTTTCTTTTTCTTTTTCTTTTTTCCTTCGAAGACGTTGGCTTATTTTGTGAGTCTTGTCCAATGGAGTGCTACAAATAATGAAACATTTGTCAATTTCTTTTAAATATAAGTTTATATGTATTACATGCAAGGCCAATACTATTATACGTACTTTGCATTCCATTCTTTATTCGGCGTTGTGTTTTGTTTTTTGGAATTCCCAACAGAACGTTCTCTCTCTCTTCTTTTTCGTTGACTGGTTTGTTGCGTGCTTAGACCTTCAAGGTTTTCTTCTTGCATGCATTGCCTTTAGTAAAACAATATTATATTTTAAAACTTTTTCAAACAGTAATAAAATACTCAGTGTTTAAGAAATAAATACTTCCTCTGTTTCAATTATCTCTGGCAATGTGGCATCATTATTGTTAGAAACTGTTAGAGGAACATCTTAAATTTGTTAACAATATAATGAAATCCTAAATTTGTGCAATAAAAAAATTCAGACCCCATTTATATAACTATTTTAGCTAAATAATCATAGTAACAGAATATATACTTACTCTTCTTGATTTGTTGCTCGCAATATGGTAGGATTGGTTGGAGGGACATCCTTGTTGATGTGTTGTCTTTTATTGGACAATAAAATCCTATATGATTGAATAGTAAGGAAGAATTATACTCCATAACAGTAATAAAATACTCAATGTTGAAGAAAATAAATACTTACTCTGTTTCAATTATCTCTGGCAATGTGCAATCATTATTGTTAGAAACTGTTGGGAGGACATCCTCTTTGTCGCATTGCGTTATATTGGATAACGGTATACTAAATATTTTAAGAAAAAAAAAATTCAAACTCCACACTCTACTGATATAACACTTTGAATAAATAAACACGTAGTCTTAACAGAATATATACTTACTCTACTTGAGGAACTTCTTTGTTGACGCATTGTCTTTTATTGGATAATAAAATCCTATATGTTTGAATAGTAAAGAAGAATTATATTGTGTTTTTATCAATTTTGTCAATATGAACCTATCGAAAATAGAGGAAAGAGTGTAAGTTATAAATAAAAAATTAACTCACTTTTGTCCTGATCGTTCATTTTCTCTTCGTTTGCGTTGTGCTATTTGGTAATTGGACAATAACACGATGTTATTTCCTGCACTGGTTTCTCGTGCTACACTTTTGGTTGGTGTTTCGTTGTTGCTGGAATTTAATAAACCCCTACATTTTTGGTATTAGTAAATGAGTTGATATCATTATTGATAAGATAATTCATTTTAAAATGTAGAAATTACTGACTTTTGTTTAGCACGTTCTTTTTCTCTTCGTCTGCGTTGTGCTATCTGAGCTTTAGACAATGACACGATGTTATCTTCTGCAATGGTTTCCCTAAGAAAAAAAAAATAGTTATATAACATTACACAATAATTAATATTATATATCATAGTATATATTATTATACACTTACTGTTCTACTGTTATGCGTACTCCTGAACATCTATTGTTCGAAGAATTTTCTTTTCCGGTATTCATTCCTGAAATTAAAACCATGAATTGTTGTACGTAAATTACTTAAATCAACAGAGGATTGAATGATAGGAATAATCCATAAATAATCAACAGACTGTAGCTGATAATATTTATCATGCCGGATGTAGGTACAGGAATGTCAATTAAATATAAGAGAGAAATAATCTAAAAAGAGAGTTACACTAAATAAAAAAAATGAGGAATATAACAAATTATATTTACCTCAATTAGAAGAAAACCTGATTAGCTGCTGAATTGATATAAGTTATAACATGTTAATGTATTTATCATAAAGCAAATCTGTAGATTAATTCAACCAAATAAAAATCACTACATTGTTGGCCTAACCAAAACAGTCTGCTGAAGTTGTCTAATTATGACGGGAAAAAATACACAACTCAGTGAATGACAGTGAAATTCAGATTTTATATTATAATGTTTAAAACAAAACAAAAATAAAAATAAAAACAAAAATAAAAATAAAAACGGGTTTGAACAAAATACTGAAATATTTTCTACAATCAACACAGCCACTCATACTGGCATTGTTCAATAATATAAGATTATCTATCTATAGGGCCTAGAAGGGTTAATACGTAATAGGATTCTCACCCAGACAATCAATATTTTAGACATCAGAATAGCCCTCACTGGATGATCATATAGTTAAAATTAATACCCAAATTAAGAGTCAAAATAGTACCTTGGAATAATAGTATCTACGATTGATGGATTTCACATAGTTTTGCAAATTTGAAATCTGCAATCACCGACCTACATTTGAATTCAAATTGATTGCATCAATATCATAGAAATAACAGAGAAGTCAAGACAGAGCATATCAATCTATAATATTCACTGATTCACATTCTACAATTAGTTATCAATCTATAAAGTTGTTTTAATCCAAACAAATCCCGTTGTGCATATGCTCTACCAAAACAGTCATACCCAGATCCTTAAAACTACCGGTATGACTAATCCCGCATTGTTTGACCCACAGATCATTCATACCTAATAACCTGATGTGTTTCTATACTGGTTATGCTGCAACCATACAGAGGATTAAGGATACATGACTTTTAAATAAAACAATGACTTTCAGTTAGGCATGCTACCATCTTCATAACTGACATTATTCAGGTTAATGCTTAACAGAACTTTGCTCAAAGTATGCACAACAGACGGAACTAAACACTTCCATTAAGAATTTATTCAGTTAATTTACTGCTGGGTAGGTTAAAGTATGTGAATTTATGAATCTAACGAACCAAATAGGTCTCTTGAACTCACTTTCTACATATTTCTTATTAAATAAAACATCTGAATCTTCATGTAAAACTATAAATGAGCTCATTTTTGCACTATTATGTCAAAGGAGAATTCAGTTCTGAATGTGTTCGCCACTGCAAGAATGAACAGGTGAAAAAATTGAGGCTTTGACCAATTTAGATAATTTCTAAGATATATATTTGCAAGTAAAAAATTGATAAAATAAAATTCAGAGATGGGTAAGATTTTCGTAATGAAAAGTAAAACAAAATTCAAAATCCAAATAAAAAAACAACTTTTGGTTGATGTATAAAATGGCTAATCTATTGCTGATGCAGTTTATATCAATCTTTTTGCCTGAAATTCATAAAAAAGTAGAAAGAGAGGTTTGATTGAAGGAGAAATACATACCTTTTGAAGAAAGTGATTGATGACTGATATGATGATGTAACTTGAGAAGAGAATAGAAGAGAATGAGATGGGGGAGGCCGGACGGGGAAGAAGTTTGAGAGAGACAGAAGTTGGTGAAGAGAAAGATGGGGACGAGGATGAAGATTGGGGTTTTAATCCTAGTCACCCTAAATATTAATCTTAGTCGTACTAATAATTGGTGCAATACCTAACTCAGTAGGCAACATGTAAGGTTGTAATTCACCAGGATATAATTTTATCCTGGAATTGTAACCATTTTTGTAATTCTAAGAAGAGATAAAGATTCAAAACTTACCTCTAAACGAAAACCATGCTTCACTCCCTCTAGAACGTTTTGTGCCCAACTCTATGAACTATAAAATTTTAGAAGGGCGCAGCCACTGTGAATACTGAACTCAAATATAAATAAGGATTCAATAGTTGGTATTGAACCTCAGAGATTTCCCACTTGATTTCGCAGAGATTGGTACGTAGTGTTACATACTGCAAACATAGAAACACTGAATTATTTGAGGAATAACAATATCTAAAAGTAATTCAATTTAATTTAGTTTGATATATTTATCTAAAAGTGCTAGTCCAAAAGAGCAACTGCAGCACAGGTGCATGGACATTAACACTGACTGCAGTCTTTGCAAGCGACACCAATAGAGTATTCTGCGCCTTCTGCTGAAATGTGAAGTCTCCAGATCTATTTGGATTGAGCTCAGTGCAGAAATGTTGATATTGAGGAATTAATTGAAGCAACTACTTCAATTCAGAATTTTCTAGAGGCCTGGCCTGCACACAGAGTGAACGGTTTGGGTCAAACAAAAAGTTCAATCTTTTTTTTTAAACCAAACATATGAGGAAGACATTATATTGGAGGCTATTTGATTCAGCAAATCTTGTAGCTATATTAAGGACTTGCTTGGTAAAGCTACAATTAGGGGTGGGCACGGTTCGGTTCGGTTCAACTTTTCCACTAAACTGAAACCGAACCGTGCAAGTTGGTTCGGTTCGGTTCGGTTTCAAAAACCGAAAATTATTATTAAAACTGGGTTGGACCGAACCGATTTGATTCGGTTCGGTTCGGTTCGGTTTTCGGTTTGGGCTTTATTATGGGCTTTTGTGTTTTGGGCTTTAATAACTTCATTTTTTTTATTTTTTTTTTGTAATTTTTTTGAATATTTGAATATAATCTAATATTTATAAAAAAATAAAAAAAAAACAAAAAAAAAAATCATATATAACGTGTATATATAAGTAAAAAATAAAAAATAAAAAAAAAAAAAAATATATATATATATATATATATATATATATATATATATATATATATATATTAATAAATATATATTCGGTTCGGTTCGGTTTGAACCGGAATATTAGAATAGAAATTGGAACCGAATTGTATATACTCGGTTCGGTTCCGGTTCCAGTTCGGTTTTGACCGGTTCCTAGTCAACACAGTTTTGACCGGTTTTGACCCGGTTCGGTTCCGGTTTTAATTCGGTTTCCCGGTTTTTTGCCCACCCCTAGCTACAATCAATCATTAAAAAAAAAAAAAAAAAAAATTATCTTCTTCCTCCTCATTAGATAAGAAACAAACAGGTGAAATCTCCTCTCTCTATCTTATTAGTTGGATGGAAGGTTTTGATGAAGTAAGAAGCAGAGAAAGAATTTTATCTTGTGAGGGAGGGCAGAGTAGTTTCCACGCCAATTGAACTTTCGAAATTGTTTGTTTGTTTGTTTGTTAATGGCTATAAATTGTTTTTTAAAAAAGTGAAAACGCACCTTGAATCATAATGATAATATCCATCATCTCCACTCCATTTACCTAATTACTCCAATGCTGTTAATCATTAAATTACAGTTAATGATTGAGAATAGAGTTCACCTTAATGATCAAGATGTTTGCTATTGCTGCTGATTGAAGGTGTAAAAGCTTGCTATTGCTGCCGAAGGTGTCAATACAATCAAATCACCCCCCAAAAATCGATTTTTCTTGGAGAAGAGAAAGAACTTAATCAAAGTAGAAAAAAAAAAGTGCCGAAGATTGGAGAGATTGAATTAGAGAGAAGGAGAAGCAGAGATATTGGTTTAATGATGAAGAAGAACATGTGAAAAAGAGATGGAGATTGTTTTCAATAGAGCAACGATAAAGTTTGGTGGTGTGAATGTTTGATGATGTTTTATTAAGGTTTAGAGGAAGTTTACCAAAAAAAAAAAAAAAGTTTAGTGGAAGGACTTCAGGACACGATTGAAGTGAAGAATAAAGAGAGTCTAGTCATACACATTAGAAAATCCTAGTCATACACATCCATCCTAGTCATACAAAATATTAGTCCTAGTCAAGAAATCCAACCATCCCCAGTTTTGATAGGTGAACACGCACACACTAATGCAACCACGATTTTGCAATAATGTCTTTCTAGGGTCATCAGTCAGAACATACAATGTTACATGGTAGTACATATAAATAGTTACCGACTTACCGCCTACACACATGCTTACACCACCGCAATGTTTGTGCATATATGATATATGTCATGACTGTACATGCATAAAACTCAGCTAGAATGAAATCAAAGAGAGGTTGATACACGGTAAACACATCAGCAAGTTGGCTTTCTATATTCACATAAGGACTTCAGAAGGAAACTTTCTGGACTCTCATAGCTCAAGGTGTAATCTAAACCTTGGGATGCCAGAGCCTTGGGATAAAATTAAGAGATTTTTGGACATACCCCCCCAATTGAAAGTCAAAATTTGAGATACCCCCCATTTGAAAAAAAATTTGAGATACCCCCCCAATTCAAGATCATCGCCATCATTGCCAGCTCTGTGATAACAATCACTGTCAGCATCAGCATTGCTATAAGCATCATTGTCAGCAGCATAACTGTCAATGTCAGCACCGCAATTAGCGTCACTGTCAGCATCAACATCATCACTGTCAGCACCAGCACAGCATTAAAGCATGCACTAATCCAGCCTCCGATCAAGTACCCAAGTATTGAATAAATAGCAACAATACAAACCTGAGTGTCGTGTCAAAGAAAGTTCAAGTACCCCTGCATAAACGAAATTGAGAGTTACAAATACACCAACAAAATCTGCAAGGAGTAATAATAGCTAAATAAAACAAAATGTATTTTCTACTCTGTCAGATGAATCTTATAATGCCATTGAAAGAATCTAAATTCTAAAGTCATCAAACCAGAATTTGGAGAAAGATTTAAATAGAAATGAGAGATAGAATACGTAATAAACTTGAGGAAAATAGTACTTTACGAATGAGTAATCTGGTCATACATGTAATCAATTAGAGAAGAAACTGAAGACATGGTTTCGCAAGTCTATACCCACATACTTAACTGATTGTCCTTGTGACTTATTAATAGTCATTGCAAATGCCAATTGAACTTGGAATTGTCGTCGTGCCATTTGGAAAGGCGTTTCTGAAACAGATGGTTGAAGAGTTATACGTGGTATGAATACATAATTTCCAGCATGGCTACCATTAAGTATCTTTGTTTCTATAACTCTTGTAGCAAACTGGACAACCATTAGACACGTTCCATTACATAAACCATCTCTCGGTTGAAGGTTCCGTAGCAACATTATTGGACAACCAACTTTAAGTTGGAGTTTGAATGGTGGAAGACTCGGTGGTTCCAGTGCTTGCATATTCTCGTTTGATATACTGTTTCCCCTATTCTCGATTGGTTGATCTTCTACAATGGCTTTATCAGCAGCTAGGTACTCATGTAATTCACCGGGAAAATGATTTATTGCTAATTCATTAAGAGTAGCTACATCATCATTGCGAGCAGAGAGAATAGATCGTTCTTGCAAGTAAGTCTCAATAGCTACCTCTTCCACATTCAGATTGGGGTAAACTTTAAACAAAAGATCCATGGTACTCTTAACCTTTTGATCTCTGAAGGCAATTCCACATCTTCTTTAGGATTTGTTCCTATCTATAAATTATAATATTAAGGGTATAATAAGCAAAGGTTTAAACGTAGATATAAACATAACAACTATTGTTGCAATTTAAAAATAACCTAGATATGAAAATAACAAATATTGTTGAAATTTAAAAATTACCTTAATCAAATAATCTGCGAACTTGACATTTTCAGTATCATTACTGTTCAGTCGCATATTTTTAACCAAAGTTAAGAGTCTAACACCACTCCACAAATGTGATTTTGTTAGACACGCACGAACAATTTCTTGTCTAGTTCCTTTAGTAATGACAGGGAGAGTCTGTTTGAAGTCACTGCCCAGAACAACTATAACTCCTCCAAACGGTTCTTTAATTGCACGAATATCCCTTAGTGTACGATCAACAGCTTCCACGCAGAACCTATGTTTAATTGGTATTTCATCCTATATAATCAGTTTCGCTCTCTTGAATAATTCTGCATGGATTGTTTGCTTTGTGACTGAACAAACAGAGTCGTCTAGAACTTCAAATGGAATTTTGAATGTAGAATGAGCTGTTCTTCCTCCTGTCAATAATAAAAATGCAATTCCTGATGAAGGAACCATTATCACAATATGACCTTCACTTCTCAATGTATCTGCTACAGTATTATAGACGAACGTTTTTCCTGTTCCAGCCGGACCACTTAGGAAAAATACTTGTCCACTATTATTACGAACATAATTTGTAATCTCTGTATCGGCACTTAGTTGTTCAGTATTAAATCTTGCAACTTTTTCTTGAGTTTTTTCGTATAATCCCTGATACACGAAATTCTGATGCTCTGTAATGAGACGGTTGGTAACTACTTCATTCCATGCTTTACACGGTAAAGGCATGTTTGGGAAATCTGATAATGTCTTACCACTCTCCAGCAAGTAGTCGTTCATTAAGAACAACCCATAGTCACAAACATCACTATCACTGGGATCTTGAATGCCAAATTTTGTTTTCAGTTGGTACGGCAAGTCGTCACATATTTTTAAAGCATTTGTCAAGAAGGATTACATTCAGTTAGGATCAAACAGAATAATCTCCGTACCTGTTTACCATATAAAAACTATGAATTAGTGGCGGATTTTCAATAAACAAAATATATGGAATTTAATAATTATTTTATGCAAAGTAAAACAGCAACGGAATACATCAGCAAGTATATTATTCAATGAAACTGAAGGCTACAGTGCAGCAGGTGGAAGGGTGAATTATTAGGGACTGTTATGGTGTGTGTTGGCAAAGGACTCGATAATAATAATCTCCCTCTTAATTGATTCCTTGATTCCATGATACCTAACTTTAATAGCAACAACAATGGGATTGAGTTGTTTATCTGGGTTCGAGATCTTAAAGTAGCTTGGTGCACTTGGAAAACATGTCCAGATGCTACAGGCGCCTCTTCAAACTCATTAAAAATTTCAGAAAGTTTGCGACCAAATGCCTTCTCAATAGTGTTTTTTGTATAGGCAAATCTATGTTCTGGCGGTACAGTTTGAAGCTTTGAAAGCCCAACACTTAGAGGTCGGACCTGACCCCACTGACCGCATGGTATAAAGGCAGGAGATCTATAAGGGTCCATATTATTCTGTCAGCCTTCCCCCTTCTGTTGATGTTTGTGCTCTCAATGACCTGCCAGATTTCCTATAGTTGAGTGATGTTTATATGTGGTAGTGTCCTAAATTCAGACCATTTACAATCAGCCTACCCCTCTAATGGTACTAAACTCATAGTTAGAAACTATGTCCCCTGAATCAGATGACAACTACTATTCTGCAGGGACGACAATTAGGCCACATCATATAAGGATAGTCTACAAATCTCTAAGAAAGTTAGGTGGAATTTGTGAGTAGAGTGTAGAGATTACATCATTGTGTTTTCATGATGGTCCACAACTTCATCCTTGGGGGAAAAAAATTGAAGTGTTTATAGCTATAGATGCAACAGTAAACAGTTTTCATATTTAGATAAAACAGTTTTAATATTTAGACATATAAAAAGAATTTAAACATAAATTGTGAGTACCTGATGACCAGTTTTCATTATTACAGCTTATTCTAGGCATTTGTCCCATTCATTGTCATCTTCTAGAAGACCTCGAGCAATGCATGTTTCTCTGTATGTCTTATGTTCGATGCCATCCACACTATATAAGGATTCAAATGACGATGGTCCTTTCACAACGGTTAATAGTAACGTAAAGTAAAATCTTTCACCAGAATTCGGATTGGCAAAATACATCCAACCGATAGAAATGGCTGAAGTAACTCTTGGTGTCCATTTTTTATTATCCTTGCACCATCTAAAATGTTCAGGAAATTGTTGGTAAGTATAAGCTTTAGTAGTAGGATTTTTTTCATACCAATCGAAATATGCAGTCAAAAATGATTTCTGATTTTCAGCCTTTTCTTTTACTTGTTCTGGCGTGTCGTTAGGATTGAAGACACACACATGCATACCTTTCAGATGAAGCGCAAGTCTAGTGACACATGGTAGTTCTTCATGTATTCGGAATCCATATAATCTCCACGCTACTTCAGTAGGACCAACATATCGAGCATCAAGATACTGTTGAATTTCATCATCTTCCGCCCTAACCACCATTGTGGTTCTATCATGGCCTTTGTAAATGTACTTGTGAATATATTTGACTGCCCTTACTGATGCACAAATTTCCACATTAATGTGGCAATCAAACATTTCTGATAAATGAGGATTGTATGGAACTACATCTTTGTTATCAACCAGGTGTCCTCTAACATGATAACTTTTACCATTTTTTCTTCGCCTATAAATTGGGTAGCCATCCACATCTATTCTGGTATCATTTACATTTTCTCTTGGATATCTAGACCTGCAAACCTTGTTCTCCATACACACTGATTCCATGTTGCGAGTACCACAGGGACCATGAACCATATATTTCTTGATAGTTTCAAACAAAGCTGGATGTTTTATAGGATCAGGGAACTCAGCACAAACAATTCTGTCCACTTGATCTGTCGTCCTGATTTTGTCTTCGGGGTGAAGAAAAAGCAATCCATCCATATGTGGAAGGCCGCATTTTTGAAATTCTATTGTATACACCTTTGCAACAACTCTTCCAAATAATCCTCTATTTTCTATTTCATGCATAATTGTTTTTCTTTTAAGCTCGAACACATGTGCAACTAAATCAGGACGATCTAATGCAGCTTGACCTGGCTTAAGCTCATTCTGAATTTCTGGCCATCTTGGATTAGCAGTCACCGTCATGAATATATCTGGATGTTTGCAGTATCTGGTAATCGCCATAGAATCCTAGTAGATTTCATACATTTGCCTTGGACTACCTAAATGAGTGGACGGTAGAATGAATTTTTTCCCAATGTCATTAGGATTGTGACCATTGGTAACAATATTTGTCAATCCACTATATACATCGCAGCGTAGATCAGCTTGGTGTGTCCTAATCCAATATAATCGATTTTGTTCATAGGACGCCCAAGCATCTACAATAAATTGTCGGAACAAAAGGCCAGCTCGAAATAAAGCAGAATATTCAGTCGTTCTCTCAAATAAGCGATGGCAGAAATAATGAAGCTGAGTCAATCTATTCTTTTTTTCTTTACCTGTAATTATAAAATACCGTTCATTCTTGACATCCCAATGTTTCATATCTGTAGACCAACCAAGATCTCCAGTTGAAAATAGTAAGACATAGTGTGACGGCAAATACAGTGGGTGGCACTCGCTTATTCTTTCGAGATTGTTATTCTTCAGGTGCAGTATTAGGTCTCGCTTCGAAGTCGGTTCAGTCTCATCCCCAGGAATAATAATAGCAATATCTTCAGATGTTGGGAGATTATAGCGTCTAGGATCAGTAGTGGGCGTATAAGCTAACCTTATAGGTATACTTTCACCGCCATTGCTATTAGCTGATTTCAGAACATCATACGCACCTTTGTATATTTTGCACAACTCATTTGATTCCAATAGAGTTTCTTGAATTATTTTCAGAATAGCTGGATTTAAGTGAAGGTTCCTTTTCTGTCGGCAATCCAATGCAATATGAGGATCATAGATATATAGCGGTGAATAACTTGGAGATTTGTTTGATTCCGGTAACAACGATCCAATTTGATGGGACAACTGACCATGAATTGTGAAAGAAGTTGGTCCTCGACCTTTTAGAATACATTTGTCCATCGAAACACCCAAACTGGAGAAAGCATTAGCAGCATTATAGGATCTAATATCTTTCCTGAAAGATCTTGCCAGTGAATTTCTTCCTTCGTATAACAATTTAATAGCAGAAGGCAATGGTGTAAGTAGTGGCAACTTTATCTTTCCTTGCAGGTAACACATACCGAAAAATGACTTCTTTTTAGTGGATTTAGTCAATCGTTCATCTAACCAATGATAAACAGAACATGATGGACATATGACATCCATTTTCCCAAGATAGTGTCTTTCTTTTGGAATATTTTCTACTTGATCGATTGGTATGTGAATTTCATCTTCTAATATAGTATCATAATGAGAATCACTTACAAGATGAACATTAGTAGTACAATCATTTCCTTCCATGTTTGTCCTTTCTCTGTAAAAAATCAATAATTGGAGAAAACATTAGTTTTTAAACATAATTCTCAAATTTAAAAATAAAAAAAAAATAAACTTGTCTAAGAAATTGTCTATTGTAAAACGGGAAAAACAATTTAAAATAGAGTGACAAAGTATGGAATTAGAGTTTGTTGAACCTTAATATGCAAAAATCAACCTTAATTTGAAGAAATTAAAAACGTCATTTAAAAATTATTTTTTTTAAATTGTGTGTGATGAAGATGATGATGATGATGATAAGAGATGTGAAACTGCCCACAGTCTTGTACACAAAGCAGTAGTTGTATAGGATTATGTTATTCTCAAGCGGATATTGCCTGGTCTGCCACGGTTGTGTAACCCAGCTTAGGATTGAATAGATACTATCTCTTAAAATATAATGCACAGTCTAAATTCTTCGTTCTCTTAATTCTGTTTTTAACAACTGTTCCCACTCTTGGAAACAATGGATACACCTACGAAAATGAAAATTTCAAAGAGACAATACTGTTATCAACACTACATGGTACTTGACGATAGATTGAAAAGAACTAAAGAAGAGTTATTATTATCCTTTAACAACTAATAATTAGAACTCATTATAAGGTCAGCATGGTCCTGATGCAATCAGAACCGTAAAAGATGCAATTCCCATGGAGGTCTTGAGTGCTTGTCGCCTTAAAAAAATTCTGCCATCGGCTTAGCGATTAACAAAGGATGAATGGCTTGAGGGTTAATTTAAGTTCTTAGCAATAGAATGTGTTTGCAAAACGCAGAAGTCACTTACTGCGTAAGACTGTGAAGGAAACACATTCTAACGAAAATCATTAATCCCAACTCCAACTTCGTAGGTGACGCACATTTTTAAGACTTTAGGGCTTAAAAATCGGTCAACATGGTTTCACCAAACAATAAATAAGACACCTATGCAATTGTGGAAGGGGACAAACAAATTATAATCATTCTAACCCAGTATAGTACAATAATTTCTCGATTTCCTTCAAAAATTGGCTATCCTCTGGATTGATTAAAAATTGGGCTTCAAATTAAAAATCTAATTGCAACTTCTAAAAATTTATATTAGTAAATAAGAAATATAGTTAACTATATATAAACAACTTACTTCATAGGGCATCGTTTTATAACATTGTATTCATGGGAAGAATCTCCAGTTGACGATGAACCATAGAAATATGTAATAACCTCAACAATAGGTTGTTTTCCTTTGGTTTCTTCTAATAACTGATTTCCAGCTTGTGATCCTCCATCCACAACGTCTTCGATAGGTTGTGATACTCTATCCACTATTCCATCCATTGAATAAAGAAAACAATTTTCCTTTTCTTTTTCTTTTTTCAAACGAAGACGTTGGCCTATTGTGTGAGTCTTGTCCAATAGGGTGCTACAAATAATGAAACATTTGTAAATTTCTTTAAAATATAAGTTTATATGTATTGCTATGGCCAATACAATTATACGTACTTTGCATTCCATTCTTTATTCGACGTTGTGTTTTGTTTTTTGGAATTCCCAACAAAACGTTCTCTCTCTCTTCTTTTTCGTTGACTGGTTTGTTGCCTGCTTAGCCCTTCAAGGTTTTCTTCTTGCATGCATTGTCTTTAGTAAAACAATACTATATTTTAAAACTTTTTCAAACAGTAATAAAATACTCAGTGTTTAAGAAATAAATACTTACTCTGTTTCAATTATCTCTGGCAATGTGGCATCATTATTGTTAGAAACTGTTAGAGGAACATTTTCTTTGCCGCAATGCGTTACAGTAGATAATGAAATCCTAAATTTGTTAACAATAAAAAAATTCAGACCCCATTTATATAATTATTTTAGCTAAATAATCATAGTAACAGAATATATACTTACTCTTCTTGATTTGTTGCTCGCAATATGGTAGGATTGGTTGGAGGGACATCCTTGTTGATGCGTTGTCTTTTATTGGACAATAAAATCCTATATGATTGAATAGTAAGGAAGAATTATACTCCATAACAGTAATAAAATACTCAGTGTCTCTGAAAATAAATACTTACTCTGTTTCAATTATTTCTGGCAATGTGCCATCATTATTGTTAGAAACTGTTGGGAGAACATCCTCTTTGTCGTATTGCGTTATATTGGATAACGGTATACTAAATATTTTAAGAAAAAAAAATTCAAAGTCCACACTCTTATGATATAACACTTTGAATAAATAAAAACGTAGTCTTAACAGAATATATACTTACTCTACTTGAGGAACTTCCTTGTTGACGCATTGTCTTTTATTGGATAATAAAATCCTATATGTTTGAATAGTAAAGAAGAATTATATTGTGTTTTTATCAATTTTGTCAATATGAACCTATCGAAAATAGAGGAAAGAGTGTAAGTTATAAATAAAAAATTAACTCACTTTTGTCCTGATCGTTCATTTTCTCTTCGTTTGCGTTGTGCTATTTGGTAATTGGACAATAACACGATGTTATTTCCTGCACTGGTTTCTCGTGCTAGACTTTTAGTTGGTGTTTCGTTGTTGCTGGAATTTAATAAACCCCTACATTTTTGGTATTAGAAAATGAGTTGATATCATTATTGCCGGCGAGAGAAGTAGTCCTTGTTCCTCCCCTCCACCCCGGCCTATTCCGAAACCGGTACTGAGAGGGAACGAGATCAATGGGTTTGCTCCCGCCTATGCATCCCAGCTTTCCTGCTTAAGCCGTTCAGTGTAATTCATTTTAAAACCCGTGGCTAGTAAAACCCGTGGCTACTATCAGTCGGATATAGAAGAGCTCAATATATAATCCCCTGTGTCAAGTATTGCATATGTTTTAACTGCTGGTGTACCTATATAGAATTCCATGATATACTCGCCATCTGGTGGCAATGGTACAGTTTCAATAGATCGAGTTAGGTGAAGCTTTATTAGATGACGTCGCTTGGAGAATGAGATATAATTCACAAACAGTCTGATTTCAAGTTTATATAGTTGAACTACAACATAATACAGAAGCCAAACCATAGAATCTACAGTAAAATCACTCAATCTCTCAAATTTCTAATGGTGTTCTCTATTAGGTTTTACCAGAATAGATGTGGATGGCTACCCAATTTATAGGCGAAGAAAAACTGGTAAAAGTTATCATGTTAGAGGACACCTGGTTGATAAGAAAGATGTAGTCCCATACAATCCTCATTTATCAGAAATGTTTGATTGCCACATTAATGTGGAAATTTGTGCATCAGTAAGGGCAGTCAAATATATTAACAAGTACATTTACAAAGGCCATGATAGAACCACAATGGTGGTTGGGGCGGAAGATGATGAAATTCAACAGTATCTTGATGCTCGATATGTAGGTCCTACTGAAGCAGCGTGGAGATTATATGGATTTCAAATACATGAAGAACTACCATGTGTCACTAGACTTGCGCTTCATCTGAAAGGTATGCATGTGTGTGTCTTCAATCCTAACGACACGCCAAAACAAGTAAAAGAAAAGGCTGAAAATCAGAAATCATCTTTGACTGCATATTTCGATTGGTATAGAAAAAATCCTACTACTAAAGCTTATACTTACCAAGAATTTCCTGAACATTTTAGATGGTGCAAGGATAACAAGAAATGGACACCAAGAGTTACTTCAGCCTTTTCTATTGGTCGGATGTATTTTGCCAATCCAAATTCTAGTGAAAGATTTTACCTTAGGTTACTATTAACCGTTGTGAAAGGACCATCGTCATTTGAATCCTTATATAGTGTGGATGGCATCGAACATAAGACATACAGAGAAGCATGCATTGCTCGAGGTCTTCTAGAAGATGACAATGAATGGGATAAATGCCTAGAAGAAGCTGTAATAATGAAAACTGGTCATCAGGTACTCACAATTTATGTTTACATTTTGTTTTATATGTCTAAATATTAAAATTGTTTTATCTAAGTATGAAAACTGTTTATCAAAGAATCAATGGAGAAGGATTTTATTATTATCAAGTCCTTCACCTGCTGCACTGTAGCCTTCACTTTTATTGAATATTATACTTGCTAATGTATTCTCCTGCTGTTTTACTTTGCAGAAAATAATTATTAAATTCCATATATTTTTTTTATTGAAAATCCACCACTAATTCATAGTTTTTATATGGTAAACAGGTACGGAGATTATTCTGTTTGATCCTAACTGAATGTATTCCTTCTCGACCGGAAATTCTATGGGAGAAAAATGCTTTAAAAATATGTGACGACTTGCCGTACCAACTGAAAACAAAATTTGGCATTCAAGATCCCAGTGATAGTGATGTTTGTGACTATGGGTTGTTCTTAATGAACGACTACTTGCTGGAGAGTGGTAAGACATTATCAGATTTCCCAAACATGCCTTTACCGTGTAAAGCATGGAATGAAGTAGTTACCAACCGTCTTATTACAGAGCATCAGAATTTCGTGTATCAGGGATTATATGAAAAGGCTCAAGAAAAAGTTGCAAGATTCAATCCTGAACAACTAAATGCCTATACGGAGATTACAAATTCTGTTTGTAATGATAGTGGACAAGTATTTTTCCTAAGTGGTCCGGCTGGAACAGGAAAAACGTTCGTCTATAATACTGTAGCAAATACATTGAGAAGTGAAGGTCATATTGTCATAATGGTTGCTTCATCGGGAATTGCATCTTTATTATTGACAGGAGGAAGAACAGCTCATTCTACATTCAAAATTCCATTTGAAGTTCTAGACGACTCTGTTTGTTCAGTCACAAAGCAAACAATCCATGCAGAATTATTTAAGAGAGCGAAACTGATTATATGGGATGAAGTACCAATGCAACATAGGTTCTCCGTGGAAGCTGTTGATCGTACACTAAGGGATATTCGTGAAATTAATGAACCGTTTGGAGGAGTTACAGTTGTTCTGGGCGGTGACTTCAAACAGACTCTCCCTGTCATTACTAAAGGAACTAGACAAGAAATTGTTCGTGCATGTCTAACAAAATCACATTTGTGGAGTGGTGTAGACTCTTAACTTTGGTTAAAAATATGCGACTGAACAGTAATGATACTGAAAATGTCAAGTTCGCAGATTATTTGATTGAGGTAATTTTTAAATTTCAACAATATTTGTTATTTTCATATCTAGGTAATTTTTAAATTTCAACAATAGTTCTTATGTTTATATCTACGTTTAAACCTTTATTTATTATACCCTTAATATTATAATTTACAGATATGAACAAATCCTAAAGAAGATGTGGAATTGCCTTCGGAGATCAAAAGGTGTAAGAGTACCATGGATCTTTTGTTTAAAGTTTACCCCAATCTGAATGTCGAAGAGGTAGCTACCGAGACCTACTTGCAAGAACGATCTATTCTCTCTGCTCGCAATAATGATGTAGCTACTCTTAATGAATTAGCAATAAATCAGTTTTCCGGTGAATTACATGAGTACCTAGCTACTGATAAAACCATTGAAGATGATCAACCAATCAAGAATAGGGGAAACAGTATATCAAACGAGAATATGCAAGCACTGAATCCACCGTCTTCCACCATTCAAACTCCAACTTAAAGTTGGTTGTCCAATAATGTTGCTACGGAACCTTCAACCGAGAGATGGTTTATGTAATGGAACGCGTCTAATGGTTATCCAGTTTCCTACAAGAGTTATAGAAGCAAAGATACTTAATGGTAGCCATGCTGGAAATTATGTATTCATACCACGTATAACTCTTCAACCATCTGTTTCAGAAACGCCTTTCCAAATGGCACGACGACAATTCCCAGTTCGATTGGCATTTGCAATGACTATTAATAAGTCACAAGGACAATCAGTTAAGTATGTGGGTATAGACTTGCGAAACCATGTCTTCAGTCATGGCCAATTATCTGTGGCATTATCAAGGTGTACTTCTTCCAATCGAATATCTGTTCTCCTAGGGAATGAAGATGATGACAAAACAACCAATGTTGTTTATCCTGAAGTTCTTCTCTAATTGATTACAGGTATAACCAGATTACTCATTCGTAAAGTATTATTTTCCTCAAGTTTATTACGTATTCTATCTCTTATTTCTATTTAAATCTTTCTCCAGTTTCTGGTTTGATGACTTTAGAATTTAGATTACTGCAATGGCATTATAAGATTAATCTGACAGAGTAGAAAATACATTCTGTTTTATTTAGCTATTATTACTCCTTGCAGATTTTGTTGGTGTATTTGTAACTCTCAAGTTGGTCTATGCAGGGGTACTTGATCTTTCTTTGACACAACACTCAGGTTTGTATTATTGATATTTATTCAATACTTTGGTACTTGATCAGAGGCTGGATTAGTGTATGTTTTAATGCTGTGTTGGTGCTGACAGTGATGATGTTGATGCTGACAGTGAAGCTAATTGCGGTGCTGACATTGACAGTTATGCTGCTGACAATGATGTTTATAGCAATGCTGATGATGACAGTGATTATTATCACAGAGCTGACAATAATGGCGATGATCCTGTCAATGAAACTGATAGTAGCACTGATAGTGAGTAGGGAAGTGAAGCTGAAAGGAAGGAAAAAATATGATAATGTTACTCGGAGGCCTTTGTAATGCAAAGTCACTAACAGTATCTACCCCATTGTTGGGGGTATATTCTACTTTTCGGCTTTGGTATCTGCCCCATTGTTGGGGATATATGGAAGTAAGACTGTAAACCTAACGTCCTTCTATAATATGCTTGCACAAAGATAGCTCTATTTGACTTGATTCACAGCGATAAATATATGATTCATAATTGTTTGAATAATATTTTTAATATAACTATCTTCAAATTATTAATGGTAGCCGTGGCAGCGCCATGGGTTTTAATATAACTATCTTCTATTAGTAACTAACTAATAGTTGGTATTGACTAGGACTAATTTCTATGACTAGGATTAATTTCTATGACTGGTATTAATATTTAATATGACTAGGACTAAATTAGTATGACTAAGATTAATTTTTAAGATGACTAGGATTAAAACCCCAATCTTCTTCCCCTTCTCTTCCCTAACTTCTATCTTTCTCAAACTTCCCCCCTTCCGGCCGCCCCCATCTCATTCTCTTCTCTTCTCTTCTCTTCTCTTCAATTATTACTTTTTTATTGAACACAAAATTCGTTCATAGATACGTTCTGCCATATTTTTCCATCTATTTACAAATCTGAAAATTGGATTTTCTTCAAAGTAATTGTATTTAACAGACTCGACTGAATTAGCTGTTGCAGACTCGACTGAATTAGCTGTTACATCTATAACTATTATACCATACAAAATTCGTTTTGATTTTCTACAAAGTTTGAGTTGGGTTCCAATTTTTATTTTTTTTTATAAATGGTTTAATTTTTTTTTTTGATATCTGAAAAAATATTACCAGAACCATAATACATAACACTGGAGATCAAACTCCACTGTGAGCTGCCTTGATAGGTGAGTACATAGGTTTACACCGCTGTACAAATATACATACCCGAAATTGCATAACACATAGCATGACCTAATCCTATACCCAACATATAAGACAACTATAAAGATGTAAAGCATATCAGTTATATAATATCCTCAAACATGTTATCCGAATCTCTTGAAGTGCTTCCTAGCTGGTACCATAGTAATGACTTTACTAATAACATACTATTGTGCATGTCAATTGATAGTTGTTGTTGTCTTATTAATACAACAACTACTTTTCTTCTTGCACACAATATATTATGTAATTTAACATTCATACAATTTTAGGAATTTACCTTTGAAAAATAGCAATTGTCTTATGGGACTTCTATCTGGATTTTATCACTATAGCCTACCTTTGTAGATTATTTCCCAGTTTCCACTCCCACCGAACCAAATGAAATTAACTATTGTCTCGAAAGATCTGTCTTCAAATAAGTATATATGTAGTTCTTATTTTTATTGTATTGGTATTGAGCCAAATAACCTTTTGGGTCAACTTTTACATAGGGTTCCTGCAAGTAAACCCCCGGAAGCAGGGTGAGTCCAAATGAAAATTTGCAAAAAAAAATTCAGACGACCATATTAATCTAAACGTTTTTCGGATATGATTAGTTATGTGCCAAACTTTCCACTAAGAACCATGTTCAGGAAACTGAGATGTCCGGTAATTTCATTAAATTGATCTTGCTTATTTTTTAATTTATATTTTCAAACAAAAAAAAGATTCACCTAACTGTACATCTGTAGCTTCTTTTGCACAGGAAAAAGCTTTATGAGCAAGCTATAACTACGACCAAAGTTCATTTATAACATCCACCGATGCCAACACTCTCTAGAGGTAAACAATTTGTCAGAGATGAAAGAGGAAAGTAAAGTTCGCATTACTGTACTTCCTATCCTTTGGTGTACTTCTATTCATATCTTTCTTTAAAACTACTATATACAAGCCTATATTATGTCTGAACATTTTTTTTAATCATAATGTCTTACGGGCTCTCCAAACATTGAAATGGATCATCACACCTTTTTTGTTAACAGAGAAAGAGCAGTCGATTATTACTTGAACAATTTCAATAAGGTAATAATATACGGACAGACACCCCCACAAGGCCAATGTTTCTTATCCTGAAGTTATAGCTCTACTGTGCATAATTTCTTAATGGTTTAGGTTTGTTCATAATATTATCTAACGTATATATATATAATTAAAATGAAGGCTGAGTACTGATGACAAATTGCATTTGTGATTATCAAGTGTTTGTTAACGATCAATCTCTGAACTGGGATCCAGAGCACAAAATCGAAGTTAGGATCGTATCTGCCACAACTTATCACTCCATATCCATGCACAACCTGTAAGTGAAACTAAACAACTCTATTTTATTCATCAATTTTCATTCTACCTTCTTCTCATAAATAATTTCTACCTTTTATCTATTTGTAGAAATCAGTAATAAGTAGCCATTAGGATGTCAGATATTTCTGAAACTGATGAAAAAACCTACTTTGTTTCTATGTGGGAACTGACTGATAGTTTCCACATAAAAATGATGATTACTTAATAACTCTATATGTAATGGCTCTGTTTCTATGTGGGAACTGACTGATATTTAGTTGACAGGTGACAACTAAGGAATTCTCAACAATGTTGACATGAGGGGACACCGCTACATCTTCCTCATAAACAATGGTGGGTATATAATAGAGGTGGAGATCAATGATGGACCTTACAATGTGATTAAGAACTGGAACTAAACTAGGCTTGTACAAGCAATCCACAATGGTCAAGGCAAATGCTGGACCTCTAAGGTAGGATTTGGAATTGTAACCTTTAATTTTATTTTATTTTATTTATTTATTTATTTTTTATATATATTGAGCTTATTGTGGTAATGGGGTTATAAGAAGTTAACTCATTATGGTGATTGCAGGCTCGCTGCAAGGAAGAACTGGTGAAAGCTATCATGACTACAAACAGGGAAAAAGAAGGATTGTTTGTGCTTCATAGAGATGATCTGTCACATGAATGATACAAGCAAAAAGCTGCTTGAATGAGGTTCCAGGGACTCTGCGCTGCCAATAATCACCCACCTAATCCACAGTAAACTCCAGGCCTTGCACTAGCTTAGTTAAAGTCTGTTGAGTTCTTTAATTCGTTAGTAGGACTCTTTTTTCATGTTTGCTTGCTTCCAAATATTTCACTCGAATCCCTTAACCCATGAAAGTGAGACTCGACCCCAAAACCTTGGGCCCAAACTCCCAAGTCATTAACTGTGCGGACGTAAGTAATGATTGGAGCAATTGGGTGTCGGCAAGAGATTTATTATGTAGGTGGCTAGCTCTGAACTCAAGGGGAATAACACTTACTATTTGGGAAATCCTACCATATACCGTGATTTGGTATGTGTGGAACCAGATAAACAGGGCTATTTCGATAAGGAGATGATTAGAAGGGACAAACTGATTCAGCAGATAAAAGGGGGCATATGGCTGTGGCTGAACATCAAACCACTGAAACTGGAGCTAAGAAAAGAGTCAGATTCCAGGAATTACTGGTAGATTGGTCAGAACTGTAGAGAGAACAATGGTGATCATCTGACGCTGGTATGATAGCTGTAATTCCAGTTTGTTTGTTTTTTTTTGTTTTATGTTCTCTCATGTGTCTATATTACAAGTAGTCTGCTACTTGGGTAGTGGGTTGAAGGGATTTCAATCTTTATAACACTGTAAATGGAGGGATGTCCTCCATGGGTAGGAAGCAGCCTGATGGTATTTTCTGTATGCCCGTCAGAAATGTAGAAATTTTATATTTTATCTTACCAGTTAATATAAATTTTATATTTTATCGAAAAAAAAAAAAATGTTACTCAGATTGTTAAGCTGATTCATGGATACAACACACATGTTTATGAGGCAAGTACTCAAGTGGTAACTATCATTATCATTATGATAACTCAGGAGAAATTCTTCATGAGTGAAAATTTGGCCTAAAAATGATAAAGTTGTTAGAGTTGGAGTTGGTTCTCATATATACACGACTGACAAATACTCTTGTGAAAATTATATCCACAAATGTTGGTGAATTTAGATTGCCAAAAAATTCTGTCTTCTTGGCAATTGATTTTTTTTTGTAAATAAAGTATTTTGACTTGAATTATGATTGTGAAAATGTCATCACTCAAAGATTTTACCAGTTGAACCCAATTGGCACCTGCAATCAAGAAATTTTTAGTTCGGGGGATGACACTAGGAATTTCTTGTATCACATTATTTCTTGACACTATTGAAATTTTTTGGTATCTGGACCGTTCTCAAATTTTTGCATGAAGGTCAAATGGTTAAATTGAGATTTCAACTGGCAAGTTCTCAAATGTTCATCCAACTTTTCAGGTCAATTTGACTATCTGAATGATATCTGGACCGACTTTGCAGACCATGTACAATAGGCCCAATACCAAAAAAGAGCACAAGGGTCCAACTTAAACTACAGACTGTTGAGCATGATCCGCGTCTCTTCATTTCTAACCAATTAAAAATTCTTCTTTCCAGAGAAATCATCCAACCGTCTATTTCTTTAACCAAAATCAACGGCTACAGTTCATAATCCGTGTCTCTCATTTCTAACCAATAGAAATCTTCATTTCAACTTAACCTTCATCTAACCGTCCATTGGTTTATTACAAATCAACGGCTACAGATCACAATCCGTGTCTTTTCTTTCTAACCAATCAAATGCTTCTTCTTCTTCTCTCTATAAATCCACCACAAACAACTTCCCATTTCCCGCTCACATCTTTCTCTTTCCACTTTCATTCAAAGTTCAAACCGTCTTCTTCATTTCAAATCTCTGTGAAATTTCTTCAAGAAAATGGCCGGAGGAGGAAGAGGAAAAGCTCTTGGAAGTTCAACAGCAACAAAGAAAGTATCAACATCAAGAAGTAGCAAAGCTGGTCTTCAATTCCCAGTTGGTAGAATTTCCAGGTTTCTTAAAGCTGGAAAGTATGCTCAACGTGTTGGTGCTGGTGCTCCTGTTTATCTTGCTTCTGTTCTTGAATATCTCGCTGCAGAGGTAATTGAACTAGGGTTTCAACGAAATTTAATCTCTGTTTGATTTCGTTTTTATTGATTTGGGAATATTTTTTTTGATGAAATAGGTGTTGGAATTGGCTGGGAATGCAGCAAGAGATAACAAGAAGAGTAGAGTAGTGCCGCGACATATTCAATTGGCAGTGAGGAATGATGAAGAGTTGAGCAAGTTACTTGGATCTGTTACTATTGCTAATGGTGGAGTTATGCCTAATATTCATAACCACTTGCTACCTTCTAAGAAGAAAACTAGTTGTTATATTAAAAATATTGAATCATCCTAGTAAAACCCGTGGCGCTGCCACGGCTACCATTAATAATAGTTGGTATTGACTAGGACCGGTTTATATTAAAATGTTGGGTTTTACTGGGTATACTTGCTCTCTTCCATTATTTTAGAGACACTGATGGTGAGCATTGAACTAAGCTGTTATTATATGTGTACTTAAAGATACTACTATCAAGAAAAAAAATATATTACCTATGTTTTGATCTTATTAGATAAAACTCTAGGTCTAGAACTTTTGTATCGCTTTAATATATGGATATTAATGGTAGTTGACGCATCCAACAAAAGAATGCAGCTTATATTCTGATTTGAAGGGTTCAGGACTCGCAACTTGCAAAAATCACTAGATATAGATAATAGACTGATCCATTGATTGTACTGTGTTATTTTGCTGCAAGAAATTGAATTAGAGACTACAAAATGAATTTCATCATATTATTTTGCTTCCTTCAACTTCGTCTTCTTCTTTGTTGCTCATATTTATTAGAGATTTTTGAACATACCCCCGTGAGAAGCAAACAAAAAAAATATAGTATGATCTGGTACATACTTTGTTAATATAATATGAGCAAATTTTAAGGAGGGTAGTGATCAGTGGCTTAGCGTTACACTTATAAATGTTAATACAAAAATAGAACCCACACCTAAAATTTGCACCATGAGAAAAAGAATAATTACCATTTGAATTTAGCTAAAAGTCACTGAGTTAATTTTCTATGTTTATTTTTATTTTTATTTTTTTCTGGAATTTTTACTAATCTCTCTTCTTGTTACCATTTTATTAATAATCTTTGGATTTGATGAGTCTATTAGTAGCTTTTCTATGTCTATTAGTAAATTCATTATATCCTTCAGTTAGTATAAGCATGATATGTAGTAAAGTCGGCAGTCTCCCAGACAGTGGACTACTGTGTTCTCCTTTTTTTTTTACCAATTTTTGAAGAGAAGAATTTGAAGCATTTGGTACTTACCTTAATAGCAGTAGGAAGCTTTCCAGGGCTGTAAATCCCTCTAAACAGAAATACTCACCTTATCACATATTTGTGGACATATATTTTGTCAACAGTTTACAAGAACTAATGGATAGTTGAATCAAAATTCTATAATGTTAATGGATTAGAGCACACCAGAAGATTGGAAATACGATTCATCATTATGCACAGTATTTGTTGCTGCTAATGGTTTAGAGCACACCGGAATAAAAACATGACCTTAGAAGGCATATGTATAGTCCAGATCTTAATCATGAATTAGTGTCCTAAATGCATGAATTAGGTTTTCTTCTAATTGAGGTAAATATAATTTGTTATATTCCTCATTTTTTTTTTATTTAGTGTAACTCTCTTTTTAGATTATTTCTCTCTTATATTTAATTGACATTCCTGTACCTACATCCGGCATGATAAATATTACCAGCTACAGTCTGTTGATTATTTATAGATTATTCCTACCATTCAATCCTCTGTTGATTTAAGTAATTTACGTACAACAATTCATGGTTTTAATTTCAGGAATGAATAACGGAAAAGAAAATTCTTCTAACAATGGATGTTCAGGAGTACGCATAACAGTAGAACTGTAAGTGTATAATAATATATGCTATGATATATAATATTAATTATTGCGTAATGTTATATAACTATTTTTTTTTTCTTAGGGAAACCATTGCAGAAGATAACATCGTGTCATTGTCTAAAGCTCAGATAGCACAACGCAGACGAAGAGAAAAAGAACGTGCTAAACAAAAGTGAGTAATTTCTATATTTTAAAATGAATTACCTTATCAATAATGATATCAAATCAGTTACTAATACCAAAAATGTAGGGGTTTATTAAATTCCAGCAACAACGAAACACCAACCAAAAGTGTAGCACGAGAAACCAGTGCAAGGAATAACATCGTGTTATTGTCCAATTACCAAATAGCACAACGCAAACGAAGAAAAAATGAACGATCAGGACAAAAGTGAGTTAATTTTTTATTTATAACTTACACTCTTTCCTCTATTTTCGATACGTTCATATTGACAAAATTGATAAAAACACAATATAATTCTTCTTTACTATTCAAACATATAGGATTTTATTATCCAATAAAAGACAATGCGTCAACAAGGAAGTTCCTCAAGTAGAGTAAGTATATATTCTGTTAAGACTACGTGTTTATTTATTCAAAGTGTTATATCAGTAGAGTGTGGAGTTTGAATTTTTTTTTTTCTTAAAATATTTAGTATACCGTTATCCAATATAACACAATGCGACAAAGATGATGTTCTCCCAACAGTTTCTAACAATAATGATGGCACATTGCCAGAGATAATTGAAACAGAGTAAGTATTTATTTTCAGAGACACTGAGTATTTTATTACTGTTATGGAGTATAATTCTTCCTTACTATTCAATCATATAGGATTTTATTGTCCAATAAAAGACAACGCATCAACAAGGATGTCCTTCCAACCAATCCTACCATATTGCGAGCAACAAATCAAGAAGAGTAAGTATATATTCTGTTACTATGATTATTTAGCTAAAATGGTTATATAAATGGGGTCTGAATTTTTTTATTGTTAACAAATTTAGGATTTCATTATGTACTGTAACGCATTGCGGCAAAGAAGATGTTCCTCTAACAGTTTCTAACAATAATGATGCCACATTGCCAGAGATAATTGAAACAGACTAAGTATGTATTTCTTAAACACTGAGTATTTTATTACTGTTTGAAAAAGTTTTAAATTATAATATTGTTTTCTAAAGGCAATGCATGCAAGAAGAAAACCTTGAAGGGCTAAGCAGGCAACAAACCAGTCAACGAAAAAGGAGAGAGAGAGAACGTTCTGTTGGAAATTCCAAAGAACAAAACACAACGCCGAATAAAGAATGGAATGCAAAGTACGTATAATTGTATTGGCCATAGCAATTCATATAAAGTTATATTTGAAAGAAATTGACAAATGTTTCATTATTTGTAGCACTCCATTGGACAAGACTCACACAATAAGCCAACGTCTTCGAAGGAAAAAAGAAAAACAAAAAGAAAACCAATTTTTTTTTCTTTATTCAATGGATAAAATAGTGGATGGAGTATCACAAGCTGTGGAACACGTTGTGGATGGAGGATCACAAGCTGGAAATCAGTTATTAGAAGAAACCAAAGGAAAACAACCTATTCTTGAGGTTATTACATATTTCTATGGTTCGTCGTCAACTGGAGATTCTTCCCGTGAATACAATGTTATAAAACGATGCCCTATGAAGTAAGTTGTTTATATATAGTTAACTATATTTCTTATTTACTAATATAAATTTTTAGATTTTTAATTTAAAGCCCGATTTTTGAATTATCCCAGAGGATAACCAAAAATTTTTGAAAGAAATCGAGAAATTATTGTACTATACTAGGTGAGAATGATTATAATTTGTTTGACATCTCTTAAGGTTTCACATCTCTTATCATCATCATCATCATCATCATCATCATCTTCATCTTCATCACACACAGTTTAAATAAACTAATTTTTAAATGACGTTTTTAATTTCTTCAAAGTAAGGTTGATTGTTGCAAATTAAGGTTCAACAGACTCTAATTCCATACTTTGTCACTCTATTTTAAATTGATTTTCCCCTTTTACAATAGACAATTTCTTAGGCAAGTTTATTTTTTTTTATTTTTAAATTTGAGAATTATGTTTAAATAAAAACTAATGTTTTATCCAATTATTGATTTTTTTCAGAAAAAGGACAAACATGGAAGAAAATGATTCTACTACTAATGTTCATCCTGTAAGTGATTCTCATTACGATACTATATTAGAAGATGAAATTCACATACCAATCGATCAAGTAGAAAATATTCCAAAAGAAAGACACTATCTTGGGAAAATGGATGTCATATGTCCATCATGTTCTGCTTATCATTGGTTAGATGAACGATTGACTAAATCCACTAAAAAGAAGTCATTTTTCGGTATGTGTTGCCTGCAAGCAAAGATAAAGTTGCCACTACTTACACCATTGCCTTCTGCTATTAAATTGTTATACGAAGGAAAAAATTCACTAGCAAGATCTTTCAGGAAAGATATTAGATCCTATAATGCTGCTAATGCCTTCTCCAGTTTGGGTGTTTCGATGGACAAACGTATTCTAAAAGGTCGAGGACCAACTTCTTTCACAATTCATGGTCAATTGTCCCATCAAATTGGATCGTTGTTACCGGAATCAGACAAATCTCCAAGTTATTCACAGCTATATATTTATGATCCCCATATTGCATTGGATTGCCGACAGAAAAGGAACCTTCACTTAAATCCAGCTATTCTGAAAATAATTCAAGAAACTCTATTGGAATCAAATGAGTTGTGCAAAATATACAAAGGTGCGTATGATGTTCTGAAATCAGCTAATAGTAATGGCGGTGAAAGTATACCTATAAGGTTAGCTTATACGCCTACTACTGATCCTAGACGCTATAATCTCCCAACGTCTGAAGATATTGCTGTTATTATTCCTGGGGATGGGACTGAACCGACTTCGAAGCGAGACATAATACTGCACCTGAAGAATAACAATCTCGAAAGAATAAGCGAATGCCACCCACTGTATTTGCCGTCACACTATGTCTTACTATTCCAACTGGAGATCTTGGTTGGTCTACAGATATGAAACATTGGGATGTCAAGAACAAACGGTATTTTACAGTTACACGTAAAGAAAAAAAGAATAGATTGACTCAGCTTCAGTATTTCTGCTATCGTTTATTTGAGAGAACAACTGAATATTCTGCTTTATTTCGAGCTGGCCTTTTGTTCCAACAATTTATTGTAGATGTATGGGCATCCTATGAACAAAATCGATTATATTGGATTAGGACACACCAAGCTGATCTGCGCTGCGATGTATATAGTGGATTGACAGATTGTTACCAATGGTCACAATCCTAATGACATTGGGAAAAAATTCATTCTACCGTCCACTCATTTAGGCAGTCCAAGGCATATGTATGAAATCTACCAGGATTCAATGGCGATTACCAGATACTACAAACATCCAGATATATTCATGACGGTGACTGCTAATCCAAAATGGCCAGAAATTCAGAATGAGCTTAAGCCAGGTCAAGCTGCATTAGATCGTCCTGATTTAGTTGCACGTGTGTTCGAGCTTAAAAGAAAAGCAATTATGCATGAAATAAAAAATAGAGGATTATTTGGAAGAGTTGTTGCAAAGGTGTATACAATAGAATTTCAAAAACGCGGCCTTCCACATATGCATGCATTGCTTTTTCTTCACCCTGAAGACAAAATCAGGACGATAGATCAAGTGGACAGAATTGTTTGTGCTGAGTTCCCTGATCCTATAAAACATCCAGCTTTGTTTGAAACTATCAAGAAATGCATGGTTCATGGTCCCTGTGGTACTCGCAACATGGAATCAGTGTGTATGGAGAACAAGGTTTGCAGGTCTAGATATCCAAGAGAAAATGTAAATGATACCAGAATAGATGTGGATGGCTACCCAATTTATAGGCGAAGAAAAACTGGTAAAAGTTATCATGTTAGAGGACACCTGGTTGATAACAAAGATGTAGTCCCATACAATCCTCATTTATCAAAAATGTTTGATTGCCACATTAATGTGGAAATTTGTGCATCAGTAAGGGCAGTCAAATATATTAACAAGTACATTTACAAAGGCCATGATAGAACCACAATGGTGGTTGGGGCGGAAGATGATGAAATTCAACAGTATCTTGATGCTCGATATGTAGGTCCTACTGAAGCAGCGTGGAGATTATATGGATTTCAAATACATGAAGAACTACCATGTGTCACTAGACTTGCACTTCATCTGAAAGGTATGCATGTGTGTGTCTTCAATCCTAACGACACGCCAAAACAAGTAAAAGAAAAGGCTGAAAATCAGAAATCATCTTTGACTGCATATTTCGATTGGTATAGAAAAAATCCTACTACTAAAGCTTATACGTACCAAGAATTTCCTGAACATTTTAGATGGTGCAAGGATAAAAAGAAATGGACACCAAGAGTTACTTCAACCTTTTCTATTGGTCGGATGTATTTTGCCAATCCAAATTCTGGTGAAAGATTTTACCTTAGGTTACTATTAACCGTTGTGAAAAGACCATCGTCATTTGAATCCTTATATAGTGTGGATGGCATCGAACATAAGACATACAGAGAAGCATGCATTGCTCGAGGTCTTCTAGGAGATGACAATGAATGGGATAAATGCCTAGAAGAAGCTGTAATAATGAAAACTGGTCATCAGGTACTCACAATTTATGTTTACATTTTGTTTTATATGTCTAAATATTAAAACTGTTTTATCTAAGTATGAAAACTGTTTATCAAAGAATCAATGGAGAAGGATTTTATTATTATCAAGTCCTTCACCTGCTGCACTGTAGCCTTCACTTTTATTGAATATTATACTTGCTGATGTATTCTCCCGCTGTTTTACTTTGCAGAAAATAATTATTAAATTCCATATATTTTGTTTATTGAAAATCCACCACTCAATTCATAGTTTTTATATGGTAAACAGGTACGGAGATTATTCTGTTTGATCCTAACTGAATGTAATCCTTCTCGACTAGAAATTCTGTGGGAGAAAAATGCTTTAACAATATGTGACGACTTGCCGTACCAACTGAAAACAAAATTTGGCATTCAAGATCCCAGTGATAGTGATGTTTGTGACTATGGGTTGTTCTTAATGAACGACTACTTGCTGGAGAGTGGTAAGACATTATCAGATTTCCCAAACATGCCTTTACCGTGTAAAGCATGGAATGAAGTAGTTACCAACCGTCTTATTACAGAGCATCAGAATTTCGTGTATCAGGGATTATATGAAAAGGCTCAAGAAAAAGTTGCAAGATTCAATACTGAACAACTAAATGCCTATACGGAGATTACAAATTCTGTTCGTAATGATAGTGGACAAGTATTTTTCCTAAGTGGTCCGGCTGGAACAGGAAAAACGTTCGTCTATAATACTGTAGCAGATACATTGAGAAGTGAAGGTCATATTGTCATAATGGTTGCTTCATCGGGAATTGCATCTTCATTATTGACAGGAGGAAGAACAACTCATTCTACATTCAAAATTCCATTTGAAGTTCTAGACGACTCTGTTTGTTCAGTCACAAAGCAAACAATCCATGCAGAATTATTCAAGAGAGCGAAACTGATTATATGGGATGAAGTACCAATGCAACATAGGTTCTGCGTGGAAGCTGTTGATCGTACACTAAGGGATATTCGTGAAATTAATGAACCGTTTGGAGGAGTTACAGTTGTTCTGGGCGGTGACTTCAAACAGACTCTCCCTGTCATTACTAAAGGAACTAGACAAGAAATTGTTCGTGCATGTCTAACAAAATCACATTTGTGGAGTGGTGTAGACTCTTAACTTTGGTTAAAAATATGCGACTGAACAGTAATGATACTGAAAATGTCAAGTTCGCAGATTATTTGATTGAGGTAATTTTTAAATTTCAACAATATTTGTTATTTTCATATCTAGGTAATTTTTAAATTTCAACAATAGTTCTTATGTTTATATCTACGTTTAAACCTTTATTTATTATACACTTAATATTATAATTTACAGATATGAACAAATCCTAAAGAAGATGTGGAATTGCCTTCGGAGATCAAAAGGTGTAAGAGTACCATGGATCTTTTGTTTAAAGTTTACCCCAATCTGAATGTCGAAGAGGTAGCTACCGAGACCTACTTGTAAGAACGATCTATTCTCTGCTCGCAATGATGATGTAGCTACTCTTAATGAATTAGCAATAAATCAGTTTCCCGGTGAATTACATGAGTACCTGCTGCTGATAAAACCATTGAAGATGATCAACCAATCAAGAATATGGGAAACAGTATATCAAACGAGAATATGCAAGCACTGAATCCACCGTCTTCCACCATTCAAACTCCAACTTAAAGTTGGTTGTCCAATAATGTTGCTACGGAACCTTCAACCGAGAGATGGTTTATGTAATGGAACGCGTCTAATGGTTATCCAGTTTGCTACAAGAGTTATAGAAGCAAAGATACTTAATGGTAGCCATGCTGGAAATTATGTATTCATACCACGTATAACTCTTCAACCATCTGTTTCAGAAACGCCTTTCCAAATGGCACGACGACAATTCCCAGTTCGATTGGCATTTGCAATGACTATTAATAAGTCACAAGGACAATCAATTAAGTATGTGGGTATAGACTTGCGAAACTATGTCTTCAGTCATGGCCAATTATATGTGGCATTATCAAGGTGTACTTCTTCCAATCGAATATTTGTTCTCCTAGGGAATGAAGATGATGACAAAACAACCAATGTTGTTTATCCTGAAGTTCTTCTCTAATTGATTACAGGTATAACCAGATTACTCATTCGTAAAGTATTATTTTCCTTAAGTTTATTACTTATTCTATCTCTTATTTCTATTTAAATCTTTCTCCAGTTTCTGGTTTGATGACTTTAGAAGTTAGATTACTGCAATGGCATTATAAGATTAATCTGACAGAGTAGAAAATACATTCTGTTTTATTTAGCTATTATTACTCCTTGCAGATTTTGTTGGTGTATTTGTAACTCTCAAGTTGGTCTATGCAGGGGTACTTGATCTTTCTTTGACACAACACTCAGGTTTGTATTATTGATATTTATTCAATACTTTGGTACTTGATCAGAGGCTGGATTAGTGTATGCTTTAATGTTGTGTTGGTGCTGACAGTGATGATGTTGATGCTGACAGTGATGCTAATTGCGGTGCTGACATTGACAGTTATGCTGCTGACAATGATGTTTATAGCAATGCTGATGATGACAGTGATTATTATCACAGAGCTGACAATAATGGCGATGATCCTGTCAATGAAACTGATAGTAGCACTGATAGTGAGTAGGGAAGTGAAGCTGAAAGGAAGGAAAAAATATGATAATGTTACTCGGAGGCCTTTGTAATGCAAAGTCACTAACAGTATCTGCCCCATTGTTGGGGGTATATTCTACTTTTCGGCTTTGGTATCTGCCCCATTGTTGGGGATATATGGAAGTAAGACTGTAAACCTAACGTCCTTCTATAATATGCTTGCACAAAGATAGCTCTATTTGACTTGATTCACAGCGATAAATATATGATTCATAATTGTTTGAATAATATTTTTAATATAACTATCTTCAAATTATTAATGGTAGCCGTGGCAGCGCCACGGGTTTTACTAGAGGCCTAGTAAAGATAACAACTAAAGCCCACTCACCTGTTCCACTGTTCTTCTTCTTCCTCTCAACAGATTTGCACGCCTCTCTCTCTCTCTCTCTCGATCGATCAATTGAGTTGTCGCCGCCACTCTCGATCTCTCTCTCTCTCTCGCTCGCTGTTTATAGTTGTCGCCGCCACTCTCGATCTCTCTCTCTCTCTCTCTCGCTCGCTGTTTATCGCACCTTTCTCTACTTCGATCACAGCGCCGCTTTCTCTCTCTCTTAGTGTGCGAACAAAACCCTCGCTAATTGATACCCATCTCTATATAATAGTGGTTAAGTCGGCTGATCTAACGGTTTACAATTAATCCGATTCGCAATACCCCACATCTGATCGTGTTTCCGAAATTCATAAGCCCAAACTGTTCGTGGGTGTTTTCTCCAAGTTTGAGTTATTTAAACCATAGTCCACTACTTTACAGTAATTATGCTTAAACCCTTGGTCCAGGGACTTTAACCCAATTACTTTTAATTCCAAATTAAAATTAGCATAAAACATAAAAGAGGGGGTTTACATTCATACACACCTCAAAAGAAATCTCGGCCTCGAGATTTGGAAGAAAGATCAATCGAACAACTCCGGGTGCTTAGCTCGCACCTTGTCCTCCAGCTCCCATGTAACATCGCTCGGATCATCACTCCACTGCACTTTTACCAGTTTCAATGTCTTTCGCCTTAGTCATTTCTCATCTCTATCAATGATAATAATTGGCCTCACTCTGTAGGTAACATCTTCATTAATTTCTAACTGCTCTGGATCATAAATATCTAACTGCGCGTAGTCTACTCCTTCATCCTCTTCATCCTTATCATCTCCTTTCCACATTCTCAACATAGAAACATGAAATACATTATGTATCTTCTCCAAGGCAGGTGGCAATGCCAGCCTGTAAGCCAACGGTCCAACTCTGTCAGTGATCTCATACGGTCCCACATACCTAGGGCTCAGCTTGCCCTTCTTACCAAACCTCATTACTCCACGCATCGGGGAGATCTTCAGCAACACTTTCTGCCCTACAGCAAACTCGAGTGGCTTCCTCCTATTATCTGCATAACTCTTCATTCGGCTTTGAGCCGTTTTCAATCTATGTCGAATGATATCTACTTTCTCTGTAGTCTCGCGAACCATCACTGGTCCAAGAATCGCAGTATCACCAACCTCCGCCCAACAAGCCGGTGATCTACATGGCCTACCATACAGTGCCTCATATGGTGCCATACCAATACTCGCCTGAAAACTGTTATTGTAAGCAAACTCCGCGTAAGGTAGATGTTCCTCCCATTCTCCACCAAAACTGAGTGCACAAGCACGTAACATATCCTCTAGGATCTGGTTTACCCGCTCAGTCTGTCCATCTGTCTGGGGATGATAAGCAGTACTCAAGTTAAGTTTCGTACCCATGGCACGCTGAAAACTACCCCAGAACTCGGAAGTGAATATAGGATCTCTGTCTGAAACAATGCTAGCCGGAACACCATGTAGTCTGACAATCTCCTTCACATACTTCTTTGCTAGCTTATCTGCATTCCTATTCATAGAAATAGGAAGAAAATGAGCTGACTTAGTCAATCGATCGACGACAACCCAAATGGACTCATTGCCTCCCCGTGATCTAGGCAAACCATCAATAAAATCCATGGAAATGTGCTCCCACTTCCACTGAGGGATAGACAAAGGCTGAAGTAACCCTGACGGTTTCTGATGATCGACCTTTACTCGCTGACATGTCAAACACCTAGAAACATACTCTCCAACGTCTCTCTTCATTCCGTCCCACCAATAAGTCCTCTTCAGGTCTTTGTACATCTTCGTTCCACCAGGGTGAATAGTGAAACGAGAACGATGTGCCTCATCCATAACATTCTTCCTCAAACCATCCTTATCAGGAACACACAATCGATCTCTATACCTCAAACCTCCATCAACACCAACTGACCATTCTGTGGGACAATCATCTAACAAATCCACAACTAACTGCCCAAGCTTTCGGAGCAAGAAAGGGTCCTCATGCTGCTTGGACACAATCAAGCTAATCATCATAGGTTTCACCTCCATAGAACAAATGGTGACCGGTTCACCTCCCTGCTGTAAGTACACACCATGAGACGCTATAGTCTCCAAAGATTTCCACTCTTCCATCATCATCATAGCAACGGTGGCATGCTTCCTACTCAAAGCATCTGCAACTACATTACCTTTCCCAGGCTGATACTGAATCTGAAAATCATAAATGCTAATGAACTCCATCCATCTCTGCTGCCTCATGTTCAAATCCTTCTGAGAGAACAAGTACTTTAGACTCTTGTGGTCGGTATAAAGATCAAACTTCTCCCCATATAAATAGTGACGCCAAATTTTCAAAGCAAACACCACAGCTGCCAATTCTAAATCGTGCATTGGATATTTTCGCTCATGTTGCTTCAACTGTCTAGAAGCATAAGAGACCACTCTCCCATCCTGCATCAAAACACAACCAAGTCCGGTACCACTAGCATCTGTGAATACCACAAGCTTGCCACCTCTAACCGGTATAACTAACACGGGCGCTGAAGTCAACCTCTGCTTAAGCTCCAGAAAAACTCTCTCGCAGTCGTCAGTCCACAAGAACTTCACATTCTTCCTTGTAAGTCTGGTCAATGGCTCAGCTATGAGCGAGAACTTCTCAATGAAACGACGGTAATATCCAGCTAATCCTAAAAAGCTTCGAATCTCTGTAGGGTTGGTTGGCTGTTTCCAATCCCTAACTGCAGCAACCTTCTCAGGGTCAACGGCAATACCCTCTCTGGATATCACGTGACCTAAGAAATGCACCTCATTCTTCCAGAAATGACATTTGCTAAACTTAGCATATAGCTTGTGATCTCTCAATATCTGCAACACTATTTTCAAATGTTTCGCATGCTCCTGAGCATCCTTAGAATACACCAAAATATCATCAATGAATACAATCACAAACTTATCAAGATAAGGCCTAAAAATCCGGTTCATCAAATCCATGAAAAATGCTGGAGCATTAGTTAACCCAAAAGGCATTACTGGAAACTCATACAATCCATATCGAGTTCTGAAAGCAGTCAGTGGTATAGTCTTCTCCTCTACACCCATCTGATGGTAACCCGTCCTCAAATCAAACTGAGAAAACACGGCTGCTCCTTTCAACTGATCAAGCAAATCATCTATTCTCGGTAGTGGATATTTGTTCTTGATTGTCACCTTGTTCAACTCACGGTAATCAAAGCACATCCTCAAAGTCCCATCCTTCTTAGAGACAAAGATAGCTGGAGCTCCCCATAGAGAATTGCTTGGACGTATGAACCTGTGGTTCATACACACCTCAAAAGGCTCACACATATACACCAAAAGAATAAACTAAATCAAATAAAACATCAAATATCACATACCCTTTCTTAAGCAACTCCTCCAACTGGGTCTTCATCTCTTCCAACTGCTTAGGCGCCATCCTGTAAGCAGTCTTAGAAATAGGTGCCGTTCCTGGCAGCAAATCAATACGGAACTCCACCTCTCTCTTAGGTGGTAAACCCGGAATCTCCTCAAACACATCTAGATAATCCTTAACTATCGCCACATCACTAATATCGATCGACTGGGCAGCCATAGACATCAAAAAGCTGGACATAATCGAATCATCCCTACTAACACAACTGTGTACCAATGTGGGTAAACCTGGTGTATCCACTATAACTCTCCTCCCAGCACAATCCAAAATCACATGATAACGACTCAACCAATCAAAACCCAAAATAAACTGATAGCCTTCAAAATCTAAAACTACTAGATCGATGACAAACTGTCTACCCATGAATGTCAGAGCAAAATTCTTACACTCGTAGAACAAACAAGTCGAACCTCCCATAGGTGTCCGAAGATATAAAGGTTGGGGTAAAGGTGTAGTCACAATCTGATACTTATCTACTATCTGCTTAGCTATAAATGAATGCGATGCACCAGAATCAAACAATACTCGGAACCTAAATTGAGAGCAATCAAAAGTACCTTCCAGTCCCTGAAATGCAGGCAAAACAGCAAAGGATCTCCCTCGGTTCGGCTGATGTGCTGGCCTCCCCTGGTTGTTGTTCACTGGTCGACGACATTCAGCAGAACGATGTCCTGGTCCTCCACAGTTCCAACAGTTACCCCTGATCGGCCCTGCTAATGCTCCTGGCGCTGGTAGCTGTAAAGGTGCTGGCCTATAAGGCAAACCTGGGGCAGGTTGGCCTGGTGCTGGTGGTGGTGGTGGTACGCCTACTCTAGCTCTGTTGTCACCACGCCCAAACCCACCACGGTGTCTGAAACCCTGGTTATCTCCTGGTGGCCTGTTGTAACCCTGGTTCCTCCCTAGGTTGTTGTCATAACGTCGACCCCTGAAATTAGGATCATAAGGCTTGTGTCTGTTCCTGTCTCTAAAGTTATCACCTGTCTTTTTGCTCTTCTCAGTTCTAAACTCCTGTTCCTTCTCCTCATACTTCATTGCGAGGTTCAGGACTCTATCAAATGGCTCGTGCTCAAATGGAATCAGTTGTTTCGCCACATAGTGCCTTAGGCCCTTAATGAAACGATGATTTCTCTTCTCGACTGTATCCACCATATGCGGAGCAAACATAGATAACTCATTAAACCGATTCGTATATTCCGCTACAGTCATAGTATCCTGTCGCAGATTCAGAAATTCATCCACTAATCGGTCTCTGTAAGCACTCGAAAGGTATCTCCCTTCAAAAGTATTCCTGAACTCCTCCCAAGTCAAAGTGGTGAGGTCAAGCCCGACCTTCAAAGCGTCCCACCAAAGTAATGCTCCACCCTCCAACTGATGGGAAGCGAGCTCCTGCTTCTGAACTTCAGTCAACACCATCTTTGCAAACACGACTTCTGTCTGACGGAGCCATAACACTGCAGCTTTCCCGTCTCCCTTACCATCGAATTTGATACCACCCAGATTGAGGAAGTCTTTGTTCCTCTTAGCAAATGGGTCACCATTACCCCCATTGTTGCCTGCAACTGCTAGCAACAGCTGATTCATCTGGTCCTGAGTCAACTGATAGACTTGACCACGTCCTCTTCCCGCCATGACCTTCATTCAAAAGATTAAATTATTATTAGATAATCACCCAACTCCTCCAAACTTATCACCCATTCCACATTCCGAGGATCACCTAGACCTTCTCGGCCTAAGTTAACCAAGCGCTCTGATACCAAGAAAACTGTCACGACCCTAATATCCAAAAATTGGCAAAAAGAGAGAATTTACAAAATTACCCTCGATAAGCCAATAAAAGGACAAAGGTTCGGGACAGTAATCTAAATAAACATTTGCACAAGGTAAAAATCCATAACCATTAATGACAAATACTTCAACACAAATAATTTGAACTCCCAATAACTTCCATATATAATCCAAAACTCCAAATATCAAATTACACAACTCCAATAAGAAAATTCAACAACTTCTACTGAGGCATTGTCTTTCCCAAATCAACAATAATCCAATAAATGAAATAAACTGAGTAATCAACTGACAACGAATCAAAGAACTAAACCTACTGTGAAATGTAATGAAACAACACAAATAGTGCTAATCTAACAGTTCAATATTCAAACAACTTAAACGATATGCAGAAAGTAAATAACACACAGAAATTTTTAACGTGGTAAAACCCAATATGGGAAACGTCCACGGTTGTCCTCTCGACAACAAATAATCCACTAGATGAAAAGAGATGTACAAACCTATCAACTACCTGCACTCACTGCGAGTTGATACTCCTGGTTATCTCTAACACCTTGACTTCACCAGAGCACCTTGATGTACGCACAAGACACTCGACTTCTTGATGAACACACAAGAAGACTCGAAGCCGATCTATGTAACAAGCTTACACCAGAGTTCCTTGATGAACACACAAGGATACTCGACTTCTTGATGAACACACAAGAAAACTCGAAGCTAAATCAATATAAACAATAATGAAGAAGAAGATGAATGGGGAAGAAGAAGATGAGTTCAATCACCAAAACCACCTAAACCAAAACCTAAACAAACTCCAAGAAACAAGAGGTGAATTGGACGGCCAAAGAACTAACTTGTTCTTTGGAAGAGAAACCCTATTTATACTTAGGGTTGGAAACCAAGGAAAATGGGCCGAAATAGTGAAAACCCATATTGGACGTACGTACGTCGATATGACGTTCGTACGTCTCCAAACGAAAATAAGCCTGCTGTCTACTTGGACGTACGAACGTCCTGTAAAGGTACGTACGTCCAGAACACAACCTTCCCTGCTGACATACCATACGTACGTACGTCCTTAAGAGGTACGTACGTCCTGAACCAAAAACCACACTAATGACACACAACGCGAAGACAAGGACACGGGACGACGTGCGTACAATCAGGTTTTCTTAACAATGAACTCAAGGCGAAATAACCAAGGACACTTTGTCACAAAATTGATGTCAAACCACTTCGTGCCGGTTTCAATCTCCCCCTTTGACATTGATTTTGTGACAAAAACCTATGACTCTAATAGCACTTATAAAACGTGCTTACAAACCCAAACCATGACATTTATAAAAACATGCCTACAGAATCACTCAAGGTAGAACACATACCGAGTCACCAATTCTTGTTATCCAGCTTGAGTATTACGCTTTAACCATCAGAGACCAAACGGAAGCAACAAGAAATTCTGAAACAATCAAATAGCGAACAGAAGTTCCTCGAACAACTCCCCTATACTTCATGAACTCCAAGGTTTAATACTCGAGGTTACCCAAAACTGTACATACACTTAGTGATCATCATCACTTTCACTCCATCATATATGTTCACTCCCCCATACATGTAGTATACCTGAAACATGACCCAAAATTGTATAACCCCTAAACATCAACACGTTCACTCCCCCATACGTGTAGCATACCTGAAACATAACCCAAAAATACACTAACAAGGAAGAAGAAGGTGTTAGTATTAGAGTCATAAATCTCCCCCTTTTTGTCACAAATGAAGCAAGGTAACAAAAGAAAGAGAAAAGATAAATACCAAACCATAACAAATAAGATTAAAGAAGAAAAGTAAGAGAACAATCATGGTAACAACAAAAAGGATATGCAACGGAAGTCATAAAATAAACACTTGTTAACACGATGTCAATACAAAGAATTCTCCCCCTAAACAAAAGCGTCACCTAAATGCAATGCATATGAGAAAGATGCACCTAGAACAAACAAACCAAATAAGGATATTTGAAACACACAAAGAACCAATCATACAAGGGTAGAAGAGAGTAAAGAGAAAACCATACCATAAATCTGGAATCCATGACACACAAAACTAAAAAACATGAGAGAGATCTAGGCATATAAATGATGAAGAAAGAGTACCAACACAGACACAAGACACTGAATACTTATATAGGTAACAGAGGGAAGAAAAGAAAACATAACATGAATCCCTGATAGAAACCAAGAGAATCCTATACATAGAAGAAAGAGTCAGGACACCAACAATCGGAACAAATGATTAGGAACACGAGAATAGGATGCATCATGTTGATTAAAATCCCAACAAAAAATATCCAAATGACCAACCCTACCACAATAAGAACAATGAAAAACATTAGACTTACTCAAAGAATTCTTATAAGAAGATGTGGTAGTGGTGGATAAACCATGTATGTCACTATTTGGTTTATGACATTGTCCCTTAACAAAACCCATACCTCCCCTATTAGAACAAGATGGCTTACCAGCAAAAGCAACCTTATCATTAGCCTTAGACTTAAACTTTGTGCAAGAAACATGCTGAAAACTATTAGTATTAAGTCTAGTCTCAATAGGCGGGGTAGGCAAAAGAGCAGGCAAACTAGATTTTACAGAAGTAGTCACACTAGATGAACGAGTAGAACTAGCAATAGGAGAGTCAAATATAGTTTTGTCCAAAACCTGCAATTGGAGTTGAGTAGACGTTAAACCGTTCTTTGTTACCTCATACTCCACCAATAGAGATTTGTATTTCTCATCGACCTCCTGATTGGCCTTCTCTAAAACTGCAATTCTACATAACAAGTCAAGTTTTTCTTTGTCAAATAATTGAGAAATAGAGATTGCATCATCTGCAGCACAAGAAATTTGTTTTTCAAGAATCTCAATTTTATCCTGCAAAGAAAGATTAGCCTTTTCCAAATTTTCAATTTTGGATTCATAAACTTCCCCTTGAAGCATATAGTCCTCTGCACAATGTCTGAGTCGTTGTTCTAGAGAATCAACCTTAGTCTGCAAAACACCATTATCTTCAAAACAAACATTATCAGAAATAGTAGACACATTACAATTAGCTTTATTAAATTTTTCCTGCAAATCAATATTAGCTTTTTGTAATCTTTCACATTCTTTTGCAGAAAGTCTGTAAAGAAGAGCCCAATCACTATTGCTAACAACATACAAATTATCATCCTTTTCAAAATCAGATTTTGGTTTTGTAGATTTAGACGATTTAGCAATAAAATTATTATGACCAGACTCATGAACCATCATTGCACTCATAGGATCGTTAGCATGAGCCTTGACGCTCCTTAACCAGCCCCCAGCGACTGATACCAATTGAAACAACACAAATAGTGCTAATCTAACAGTTCAATATTCAAACAACTTAAACGATATGCAGAAAGTAAATAACACACAGAAATTTTTAACGTGGTAAAACCCAATATGGGAAACGTCCACGGTTGTCCTCTCGACAACAAATAATCCACTAGATGAAAAGAGATGTACAAACCTATCAACTACCTGCACTCACTGCGAGTTGATACTCCTGGTTATCTCTAACACCTTGACTTCACCAGAGCACCTTGATGTACGCACAAGACACTCGACTTCTTGATGAACACACAAGAAGACTCGAAGCCGATCTATGTAACAAGCTTACACCAGAGTTCCTTGATGAACACACAAGGATACTCGACTTCTTGATGAACACACAAGAAGACTCGAAGCTAAATCAATATAAACAATAATGAAGAAGAAGATGAATGGGGAAGAAGAAGATGAGTTCAATCACCAAAACCACCTAAACCAAAACCTAAACAAACTCCAAGAAACAAGAGGTGAATTGGACGGCCAAAGAACTAACTTGTTCTTTGGAAGAGAAACCCTATTTATACTTAGGGTTGGAAACCAAGGAAAATGGGCCGAAATAGTGAAAACCTATATTGGACGTACGTACGTCGATATGACGTTCGTACGTCTCCAAACGAAAATAAGCCTGCTGTCTACTTGGACGTACGAACGTCCTGTAAAGGTACGTACGTCCAGAACACAACCTTCCCTGCTGACATACCATACGTACGTACGTCCTTAAGAGGTACGTACGTCCTGAACCAAAAACCACACTAATGACACACAACGCGAAGACAAGGACACGGGACGACGTGCGTACAATCAGGTTTTCTTAACAATGAACTCAAGGCGAAATAACCAAGGACACTTTGTCACAAAATTGATGTCAAACCACTTCGTGCCGGTTTCATGTAACTCCTGCAATTCTCAAACTCCCTCTCGAACAACTGGATCTACACGAGCCTCCTGATGTTGCTCCCGATCGTACTCAACTGGCTGCTCTCCTCCGCCTACGCTCCATAAGGATACGTACCCACGTGCAAAACAAGCAACATGGGTCAGCAAATTATGCTGGTATGAGTGGACAAGGGTAGGGAACTCCATTCCCAAAAACAATAAAATAATAGACTCCGCGGTCTTTCTATATTTATCTCGTTTACTAAATATATATTATATATTATAGGGATACATTACCTGAGCTGCACCTCCTATTAGGATAGGTCGAGCCCTGCAAGAAATGTTAATTGACCTATCCTCCTGCAAAACTGTGTTAGTACAATAATATATAATTCATGGCATCTCAAATCTCGACACTATATCTCAATCACATTAGGTCTTTTGTGGTCATTACTTTTGTTAGCTCTGATGCAAACTAGTTTAAACTGTCTTTTAATTAAAATTGTACTCTTCTTTTGCCAATGCTATAATAATTCTGATATTTAACTGCTCAATTGCTCTTCTATGAATTTATGATATCGAAAGAACCTATGCATGAAGTGCGCCTTCTCTATTTCTTCTGTGATCTAAACAAGTATATGTATCTGATGCAAGACCGTTGTTTTTGAAATAGAGGCCAACAATCCGAAACCTTTGTAATATCTTTGCTATAGTATGCATTATTTTGTCAAGGTTTTTTTTTCTTAGTTTTAGGATTCCATTGAGCTTTGTTTAGAAATCTGCTTTCCTAGTCCATAACGTTATTATTCCTATATTGAGGGTTGCTTACAAGAATTAGAAAGCTGGTTTTTACTCTATTGCAAGTGCCAATGTGAGAGATGGTGTTCTTCAATTGAATGCAGCATGAAGGACATAATCGGCAATAATTGAGACCCACTTCAGAGCCACAATATTTTTTCCTTTGGTCCAATGGAAGAAGCAGAACGAGCATACTTTCACAGCTATGGAGATCTATATATATGTTCATCTCTTCCCAATCTGGAGTTTGATCAACGACAGTTCATACAAAAGAAGTCTACATCAAATGGCAGTCTCGATATAGTTCATCAAATGCTTAATTTTATATGTCATGATGGTACAGACCTGCAAATGTTTGAGCATGTTGTTCATCACAACTTGCTCGAATCTCCTAAATGGATAAGATATTTTCCGTACCACACAAAGTCAAAGATTTGAGTTGTCGTTCATGTCATGGGATCCTAGTACTCGTAATTACCTTAACCTGTATTGTCTTTCTTAAATCTGCAGCGAGTTGAATACAAAGGTTAAGACTACCTAAAACTAATAGTCATGAGATACTCTCCTAGCTCTTTGATCAAAACGAGTTTTGAACTCGCTTATAAATACGTCAGTACCTACGTGGCGGCTACTTAGTTGCTTAATTTTGTTCTGGGTATGGGTAAGATATTGACAGGATTGCATAAATTGTTGACGTCATTGATGTTTTATGTATGGATAGTTGTCTATTTGAGTTTCTATTGTTTTTTTCTCATCACTACTGCCTTGCACCAAATCATTTTTCTTGTGTTTATCTTCTTACAAGGGATTAGGATTTCTTAGCACCACTGCCTTCATTGTGTAGTATGTTTATATGTAGTTGCCTGCAACATTTAAGCTGGTCTTGCAACAAGTTGGTTATTATATTAGGCCCAACTACAAATTGCATGGCCAACCCCACTACTGAAACCCAACCCACAATGGTTTCTGGCACTAACACTATTGTTTTCATTGCATTTTGAAAGAGTCAACTTCAGTCAACCCGAATGCATTTATAAAATCAACGAGTTTACATGTATTGTATTCAAGATTTCAAGGTAAAATATTGAAGAACAAAGGTAAAATGATAAAAAAATACAATGTACTTTTACAAATTTTCCACTTTATACAATGTACTAAAAATCACACAAAAATATCAATATACTTTGAAAACAAAATCACGTTATGCAATCTATCTAAAATTGGCTAAATGACTGCTTACATGGCTAATGATTATATACGTGTATTTTTTTAAAAAAAAAAAAAACTTAAAATTTTTTTTCAACACATCAAAAGTGAGGCACATGTTTCTCACATGATTGACCCCCTTTTTCCCTATTTTAACAGTACGATTCATGTAAAAACCCCCAAATCTGTAATCCTAGCCTCCAAATCCCCAATTCAATTTCAAACCCTAACTTTTATGTCTTCATCTTCCACTTCAGATCTTGAGAATACAATGAGAGAGATGAAAAAGTTACGTAAAATTGATAAAAAAATACAATGTACTTTACACTATTTTTCACTTAATACAATGTACAAAAAAACTAACCAATTGATGCTTGAACTTTGAAAAAGTTTTCACGTTATACAATCTGTTAATTTTATGCTAACAGACTGCTTAGTTGTCAAAAATTTATTTACATGGCTTTATTTAATTAAAAAAAACTTAAAAATAATTTTCAACACAAAAAAAAACTGCACGTATGTCTTATGTGACAATTACTATCTTCTCAATTTACAAATATATTCTTACAAAATATTTTTAAAAAAATTCAAAAATGACAAACTACTTAATTTCTTCTCTCTTTAGTTCTCTATTATTATTTATTGTTCATAGAAAAGTGTTGGTTCTAACCACTTCATTATTACGTACTTCAATCGTTGAAAATTTTTCAATTTTCTTAAAACCACAAAAAAAAAAAAAAAAAAAATCAATTTTTTCAACCCAATTTTTTTTCAATCCAAAAAAGATTGTTGTTATTATTGTAACCATTTCTAAATTTTGAATTATGAACAAAACCAATAGTTGATTGTTTAAAGAAGTTATCTTATTTCAATTGGTCTTTGATTTGCTCAATTAACTTCATATTGACAAATAAAAAGTACATCTAATATATTTCAATGAAGAAGAAGATCCAAATTTATGTGAATAACAATAATTAATATTAGAAGATAAAGATATTGAGTTAAATTTGAGGAATTTTCAATTTAGGATTTTTAAGTTTGAAATTGGGGGTTTTTGTTTCATTTGAGGATTAGTCTTACAATGAAAAGAAGATGAAGGTCATCTGAGAAGCACATACGTTCAATTATTGTGTTGGATTTTTAATTTTTATTTTTCTCACATGCCACATAGATAAAAATTGTCCACTTCAATCAATCATTGGCAAGAATTTAACAGATTGTATAACGTGGAACTTTTTTGAAAGTTCAAGCATCATTTGGTCAGTTTTTTTGTACGTTGTATTAAGTGGAAAATAGTGTAAAGTGCGTTGTATTTTTATCAATTTTACCAAAACGTTAAATAAATGATGCAAAAGACTATTGAAGCAGATGAAGATTCCAAGCTACAAAAAATATTCTTTTTTTTTTTTTTTTTTGTTCTGGATTTGTTATTAAAAACCATTTCAACAACATGATCCAATCTGTCTACAACTGGCTAACGGACTGCTTATGTGGCTAATAGTTATCTACGTGTAATTTTTTTTTTTTTTAAATGTTGAGTTGTAAAATTAAAACCAACACATCTACTTATCAAATCATGTCAACAAATGTTTACATCTAAACCGTCGATTAATCCCACCCAAATTTCCCGCCAAGATGTTAGAGATATAGATGTATTATTATTTTTAGTTGTTATCTCTCTCATAGGAAATATCGAAACCCTGAATCAACATTCTTCTATCTCTCTCTCTCTCTCTCTCTCTCTCTCTCTCTCTCTCTCTCTCTCTCTCTCTCTCTCTCTCTCTCTCTCTCTCTTATAGCAACATTGAACCCTAAATCTTCTCTTTCTAATTCTTCAAACCCTATTTTAATTAACTATTTTTTCGCCAAAACCCTTACTTTCAATCAAACACTAATCTATGGTGAATTGGTGAATCTCAAGAAAGAATCGGCGTGGAACAATCTTGTTGTGTGTGTAAAAGAAGAATCTTCTTTGAAGTAATTAACTAATAGTAAAACCCACCATGTGGGTTTTACTATTAGTTAGTTACTAGGCATAATGGGTATCAACCTGTGTAAACCGTCGATTAATGACTAGGATTAAATTTGTTTTCTAATGGGTTTAGAAAACCCATTAGCCAGTCATACAAATTTTAATCCCAGTCATACAAATTTAATCCTAGTCATTACTAGTTGTGGCATAATGGGTATCAACCTCTCATTTACGGCCTAGTAAAACCCGTGGTGCTGCCACGACTACCATTAATAATTTGAAGATAGTTATATTAAAAATATTATTCTAACTCAATATTGAGATATTAAAAATTAATATATTAAAACTCTTAAAAATATCTATTCTTCTAAAACAGATAATCATGTGTATTACAATAATAAAAATAAAAATCACATATTGTATGAAGAAATCAACAACCAATTTCTTTAAGAAACTCTTTAATAAAAAAATTTGTGACAATAATTTACCTAGAAAAAATAATGACATATCAATAAATTGCAGTCTTCATTGTTGTTCTATTGAAATACTACCTTACATAATAATATTTATGATTTTCTCAAAATAATAAAAATAAATTATATCATTGTTGTTGATCTTCCCATTGTTGTTGTAATTCTCTATTTTGACGTTTGACTTATCTTATGTAGTATCTGTATGTTCTTTCAAATAACTGTTTCTTTCTTACTCTTTGTTCATATCTTTTTGTTCTTTTTGTTTTTTCTTCGAAGAATAGCTCCATAACCTCATCTGCTTCTTTGGAGTCAATGACATACGTCAATTTTCTTTTTAACATTTTGAACCTACAAAAAAATAATAATAATAATAATGGTAAGGGTTTGGTTAATTATGCTAACAGGTAATTATGTCTTCAAAGGTAATGACCAAACATGTCAATAGACTTACCTAAATATATGTCTGCAATGGGTGAAAGGAATCAATAGCTAACTTCATTCTTCTTCTTGTAGCATCAATTCGTTGTCTTCATTTGGTATCGACTTTTCATGTTGAAGAATAACTGTAAGAAAAAAAAATTAAAATATAAACTAAAATTTGAAGTAGAAGTAATATAGCATGAATAATTATTTTTCTTACATTCGACATATTTTTTGTAGAAATTGAATGTTTCCAAACAAAAAGAGGGATTCTTTTTCGACTGGTGTTGGTAATATCTTTCTATATCTTTTGCCATATCCATTGAGGTTGTTTTATTTGCTCTTGGTGGTATTCCTGTTTGGAGAAACTCACATAAAATTGTAATATATTAGTTGAGAAAATCTTGAATACATAATTGGTATGAAGTTGTTGATGTGTGATAGAAATTCATATAATCAGAATCTTAAATACATATTTCGTAGGAAGTATGTGTTACAGTTTAGTTAATATATACCTTTGTTACTCTTTCTATATACTGGATAACCATCTAGATCAATTGTTGTCTTGTATCCATGCTCATGTTGTTTAGGATAGCTTGATTTGCAGTATTTCTTCACCATAGACGAAGAGTGTTTCTTTTGGCTTATAAAAGAAGAAGATGATATTGCATATTAAATCTCGAAGGTAGTTGATCAACATTGTATTTTTTCTTCTAAGTTTTTGAATGATTTTTTTTATTATTATTGGCAAGCTGGGTTACTTGTAGTTTTATAGTATTTTTTGTTTTAGTTTAGGGTTTTCAATGTATTGTATTTTTTTTAGACTTCCATATATCATGTGCGGACTATGTGGGTTATCTTTCTAGTGGTCCATGTATAAACATATAATGTTGGGGTTAGATCGTCTGATATTTTTTTGCAAAGTGAAAATATACAAAGTTTACATAAAAGATAAAACATACTCCTGTATATATTTGATATGTTTTAAATTTGTTACTTGTGTGCTGTTGTGAGATCCATTTATTATGTTTGTATTTGACTTTCTTACAAACTTCTGGAATATTTTGGATCATCTCCAGTGAATTGCCAGAATTTTTGGGTGGCAACTAAGCTTCAGTTTACATCTGTCTAATTTAACTTGAGAATTATCCATCTTTGTTTTAATATCATTGTTTTTGTTCAAGCAGATAAAATGAGGCGACATATCTACTGCTGAGTTAGGATCCGAAGCTGAAGAATTTACATCCCCCAAAAATTCATCGCGTTATGCACATCCTAGGCTGACAACTGTATCTGAAGAAGTAGATTTTTCCTTTCCATTTGCGGTTGTAAATTGAGGACTAAGGCTGACGAAATTGATATATTATATCCTGTCCTCAACCAACTTATGAAAGCTTTGGTCGTAGCATTAGTTCCTAGGTTTCTTTTGTGTTGATTCTCTGCTGCTATATAACTCTGCTGCGAGTTTTGTGAATACGATCAGTAAATAAGAGGACTTCAATTATATAGCAATGACTACAGTAAAGGGACATTATCTGTGGAGGAAGTTAACTTCAATTATATAGCCAATGGTTGTGCATCATTTGTACATAGCAAAATACATTATACAACAAATAGTCATAATTTGTTCTGAAAGATTTACTAAACTAATCTTGTAATATTCAGAAAATCAGGGTATAGCCAGAATTTTCAAATAACATGTCTGTGACAGTAGCATTGGTATAGTGAAATTTGATTAGAGGCATTTACCAGGAAAAAGCCACGTATTTTTCTTCTTCTGATGGTATAGTGAATGGAAGGATCTGACCTTCTACCCTGCATTTTTGTTTTTTGTTTTAGTATGATATGAAAAATGTTCTTCCCAACGGTTATTAGTAATGTTGAATGTATTCTAAGTTTGTACATGATTAGGACATATGCTGGGAAAATAATTGCTATCTTTTGAGAACGAGAATGACTTAGTAATAGTTAATCAAAGTATATTTTTTTGTGAAATTAATCTGAAAAATAATCAATGTAGGTAGACAAATATCTGAACATTATTGAAGAAAGAAAATAAATCTAATTGAAGAAAGTAACTAAATCTAATTTTGACTTAACTAAAGACTTGTACTATTAATTTGAAATCCTATGATTTGTATTTATAATATATTCTCATTTGATTTCTTTGAACATTCAATTTTCTTTTTCATTTTAATCCAAAAATGTCAGAATATTAGAAGTATTAGTAAATAGAAATAGAAGTTGGAGTTCGACAACATCATATATCGTTTGCAGGTGGTGTGATCTTTTTATTTTTATATGATGAAAGTAAAATTTGTATTTATATGAAAAAACAAACTTACATTCTTGAGCAGCGTACTCAAAGTACCCACAAAGACACAGCTCCATTTTCACATTTTTAAAACATAGAAACAAAAATCCTCTGCCCGTAAGACAAATATACAAAACACGTATAACCTATTTGACTAACAGAAATATCTGCTGCAGCTCCTAGTAATCCCAAGTCTCTTGTCAGACTTCAGTTCACAGTTATTTATTATGCATATTGTTGCTCCCCTTTGCAATGGCTACACCTGGTTGCTCGTTTGCCTTGTTATCCCATTGTTGCCTTTTGTGTATCTCCTCTTTGTTGTTGCCAAGATTGAATCCTTCCTATATGTCACTAATATGTAACCGTTGTTGCTATATGTTCAGTGAAACAGGGTCTCCCAGTCAGCCCTTAGTTCATTTAACCCGGGTTGTTGTCATTTGTTGCAGGCTTTCCTTGCTCATTTCCAGCCAACACCACATTGTTTCGTTAAACCTTACAACTGCGCCATCTCATGATAATCCTGCAATGCCAAAAAATTGAATCATTGCACATGCTTTATAATACCCACATAGTGGCAGAAGGTAGTATAGATCATATGCACTCACTAAACCCATTTGAGGTCAGTTTAGACCATGATCGCAATAGCATTTCAGCATTGCTCTGTTCCTGGAACATTGCCCAGACCTGGTGTGAATTACCCAAGAATACTTTCTAAGACACAAAGATTGATATAAAGCAGAGACAAATTATCTTCTATCATTTATTCACTTTGTTTTCCAGACCAAAGTGTATCTGAAAATCTCGATTGACAATCTAATAAGACTCGTTCATTTTGTACTGAAATCAAAGCATGCATTCGTGAAAATTTAAGAATTTGAAGCCATACCAGTAGCAATACAAAAAAGTTGTGGACAATACAAATTGCATATCTGTCAACCATAATGTTATAAGACCCAACAGTTCCATTTAAATGATTTAGAGCAATGGCATAGTTTAACCTTTCAAATAATCTCTTCTTTTTTCCATTCATGTTCCCCAACATATACCATGGAAAAGAACACCCCATATGAAGTTTTTAGAATCAGGACAAATGCTTGTATTCTACACCCACCCAATAGATCAAATTCCATAGGCAGGTCCTTGAAAGTTAGAAATAAGAAATAGTCAGAACTTGTAAAAAGTACCAATCGCTGACCAATACTTATATAAAAATGAAGATGTGAAGCGTCCATTGATAAGTGTTCTATTTGCTCCCCAATGTAAGATCACGGGTGTAACTTCTAGCTCCTCAATTATGATTTAGACATCCGGCCTTGATGGATATTATAATTCACTTGAGTTTTATTTACAATAAGAAGACTGTTGTTTCAACTTTTAAGTGTTCTTTAATTTCCCTTAGTTTATTAAAAATTTGAGAAGAAGATAGAGCAATTCGAAGAGAAATGAAAGAGAACTACACTGTGGAACTAAAAGAAAAAGTTGTTAACGGGATGATTGTCATTTGTCCTAGTCAAACTATTACAAATTTATTTGATTTAGGTCCGGGCAATGAAGAACAATTTTAGTACCACTTACTTATATATCCGAGAGACTATAGCTAGCTATGGCTTCTCTTTCCTCACTTACTCTCGCTCACACTCAAGATGATATGTTTTCTCTTGCACTAACTTCTTCAAAACTTTGAATGTTTAGTGTGTTATTGAGTGGCTACAAAACATATTTAGTAATAACTGCCCCAAGACCTACTCATTGTTTCAATATATATTCTCTGAGTAATATACTGTATTAGTTTTTTGGCACCATTATAGCACCCACAAACATACAAAACCATTAAAAGGGGAAAAAAAAAATACACAGAAAATTGTAATCTACCTTTTCAAACACCTTGAGGTTCTCCAAATTAGTTCATATTAGATGCGAATGAGCCTGTGGCGCAACGGTAGCAGCCCTCTCACAAAAGCGGAAAGGTTGTGGGTTCGAAACACATCAGCAGCAGATTGTTGATGAAAGTTTTCTCACGTAATTGAAAAGGGGGTAGAGGTCCCCTCAACCTTGCTTGTCAAAAAAAAAAAAAAAAAAAAACTCATATTAGATACTAAATACATTTAAACAATTTTGACTTCAAACAAACTTCATTTAGTCTCACAAAACAGAATATTGTATATTGGAATTCCATTATCAGTTTTATAGGGACAATACCCAGCAACTTACAACTAAAGCCTTAAACGACATGACTCCTATGACCTATCATAATTTGGACATCAAGTGGTAGAAAGTACCTGATTATAAGCTTAAACCAATCTGACAACTGAAATATTACTTCCTTACACCTCCGTGAAACTAATATCCAATAGAGCTAAACAGTCTGCAGTCACACATAAATATTATGAACCTGCCATATTTTTGTCTAAATAATGATAAAGTGTGATGAAAAAGGCATAACTAACTTAATGCATTGTATTGAATAATAACTAATTGCACCATAGTCAAGATAAAGTTCAGAATGTGTAAAGGGAGACATTAGTACATTACCATAAGTGCAAAGAACACTCTTAGACATACGCAAGTATTGTCATTACCATGTCAGATAGTAAAATTAAGAGAACCCTTGAACTGACATTATATATATTGTTTATGTTTTTATTCTCTATGTTTTCCTCTCTCCTATTTTTACTAACATGCTAATCCCTTAACCCAGTTTCCTTAATATATGTGGCAGTTTTATGAGGAGGCTAGGCGGTCCTCTTTAAAAGTGACCGGATGGTCCTGCTAGCATTTCTTTAAAATTTATATACTCCTAATTCTGTAACTGATCACATTTCTTTCAAGATAATAAATTATAAAGCTCAAGGAAAATTAGTAAATAGTTAATTTGCAAATAGAACTTGACTGAATAATATAAAAAATGTTGCAGTACCTAGGGTACTACCAATATTCAAGAACTTGTAAAAGAAATTCTAAAAATTGAAAACTTCAATAATGATAAACTTAATAGTACTACTTTGAAAATTCCATTCTTATTTTCCTTCATTTTCTGTTTTGATTCTCTTCAACTTCTTGTAGTAGATGGATACTTATTTCCTTCATCTTGAGCTCTGGTATTTCTTCAATCTTTAGTATTGACATAGATGATATGTCCTTTGTTGTCCAATTGTATGAGTTGATTTGAACGTAAAATAATGTCTCTTTACCGACCAATTCTTGAAATTTTTTGTCTTCCTTTTGTTTGATTGAGCTTTTCTGAATAAATCTGCCTAACATTTTGACTGCTAATCTACTTATAATAAACACAACATTACATCACTACATAAAATTTTGAAACCAAAACCATATTATTTAATCATTTGGTTTTCAAGTAGTGGATCAAAATAAACATTTCCATAAATTAGAGGAAATTGGTGTGCGTTGTGGCCTGTGGAGAGTGGTGAGTGGTGATGACTATGAAGCAGTAGTGATGGGGACAAAGAATATAGTTAGAGGGAAGGTGATGTAGGATAATTAGGGTATCTTACGCATCTGCCTTGCTCACACTTAAGTTATTAAGATAAGTATACTTTCTATATCCATTTATCCTTAGCTAAGTAATTGTAGTTCCCCTAAAAAATTGTTATGTATGTACCTATCATTCATGAGGAAGATATCTCGAACATAAGTTTGTCGCTCTCCAATCGTCCTTTGTTGTGATTCCTTGTAATAATGTAGTCTGCCCATTATATCTTGACAAATTAAAAAGAAGAAGAAAATGATTAGTAATCATACAAAGTTGGTTTTGGTATTGAGTAATAGAGACTTTAAAATTGGATGTATTCATATTACCCATGCTTCTGTCGTTTTCTCTTCTATAGTAGGTGGCCACTTCGGAATATTCTTCAAAGTCATAGTTGTACATAGGAAAATCTGCGATGTCCTATTCGATTGTCTTTATAATGGTATAGTTTTGCAACCCAATCTCACAGCCGTTATCTTTATATCTTCTCTGGATTTCCCAAGATTTGAATTTGGTAAAAGTACAAATTCTTCCTTGAGCGATTCTTTCTTCGAAGTTTTGAAGGTCGTAAGCATTAAACTTTGCATGGATTTTCCCAAGATTTGAATTTGGTAAAAGTACAAATTCTCCCTGTTTCAAAAGATAGAAATCAGTTTGTTTAGGAGTAAAGGTTATCCATTATAAAGCTATATTTCAATCATGTACATGCATTCAAAATAAATTGAAGATAAAAATTTCAGAGTAGGAGTATGATCAATTGGAGTATGTAGACTTGTGAACATTGTCAATATATTTCAATAACCCAGGTCTCAGTGAAAGTTACATGGAACATTGTACCTTATGCAATCATTTTGATCGTATGGTATACCAGGAATTAAATTGATTAGGAAAATGGATTGTTCGGCATGGATAATGCAGTGAAACAAATCAAGCTTACTCTATGGTCATAGCTGGATATCATGGGCAAGTAAGTGGATGTAAAAAACAATTTGCAGGTCACTGCATTACTGGACAGTTAGGAAGATTTGTTGATTGACAGGTGGTAACAAAGCTCAGGTTCAGGGCTAAGGCAGGGATGGCTAATGTGTTGATGTTGAGGTCTTGGGGTACTGCTGTATAGTGTGAAATTGGAGGTCTGTTACATTGTTTTTAATCTAAGCTAGTTTCTATGTCGACTCAGTGATAGGGGACAACAACAGATTGTAAAATGTTGGTAGCGTTGTATGGAGTCTGCAATTTTTATAATGTGTCTCAGTTGTACTTTGGCTGCTGAGATTCAATGAAAGATACTACATTAATCCCAACAAAAACAAAAAACATTCTGTTTGGTTTCAATGCCATTTTTTAAAACATTAGATGATGGAAGCATAGGAACCCAATATATGCACGCCTACAGTAGGTGTTGACAATAAACCCCAGATGAACGGTGTAAAGTGTTGACAACCCAATCTAAATTTAACGCCATACCATCATTCTATCAAATTTGTGAAGCTCGGATCAATATTAATGTTAAAATTAACAATAAGACCAAAGTCTTACCTTGTTATACTGTCACCTGAACAATCTTGGCAACACGAATAGCCTAGACACCTACAATTAGTTAGCCAAACAACAATACATTAATCATCTTTCAATCAGGATCAAAGCAGGAACAGTCAATAAGAACCTATAAGCACAGAATTAGTATAATCTACACTTCATTATCTATGAGCATAGTGAAACAGTCAATAAAAAACTATTGTCTTCGATAAACAAAACTTAGATTCTATCTCATTAACGTCTCTATAAAAACAATAAAATCAACTTCGTGCTCAGGCCTGACAATTCTTAGAAATGAGATTAAATGGCTCGAGATTTCAATCTAGACTCTAGAGCCTCTCACAATTTAGACTGCATAGAGAATTTCAATGGTTTCATAGGGTATGCTGAGATCAAAAGGTCCTCTATCTGGGAATTTGCAGTTCCTAGCTTAAACCACATCGCAAAACCTCCACACAAAATTATAGAATATGCCAGTTGCAACTATTGAAAGCGTATGAAAGAAACAATTGAAAACAGTTTCTCCAATCTGACATTTATGTATTCTGAAATGATTAATTAATGTGTACTTAGTGAGATAATATTGATAAACTCATGTCATATTAATGAGTACATCCTAAGTACCATCATTTGCTAACATTTGCTAGCACTTTTTTTTAAGGTTTTATACTTCTATTGAAAGCAGTGATTAAGCTATCTAAATTATTAACTTGAATCAGGAATTCAAAATTATAGGCGTACTTGCCTATATGATGAATCAAATAATGCAATCATGTAATTGCCTACCAATCAAATGTAAATGGATTACCTTCCAATAATATTTAGCAGTGTTGTAAACCACTATCTGAAAATCTAGTCGATGTGCAGTCATGTCATATTAATGAGTACATTCTAAGTACCATCATTTGCTAACATTTGCTAGCACTTTTTTTTAAGGTTTTATACTTCTATTGAAAGCAGTGATTAAGCTATTAAAATTATTGACTTGAATCAGGAATTCAAAATTATAGGCGTACTTGCCTATATGATGAATCAAATAATGCAATCATGTAATTGCCTACCAATCAAATGTAAATGGATTACCTTCCAATAATATTTAGTAGTGTTGTAAACCACTATCTGAAAATCTAGTCGATGTGCAGTCGTTGTTCACATTAATGATCATAAAAACTTCACTATTCTAAGGATGATGAAAAATTATGAAACAGTTTGATTCATATGCCACCATTTCCAACCTCGTAAAAAATTTAAATTTTTTGAACAAAATCAAAGATGAACTAAATTCACGAAAAGAAAAAAGGTCTTTGTCAAAATGTTCTAAAATAAACCATACCCAATTCACTATTGTCTATGCATAATAGGATTTGCAAATGATGTTAATATTGATTTGTTCAATAAAAATTGGGGATGAACGTTAGTATTCATACTGAAAAAAAAACTTACTTTCAATTGAATAAGACCATAGATGAAGATAATCATGCCTTCCTTGTAATCTGGTTAGCTGGAAAAGTCTTGGATGTTCACCTGCATTAAAGAAAAAGGGTTAGTAACTAATATGCCATCATTTTACCAATTTTTCTTAATATGCAATTAAGGGAATAAAAAAAAAAGGTTGAAAACTTGATTTCTGCAATTTAGGGGGCTTGAATTTGACCAATGACCACACCTCAGACCCCAGAGGTTCAGTTTCAGTTAATTACTAAATTAACTGAAAGAATTAATAGCTTTCAAAGAATAAACATACTCCAATAGCTTTTAAATAACTTGCTTTGGTTAATTACTAAATTACATGAGTATGACGTATCTCTGATTACTAATTCAAATCACGTACCTAAGATTAACAATTACTAATGCAAATTTTTGTCTAAAGGTTCGCAGTAAAACTATACCCTATAGTATTGGGGCACAAACCAGTAGTAGATACATAGTCAGGAAATTAAACATGGCAGAAGAAGAAATTGGGTTTTTTGAAAACCTAGGTTAATTAGGCACAAATCAGTAGTAGATACAATTAAACATGGCAGAAGAAGAAATTGGGTTTTGAATTCTATTTTGAAAACCTAGGTTAATTAGAGAGAAATAAAACCCTAAAAGAAATAAAACCTACATCAAACAATGAAAGCAACACTTGAAATAAAACTTTCTTAATTATTAAAACAATCAATATAGAAGATGGAAATACTAAAACTTAATTAGAAGATAGGGTACCTTGAAGGTGTGAACATTGGAAACGAAGAGGATGATGATGTAGATGGAAGAGATTAAGATTTAGTAAACTGACTTGACGATCATATGCACCTTGCAATTGAAATTTTTTTTGGAATAGCAGCAGTAATCAATATTAAATTTAACAACTTGGATAACCTTGCAATTAAGAGCATTTCAATCAGCTATTGAGCGAGAATTTGAAGGTTTCAAAGAGAGAAGAATTTCGGCATAGTGGTTCAGATGGGAAGAAAAGGAAAATTGGTGGAGAGATGGGAAGTCACTCGAGTCACAGGTCGCAGTAACTTGACGAAGTAAAGAAGATGAAGATGAAAAAGAAGAGGATGGCAAAACAACTTAAGTTTGGATTAATTCAATCAAAAAGCTTGCTTGCTATTGCTGCTGATCGAAGGGGAAGACTTAATCATAGATATTAATCCTAGTCACACTAAATATTAATCCCAGTCATACAAATTTAATCCTAGTCATACTAAATTTTAGTCCTAGTCAAATTATGCACCCTTTGTAGATTATAATATAGATATATATATAGGGATACAAAACAGGCCTCAACAACATCTTAATCCAACCCAATACTGGTCTGGCTCACAGAAAGTTGGGCTAATTAAGCCTGGCCCTCAATATATTATCACCATTTTTTTTTTATTCAGCTGGTTTAGAAGCCAAGCAGCAACTGGTGAGCTTATATGTAATGTTTGGTGTAGTGATTGTGTATTAACCTATTTCTAGATTAATGCACTGCTGGGTCAGGTCGCTGGGAAGACTTGACCAAATGGGGATGTTTGAGATCGGGGTGGCTGCACCTCGTTGAGATTGAGATTGCCTACGTATTCTAGCTCGGGGGAATTGAACTTAGAGATCAAGCCATCGTAGTTCTGTTTATATAGAAAATAGAAAGGCGTGGATCGTGGATCTTGCAGATTCTTCGCCATCATAATGAGGATTAAATGAGTAACGCGCGCGGATCATCCCTATGAATTAATTATGTAACTGATGAGAATATTCTGTGCATTGAATGAGAGCACGTGTGTATAGCAGGTCGCTGTTCGTTGCTTGGTCGGGTCGCTTCGGTCGAGCTGCTAGCAGGTAGAGATCGTGGCGACCTGATGAGTGGATGACTGTGCCACGTGGCTGCTTTTGATTCGTCGGAGTATGTAGTACCCTTACAGATTGTAGGGGTACTATATACAACATACATGTGGCACCATCTCTACCGTCCATCATGGTGCCACATGTCAACATCTAATGGGCTCTCTCTTGATGGCACAAGTTACAAAGTTAAGCCTTATTATTACAAAGATATTTTCCCCATTATTACCCTATTAATTGCTAAGAATGGAGTTACATTGTAGCTTATAAATATAAAGGCAAACTACTCATCTTCTCATGGTCTCATTGTGAATCATACACAAGACCTCAACACTCTCTTATGAGACCTCACCTCTCAGGTCTCATCTCTCTCTTGAGCTCTCTCCATTATCGAGCTCCCATTTTGTATCACCACCACTCACTACACCAAAATAACAAATTTGCAACTAGGCTTTTTTAAATTTGCAATGGTTATTTAGCATTGCAAATTTGCAACACCTTATAACCATTGCAAATATATTTTGTTGTTACAAAATAATAAAATATAAATATATTATTTTCTTACGCGTTACTATTATAATTGAAACCCCAGTTGTCGTTGCTAAATTTTTAGGTAACTCAAACAAAAAAGTAACGTGGCACGGTTATAACACGTGCAGCGTTGCAATTTGAAGCGGTTAAGGAGTCCGTAAACTCTCTATTCTCTTTGATGAAGAGATAAAAACTCATCCGCTGCCTCTCCTCTTCTCTTTATAAAAACCTTCTCTTCAATTCTCTCTTCCCCAACTCTAAACTTCCCCAACTCCAAACTCATCGCTGCCTCTCCTCTCTCTTTTCAATCGTCGCCTCTCCTCTCAATTTTTCGTTGCTGCTTCTCTTCTTTGTGCTCGGCGTTCTCACGGTAAGTGCTCATCTTCAACATCTTTTCCATCGCTGCCTCAATCTTCTCCTTTGTGTAATCTATTTTTTTCTTCTTCAATTGTTGTTTGTATGAGATTAACAATGAAAATTAATGAAAGCTTTCTATTTGAACTTAATTAGTGAAAATTATAAAAAAAAATTCTAGGTTCAATGTTTATGAAGTGTTTCTTGTATATTTTTGAAAATTACAAAAAACAAAATTGTCTATTTTCAATTTTTGTGAAGTGTTTCTTGTATTTTTTTAAAAATTACAGAATCTGTATGATTTTCTATGTGTTTTTATATTAAGTTCAAATTAAATTTAAGGGGATGCCTCAAATCTACAGATATAGTGAGGCTTCCCTTAGAATCACTAAGTCCTTCGATCAATCTTAGCTGATAGAATATATCGAGAACGGCAAGTGTATACTATTCCTGGATCAATCCCTACCTGTCTCTCTGCTATGCCTGGATCAATAAGGCTGCCTGCCTGCCTGCCTTCGTATGCAGTTGTTGAAAAAAAGAATTACTTCTAAATGGTGCCAGACTTATATTCTTTCTTAGTGTCAATACCAGTTCCACCCAGTTTGTCTTGAGTAAACCTTCTCAACATCTCCAATGCAGCCTTTGGTTGATCCATTGGGACCATGTGTCCAGCATCATGGACCTTGAGGAAACTCAGAGGACCATGGCTTTTCAGTTGGCCTGCTTCTGCACCATCCACCCGAAATGAGACGACGGGCTTACTTACAAACTCTTTCTGACGATACCATTGCGTGGCATCGACCCATCTTGAGTTTTCTGTACATAAAATAAATGCACATCAAATATGGAATATTTGATTATATTCTTAACTATGGAATTTTTTTTTTTTTCTGGTAAATATGGAATATGATGTTGCTTTGTGTACTTATAGAGCTTGAGTTGATATTTTAATCCAATTTAATGAAAATTCAATTGATTTTCTTAACTTTGTTCTCTCATATTCTTCAATTTCCTGCATTGACTTATCTTTCCCACCCCTTGTTCTTACTTAGAGATATAAGTAACTGTGTGATAAAACATTCTACAAATGCATTAATATCTGCTCAAATGCAATAAGACTTTGTTCTTCATGTTCAAACCCTTTTACCCAAGCCTGAAAAAGTTAACCAAGTCAGCTACAAAAGCCTGAAAAAGTTAACAAGGTCAGGTGCAAACACATGCTTTTTATTTAGTTCTACAATCTTAGCTTAGATGGTATTGAATAGTTTTATTGTGCAGCCCAAGTAATCTGATCAAGTGCATTGTTAGGATAACAAATTCGAGAATAAAACAAGATTGTTTTATAAATTTCGAAAGCTCCTAAATCTTTTCTTTATATAGTCTTGCAGAATGTCGCACCCAATTCAAAAAGAGTGGATGAGTGAAGGAAATAGATTTAGTGATGTGTATTTGGAAGGGGTCAGGGATTTTGTGAAATTTGTGGAATTAAATAATTCTGGGTCCACAACATGTACTTGCCCATGTAAGAAGTGCAAAAATATAAAGAGTGTATCCCTTCAAGATCTAAGAAGACATTTGATTTTAAGCGGTATAGACCCAACGTATAAAGTATGGGTTTTACATGGTGAAAAACCGTATATAGTAAAACGGGTAAATATTCAGGAAGAAACTATGGTTGATGGAGGGATTGGAATGAAAATTTTTGTTGATATTGCTTACGGAAAACACGAAGGGGTACCAGGTAGTACTGATGAGTATACAATGCATGTTGATCACGAACCAGACCTACCCAAAAGGTATAATGAATATAAGGAAAAAGCAAAAGAGAAATTGTACCCTTCATGTGAGGGACCTGAGACAACTCTTTCTGCTATTGTGGAATTGCACCACTTAAAAAAACAATTTGGTTGGTCAGGAGATAGTGTAACTGCAGTATTGGGTTTAGTTAGAAAATGGTTACCAGAAGGAAACACATTGCCAACGAAATACCCAATTATGAAGAAAATATTAAAAGATCTAGGGATGAAGGCTAAGTGTATTCATGCATGCGTAAATAATTGTGTTTTATATTATAAGGAGCATGAACATGCAGATGAATGTTTTAAATGTAGAGAACCTAGGTTTAAAGTACGAGAGGGGAAAACCAATAAAAAAAAATCAAAAGAGCCGAGAAAGGTTTTAAGACATTTCCCTTTAATTCCAAGACTCAAGAGGTTGTATACAATTCCGTGGATAGCTGATGCAATGACCTGGCACAAAGTTATACATTTTATTTAAGTATACTATATTAAACGATAAGTGAAATAATACAAATGATTACTCAAGCATAATTGCAAATACATGAAAAAGGGTCGAAACTAACTTGGCGAAGCCACGGGTACACCTACTATATATATATATATATATATATATATATATATATATATATATATAGGGATACAAAACAGGCCTCAACAACATCTTAATCCAACCCAATACTGGTCTGGCTCACAGAAAGTTGGGCTAATTAAGCCCGGCCCTCAATATATTATCACCATTTTTTTTTTATTCAGCTGGTTTAGAAGCCAAGCAGCAACTGGTGAGCTTATATGTAATGTTTGGTGTAGTGATTGTAGGGGTACTATATACAACATACATGTGGCACCATCTCTACCGTCCATCATGGTACCACATGTCAACATCTAATGGGCTCTCTCTTGATGGCACAAGTTACAAAGTTAAGCCTTATTATTACAAAGATATTTTTCCCATTATTACCCTATTAATTGCTAAGAATGGAGTTACATTGTAGCCTATAAATATAAAGGCAAACTACTCATCTTCTCATGGTCTCATTGTGAATCATACACAAGACCTCAACACTCTCTTATGAGACCTCACCTCTCAGGTCTCATCTCTCTCTTGAGCTCTCTCCATTATCGAGCTCCCATTTTGTATCACCACCACTACTATAATAAAGTTCATTCTCTCTCTCCGTGGATGTAGGCACAATTGTCGAACCACGTATACAATGGTGTTCATGTCTCTACTTTATTATTATTGTTCATATCATTTACTCATCATCTTTCATTAATGTATTGACCGACCTCACAAATATGGTTAATACAGTGATGTTTGTTGTTAATTTGTTTGTTTGCAAATTGTAATAAACAAAACACAAAAAGAAGTAAAGACATGAGTTGATGAGTGGATATGACTGGATATATAGTCTAACTGAGTAACTGGTATAATGATGTGCATATCACTGTCCTATAACCTATTGTATTTGATCATAAAAAGAGAATCGCATTCATACACTATTACACTATGCAATGCTCATAAAAGTTCAACCCTTCAATCACTCTTCTTCTTCCCCCCTACATCTTGTCATCTTCTAAGACATGTAGCCACATATTTGATGACACGCCTTGTACAACAGTTTAGATAATGGTGTAATATGTAGATCCAGGTCAACACAAAATCCCCCAAAAGCCTAAATATATTGTTGGCTTGGATACAATGATACATAGTAGGTGGTTATTTTATACTTATGCCCGCACCACTTAAAAGGTTAAGCCAGGCTGATGTCATGGCTTGGCTCCTCCTATTTGGGTCTCTTGTGTGTGTGTGTAAAAGTGGGGCTTTATCAAAGGAACGACACGCGGCTGGCTCCATATTGAACGCCACAAGCCAGCTAAATGCAGAAGTGCTAGCTAGTGGATAATTAGGACTGTTTTTACAAGTTAACAAAAGTTTCAGATAAGTATAAGTTAGTGGATTCATTGATGCATAGCCAAGAAATACACCACAAACAATCAAAAGTCATGCATGCCTAGCTTTGAAGAAAAAATATTAAAGGTGATTTTGTCATACAACTTTCTGTTTGATTGCCTAATTCGATCACCCTCAGCACATGAGGTCAACTATGGTGCAGGTGCACAAATGGTTTTCATTTGAGTAGTAGAAGGGGTTATTAACTTATTATATCTGAGTGTTTGATAATTTTCCAACTTATTTATCACCTTAACTTAAAACACACAAGGATTTGTTTGGAAAAGCTGCCTTTGGATCTGATCTCCACTTCTCATTCCTCTCCTATATAAAGCCTACAAGTTTATTCCAAGTTCTTCACTTGCTTCTATTAAGATTCCAGTGCATCTCCATATTACATATATGTATATATCTCCTGCCTTTGTCTGCAATGGCAGGAGTTTAAACACGGGTCTAAAGAAGCATGGCATTTTGGAGCAATGGACTTAACAACTTTCTCCAGAATTAAATCAGTTTGTCTATCTGCTCAACCATCTTCTCTGCAATTATACTACGTATTATAATGCTCGACTATAACTTTAGTTAGGATGGTAAACTAAAGCAAACTGAACAGGCAAGTCACAGAATGGCATTTGGAGACTCCACATAAGTCTTAATTAATGTAATAAGGCTAATGGATGTATGCTAGCAGAAGCAGTTATAATTGATAATATGGTGTGCTGTGAGCATATGTACGTCAGTTGATTAGCGACTAGCTAGTCAGTGTACTGACTATATATAAGCATGTAATCACCAAGGTGTACGTGAGTAAATGATTATGAATATGTATTTATATGATCTGTCTACTTATTAAACTTGTATCTATTTGAATAGATGCAGAAGATCGATAACCACTTCAGATCATCAGACTGTCAATCAGATTTACCCTGTTGGCCTGTTAAAGGGTTACTAGCCAATCTTCATAACCCACCGGATCCACCATATACATCATGGCAGTGGTATTGAAACCTAAAACCCTCATAAGTTGTTTGGTCTAGCCAGATCACTAGTCACTGCTTGTGGAATTTGTATAAGATAAGAAACAGTGTTAAATTAGTTTCATGCAACCTTTTTTCCCTGTGAGAAACCTTAACCAAAAAGTGCTTTCCATGCTCATTTTAAACAAATCAGCAATTGTTCAGTTTTGCTTGTGCCGTCAATCTCCTTTTTTTACAGTCTCATTATCCACATTTTGCTATTTATAATCCATAATTCCCTAAGTTATAGATTTGATCTGTAGATTCAATTTGATGGGTCTAACCAATTGACTAAATTAAGAATATCAACAGTATTATGGCAGCTCGAGTAATCAGTTATTTAGATCATCAGATTCATGCCAATTAATAGTTTTCAGAACATTTGGAACCACAGTTCGAAAGCCAGATGCACAAATCATAGTGAATACCATAGTTTCATTCCACCTGCTCTAGTAAAAACACAAGAATTGATACTATATATATCAGGAAATAATTCAATCAGTATGTACAAATAAAATGTTCACACACAATGATTAGAACACCAATCGTATTTTCAATATAATTTCCAAGCTTTTTTGTAATTTAAAGGGACAGGAAGGAGTGAGATACAGAAACAATTGTTGATGTAAATGTCACCTAGGACCCGAAAGCTCTATGGATTCAATGACCACTGAGGATTCCTCTAAGAAGTCCAAATATCTAAAAGGCAGGTTCTCAGATGATTGGAGAACTGTCATATCAGCCTTCTGCAAGGCCGCCCATTTCTCTGCAAGACCGTCACCTTCTAGCATCCTAACCACTTCAGACATTATTGGTCGATGAGATGGGTTGAATTGGGTGCAAAGTAAAGCAACCTGAACCATTTCCCCTAACTCGACATTGTCATATGTGTTTCTTAGATCTTTGTCCACCAGTAGGTTGAGCCTTCCCTCCTTGTGAAGTTTTCTCACCTGTGCATATAAGACAAATATTTAGCATTGCCACTCTTACAGGAAGTAACTTGACATGTAGTTTACTAAGCTTCCCCAGCACAAAACTTGCAAGATCTCCTAGACTGTGTACCTCTATGGATTGTAAATAACAAATTAGCCACTCGGAACCTAGCTGAAGGAGCCTATACTGTTTGTAAGTTGAGAGAGAGATTACCCAATCAAGCATTACTCCTTTCTGGTAAGTCGCCCTTCCAAAATCGAAAGCCTTCTGGCCAGTAATTAATTCAAGGAGCAAGATTCCAAATCCAAAAACATCTGTCTTTTGTGAGGATTTTCCGGTTGAAAGATACTCTGGAGCAATGTGACCAATGGTTCCACGTACAGCAGTACTTACGTGAGAATCCTGAGGATCCAATAGTTTTGCCAAACCAAAATCTCCAACAACTGCTTCAAAGTCTTCATCTAGAAGAATATTAGCGGCTTTAACATCGCGGTGTATAATTTTGGGGTTACATTGTTCATGCAAATACAGTAACCCTCGAGCTGCTCCTAATGCTATTTTTTTCCTCCTTGACCAGTCCAATGCTGGCTTACCATGGATGTGATCTGCAGCAAGAAAATCCTCAATTTTACAAGTTTGAATGAAAATACAATGTTTTTATTCCTAATACGACTACTCAAAGGGATTAACAATACCAGCCATACAGAGAAGTTACTGTCCTAAAAACCTATTATCTGGAAGCAATTGACAAACAGCAAGCTCGAATCAAAATATCATGCTATAAAGAAAACTCAGGGTGTCAATTCAGAAATCAAGACGATACAGGATTTCATGTGCCCACATTGTCTTTTTTTTCTCTGTATGTCAGTAGATAACAATGGTGGTGACTGGTGAGGTTAATCAGCTATGGGATGTGAACCAAAGGTAAAGTCTAAGTAGCCCACTTCATAAAAAGATTGAATGCTTAAACAAACTAAAACTTTGCTTTCATATAGATTGTCAAGATTTGATATGATGAATTCGACGAGCTATGGTGCGTGAACCAAGTTTTTATATAATAAACAAAATCTTGAATATAATTAACGACTCCTGGATGTTTCTAGCTTGAGGACAATAACAATGAAAAGGTGGGAAACAACAAACTTGATTCAAGACTTGAAACAGGACAAGTTGTATGTACATGCCCCTCATGAAATTGCTACCCCAGTTAGTTATGCTGCAATTTACCTCTTAATTGAGATGCAACACTTCCATTTGCCATATAAGGGTAAACAAGTATTCGTTCATTTTCTGTTGTGCAGAAGCCACGAAGCCGGAGAAGATTCCGATGTACAGCCAAACTTATCATCTCGACTTCTGTCTGGAACTGGACTTCACCACCAACATTGTTATAGTCATTCAACCTCTTGACTGCCACAAAAGACCCATCTTGCAAGCATCCCTTGTAAACTATTCCAAAGCCGCCCCTTCCCAAAATGTTCTTTGAGTTGAAATGATCAGTGGCTACTCGGAGTTCCTTAAAAGAATACCTTTTTAAATGACCCAAGCGAGATTCGGGATCATGTTGATCTGCAACACAACACGCGATTGAGGACAAGGTTTATCCACAAAGGGAATTTCACAATGCTGAAGAATATGCATATATCTATATCTTGAAGGCATCCAAATCTTAAGAAAAAGTTATTATTATTTATTTTGAGAGGTAAACGAGCTTAATTTTCATAAAAAGAGTTTGATACAAACAACACCGAGGGATGAGATATCCCTGGTCAGAAAACAATACAATCCAAGCTACAGAAGTAAATAAAACAAACTACAGTGTTAGCTCATGGTAAAAGATGCTAAAGTTAATCACAAGTTGGGACATTTTCTGCATGGTTCCTCTTTGGAAGATCTTATAATGTAAATATAAATTGCAATAGAAGAATTATGATGTAATACTATCGGCGGAAGCAAACAATAATAAGAACACCAATTAAATAAATGGTTTGAACACCCAAAAACTAGGGTTCTTCACAAAAACGAATTTAATGTCTCAAGACATAAACAAATCTTCAATCTAACCTCTTAATAAGGTTGGCAATCCCCTATTTATAATAACTTAAACCTAATCCTAACTAAACTAGAAAAGCTACTTAGTCTAGGAACTTAAAACAAAATAGGAACTAAGTAATAGTAAATCCTATTAAGAATAGGAATCAAAATAGAAACTCATCTAGGAATTGAATCATGTGCTCTGCACATGTTCATCAATAGGCGTCCTCGCATCAATCCCCCCAGCTTGTGAAGAGCTCGCCCTCGAGGTCGACTCCATATAACACCTGTAGAAATCTGGATCTAGTTGTTGAAAACTAGCATCAGAAAGCCATGTGTTCTCCGAAATCTGGACCAACTCCCACGCTGTAGGGGTATTATCAATTAGACATCTCAATAAGTCTCCCAAACTACGGTTCACAACCTCGGTTTGGCCATCTGTTTGCGGATGAAAAGCTGTAGAGAATCGGAGTTGACACTTAAAGATGCTTCCATAACGTCTTCCAAAAATAGCTAGTGAACTTAGCATCCCGATCAGAAGTAATAGAGCGAGGTAAACCATGCAAACGAACAACTTCTCTGAAATATAAGGAAGCTATATGGCTAGCATCAGAAGTACGCGTGCAAGGGATAAAATGTGCCATTTTAGAGAATCTATCTACCACCACAAAAATTGAATCCATACCATGAGAAGTGCGAGGAAGACCCACAACAAAATCCATAGAAACATCAAGCCATGGCTTTTCAGGAATAGGAAGAGGAGTATATAAACCAGCATTGGTTTGCTTGCCTTTGGCTGTTTGACACACATAACAACGAGCAATGAACTTATTGATATCCCTTCGCATGGTGGGCCAAAAATACTTCTCTCGAATAGAGGCAATAGTTTTGATCACTCCAAAGTGACCACTCAACCCCCCAGCATGTGTTTCAGTCATAATTTGGTCACGGAGAGACGAGACAGGAACACATAGCTGAGAACCACGAAAGAGAAATCCATCCTGCAAGAGAAAATCACCAGCTGCCCCATGATGGGCCAAACAATCCACATGAATAGGGCCAAAGTAAACATCCTGAGCATATAAGTCACGTAACTCATCGAAACCGAATAAAGAGGTGCGGAGTGTAACCAAGATATGAGAACGACGACTCAAAGCATCTGCCACCTGGTTATCCTTGCCAACTTGAAACTGTAAATGGAAGGTATATCGCTGGAGAAAGGAAAACCACTTCAAATGACGATCACTAACCTTTTGTTGAGTATTCATGTAACGGAGAGCCTCATGATCAGACTTTAAAACAAATTCTCTATGAATAAGATAATGATGCCAATATCGAACGGCTTGAACAACTGCATATAGCTCCACATCATAAGTAGAGTACCTCAGTTTAGCTCCGTCAAGTTTCTCACTAAAGAAGGCAACAGGTCGTCCATTCTGGCTTAAGACAACACCAATACCATGCTTACAAGCATCACAAGTAACTTCAAAAAGCTGGGAAAAGTCAGGCAAAGCTAAAACAGGAGCGGTAGTCATCGCAGATTTAATAAGCTGAAATGCCTTCTCAGCTGCAGGAGTCCAAACAAAAGGGCCAGCAGCCATGCAAGAGGTAATAGGAGCCATAATACTGCTGAAATTTAAAATGAACCTCCGATAAAACGTGGCCAACCAATGAAAACTCCGAACCTGAGAAGTAGCAGTAGGAGTAGGCCAATCAAGAATAGCGCGAACCTTTGAGTCATCAACTCGAATACCCTCAGAAGATACAACAAATCCCAAGAAGACCACAGAATCAACCAAGAATGAACATTTCTTAAGCTGTAAGAAAAGCTTCTGAGAACGCAAAACGCCCAATATAGTCTCAATATGATGTAAATGGTCAGCCGTAGTAGAACTATAAATAAGTATATCATCAAAATATACAACGGCAAATTTATTGAGGAAGGGTCGTAGAATCTGAGTCATAAGGCGCATGAAGGTAGATGGAGCATTAGACAACCCAAAAGGCATCACCAATCATTCAAATAAACCATCCTTGGTTTTAAAAGTTGTTTTCCACTCGTCACCAGCACGCATACGAATTTGATGATATCCACTCCTCAAGTCGAGTTTGGTAAATACCTTAGCTCCATGTAGAGAATCAAGCATATCTTCTAGTTGAGGAATTGGGAAACGGTATTTAACTGTGATCTTGTTAATAGCCCTGCTATCAACACACATCCGCCAACTTCCATCCTTCTTGGGTGTGAGTAGCGTGGGAACAGCACAAGGGGACATGCTTTCACGAACAAAACCTTTAGTTAGTAAATCTGCCACCTGCCTTTGTAATTCGGCATGTTCAGAAGGAGCCATGCGATAATGGGGCAAATTAGGGAGAGGAGCTCCCGGCACAAGATCAATAGTGTGCTGAATATCTCTCAGTGGAGGTAGTTCCCCACCAATAGGCTCAGAACAAACATCTGAATAACTATCCAATAAAGGTTGCAAAACAGGAGGTATAACAGTAGGACTTGTCAAAAATGAATCAACAAGAACATAAATCATACCTGCCTGGCGTCCCTCGGCAAGAAAACTAGACTTCACAGGAGGCGAAGAAGAAACCGATGATTGGGAAGGAAGAGTAGATCTTACTGGAGCTAACGGAGTCAAAGTAATCTTCTCACCATGAAAATAAAAGGAATAAGTGTTTTTGTATCCGTCATGATGCGCCTTCAAATCATATTGCCAAGGTCGCCCCAAAAGCACATGACACGCATCCATAGGAACAATAGAACACCACACTTCATCTTTATAGTTACCAACTGAGAAAGGAACTAAGCACCTCTTATTAACCTTTACTTCAGTACCTTTGCTTAGCCACTTAACGTGAAAAGGCTCGGGGTGAGGCTCCACCTTAAATTTTAATTTGTCAACCATGTCATTAGATACTATATTTTCAGCCGAACCACTGTCAATGATCAAACTACACAATCGACCCATAGAGGTGCAACGAGTGCGAAAAATGTTGTGACGAAGCCATTTGTTAGGATCCTCAGCAGGAACTGGAGTAATGAGAGAACGACGAATCACAAACAATGGAGAACCGGACTCATCGAAAGGCAAAAGACGAGTATCTCGAGGTAGTTCGGGATTGTCACAAAATCGCTCAAGCAATAGCATAGGACAACCTGAATCAGCCGGTGTCAAAATACCATCCGCTTCTGCAAGTGGATCGATAGATTCATTATCATCTTGTGTTAAACCAACACGTTTCTTCTTAGGACACTCACTAACACGATGACCAACTTCTTTGCAATTATAACACGTCATACCGGATGATGTAACAATAGGCTTTGAAGAAGAATCAATCGGAGTAGAAGTACTAGAAGACACTGCTTTGTGTAATTCTTCGGCTTTAAGAGCATATTTGATGGCATCGGAAAGATCATAAATATCCTTAAATGCTAAATCTTGCTGAATAGATTTTCGCAAACCATCCATATATCTCCCAACCTTCTGTTCTATAGTTTTTGTTAAATCAGCACGAGTAGACAACAAAAGGAACCTCAGTATAATCAGTCACACTTCGAAGTCTTTGTTTCAAGTGGTGAAGTCTCATGAATAAATCTCTCTCATAGTCATGAGGAATGAATTCAAACTTCAATTCACGAAGCATTTTGTCCCAAGTGGTGATTTGTTTGTAACCTTGTCTTTCTCGACTCTTTTGCAACTCATCCCACCATACTAACGCATAACCAGTCAGTTTAGTAGCAACCAACTTAACACGTTTTGGATCCTCTAAATTTTTGTAATCAAAACCCTTTTCAATCTTATTAAGCCAATCAACAAAAGCATCCGGGTGTAATTTACCATTAAACTCGGGAACATCAAGTTTAATATCACCATTTTGATTACGTTCTAGAATTCGCAAAAAACGGTTAAGATTAAAGTTACCTTCATCGTTGCCATGATTCCGGCGTTGCTGATTTTGATGGGCATGATGATTATGATTAGGACACCTAGGTGGGGAAGTACTTGAATTAGAATCTGACGGATCAGGAGGATCATAAGAACGAGCTGCCTGCTTGGGTGCATGTCGATCCTGACGAGGTGGAGTATTATGATGGTTCCTGACCTGATTCTGCCCATTATTACCTCTACGTCGAACAGGAGAGAAATCTCTTTGCTGCAGATTTCTATTGGGATGCAAATTTGCATGATTCCTAAGCAAACGGGGAGGAGATGCGGCTCTGCGATTTCGCTGCTGCTGATTTCTTCTTGGAATATCTTGTTGTTGACCACGAAGAACACGTTCTTGTGGTTGCTGCTGCTGCTGCCTTCGCACCATAGGTGGAAGTACTCGACCTGGATCAACATGTGGACCCCTAAGATGGCCTTGATTTCTAGCACCGTTAAGACTACAATTTCCTTCAAATTCACCATCTCGTTCATGAAGCCAAGCATGAATACGGTTCTGACGTGATTCAGAATCATCTTCTAAGACAAGAGGAAGGGAGAGGGGACGTCGACTGCGCTGTTCATCATCAGAACTTCTTTCTGATTCATGGGTTGGTCTAGGATCATCAACCTCATTGCTCTCACCAGCAGAACTGCTGTCAACAGTTTGCAGTGGTGGTTGAGGGGCTACAACAAGCGTGGACATCATCTTCATCATCTCTGTCAAGGTGTCTTCAATGCGAGCAACGCGAGTGGTCATGGTTGGGGGTCTGCCTCTTCTATTCCCTTGGTTTACCATTGTGAATATCCAAAGAAATAAATGGCTCTTGAAGAAGAAAAAAAAAACAGATTCTTAATCTTCTAAACCCAGAAAAAACAAGCTTTGATACCAATTTTGATGTAATATTATCGGCGGAAGCAAACAATAATAAGAACACCAATTAAATAAATGGTTTGAACACCAAAAACTAGGGTTCTTCACAAAAACGAATTTAATGTCTCAAGACATAAACAAATCTTCAATAACCTCTTAATAAGGTTTGCAATCCCCTATTTATAATAACCTAAACCTAATCCTAACTAAACTAGAAAAGCTACTTAGTCTAGGAACTTAAAACAAAATAGGAACTAAGTAATAGTAAATCCTATTAAGAATAGGAATCAAAATAGAAACTCATCTAGGAATTGAATCATGTGCTCTGCACATGTTCATCAATAGGCGTCCTCGCATCAATTTAACATTCAGTATTTGCTCATGAATAAATCTAAAGACTGAATTAATTTCCTATTAGAAGGGCACATTGGATCTAACGATTCGGTTCTGTGCTACATGCATGGAAGTTTCAAAACCATCCGTGGGCTGCAAAATATGGAGTGATCAAAATTCCGAGATGTCAAACATTTCCTATTTCCTTTATCAATATAGACTAGAAATCATATGCCATTTGGATGTGTTTTATCATATGCCATTTGGATGTGCTTTATCATATGCCATTTGCAAGCCAAATCATATCACAAGGAAAGCATGGTTAGTGCTTCCAAATGGGTTGATGCTTAATGTACTGCAGTAATTACATTTACAAATGAGCAAGACTATATTCTTGGTGTAGGAAAAAAGTCTTGGATTGTCTTACGACCCTTTCATAATGAAAATCACTAATATTGCACCCACTATATACAAAAAAGCCTACCCAGGAAAAAATATTTTCTGGTTGGCAAGAATCCTGCATTTTCTCAAGATCGGTAAAGTTGTGTGACTTCAGCAGGGCTAGGAAAAGACATCAATTTTTTATGTGAAATTCCTCTTTTTCTTTCGAAAGGATTTGGTATCCTTTACATTTTAAAAGGGACAAAGTGAGACTATAAACTCCATGATAGGATAAAAGCTAGACATCCACCGAAAGTTAAGACCTTAAGACTTAAAAGATTAGCACTATCTTTCTCTCCTTTGGATCCAGCTAGGGCTAATATATATATATAGAGAGAGAGAGAAGAATGGAAGTGCTCAGTTTCGAAATTTGCATGAAGTGATCTATCAATATTTCATGATTCCAATGAGACCATTTTTATTATTACTGCAATGGAGGTAAAGAGGGTTCTTTGTTCTTTTCGCAGCTAGTAATAAACTAGGGTGGGAATGCACCAGGTGTAACTTAGTTTACGATATGTAGATAGTTGTTTTCTTTTATTTATTATTGAAATATCTCAACTTTCTCTTTCCTTTTTCTAATCCCTTCTTTCATTAGCAAAATGCCCATATATTAGAAAAATAAATAAAACAAATAAACAATTCTTGTCTAAGAAGATAATCTAAGATGGATAAACAAAAATGCTCTATCTTGATTCTTGATATTGGTCTTACGGTCTATAAGCAAAACAATACTATAGAAACTGTAGGGGTACTATATACAACATACATGTGGCACCATCTCTACCGTCCATCATGGTGCCACGTGTCATCATCTAATGGACTTTCTCTTGATGGCACAAGTTACAAAGTTAAAGTCATTTACTACAAAGATATTCTCTCATTATTACCTCATTAAATGTTAGGAATGGAGTTACATTGTAAGCCTATAAATATGAAGGCAAATCATTCATTCCTCTCATGTTCTGATGGTCTCACTGTGAATCACACACAAGACCTCAACACTCTCTCATGAGACCTCAACTCTCTGGTCTCATCTCTCTTGGGCTCTCCTCATTGTCGAGCTCCCATTTTGTATCACCACTACTATAATAAACTTCTTCTCCCTCTCCGTGGATGTAGGCACAATTGTCGAACCACACATACAATGGTGTTCATGTCTTTACTTTATTATTATTCATGTTATTACACATTTATCTACACATCATCTTTCATTAATGTATTGACCAACCTCACAAATATGGTTAATACAGAAACTATAGGCCACCTTATATTTAGCATCAGCATGAGAAAATAACAAGGGCCTCAGCAAACATGATAGGAGAAGTCCTCTAGGAGACCAGAGTAGAAAAAGTTATAGAGCACTAACCATTGACATTAAAGAAAATCCGTTGGTTGTGCCTATATCTGAGCCAAAGAAACAGACCAATAGTAACCACTATACAAGCAGACCCAAGACTTGAACCGAATATAATAGCAACCCGATGGTTTCTTGTCCCTCCTTGTTGTGATTTACCTGAGAAATCAAATTACTTGCATCTAAATAAATGTACCTACAAAAACTGATTTTCATAATGTTATGAGTTATGACTATATCAAAGAATCACCTCTAAGAGCATCTGATGGGAACGAAAGGGGGTCAACAAACACAGCAGAACAGTTGTTCTCTGACCCACATATTAATGGGTTTCCAAGAATTCTGAATAAGAAATACAAAGGAAAAAGGGAGGAGGTGAATAACCACTTCAAAAAGGAACATTAATGTTGCGTCAATGAAACCAGGACAAGCTTACTTAATTGTTCTTGGCGATATTTTTGGTAAGGGGCCGCTTAAATTGTTATAAGATATATCCCTGAAATACAACATAAAGTTCCACTGATTCAGTTGTTATATGATATAAGGAGAAAACTATGGTGTTCATATGTTCTCCATCACAAATGACATAGTACATAAAAGAGGAAGGTCGAAAGTATGGATCATACACGAGAACAAGACCTTGAATCTTTGATAATGATTCAGGGAAGGGTCCAGAAAGGCTGTTATTGCTCAGTCGCCTGAAACCTCAAATAAAACAGAAAATGAAAAATTGTACTACTTAGGTAGTTAGGTTTAATATAAACTAGGGACCGCACTTATCCAGGATATTGTTTTTAAACAGCAAAACCACTTCTCCAGTTTATAGAGGGCAGATATAATCTTTGTAACCATGCTACAGTCAGATCATGGTATATGATAAGTATTATAAATTCTTCAACTCACAGATAATTCAGGTTCTTGAGTTCTCCTAAGGAATATGGTATGCCACCCCTGAACATGTTGTTGGAGAGATCAAGGGTCTGCAGCTTCTCCAGCTTTTGAATTTCCTCAGGAATAGGACCAGATATGGCATTATTTTGAAGCAGCCTACACAGGCAACCAAAAATTACAACAATCGCATTTTATTAAAGCGTAAAGTGACAGGCAAGGAGTACTACAGTGCTTTCTTTTATGAAAACTCCTCTTTGGTTTATTCCGAATTAAACAGACAGGCTTACAGAGTTCCGTTAGTTTATTAACACAGTAAGGTCACTAAGAGAGTACCATCACTTTTCAATATGAAAAGCAGACAATCTAACCAGGATAAAAATTAGTATGCATTTTCTTCTCAACTCTTCGATACTCTGGTCTGCCGAAGGCCTGTTCTAACTTTTAATTATAAAAAGTTAAACTGGATGAAGATTTCTCCTACATGAACTTAAAGTAGTTGTTAATGACACTGTTGTTTCATATAAGTTTCATCCCTTTTTATGAATAAATTATATATTTGCAACTTTCAAAAGGATCCTATGACAGAAGCAAATTTCCTTGCTAAGGACGCAATTGATGTTGTTACATACAGGGGCTACTTTTTAAGTAGAAATAATGTCTAGCAAAGCATTGCATGATCTCTATTACAAAGCATAAAAATGTATATTGCAATTCAAATAAGTGATTAGGAAAGGCTTGAAAATTATAACTTCTTCTGATCACTTTTTGAACACCAATATACAAATGAATGTGTAACTGTCAACCCAGTTTCTTTTGTAATGTAATTAGTAAGGAACTAAAGATATGTTAGGTACATCCAGTAGCAGCCTCCTAAATCAATAAAACCTTAGTTTTACAACAACAACAACAACAACAACAACAGCAAAAAAACTCAGAAGCAAGCTTGACTGATGTGGAATCACGTTTAGAGTCTAGGGGAAATATTAAATTATCAACGCCAAATGCAGCCTTAGAACTAAAAAAAAACTTAACAGAATGTGACTACCAAGACTTCATAATCAGGAATTGGGAATAATAACAGTAGAAGCATTAGAACTTACACGGATTGCAGATTGCTGAGGTTTCCTATTGACGGAGACAAGGTACCAGACAAGCTTTGACTAGGCAGCCCTCTGATAATATAAAATGACAAATGAATTCAGAAAAATGAAACAGTTTTAGCTGCTATAATAGTGTTACTTTTATCTAATTTCTTCATTTGATTGATAAAAAAGGCTACTTTTATATTCACTTCATAAAAGCATATGAACGAAATTGAACTTACAAAACAGAAACGTAGCCTTCAGAGGAGCAGGTAACCATCCTCCAGCTACAAGGATCCACCGAATTAATATCCCAGCTCTGTAGTACATTGTTTGGGTCATCAAGATCATTTTTTATCGCCATCAAAGCTACAACTGCATTTATGCGTAAACAATTAGAGAAGACAGAGATTAGTCATTGTGTCCTAGTCCTTTAATCTTAGCTTTTCTTTCTTTTTAACTTATTATTTGTTTTTACCTTGTCTCCTAGATCAAACACCTAATAAAATATGTGACAATTAAAAATTAATCCACAACTAAAGTTTGAGACAAAGAGACATGATTAAAGGCTTAAAGCAGTTTTTTATCATTTCAGACAACACTAACAACAACAACAACAAACAAATTTGTGAATTGTGATATGGAGAACATAAAAGCCTTGACCAAGAGGATGGAATGAAATGATGTATTGTACATATAGAGCTAACTAAAATTTCCCATTAAAACATCACAATTAAGCAAAACAAACAATACTGAATAAGCTGAATGATAAGGAAGAAAACATACAGTATATGCATTAATACAAGAAGAACTAATTGAAAGAACCAAAAAGGACTCAAAATGAACTTACCTTCATAATTTACACCAGAAGGAGAAAGAGTTGCAGAAGACCACTCAATCCACACCAAAACTAGCAAAACAATTCTCCAGTAGAACATATCTTTTCTTCCCATTCTCTCTTTTTTGCCAATGAAAACTATCTACACAATCTTTCAATCCCTTCTCATAACAAGAATATGTAATCCAAATGCCACCATGAAAAGTTGGACTCCCCACAGAATCAGATTACCCTATATAGCAAATAAAAATAAAAAAAAAAAATATATATATATATATATCTTCAACCTTTTCTTCAAAGTCCACTCATTGATACCAAAACCACCATTTTTAACAGTAAAACCCCTTAACTTTTGAAATAAACCTTTAAACAATATTCAAAAATCTCCACACAACAAAAAAACCCAGATGCCAGAATCTCAAAAGCCACTTTCCATCAAACACAAGGGTTTTAATCAAAAACTTGAAAACAAACAGAATTTTGTAGAAAAACAACAATCCCACTAGTCATTCCATATGAAATTCTAATCTCCAAGAGTTTTGGAAATGCTGAGTGTAAGTTTCATCAGTTTTAATTAAACCCCAGATATTCTTATAAATCTCATGTTGTATAAAAACTCTAACTTGTTCATTCTCTACTAGTTGGTCTCTTATATCCATTTCTTCCAAGTTTACAAAACAGAGCAAAAAACAAGCACAACTTTACTAAAGATTCTAATACAAATCACTCAAAACAACACATATAAAGATGGAAGTACAGAGAAAAGTAGAAAATGGGTAATTGTGAATATTTGAATTTTTGCTGTGGTTTGATTAGATTGGTATAAGTGAGAAGTGTTGAGAAAAAGAAGAAGATGATGAAGATGAAGAAGAAACAGAGAAAAAACAAGAAGTAAGACAAAAGAAAAGAGTGAGTTATCACGTGTTTTAGTTGTTTCTGTCTCATGCTTTGTTTTGCTTTTTCAGTGAGAAAACTTTGAAAAAATGAAAAGGTTTTAAAAAATTCAAACTTTTTCCCTTAAAAGTTTTCTTCTGCAAAAGTCTTGAAAGCTTTTTTGCAGAGGATGTCCCACTGTGTCCTGCCATGTCTAACTGCCTAAGTAGTAAGTGAGATCTCAATCTTGTGTCTTGTGGTTCAATCTTCAATCTTCAATCTTCAATCTTCAATCTTCAATCTTATCCTAAGGCTTTTTTTTTTTTTTTTATATATAGGGTTGAAAATAATGTGTTTGATATGACATTTTATCCACTCTCTATGTTTGTTTGGTAAAAGTTGTTAGGTTTGGAAAATCTCTAAATGTAAAAGTCTCTTATATTGGAGTCCAACAAGACCAAATTAGAGTGACATATAATTGATCTAGCAATATTAATTGGTTGGAATCACTCAAATCAGTAGTAAGTTGTTTTGATCATTGTTATCCCATTGATCAGTAGTAATATTAACAGTGTTACTGTTTAGATTAGCAGTCAAAAAGTTTGATCAAGAAATCATTCTTTACTTTCCCAAGGCCACAAGGGCATTAGTTTAGAAGAATGCTATTAGTATTAAAATGTGGTTAACTTGGGAGTTTGAAACTAATATTCCATTAGGGTATTTTTGTCGCTTTGGGAAAGATAAACAATCTGAAATTAGGTACAAGACCAGAGCATTGTATAAGGCTATAAGCACTGCTGCAGTACTGTACTGCAGTCTGCACAGTGCACACTTCTCTAAAAGAATCGTACCATAAATGGAACTTACTGTGATAAATTGGGCCAAAGGCCTGGTTTGTGCTTTGTAGTATTTGAATTTTTTTTTCCCATAGTTGGAGCCCAAAGATTTTGGGGATTTTTTCCCATAGTTGGAACCCAAAATCATTGCTCTGTGGTTCCTGGTAACCTTTTTTTGAAAGAGTAGTAAATGTATTAAATATCCAAACCAAGTTTACAAGACTGGTCAGCATGCGAAATAGCATCGCCAGTTACATAGCCCAGTACATTTTCTTGTAGGACAGTAATTCTTCACCTATCCCCTTGGTATAGATTGACTGTACATAGGCACCTTCTCAGTCCCCTGTGATGGAGTTTGCCCAGTCCAGCAGGAGCTCTGTAACTGAGTGTCCATGCTTCAGCTCTGTTCCATCCTTGGCCACTTCAATCCATGCCCATGTTGTCAGCTTGATGCTCTTGACCAGGTTGTTCAAGCTGGTGTCTTGTCCTCTGAAAATGCAGTGATTTCTCGCCTTCCAGGTACACCATATCACAGCGTAAGGGAGAATCTGCCAGGCTGCCTTCACTAATCTGTTCTTGTTCAGTTGTGGCCAGTTCTCCAGTACTCCTTTAATCTCAGGTTGATGTAATACCGCCAACATACTTGGAATATGCATTGTCAGGGTCTGCCACACTCTAGTAATGACTGTACATTCAAGAAACAAATGAGAGATAGATTCTGACCCTGCCCTGCAGAACACACAGTTCGCGTTCACTGTGATACCCCTGGATAGTAAGTTATCGGCTGTAAGGATCCTGCCATATAAAAATGACCACATGAAAATTTTTACATTTGTTGGGACGGGTGGGTCCCAAACAAATTTGTGTGGAAAAGGGTTGTTGGGAGGTAGAAATTCTCGATGGCATCGGATAAGAACCGAATAAAAAGACTTCACAGTGTAAATCTCTGAACTGTGCCACTTCCATTTCCACTCATCATTGTCATCCCGCAAATTGACATTTCGAAGGAAAGCTAGAATTGCTTCCATCTCTTGTGCATCACCTCCCCTTGGTCTTCTACGACGTGTATGAAGCTCCCAATTACCACTACAAAAGTGATCCATCACTACCCCTTCCTTGAGAGATGCTCGCCTATATAGAAGCGGAAATTGCACGGCAAAAGAACCATCCCCGCACCATTCATCAAGCCAAAATCTCACATTTCTCCCGTTTCCCACTTTGAAAGACAACCCTTCCACGAACTTCGAGAGCCGATAGAATTCCCCTCCAAAGACTCCAACCAAACGGGGTATTAACCTTCCTTGGTAAACCATTTATTTCACTAGGACCATATTTTGCATCGATAACTTTCTTCCATAGAGCATCACGTTCTTGCCCATACCACCAAATCCATTTGGACAAGAGTGCTTGATTCATTGTAGTCACTCGTCGTATACCAAGTCCCCCTTCATTGATAGGCATGCACACCCTATTCCAAGCGAGTAAGTGTATCTTGACTATCTTCCTACCCGTCTCACAAGAACCCCATAGGAAGTCTCTAATCACCTTCTCAATTCTCTTTGCCACACTAACCAGTATCACCATGAGAGACATTTGGTAGACATGTAAGCTAGCAAGGACACTTTTAACAAGGATAAGGCGATCACCTTTAGAGTAGAACCAATGTTTCCACCCACCAAGTTTGGTTGGAAAAGACTCAAGCACCTTGTCCCACACTTGGGAATTCTTAAACCTCGCCCCAAGAGGGATTCCAAGGTATTTTGTAGGGAGCGAGCCAATTTCACAACCTAGAATGCCCGCTAAGTCTTGTAATCCATTATTCTCACCAATGCCAAAAATTTGTGTCTTTGGATCCGTTCATTCTCAAACCCGACACCGTTTCAAAAGTTTAGAGGATGGCCTTGATCATAGCTACATTTTGTGTCGAAGGGTTGGTCAAGAATAACGTATCATCGGCGAATTGCAAAATACCAACCTTAACTTGATGAACCTCAAACCCAATATCAAAAGCTTCCAAGAGACCAATATCCATTGCTCGTGCGGTGAGTCTATTAAGCAACTCCATCACCAAGTGGAAGAGAAGAGGTGAAATAGGATCACCTTGTCTAAGGCCCCTATATGATTTGAAATTGCCCGGTCGGTAGCATTCTACCAAAATATAGAGAATCTAACCGTCGTTAAACAAGTTCGGATCCACAACCTCCATTTACTACCAAAACCCATCCTACCAAGTAAGTATTCCAAAAAACCCCAATTGACGAAATCATAAGCCTTTGTTATATCCACTTTGCATAAGATCCCGGGAACACCCATCTTCAATCTATAATCTACACACTCATTTGCAATGAGTGAACTGTCTAGAATTTGTAGGTCTCCCAAGAAAGCACATTGAGACTTAGACACGAGGAAATGAAGTACCCCTTTAAGTCTAGAGGCAAGCATCTTAGAAATGATCTTATAGATACCACCAATAAGACTTATAGGTCTATAGTCTTTCAAACCAAGGTTAACCTCCTTCTTGGGGATGAGGGTGATAAAAGTGGTGTTGTTTCGCCAATCCATGAAACCCTCTTCTCGAAACTTCCTAATCACCGCCATGATGTCCTCTTTAAAAACATGCCAAAACTTCCTATACACCATCATGGGAAACCCATCCGGACCCGGAGCCTTCTCCCCTTCCATCTCCTTTAGAGCTTGCACCACCTCCTCGACCCCGAAATCCTTCTCAAGTTCTGCCTTCGATGTGCAGTCAAGAGAATCGAGGTGGAGGTTATCTACCTTTGGTCGAACCTTTTTATCCTCCTCATAAAGTTTTTTGTAAAAACATTCAACGTGGTCACGGATAGCCCTACCATCTCTTGACAATACACCATCAATGTTCAAGCTCTCGAGGCTATTTGTCCTCCTCCGCATGTTGGCCATGACATGGAAAAACTTTGTGTTAGTTTGACCATCTTGGTAGTGTCGGGTCTTTGCTCTTTGTTTCCATTTGATCCCCTTGCATTTCAACAAGAACCGAAGATCATCTCGGAGTAGTTCCCTTTCCATTGCTTCATTATCCTCTAAGTCTTGAGTCTCCTCTAAGATGTCAAGAGCCACACAATGCGGTCCACTCTTTCCTCTATCCTCATATTCACATTCCCAAAAACTTCTTTGTTCCACCACCACACATAACTCGCCTTCTCCTCCATCTCAAAACCATTCTACCATGTCTTAATGAGATCCCCTAGTTCATGGTCTTCAAGCCACATTAATTCGAAACGAAAAGGGTCGAGCCTTCTCTCCCTTTTATCCACATCTAGCATGATGGCTCTATGGTCAGAAGTGAACCTTGGGAGGGCCACTTGTTTGGCATCCCCAAAATGCATATCCCAATCAACGGAGGATATGAATCTATCAAGCTTTGTCATTACGGGGTCGACTTGGTTGTCGGACCAAGTAAATGATGCTCCTTCTAGCAGATACTCAATCAATTCGTGCCTTCCTTCGAACTCCCCAAACTCCCTAGTGTAGCTTGTTACTCTACTACCAACCCTCTTTTCAAAAGAAAACCGTATAACATTGAAATCTCCACCCAAGCACCATGGACTATCATCCCATAGTCTAACATTGTCGAGCTCAATGTTAACCTTCTAATCATATTTTGGTTATTGTGTGTCTCTAGGTGTGCATAACCTCAAAAGCTTGCATTGCTTCCAGTTCCTTCTAACAATTTAACTTTCTTCACTAAGTCTGCAGTCGTCCATGTAGATGACTGAATATTGATCACTTCTGAATTTTGATTGATGATGTCCACTGCTTGTTGTGAGTCTTATTTGATGCAAAGCTTTTACTTATTATTTTCTCCTTTTGGTACAGAACTACTACTGATGGCTATTGGCTTGTACATCATTTACAACATTGTTACATATAAGTATATAACAACAGGTGGTACCAACCACTAATGACAGTCAAGCTTAGACATTATACTCTTAATCTCTTTAGATAGTTTGGAGTATAGAGAATATGGATACACAATGTTTGCCTGCACGAAGACTCTGCTTGTTTCATACTATATATACCCATATGTTTAAGCTCCCTCGAGCTCCATTCAGTGGACAACCTCATATCTCTTCATTACAACTCAACGTTAAGTAGTTAACCCTATTTCACTCGACATCACTCGACGTGAGCCTGTTTTTACTCGACCTCACTCGAGCTCATCATTTTTAGTATCATCCGACCTATATTCTCTTTCATTTCGACCTCACTCGACATGAACCTTTTTTCACTCGACTTCAATCGATTTCATTCGAATTTCATACGTTTAAATCCTCTTCAATTGCAATATATTTTTAAATACCATAATATCCGCTCATTAATTGATCCCACCGTTGGGCAATTAATGAGCTATCTGTTGTCCCTTATCTCCTATAAATATGAACTACGTAGGCTTGATTCTGGGACTTAGTCAACCTCAGATACGTAGGCAACTATCTTCAGATAGCTCATCCACTTCTCACCTAAAATCTCCTTTCTCTCCACTTCTGATCATCTTCTCCGACCTACCAACATTTAACATTTACACATACCATTATCTGCCAATGAATCTGCAACGCCATTTGAGGGTATGGTATGCGTTGAAGTAAGCCTTTAATGTCCCTCCAAAGCACAACAACAGTAGAGGTCGGTTTTTTATCCCTGGTGACCAGTTGGAAGACAACCTGTGAATTAATTTCTACAAAAACATGACCTCTTTTTGGTAAGTCACATGAACTTGACTTAATGATGGGTGTATTTTCAACACTTAAAAATTCCAATACTTTTTTGAGTATATTCTCCTTGTTACTTCACGCGCAAGTCGAATTACTCGTCAAATGAATTTCAAAGTTTATTTTATTTTTGGATATTTTATTGTATGATTGTGATGTTGAAATCAAAAATCGCTGGCCCATGTTGCAAACCACACGATTTAAGTTTCCCCGCATCACTAAGAAATTAGATAAAACTTTCTTTCTCATCTCAACCGACGTAAGAGTAACTATTCACCGCGTTGTCGTACACTATCACCGCTATTTTAATTATTAAAATAAATAATAATATTTGGAAGAAAAATTCTTAACTTTGAAGCAAGCTGATAAACTCAAAAGAAAAAGCCAAATAACAGAACAACAACATCAAACACCTTTCTTTCTTTTTCTCTCTCTCAATCTTGATTCTTGAATAAATAAAGAGTGAAGAAGTTGAATTGAATTGAATTGAATTGTAGATGAATTCATCTCAGTTTATGGATAAACAAATCATGGATCTATCTCGATCCCCAAGCAACAATGATAATATATTTGATCTTCTTAATCCTCCTCAAGAAGAAGAAGATAAGAAACAACATCATAGCAACAGCAGAAACAAAGATGATATCTTACCTAATTACGATTTCCAACCAATTCGACCTGTTGTTGGTGGTGTTTCTAATTCGGTCAATCTTGAAGGAAGTAATAATGGTGCTGGTGGAACTAGGGTTTGGAATTCTGCTGATTCTAAACCTAATACTTCAAATAGAGTAAGTTTTTTTTCACTCAATTTTATTATGAATTATTAGGGTATTTTTATTGAAATGGAATTAAATTTTATTGAATAGAGGAACTTCTGATTAAGATAGATTATTGCATAATATGTGTTAATCTCATAGTTTGGTTAATGATTTCCATAGTACTGTTGAAGGTAAGATTGATTTAAAGTTTAAATTACCCATGTTTTGTTATAAGAAAATGGTATATAATATATCTTTCTAGTGATTATCACGTAAAACCTTTTTTTGAAGGGAAAATAAATCTAAAGGGTGGTTTTTATGTTAACATGTGATATTCTCAAGTTAGTATCATATAATTATCCAAGGATGAAGCTTAAACATGGAATGCATGAGCATAAACTTGTGCTTTTATGTATTTGACTCCAAAAATAAGAAACAAGTATATGTGATTTTAGTTTGAAAACCCAACTCCACCATAAAAAAAACTTTTTAATGTGGTTTGATGCAAGACCTAATTGCTTTCTAATAAAAAAAAAAAAAAATCAACTGCAATTTGCAATTGTAAGTACTAAATTACTAATATCATATTATGTTGTTCACATACTTGTAGGATTTCTCTTTTTATATGATCACTAATTAAATTAAATTAGGGGAAAAACCTTCAACACAGTTCCTCATGCCTCACACCGACCTTTATTGACTTGAAAGTTGAAACCTTAGTGATTGATTCTGCCTCCATCATGTCTAATAGCTTTTCTGTTCTGGTTCTCATTTGAAAAGTTCCAGATAGTGATTTAGGCGATACAAAATTTTCAATTTAAGACTTTTTAATGTTGTGCCATTTTTTATAGCTGTTCTAGACTATGTCGTCTAAGGTGCCCATAAAGCGCTAAGGTGCCAAAGATTTTGTAATAGTATCCCTCACCCTTCTGAAAAGTGCTAAGGTGTCGTAGGATCACAAAATCTAACCGTCATTATTAGGGTTTCCTCATTTCTTAGTGTAAGGATTGATTGATTATTCAATAGCGCTTCACATTAAATCCATTGTTGGAGCTCGAGTTGCTGCAGATGTAGACAGAAAATCCATCTTCTGATTAAAATGAATCAATAGCATTGATCTTTATCAAAGCTCTTCTTAGTATGACACTCTTCTTAGTAGGTCCTTTCAATATTTCGTAGATGGATAGATTTCCGCAGAAAATATCCAAATCCAATTGAGTCAATGGCCTTTTATGACAGAAAAGTGTCACTGTTTTTTATTTTTTATCCATGGAGCTTATTTTACTAAATAAATAACAAGAACACAAAAAAATTCACTGAGTTATTACTCCTCTTTTACTATAAATATTTGAAAATGGGTATTAAGAGGGAGAATGTATGGTAGTTTTGTATTTTTATAGTGACCGTTGATATATAAAATAATAGCTAAAATAAACAGTGGATGTGGACACACTTGGTGTCCATAACAACAGTACAGCAGTCAATGAAATGCTGCAAGTTGCAACTGTCTTGTTGGTGAGAGAGTCAACAATAATGTGTTCAATCTGCTCCACAAAGAGAAATGTTTTGTTTGGTCCAGTACTGGTTACCTGGCTTATCATGCTTGTTATTGACTATTGATAGAAGATGTTAGCATCAGCTCTTGCCTGCATTTGTTTCTCAATTGCCTGTCAATTTTGGATTTTCGTGGAATTCTTTTATGTTGTTATCTGTCCATCTGATGCTACTTTCTTATACCCTACCATACTTCCAAGTCAGGAATGTTAATAGCTAAATGAAAAGATTTTGGTATGATGACTGTGTAATTAGTGTGAAATGGGTGCGCCTACACAAAGCTTTGACTTGTGAAGCATCATATGATCCTTGGCTTTGTACTAGAGTTTGGCCTCAAAATTCTTTTCTTACTAAATTGTAATTTAAATGTATATAGGAGTAACAGAGTAGTTAAACAATAAAAATATACATCCTCTTTGTTTTGCTGAGTTTTGGACGGAAAAAAAAAAGGTCTCGTTTGATTGTCATGTGACACCCATGAGCAGTAGTATTCTTTTCCATTGAAGTCTATTTTTTTATCTTGCAATAGTATCTAAACTTTGAAAGTTTGATCTTGGACAAAATAGAATATTTGCATATTTTCCTCAATATCTTGTTTGGCGATTGAGAGAGCTCAATATGAGAAATAATAACACTTCTTGCAGTTATACTCTTTGATATATCAATTATCTGCATAAACAGATGTATAAGCACTACACACTACACATACCTTAGTGGTAAATGTTACGACTTATTAGTATAATGGACATAACTGAGGCTTAAGCTATTCTAGGTAAAGCTATTTTGTAATGAACGAAGTTGAAGGCTACTAAAAAAAGGATGAATTTTGTATGTGTTTATCACTTTTTATTTTTATTGTATAGTACTATAGTTGATGCTGAAGCCTCTTCTTTTGTGAAGCCTGAAGCATAGGCTATAGCTGGGTTTGGATTATGCCTTGACTCAGGCATGGCCCTATTGCCCTAATGAGTCCTGCACACCTAGAGGTGTGACTTTGAAGGATGCTAGCTGATTATAGCATCCCCAAATAAATTATAGGCACCTGGTGCATAGTTGTGATATTTTGGGTAGGCCTGGTGCACAAATGTTTTGTTTTCCATACATGTGTACTTGATCAGATCAATGCAGTATGGTGGATTTAACAAAAACTTGTTGTCACCGATAGAAAGATTCAAAGATACTATTCTCCAGGGAAACGAAATCTACACCCGATAGTTCGATTTGCTTAACAGATATTTTATATATGTATATCTGGATGGAATAATCCAAACAAATATTTTGATCAAACAATTATCTAGGTTTTACTAATGATTTGCAGATTTAATATCTTACTGGAATCTTACAATGTGTACAGAATCATAGCTACCTAGACCCAGATGAATCCACAAATTTCGTCCAGGGAAATGCGTATGATACAACAATTTTATCTGAAATTGATCGAACAATGAAGAAGCATGCAGATATTCTGTTGCATTCTTTGGAAGGTGTCAGTGCACGATTAACCCAGATGGAGACTAGAACCCGCAAACTTGAGAGCATGGTCGATGATCTGAAGGTATCTGTTGAAAATGATCATGGAAGCACTGATGGAAAATTGAGGCAGCTGGAGAATATTCTTAGAGAGGTATTTTTTGCTTCTATAGCGCTTTCAAGGCATCAACGCTTATATTCTTTAGTTCAAGTTTCATGCATGAACCACATACCATTTTTTGTAAATCAGATTCATTTTTGGTGGTATTCTCTATATTTTTAATATAATCACTGTGCCGATGTCTTAGTTTTTCATGGTTCGTCGTATTCGTATTTTATCCGATGTGACACTCTTATTCATATTGGTGCTCATGAATCTTTAATATATTCTTCTTGCTTTTGATTGTGTAGGATTTTATTTGCTCTCAATATAATAAACTAAAAATAGTGTCCAACAATTGTTACCAAATCCTTACAGGTACAAACCGGAGTACAGGTCTTGCGAGATAAGCAAGAAATAGCAGAGGCTCACTTGCACCTAGCAAAGCTGCAAGCTTCCAAGGGAGACCAGCAACCAGAGGTTCAAAACACTGCTCACTCGGAGTCCGTTCAGCAAGCAGCTTCTGCTCCGCAACAACCTCACCAAACATTTCTGCCACAGGTTGCTCCACCACAGCCACCTCAACAAGTTCCTGTAGCCACCCTTCCTAATGGTCATCCTCCACAATCCCAACAAAACCCACCTCCAGTTCCACCTGCCATTCTTATACCTCAGAGCCAGATGCCCTCAAGCGCACAGAGGGATCATTACTTTCAACCTCCTGGCCATCTCCCAGAGGGCACACATCAGCAATATCAGCTGCCTCCTACTCAGCAGCTCCAGCCACCTCCACCTGTGCAACCTCAACACTATCAATCGGCTCAGATTCCACAATTTTCTCAGTCAACCCAGCCACCTCAGCAGCACCAACCTATTGGTCCTGTCAATTTATCTACACCACAACTCCAACCCCCACATAGTCATACTCCTGATGAGACCCCTTACATGCCACCTCAGAGTTACCCCCCAAGCATCCGCCAGTCTTCAGCACCTCAGCCGCCTAGTGTGGGGCCTCCCTCCCAACAGTATTATGGTCCTTCTATGCAGATGTACGAACCCCCAGTGAGCAGACCTAGCCCAGGGTTTTCCCCTGGGTATGGCCCATCTTCTGGGAGTAACTTCAGTGACTCTTATCCCTATGGAGGACCCTCTTCTCATTACAGCAGTTCAACAATGAAACAACCTCAGCTTCCCCCATCTCCTTCGGCTCCAAGTGGGGGAAGCAACTACCCTCGGCTCCCTACTGCTCAGGTATTACCACATGCGCTCCCAACTGCGGGTAGTGCTGGCGGAGGGTCGAATTCTAGTGGAACTGGGAACAGAGTCCCCATTGATGATGTGGTTGACAAAGTGTCAACAATGGGTTTTTCTAGGGAACAGGTGAGGGCTACAGTGAGGAAACTGACAGAGAATGGCCAGTCAGTTGACCTAAATGTTGTGCTGGATAAACTGATGAATGATGGAGAAATCCAGCCCCAAAAGGGATGGTTTGGTAGGTGATGATACAGAGGTTGTGATTTTTTTCTTTTTCCATCTTGTATAAAGCATGAACTATGATGCATCCTGAAGCAACTTGAAATGATGAGAGGAATCTGTTATTAGTACATTTCTACACCCTTAGTCATCTTTTTTTTTTCTCTCTGAATAATTGCACTAAAGCTACATATGTTTATGATTTGGTTTTTCATGAGAGTGTAATTGATTGTGTATTGTGGAAAAATACAGTATATGGAAATTGGTTGAAGATGATTTGAACTGAGGATCTATTTCGAGAAAGCATTGTTGTAACACGAAAATTAGGATTTTGGGCAAGTATCGCTTCTATCATGTAATATCAGAATTCCATGAATATATCAAGGTTAATTTAAGTGTCACTTCCATGTTCTTTTCCAGAATCTCATGAACATATCAATGTTAATTTTCTTTTCTAGGTTTGAGTTCTGGAGGAAATTTCTCTTAACTATTCAACTATCCGTGGTAACAAGTACTATATTGGCAGGTTGATGGTAACAATATCGTCGTGATACTTTTAATGTGGTATTTGCCAATCAACTCTTTTGGGGTATGAACATCCTCCCAACTTTCAAATGGTGTTCATTGTTCAATACCTCAGGTTAGTTGCTTCCTTAATTTTCAGCAACTGCCACCTTAGGTCAGTTACTTCCTTATTTGAGCAATTGCCGCCTGCAGGTATGTGTTCCATTCCTTCAATCACCCCTCTCCTGCTCATAGTTCTGTCAGTGGTTTAGACCAAAGTTGCTGAGTGCTGACTATACTCAGCCATTTCATAAATCTTGTACTTTGGGCCTCTTAGTCAACAGCTTGGTTCAATTGGGTTGTGACTTGTGACTAAAAAAATTCTTTTCTTAGTTCTCTGGTTCTCCCAGATCAAACACATTTTTTTTTTTTGAGACTTCCATTACTCCATACCTAGCCTACTTTCTCCTGGTGATTGAATTATGGATCATCTTCCAAGCGAGATCACAACACAGATTCTGTCATTGCTACCAGTCAGATCAGTTCTTCAATGCAGATCCGTCTGCAAAACATGGCGAAATCTCCTAGATGATCATCGATCTGCAGAACTGCATTTCACTAGGTCATCCCTTGAACAAGAAGTATCTGGTAACAACAACAAACCTATTATAACCACTTTTTTATTCTTACCTGGTTCTAATGATATAAACTATGCACTTTATATTGTTGAGCTAGATAAAGAAAACACAAATAGTTTCAACATCACTAAGGCTGTGTTTCATAACGAATTCCCGGTTTGAAAGTTTTTTTGGCAAATCCGGCAAAGAAGCGGCAAATGTCAGGTTTGCCGGTTCTTGGCAAACGATTTATCCGCAACATTATTTTGCCATCGTTTGATAACAATTTTGCAAAAAGCAGATAAATCGCAATTTGCCGGTTAGAATGCATTTGAAAACACATTTGGCAAACCATGTAACTATATTTGCCGGTTAGATTGGTTTTGATAAAACTTTCGATTTTGGCAAAACCTAGTGGCAAAGTTGAAGGCCCATTGGGCTGGTCCAAAAGAACAAGTCCAAACTTGATTGGGCTGTGCAAAAGTGATCACATATCACCCAAAAGTATGGTAGAGTCACCCTAGTAACTCAATAACATTTCGCAATAAAAAAAAAAACAAAAAAAATTACTCAACAATAACACACATAATATAATTAACGAAATTATATACATTAATAAAACATAGTTATAGGTTTATGTAAACATAATAATAAAAAAATTGTTAAAAATGTCATCAACACGGCCCCCCATAATCAGACAAAACAAAACAAAGCAAAACAAACAATCAAACAACCTGGTGAACACCCAACTAGACGATATATGGCGAAGCTAGAGTACCCGAACCTTCCCCTTCTTGTTCTTCCTCTTCTGGTTCGGTCTGGTCTCTAGCTGGACCTGATTGGGGTCTCCCAAACCCAGTAGGCCAGGTCCTTGTCGCCGGTGCCGGTATACGGCAGAAGAAAAGCCTAGGTCGTCGCCCATCGGTATGATAAATCTGGCATCTGATTCTCCCCAGGCCGTGGGTGTGACAAAGCCCCCAACACTCAAACAAAATTGTGTCGCCTTCGTGGAGTCCCACTGCATCGACGAAACACTTCCACCCATTGTACCGGAAGTACAATGAACCGTGTTGATCATTAGCAATGTCAACAGCGAAAGATTGTTCACCAGGCAAGATGAGTGCAACCCGGTTGCAGTTGTCGAACAAATACTTGTTCGCAGCTGGGATTTTCTGCCATATACCAACAATATATATCAACATTACTAGGCATGGTTATATAAAATTTCTGCCATGAATCCAAACAGTTCTGTCAAACAATTCCATATATCAACAGTATATATAAAATTTCTGCCATATATCAACAATATATATCAACATTACTAGCCACATATCAAACAGTTCTGTCGAACAATTATTCCATATATCAACAGTATATATCAAACAGTTTTTTGCACATGTAGCAGCCCATATATATGTGCACATTTCTTGCCATATATATCAACATTACTAGCCATCACTGTGAGGCCCAACTAACAACCCAAAACCCATCATTTTATCTATGTCCATACATAATTAGGAATTTGCTTACCATTACGCATCGCTTGGTTACATGTCCCTTTGTAACTTGCTTGACCCAGAAAGGGTTATCTCTCATGATGGGCCTCAAGTTGGGCGCCATTGCTTGGTTCTCTGTAACACATATTACAATACCCATAAGTTTACAAATGTATTACTGAACATACGTAAAGAATGCTACACATGATGAGCATTCATGTGTTGCAATTAGACTAGCAATGTTCCATACAAAATATAAGCAACCATTTGTTACACGACAATGTTAATCCGCAACGGCGTAAGTTATACAATATGTTCCATACACAAGATAATTAATACAAAGCACTTTACGACCATTACATGATAAGGAATACAAAGCACTTCACGACCATTACTGAATTCATATCAAAACAAAAGTTACAATACTATTTGAAAATGTGTGTTACATATAACATAATAAATGAAAATGTGTCTTACATATAACATAAATGTCTAGTCACGACTACAACAATCACAATAATTGACACAATCCCACGTACATGGGTTGCCTAAGCAGTGCAAACAAACACCATCATCAGGTGGTGGTAAAGAAATGTGCTTCCAATAGTTTGCGCAATCACCATGACAAGGGTTTTGAAGACATTTTGCACAAATCATCTCAAGGTCTCCTCCAGATGGTGGCGATACATGAAATGGATACAAGAATATAATTCCTGGGCATGCTTGATTAGCGCATTTTGCAAAGCATACCCACTGCTTGTCATTGTTTCCCATTCCCTTGTGCATTTTCATCAAACCATCGCACCCAAGGTTGTCACAATGCATGAATGGTTCGATTATTGGCAAACAAGGGAGGAATTCAAACCGCCCGTATTGGTTAATTTTGTATAAATTGCACGCTTCTCGGATCCTTTCATCTTCGTTAGTGATAATAGTTCGTTTTAGGCGGATGAAGTCTATTAAACTAACCAATATCTCTGTGCACTCCCAAATGTCTTGAAATCGACTAGCTAAGTGGCCTAGTTCCTTTCTTTCAACAACTCCCTCCATCTCGTGGAAACGAGCCGAAATATCTGTCCAATAACTTGTACCGGCATGATTAACCGGAGGACAAGTGTGTATCGATACCCACGCGAAACACAAGTTCACGTCTTCCTTAGGAGTCCACCACACCATTATCTGAGTTTGATTCTAATCCTAACACAATATCAGATAACGTTCTAATACAATGATGCATTGACTTTACAAAATATGATAAAAATTATAATATTACCAAAACATTATACAGTACATGTTATTCATAAAACAATTACCACCTACTCATAGATGTCAAATGAAGACAGTTACCACCGACATCCAGTTTTTTGTAAAACACTTTTTAAACCTCACGCAAACACTCTTTGCCTACAATCGATACTTTGCTGATAGTTCCAAGTACATCGGGTACGCTGGAACATACATGTTTCTAATATGTGTGTAATACTCAGGTATCTCTTCCTCAACGGCAATCCAGTCATCGTCCGTTGCAATCACAGTACTTATTTCATTGTCCCAATGAAATCCTGGATGCTCTTCACACAACTCATTGATAAGGTTCGCCAAACGTTTCAAATAACGCAGACGAGCCCAGATGTTTTCAGCACACAAATCCAGCCTAGTGTGTTGATTTAAAACATCAGAAGCCTTTACCATTCCCGACCTAAGACGGACCATAAGTGGACCTGGTGTCTCGTCTGCCAGCATAGCAGTGCACATCGTGTGGTCCGTATCTGGAGTCCACGCGAACAAACGCCGTCCTAGACGGGGATTTTTTGGGGTGTGAATAATTCGCATCATTCCCACTGACTGAAATAATTCATCGCAGTCAGTTTACATTAGACACATACAACTACAACATATATATATATATATTCTGAACTCGACACAACTCGACAATACGAAGTACTAAAATGTGACAAGAATATTTCAGGACTAAAGCATTCCCACTGACTGAAACAATCCATCGCAGTCAGTTTACATCACACACATACAACTGGTTCCTCTACAACATATATATATATTCTGAACTCGACACAACTCGACAACACGAAGTACTAAAATGTGACAAGAATATTTCAGGACTAAAGCATTCCCACTGACTAAAACAATCCATCGCAGACAGTTTACATCACACACATACAACTGGTTCCTCTACAACATATATATATATATATTCTGAACTCGACACAACTCGACAACACGAAGTACTAAAATGTGACAAGAATATTTCAGGACTAAACCATTCAAGCCATTCAGATAAACAAAAGTTAAAACCATAGATAGATAAGAAAAAAAGTCATATCTGTTACAAAGTTTATACAAAGTTTAGACAAAGTTAACTAGTTTAGACAAAGTTAAGAAAAATAGTCATATCAGTTTACATCACACATCAAGACACACATCAAGACAGATGAAAACAACTACTCCCCAGCCCACTCATCCCCATTGAAAGGCTTAACATAGTTAAGCTTATCAACCAACCAATCAGCCCTCAGATCAGCGTCCATCCCAAGAAATATCTTCGCTTGCTTGTCCTCGACACCTAGAAAGTCGAGACCCTTCAGATACAGGACTCTGTCCCCCTTGCTTACAACCTTGAGTACATCACACAAATCATCGATGTTCGGACCAGCAAATGCCACTGCCAAGGTCCTAACAGCATCCATGATGTCCTGTGCATACTCAGAGTTGCTTGGTTGTTCTTGGGGTCCTAAACGCGACTTCTTGCGCTTGGACTGAACAGGTTGCACTGGGGGTGGAATTGGGTGCATGCGAGGGGCAGAATCACTTCAGTTGCTTGAGCTCTCATTATTTGCTGCAGTAGTTGCACTTGTGTCGAACGTTCCAACACCAGCACCATCATCCATGTAAGAGTACGAATCAGCCCCCAATCTATCTGCGATTGTATACATTCACAATCTACGAATCAGCCCCATATTATTTCACACAACGATTTTAATAAACACAAAAGGGTTGTATATTACCACTGCCTGCAGGTGACCCCTCAACTTGTTCATCATCAACTTCATCACCTGCGCATGCTCCTTCACCAGTTGCAGTTTCGTTGCCGATGATGAGGCTCAATTGTTCAAAGTATGGAAAATGCTTCCCATGAACAGTACGTGATTCAGGATGAGCCTACAAAGCACACTTGTGTTAATCATTTTATCAAGTTTACGACCCAACAATTACCAAACTCATCAACAAATGTGCCTTACCACAAAGTACCGTTCCCAAACATCCTCATCTGCAGCAATAACAGTCTTGTTTTCGGTGTCAAAAGTAAATCCGAAACCAGACAAATCCAGAAGTTCCTTTACAATCTTGTAGTCCTTCCTAAGTGTCTTCAGGCGAGTCCGTACATGTTCAGAACTAACATTCATACGGAGGGCTGAATTGACACCATCTGCAGCTGCTTTCAATGATTCGGTTCTTAAGCCATTGTCAGCTCTCTTACCGTTTCTCAACACTTCTTCATACAAAGTGTTCAACATCACCTCTTCCATTTGTTTGGTCCACCTTATGTGGCACTTAACTGGCTTGTCAGTTGAGAAGTAAGGGTCCGCTGAATCGTTACCATTGCCCTTCCTGGTCTTTCTAGGCTTCTTGAACTGTCCGTTCGACATAGTTGTACCTAATCATCCCACACTCACAGTTATACACAGATATGAACCATACACAAGCGTATTATTCCAAACAACTTATCAAATAGTCCAAATGGAACATCCAAACATAATCTCGCTACACTATCAAATAGTCCAAACCACAAATTATTCCAACTTATTACAATTATTAGCAAATTACCTCTTCCATTATTCGAACTTATTTCAAACAACCCAAACAAATTATTTCAAACAACTCATCAAATACTCAAGCACAACACTACCACACTCACAACCCTAATAAAATCAACGAAACCTCAACGCTATTCCAGCTCATTGTAATTCTGATAATTAGTCCACATTTCCTTCTTCAAGTCATCACGCCACTTACTCCAAGACCGTGATGCGGATATGAGTATTCCACCGCCTTGTGCATTATCTGCCTCGGGGGGAACGGGTTCTTCTGGTTCCTCTAAATCAGGTTCCACTACATCAGCTGGATCGATATCTTTGAGGAAGTTGTGAATTGCACAACACGCCAATATTATCTTTGTGTGTGTCTTCACATCATGGAATGGTGCCTTCCTCAAATAAGCGAAGCGTTTCTTCAACACCCCTATGATCCTCTCCACAACATTACGTAGCCTGGAATGCCGACAGTTGTACAGTTCTTCATCAGTTTCAACAGCCCGATGTCCTTGTTCTTTGAGATGGTATCGAACCCCACGATAAGGTGTGAGGAAGCCGGGACTTAATGCAAAGCCAGCATCCGCAAGGTAATACTTACCAGGGGGCAAGGTTAATCTCCTACCTTGACGAGTAACCGCACATCTCAACAACCGCCCATCATGCGCCGACCCTTCCCACCCAGCTAGAACGTAAGTGAATCTCATGTCGAACGTACATCCAATTAGAACATTCTGGGATATCACTCCTTTCCGATTACGATACCTCGGTTGATCATCAAGGGGCACTAAGGTGGGGAAGTGGGTACCATCGATTGCGCCTACAGCGTCCTAATTAACAATTTACTTGGTCAGAAAAATACGAAAGAGTTTTTCGTACCTATAAGAAGATGATAAAATACGAAATAATATTTCATACCTTGAAATACTGATGCCAAAATACATCCCCAGGACCGTCATTGAGGGGTGAGTTCTCAGCCGTGGCGTTGAGAACCACTTGCCTATACAATTTTAGACAAGCATTCAAAACCAAGTGGAAGTAATGGCTCACGGTTTGTCCAGAACGCCTAAACTCGTGACGTGTTCTTCTACACCGATTGTCGTGGCCGACTATGAGCAAGAACATTGCAACTTGTTCTTCAACTGACACGTACCGAGAGTCGGTTAAACCCATAATCTTCAACCTAGCACATAACCGATGAAATGCAAAACGCCTCATCCTCAATTGGTCATGGCAATCGTTGTCGTTATCGGTGTAGAACCGGGCTAAGGTTCGCCCACGCGACGAATCTCTATTATAGGTATAGGGAGCCCTAGGACCTCTAGGAACACGTTCACGTCTCGTTCCAATATAGTGCATTAACCAATCCACAGCTACAATTACAATAGTAGCTGCAACGATACGTTCATCCTCGGTAGGCATTCTACAGAACATGTGGTAAGTTTATTTGGTTAATAATTTTAATTGTTAGTAGTGTATGAATGCGTAAGAGTGATTTTTAAATGAAAAATTATTATAAAAACTGGTTAATAATTTACATCATCAATTTCACTTTTTACATAAATCTCACAAGACAAATAACAATTTAATTAACAATGCAATAACAACAACCAACATAACCAACACCAACTTCTTCACCAACCACCAAAAGTCGTCCACCACAACAACATTGTTTAAGGGCCGATGACTGACTAGTGGAGATAGAGGTGCTTGAGATTGAGCGACGGATTGGTAAGATTGACCAGAATGTTCAGACGGTTCTGGCGCAGGAATGTAAGACTGGGACATAAGATGATTGGGATCACACATAAGGCCAGAAGGTTGACAGAAACCATTTGTAAGATGTTGCTGAAGCATATGCCTTGCTTCAGCAATGGTATAAGCACCACGCCAGTCAGCGTTGCTAAAGCCGTCAGTCTGTGACTTGCACTCCTCCCAAGTTCTGTAGATACCCGGACAGATTCCACGACGCACAACATAATAGGAATACTTACCCATTCTCTGAAAAGTGGTAATTAGATGTTTTCAACATAATGAGTTTATATGTATCAACTTTCAGTTTATATGTATCAGCTTTCAATTTATTTAACTATATTTTCAGATTTCAATTTAACTATACTTTCAGATTTCAATTTTGGTTTAACTATAGATTTTGTTAACATTATGAGTTACCATTACATCAACTTATTTCTTATAATATAGTTCTCACAACTAATCAAGTTACTAGTCTGTACTATGTGTGTAATTAAGAAATAACTAATACAATCATTAGTCTGTATATGCGTAGGAATTAACATAAAGTCCTACCATGTGTGTACAAACTAATCAGGATACTAGTATGCACTATTATTTGTGTAAACAATTAACAATCTATAGATGACAAAAACAATCTATATTAAAAAAAATTCTTAAAAGAATTATTATATGTTGAAACTTGAAAGCATGATTATATAATAAAAACAATCTAAACTCAATTCATATACATCACTTCATTATTAAAACATGTCATTGGAATCCCAACTGATACATGGTAGATACCTACTGCATATACAGATACCTACTGCTGACAAAAACATGCTTTCTAATCCCAACTAATACACGGTAACAGAAATAACCAACCTTGAGAAGCAAATGACGAGAGAAAGCAAATACGAGTGAAGGGGAGAAAGCAATGGACAAGAGAAAGCGAAGCTGCCAAAAAAAATTCATACATCACTACTGCATACAATTTTTAGAACAAATAAAATAAAAAAAAAAACTCAAATCAAAATCATACATTTTTTAGCTGATGTTGAAACGATACTGGTCTGCAAAAGAAAAATCCGTGCGACAAAACCACACATAAACATTCATCAGATATTATCAACATAGAATCTAGACATTACATACAAATATAGACAAACAAAAGAATTTTTAGAAAGGTGCAAAAATGTAGGAGGATATACCAGTAAGACTCATGAACAATGTGATACAGTATAGGAACAACTACTGAAAAAATCTAAGCACAATTTAAACTTGCTCGGTTATTCCATTCTTTGCTGAATAAAAAATCTGAGTACAATTTAAACTTGCTCGGTTATTTTTCATTGAAGCATTTCATGAAAGAGTTATGATTCAAACACAACATGGATCTCAAATTGAGTGACTATGAATTTCAATAAAATATAATTGATAGTTATGTCAATTTCAAAGAAACTAGATTCATCAAAATTTAGATGCAAAATTTCTTTGTTTACCAAATTGAATCACTCCATGTTTTCATTCTGACATTTCATCAAACAATTACAAAAACACGTAATTGAACTTACACACCTAACACGAATCTCAAATTGTCAAACAATCCAAACAAGTGAATCGAACAACTGAAACACAAATCAATACACAAATCGAACAACTGAAACAAGATAACTAATCGAACAACTGAAACACAAATCGAACAACTGAAATCGATTTGTCAAACACAAATCGAACAACTAAAACAAGTGAATCGAACAACTAAAACAAGATAACTATTGAGATTGTGCTCATGGACATTGTAGATTTAAAATCAAGCAATTGAAATAGATCGATTGATTAATTAAAACAATTAGAACGAATCAATAAAAAATGAAGCTGTCGAACCTTCTATTGATGTGATGAACAAATCGATGTGACGAGAGATGTGACGAACAAATCGATGTGATGAACAAATCGATAGCTGTGATGAACAAATCGATGAACAAATCGATAGTTGTGATGAACAAATCGATACCTGTGATGAACAAATCGATGTGATGAACAAATCGAACAAATCGATAGCTGTGATAAACAAGTAGTACAAATCTATAGCTGTGATGAACAAATCGAACCCTAGATCTTGTGATGAACAAATCGAACAAATCGAACAACAGTGATGAACAAATCGAACAGCAGTGATGAACAAATCGAACAAATCTATGAACAAATCGAAACAAATCTATGAACAAATCGAAACAAATCTATGAACAAATCGAACAAATCTATGAACAAATCGAACAAATCGAAACAAATCTATGAACAAATCGAACAAATCTATGAACAAATCGAACAGCAGTGATGAACAAATCGAACAGCAGTGATGAACAAATCGAACAAATCTATGGCTGAAATCGAACAAATCTATGAACAAATCGAACAAATCTATGAACAAATCGAACAAATCTATGAACAAATAGAACAAATCTATGAACAAATCAAACAAATCTATGAACAAATCGAACAAATCTATCAACAAATCGAATAAATCGAACAAATCGAACAAATCTATGCTGTGATGAACATATCGATGGCTGTGATGAACAAATCTATGAAAAAAAACCCTAGATCTTGTGCCAATTACAAAATCTCGGTATAATCTGTGAAAAAATGAAGAAAACATACCTTGATCAGATCGTCGCCATTGGAATCGCCATACCCATCGCCGCCATTGCTGTTTGTAGAGAGAATAGGGTTGAAGTAGGTTTTTTGTTTTAATTTTTGCTTATATATGTGGCAAACAAATGAGGGTGATCAGGCAAAGCAAATTTTGCCTGGGGGGGGGGCTAGGCAAAATTTGTCCGCTTTAATGCGGGAAAATAGAGGCACGTGAGGGTGTTCAGGCAAATTTTGCCAAATTATCCGACTAGGTTATCAAACGCAAGCAAATGAAAAAAAGCGGGCAAATTCGCATTTGCCACAGGAAAATCGTGTTACCAAACACCACCTAAGATCAACTTTTCATCTTGTCCACCATTTTTTTATTATGGACGTAATGATCAACTCTATGTAGATGGAATCTTATGCTTTGCTTTACACAATAAACTCTATTAGCTTTGTAATCCTGCTACACAAGATTGCGTAGAATTGATCAATTATCAAAAATCAATAACCAGGTTAAAATCTACTACATATCAAAAATCAGTAACCGGGTTTGGTTTCGATCACGTCAGTAAAAGATTTAAAGTGGTAGAAATTCTTTACTGCTCGGATGATTTCGGTATTGGCTTTACAGAAGCTCATGTATTGACATTGGGATCAAATTCATGGAGATATTTAAATAATGTTCCACAAGTGATGTGTTCCTCATGTTCTGCAACTGTTCGAGGATCGATTCATTGGTTTGCAGAAATATATGGCCTGCTGTCTTCGCATATCTTGTTGTTTGATCTGACATCTGAAAACTTCCGCTTTTTGGAACCTCCAAAAAGTTTTTGAGGTGTAGAGATAGAGATAGATTATGTGCATATTATGAATTTTGGTGGATGTTTATCTATAATTGCTTTTGCTCATGTTGATCACATTGAACTTTGGGTTATGAAGGAATATGGTATATGAAGGAATCATGGACTAAACATAGTATTATGTATAGAGATGTCGTAACGGGTATTGAGCATTTAGAGATTTATCCTATTTCACCATGGAAGGATGGTGAGATCTTACTGATTAATGATTTAAACAAACTTGTTTCCTACAATTTTGAAAATGGAAGACACTTTATTTCAAATTAATGGTCTTCCAGAAATCTACTATCTTAATAATGCCAAGAAGCTGTATTGCTATGACGTTCGTCCATATGTTGGGAATCTTCTATCAGTACAATCTGCAGACTATAACAAAGATCAGGATGGAGTTTTGGAAATTCAAGACTGAAGAGAATAATTACGTAGATCATTTCAACGGCATTGGAAGGACTATCAGGACTATCGAATTTTGGCATTGAGTGTGGTGCAAGAGACTTACTGGGAGCATACCCTCACTATATATAGGCGGGTTTACTTGGTGGTAATTATCTTTCTGATTTGCTGTTTCTTCTTATTTGGCTGTTTGTTTTATTTAGCTTTGGGCCAGTTTCTCAAATCACTAAAAATATATGTCGACATATTTCTGCAGAATTCATTTACTGATTTACTCTGCACTGTTGTCCCAATTTTTCTGCCTTCGCTATTCTTCCAAATTTTGAGTTCAAGTTTCATCTAAATTGTTATTGATATATTTTAACCCTGCACAACAAAATTGCGCGTATTTTTTCTCCAATAACTTCAACAGGATATCTGTGATCACACTAGTTGCAATATCAAAGAAGGGGCGCTTGAAGAACATCATAATATATTATTTGTCATCAGTTTCAAGATCGCCCTAAGGTGAAAACGAGCAACTTCCTTTACAGAATTATATTCTCAATTTCAATCTCGAGTTCTCATGTTTCTGACTAGCTTCCCTGGCATTGGTACAAAAGTGAAATATTTACAGTTAAATAGGCTTATATAGAATGGTGGAAATAAAGCTGCTCATTCTTCAAGAATACTTGGAATTTGTTCTTGGCACAGAAAGTTATTCTTTCCCTAGATGTTTGCAAGATGTTGTTCCTACTTCCTAGTACTAAGGATTTTTTGGCATCTCATCATTGTTCTTATATCGTGTCGCACTAAAAAAAGAGTTTGGCAATCAGTTGTGGGGGCATGTGGAAGATGCAGTTGCGACGCCACAGCAGGGTGAGATCAGAATGGTGCTTAAGATTTTACCTTGTTATGTGGCACGTCTGGACTACACAAAGGAGAAGAGGAGGACTCTAAACCGATACGACGAATTAAGGCTACAGCTTGGGTTTGGTTGGACAGCACAAAGTAAGGATCGGAGATGAATAAGAGGGGTCGAGAGCTTGTCTCTTATGCAACAGTAATTCAGAATCTCTATTTCTTCTTTTTCTTTTCAACTGTGGCTTTGCCATGCTATTATTGCTCATGCTGCTAGAGCTTTTCTTGGTGGTCTTGCTGTTGGCAGAGCATGTCCAGTCCAAAATGCTATGTGCAACTAAGCAGAGTTTTTAGCTACTCTTTATGGTCGAAGACTAAGTGCACTAAAGCACCGTTGATGTTATATATGAGGTGCTGAACATAGGTCTGCAGGTGCTACAAGGGGAGTGGTATTGACCAGCAACAGATCTGGGAATCGGAATTGTGCTGCAGCAGGATGCATGGGCTTCTTCATTACTGGTGTTTCACTCATTTTTGGATAATTAAAAGTTCTACTTTGATAAAGCAACAGTAATTCAGAAGCTCAAGTATTCACATTGGGATCAGATTATTCATGGAGAGATTTAAAGAATGTTCCAAATGTGATGTGTTCCTTTAATTCTGCAAGCGTTCAACGATCCATTCATTGGATGACACATACTAATGACGAAATGATGTCTTGCTGTAAGTTGTCGTTGGATCTAGCTTCTGAAAACTTTGAGCTTACTTTATGATTACAAATGGAGACCAAATATTTTGACGATCGCTTTTTACTGTCCTAAAGTCCTAGATTAGGTGCATTCTTCATGTTTCTAATTTTATTAGATACTATTCTGAATAGCAATAAGTTCATAATCGACTTACAATATGATAGTTGGCAGTTGGAATGAATTCTCTGGAGGTAATAGAAAACGTTTTTATGAATTCTCTATATTTTTCCCTTTATTCTGCGCCTTCATATCTTCCTGAACCTTGCATATCATGTCAAAGAGCCTGGTGTAAGGATCACTTGCCGGAATCTCGTTGTCGTTGGCTCCCTCTTTCTGTTCCACTTCACGGATTCTCACACCAAATTCTCCTGATCCCTCCATTTCCTCGTTCCTCTGCACTGGCAACCTAGGCCTGACACCACCTTCTCCACCTCCTTGTGTTATCCCTTCTGTTGGTCTTCTCATGTTCTCATTTCCAACAGCTTCATTTTCTCCTTCTTGAAGATTCTGGTGGAAATCTGCTCAGCTTGAAACCATCTTATTCTTCAAGAATACTGTGGAATTTTGTTCTTGCCACAGAATGTTTGCAGGACGTCGTTCCTAGTAGTCTGTAACACCCATGAGTTGGGGTTAGTCCCACATCGTCTAGAAAGTGGTTGTATTGGTAGTATATAGAGCTTAACCATACTCTAACTAATGTCAAGGCCTTTTGGGGTAAACCAGATGGGTGAGCCCTGATCCAAAACCCTCTACTGTTGGATATCTGCAGTGACTAAAGGGGGACAATATTGACATTAGCGAGCGGTATGGTGCTCGACGCACCGGGATGAGCGAGGACGAAATCCCGGGGCGTTACAGTTGGTATCAGAGCCGACGTCGGATCTCTTGTCGGGGTTGGGGGAGTATGCTGGAAAGGCCAAGAGACACCTCCCAGGAAGGGGTGTAGTAGAGCGCCAGATACACGGCCCCACTCGGCAGAGAACGTCGGAGATTTTGGGACTGTACTGAGTGTACTGCAGAGCCGATGACGGCTCTATTCTAAGGTGGTGGGATTGTAACACCCATGAGTTGGGGTTAGTCCCACATCGTCTAGAAAGTGGTTGTATTGGTAGTATATAGAGCTTAACCATACTCTAACTAATTAATGTCAAGGCCTTTTGTGGTAAACCAGATGGGTGAGCCCTGATCCAAAACCCTCTACAGCTGGATATCCGCAGTGACTAAAAGGGGACAATATTGACATTAGCGAGCGGTATGGTGCTCGACGCACGGGATGAGCGAGGACGAAATCCCGGGGCCTTACAGTTGGTATCAGAGCCGACGACGGATCTCTTGTCGGGGTTGGGGGAGTATGCTGGAAAGGCCAAGAGACACCTCCCAGGAAGGGGTGTAGTAGAGCGCCAGATACACGGCCCCATTCGGCAGAGAACGTCGGAGATTTTGGGACTGTACTGAGTGTACTGCAGAGCCGATGACGGCTCTATTCTAAGGTGGTGGGATTGTAGCACCCATGAGTTGGGGTTAGTCCCACATCGTCTAGAAAGTGGTTGTATTGGTAGTATATAGAGCTTAACCATACTCTAACTAATGTCAAGGCCTTTTGGGGTAAACCAGATAGGTGGGCCCTGATCCAAAACCCTCTACTGTTGGATATCCGCAGTGATTAAAATGGGACAATATTGATATTAGCGAGCGGTATGGTGCTCGACGCACTGGGATGAGCGGGGACGAAATCCCGGGGCGTTACATATTCTCATCATTTTCATGTTAGCGAAGATCTTCCCATGCAACAGTAATTCAGAATCTCAGTTTTATCTATCTTTTCAACTGTGGCTTTATCGTGCTATTATTGCTCATGCTGCTATATACAAACATTTGGTCTATTTAGGTTAGAGCCAGAAGGTACAATATTTGCCTTTATGTAGTGAATTGAAATCGGGCAACATCTTGTATAGAATCATAATGGTCTATTTCAGTCTTAAGTTTTCATGTTTCTAAAAAGCTTCTCTGGCAATGACCTTGTGGGATCGTTACAGTTAAATAAGATTATATAGAATGGTGGAAACTGGAAAGGGGCTCCTTCTGACATTCCATTCAATTCTACTATTAGGTACTCTCTGCCTTGTGATTTTTCTAATTTACACTACACCATAACAGGGTATTTGTAACGGTATATTACTGTTACTATATTTTTTCATAACGGTATTCTACCGTTAGTGGTTTGGCGTTACAAATTAGTCACATGTAGAGTCGTAACGGCAAACTACCATTAGGAACTAATATATTTATAACAGTAATTTACCGTTATAAATTTGTAACGGTACAAAATCGTTATAATACCTTGTTATATTTTGGATTGCTAACCAGATTTGTAACAACATATTACCGTTAGAATTCTCGCTGTTACGAATTTGTAACGGTAGATAACTATTACAACACCTAAAATAAAAATATAACAAAAAATTGTTGTAACAGTATTATACTGTTACAAGTGAAACAAAATATATAAAAAAAAATACTAAAATATTAAAATTTAAGAATTTATATTTATAATTCCTTGACATTCAAAAATCCAATACATGTAAACATCATACACATAAATGTATTACAATCAAATACATGTCCTACAAGTAGCTTAATTCTTCAAAGGAAGATGTACTCCAACTTTAGAGCGTCCAAGTACATCAACAGTTCTTCCAGCTGAAATTTGTTACCATTTTCTTTTAGTATTGATAGAACAATGCAAATATCATTTTTATTATTGCCAAAAATAAAAATCATAGCCTAAAAAAATAATTCAGATAGACATGTCTCCTCAAAAAAAATAAAAATATATATATATATATATATATATATATATATATATATAAAAGATTTACTAAAACAAAAGTAAAGGGTCACTTCACCCTAAATATACTAGTTATTACTCTTTCGTTTGAATACCCGACACTAAGATTGCATTCAACTGTTTCAATAGTCTCAAGTCCAAATTATGTATCTATAACGCCACAAAATTATCTTTGATAATGATATATCAATTATCATCAAAATCAAGTTATGTCTTCCCAAATAACAAAGAAAATAAACACTTTTCAAAGAATGACATCAAATGACAACTCCCCTTCTGTAATTTTAATCTAACGACCAAATAAAACTCCACATCAAATAGTATTTCCATATTCCTTAATAGATGCACATATTAACAGATCAAATCTAAACTCAAGTTCTCCTAAATCAAAATGTGCAATCCACAAATATCATAGATCGAAAGGTGTCTATAAGAAGCTCATATAATACTAGAAATACACACAAGAATACAACAAACAAAAATAAGTTTTAGTCTTTACAATTTTATTAATTGTTTTTAGTTATAGATTTTTATCCCCATACGTACCCAATACTAGCGGTTACTATGTACTAACAAATCCCAGGCGGATCTACTAGTGGAGTTCTGATACCATGTCTGTAACGCCCCAAAATCATAATACGAATCCCTATGATCCAATGTCAGATCTCGAGGCATTCGAAGAAACCAACCCATGATAAGCATATAATAATACCAGATTCTGAATGATATTCATATATATAATTGGCTTTTAATAATAATTAATTTAATCTGGCATGTGTGACGAGTCCCTGAATTTAGCAACCATCAAACTAGTTCTCTCTTCACGGCTACCCTACCCGGGCCAAAGCCGAAGAGACTATCCCCTATTCATGGCTACCCTACCCGGGCCAAAGTTAAAGGGATTATAATCCGATCTGTAATAATATGTTCGTGTAAGCACCCAGATCATATACCCAATTCAGGAACCTCACACCATACCAACATACAACTGGGATCTCACATCCCACATACAAAATCCATCTCCCTTTTCCCATCCTGGAAAAGAGATGCAATAAAAACCTTGATAACATTTCTGTTTATAAAACCATTTCAATATACATACACTGCTTTAATAACTCCAATATAAAACATGATATCTGTAACTAATCACTTTAATAAAAGCTATAATCGATAAACCACGAGTAATCTATATATACCAAACAAAACCATGCATGCATTTTTATCATCAATAATATATCAATTAATTTGCAACATTTAAGATATGACACATGAAAAACAGTATAAAAGAAATGTAAGTCCCTACCTCTTGCTCGTTAGCTCCTTAACTTCCTTCTAAATTTTAAGCTCAAAAACACTCAACTAGAAATGCCGATATCCTAAAAACACGGTTGTGTACACATAAGTCTAAATTAGTACTATTCAAATTAATATCATTTCACAAGTTTAGGTGAAGTGTTTACCGGCAACTTCGTGTCATTAAAATCCACTTCCAAAGCATTATAAATCTCGACCAAGCTGAATTCTATATTGCTTTAAAACCCCACTTCCCAATCAGGCCATAAAAACCATGAGCAATACCCTTTATGTATTGTCCCAACTCCCGATCACAGCCAGTTAATTACGGATCAAAAGTCAAAACACCAACTTCCTATAATTTTTATACCCTTATTGAACCGTAATTGCCGAGCTTTGGGTTGTAATTATACTGAGCTATTGAAACCTTCATCTTGTAAATCAAATCCTCCTGTAATCACTTCATGAATCATGAACCTATATTATATAATACCTGAAATCCCAACACATCTAGAGAATCCCTTGAGTTTACTTTCTTCCTCCATTACATATTTCTCTAAACAAAAAGTCACCTTGCTGGAATTTCTATCTCAACAAAGAAATTATGAAAGAAAGAGACAGACTTTCATTGCCAACCAAGACACCCATATAGGACGGTAAGTTTTGAGCAGGAAGAAAGAAAGTGATAAGCACTTACATATATATTAACTTGTTTTAATTAATTTCTCATGTTAATCCCTTTCCTAACTTTACTCCCTATTCCAAAATGAGACAGCTTCTGCTATATAAAGTGATGAAGCATGCAGCTCTCTCTCTCTCTCTCTCTCTCTGGTTTCTCAAATAAGTTAAGAAATAGGTGAACCAGGCCAGCTCATGCTTGTAGGAAGGTACGAGGTGTTCGCCTTACATCAACACCTATCCACTCTAAATACTATGGACTTGTATTACCATGGGCCACCAATTTATCTACACCAAACTACCTTAACGTAGTCCAATAGCCTAAATACCAATACACTACCAGCATACTAGGTTTTACTTGATAATATACACATGAGCCCAATCTAATTAAGTTAATCCCTATTGATAAATTTTTATCTATATCATATGTGGATCCGTTTAAGCCCATTTGCACATTCACTAGCTCGATACTTGCGTTAATTTATTAAACCCAATTGATTAAGATTATACTCGATATGATCACAACCATTGATTGTATGTAAGATTACTAAAATGTCCCTAAGATGAGTGCGGGTCGTTACAGTTTCTACCGAAAAATGTTGACAAAGCAGTTAACTCATATTCTAACATAATAAACTCAACAAAAATAAAACAAAACATGTGATTCATAACATTCACCCATGATCAGTAACTTCAATCAATCAAAGAATTTTTTTTTTGTACAATCAGTATTATTCCCAACCTATGAATTATGATGTTACCCTTAGTTGTAGTTTATCTTTAACCGGTTGTCTTACTATTTGCCGCTAACACGTACTCTTCTACTTCACCCACAGTTATGGTTTATTTACCATGTCCATACAATAAGGTCAGTTTATTAGTTTATTTAACAAGGATTTGATCCGTCTTGGTGCATTCTTGAATAGGCAAAACAACAAATCTTACTGAAACAAAATAAACTTTTAATAATGCAAAATGAATCCTTATATGCGTACCTACATCTCGCGCTAAGAATCACCTCCAGTTAAACTCCCATCCATGATATTATCTTGCGCTACAAAACCAATTATTTTCCTGTACAAGTGAATAAATTCATTATTCTCATTTTATTGAACCTTTAATGGTGCATCTACTTCTTTTTCGAGCAAGACCATTAAATAATATTGGTTTGCTATCACCAGATGCGCCCATGACAGTAGAAACACAACCAAGCCTTATCTTTCCGGTAATAAAAATCCTTAATGACTACTAAGTGTATGCAACAAAACACTAGCACCTAAATTTATACACATATCGAAAACCTAATTAATAACGAAAATACTTTGAAGGAAACCCACCTTCATCATAGCCTTGATAAAACCCACTTTTCTACCTCACAAGTAGTATTCTCCCATTTAATTTGTTTGAGCATTTATTGTAGCAATTAAATGTAAATGGAAAATGAAAGTTTATCCTTAAAAAACTTCATCTTTTTTTCTCTAATTTTATTTCATGAAATCATCGATAATAAAACCAAAAAATAATCTGGTTCTTTCCATTCCTTTCAAAGGATTTAGATCTCTCTTAAATTTCAATTCAGTATCCTGTAATACAAAAAATGGGGTTTTAAGAGTTTAAACAATTTAAATCAATTTTGTTAGGTTGTATTGCTATAATTTGTGAATCTTTATGGTAAGAAATAACAAAACTTATATACACCGAAATGGGTAAAGTGGAATTTTGTTTTGAAAGGAGAAATTCCTTGAACATAACAACCTCAATAATTTTTCCCAATTTTCTTTCAAAAGGATTTATTTTTTAATAGGAATAATCATAATCACTTTGCAAGAACTCAAGAATAAGTAGTGAACAATCTTCTTCATGAACTAAATTAAAAATCTTTATAATTTATGTCATCCAGAGTAGAGTGATTTAAGAAAAAAATTTGTCCAAAATAGAGATTTTGATTGAGTAGAGGCGCACCTACAAAAAGATAAAATCAAAGAATTCAAACAAAGAAGAGGAGACTTGAGAGCATGGTTTTCTGTTCATTTTATTTTTATGGGTCCCACATCAGTTATTACGAGTCAAAAGAGTGAAAATACATGGTGGAAAAAAGAGGTTCTATCAAATATTCGATGGAGGTGGGTGGCTTCAAAGTAATCAGATCATTCATTTTCGTTTATAATGATGCATTAATTGTTGAGAAATAAATACATTGAGAAGGAAGGACTTTATTTTACAAAAATCCGCTTCCCAAATTATAATATTCTACTTATATATACCAAGTATTTCTTGAAATAAGCAAAGAATACATATATGAGAAGAACTCACCTGAATGTTATACTAATCAGTTGAGTGAACTCCTGGTTATGATGGGGAAGCAAGGCAAGGATCAAATGGGCTTAATCTCTTCTTAATCTGGTGAATCTGCTATTAAAAATTTAAAATCAAAACATAAACCAAGAACCCCTTTCTTTAAACCTATTTTTGCAAGTAAAGTTCCAATAAACAACTTATAATAAGGCCAAAAATAGAAAAGAAAGGAAAGTGAGCATAGTTGTCTTAGGTACAGTTATTTTGATAATCCATATAACTTAGCCTTCCCATATAATTGAACTTGTAAAATCAATCATAATAGCATCATTTAATAAAAACTTTTCAATATACCGAGGCATCAAAATTTTATTAATGAGTTTGTAAGGTCAACTGAACCCATCGCAATCTGTTTGTCTGACCAAATACAGTCCACACTTCACTGATGCTCAAATTTCATGTACAAATTATATCCAAGTACCATCAAGAGGATAAAATTTCATCACCTTACTGGCCTATGCAGTATGATATATTACCATTAGGTTTCTAATTCAATGGAGTGGACATCACAACATAACACAAAAGTGGATAGCATATTTTATTAACATTTTATGTTTTTGTAGATATGAAGTCATAGTGTCATTACAGTCCTTCTAGGCCTTCAAACCAAATGTGGATCGGTATACAGTAGAGATGAGATGAGGCTCTTTGTAATATTTGACTTGTATTCTATTGTTGATCACTGTATTTTAATTTCGATCATTATGTTAGTTTTATATGTAATGAAGTAGAAATGCAACAGTGAAATCTTTGTATACCTTTCTTTTAAAGTCGCATTACAATCCTCTCTTCCATGGTTTCAATTGGAAAAAGGTGTGGACTTGCCCACCTCAAATTAAAAAAATTCTGTTGTTCTGTGTTACATATAAACTGCCAACTAATTAAAGCTAAATTAGCTTTAAAGTAAATTCAGACCAACCAGGTTTGTATTGTGTGGTGTGGATGTTAATCACTTATTTCATAAATGTTTAAATGTCAGGTCTGTATTAGAAAGAGCGTATTCAGATTGGGTGTTAAATGGCCACATATCGAAGTATCTACAACCGAATGGTACATCCTAAATCCTTGGCAAAGGCAAAGCAATGTGTTTGCACTAGAGAATGATTGTCAGTAAGAAAGTCAAATAAACCTTAGATTAGTTGATTTTCTTAAAAAAAAAACCTAAGCCCCATAAATCAATTGTATTATTGACTTCCTAATCTTTTCAAGCATCACAATTTGTTTAAACAATTCATACTGACAAAAAATCAAACACTTGTTGCTCGCATAGTAAAAACAAAACTAAAACGAAATTAATCAGAAATTGAATACACGAGTGAGAGTGTGTGTGTGAGAGAGACCAGCAAAACTTACTCTGCTTTTGTGAGATGCCAGTAGAAATCGATGAACAACAACTACATAAACCAGATGAACAACAACTACATAAACCAGAACAAACAGAAAAATCAAAATTCTAAATTTATAATCACAGAGTAGAGAGAGAGAGAGAGAAAGAGATATATACCAACAAAGCTTGTTATGACCTCGGCTGTTGAGAGATGGCAGTTTAAGTAGAGAAATTGGTGAAGAGTTTTAATAGGAATCGAAGAAGGAAAATAGGTTTGCAATCGTAAAAGATGAATTTTAAATTTTCACGCTTCTAATCTTTTTTTCTATTCTTCTAGAGAGAGAGAAGGATTTGGGGGAGATGAGAGATTGAGAGAAGCTAGTTATTTAGTCGAGGGTGGACGGTTTCTCTTAGAGTTAACGCCTTCCTTTCACCCACAATGTTACTCACGTGTCTTAATATTCGGTTTTTTTTTTTCTACTTTGTAACGGGATTGGGTCGTTACGACTATTTTCTCCCCCTGTTACAAAATAATTAAGATAATTCAATAATTATTACTAACAGTTTTATATGATTTGTAACGGCACAATGCCGTCAGAAGACTTGTAATGGTCATATACTGCTACAAATACAAAAATGTAAGAGTTAATTTCTTGTTTTGGTGTAGTGTTACCTACTATATCAATGCCCCACATCGAGAAGGGCCAAGGGTTACTTATGAAATGCAGATTTTCTGCTGGAGTATGGATCAGTCTTCCATGAATTTGACAACCATGGCACTTCTTGGCGTAGTCACAACAATCTTTGTACATGCTAGGCCAGTAATGCCCATGTATCATAATTCTATGTGCCATGGTTCTTCCTGGCGAGTGATTTCCGCAACTGCTGCTATGGCTCTCCGTCATGACTCCTTCCCTTTGTGAGGGATGAACACATCTTAGTAACGGTCCAACTAGAGATCTTCTATATAGGTCTTCCCGTACTAAAGCATATTTCTTGGACTGTTCAAAGACTGATCTTGCCTTTGCCTTTTCCTCTGGAAGTGACCCATTCTTCAAGTAGTCAGTTATTGGATCCATCCAACTCGCCCCCATGTTCTGTATAAGGTTAACGGTTTTCTCCTCCACCTCTATCATTGGATGGGATCTCTGTGTGAACGTAATTGTCTTAGTTGAATCTTCTTCTGTTGCCGTGGCCAGGTACGCCAAGGCATCTGCGTGACGGTTTTCTCCTCTGAATAAATGCAAAATTTCCACTTTTGAAAACTTGCCTACATTTCTCTTCAAGGATTCAAGGTATGCAACCATCTTCCCTGTCAAGGCTCTGTACACTCCACTGAATTGCTCCACCACTAATTTTCAATCAGTGAAAACTGTCACCTCTTCCGCCCCTAGCTTTTCCAAGACTTCCAACCCTTTAAGCACAACTTCGTATTCCGTTTCATTGTTGGTTGCTGGAAAAACTAATTTTTCTGCTATCTCGATTTTTGTCTCGTCAGGCGTTATGATTACCACGCCTATTGCTGATCTTCCTTTATTCACTGACCCATCTGTAAACATTCTCTAACCTTTAACCTGTTGCCAGTTGACTGTTTCGGGAACCGCGATCTCAAGCTGCTCGTCTACCAACATATCTACATGCCATGTTTCATCTTCTACTGGGAATCCGCCAAGAAATCCGCAAGCACTTGAGACTTTTCTGCCTTCTTCTGTTCGTATTGGATTTGGTACTTACTTAGCGAGACTGCCCATTTTTCCATCCTCCCGGAACGTTCCAACTTCGGCATTACTTGATTCAGTGGAAGATTTGTAACCACTGAGAGGTGATAGGCTTCAAAATAGGGTCTTAGTCTTTGTGCTGCGAAAAGTAGAGCAAGTGCATACTTTTCCACCCTGGAATATCTCGTCTCTGGTGAAGTCATCTTTTTGCTGAGGAAGTAGACTGGGTTTTCATTCGTTGCTTCCCTTCGTGTTAGTACTGCGCTGACTGTTATGTCTGATACCGCCAAGTAGATGAAGAGTGTTTCCCCTGGTGTCAGTTTTAACAGTATTGGCGATCTGCTTAGATATTCTTTCAATTTTTGGAAGGCCCTTTCGCATTCATCATTCCATTGAAACGACAAATTTTTCCTCAAGAGCTGAAAAATTGGTTTGCACTTATCTGTGGATCTTGAGATGAACCTTCGTAACGCCGTAATTCTCCCCGCCAACACTTTTACTTCTTTTTGAGTCCTTGGTGATGACATTTCCGTCAGGGCTCTAATTTGGTCTTGACTGACTTCTATTCCTCTCTTGGTGACTATGTAGCCGAGAAACCTTCCCGACGTTACTCCAAAGGTACACTTTTCTGGGTTGAGCTTCATGTTGAATTGACGTAATATCTGGAAAGTCTCTCTTAGGTCTTCCAGATGATCTGATGGCTCCCTTGACTTCACCAACATGTCATCAATATATACTTCAACCGTCTTCTTCAACTGGTTCTTAAACATTGTCTCGACCAACCTTCGGTAAGTGACTCCTATATTTTTCAAACCAAATGGCATTTTGGTATAACATAATGTCCTCTTACCAGCGTAGAAGGCGATTTTCTCCTGATCTGGCCCGTAGAGTGGGATTTGATTGTAACCTGAATAGCCATCCATGAAAGATAGTAATCCAAACCCTGCTGTTCTATCTACGAGTTCATCTACTCTTGGCATGGCGTACCTATCCTTGGGGAAAGCTTTGTTTAAACTGGTGAAGTCAATACAAACGCGAACTTTTTTATTTTCTTTGGTACGACCACTATATTTGCCACCCATTCTAGATATTGAATTTCTCTCACTATACCGGCTCTTTCTATTTTTTCTACTTCCGTTTGGATTGCTTCTGCTAGTGCCGGCTTTATTGTTCTAACCTTCTGTGCTACTGGCTTGAAGTTTGGATCAACATTCAATTGATGGCATGCTATGTCTGGGTCTATTCCTGTCATGTCATGCACAGACCAAGCAAATACATCTATGTCATCCTTTAGGAATTGCAAAAGATCATGTCTCACCTTAGGGTCTAAGTTGGCTCCCATGTAAGTGATCTGCTGACCTTCTGCTTTAGTGAGGTTGACGGGTTCTATTTGTTCCTCCGTTTTAGAAATTTCTCCTGGGAACCCGTCATCCTCCTTCTGTCGTTGCAATGCTGAGGTAGAGGCCACGCCGGCACCTGATGTGCCTTGCCTCATGGTCTTGACTGTTGCTATCTTCAGATTTTTCGCCATTGCTTGATTGCTCCTTATCTCATATTGGCCATCTTCAGTTGGGAAACGAATTTTTTGGTAGTAGCTTGAAGGAATAGCCTTCATCAAGTGAATCCATTCTCTCCCGAAAATTGCATTGTATTCTGTAGGAGCTTCAATGACTACAAATCTTGACATGACAGTTCTGGTATGAGCCGTGACCGGCAAAGTAATTTCTCCCAATGGCTGTACTGCTCCTCCATTGAAACCATAAATGTCTCCAGGTGAGTTTATCAGGCAATTCCTTTCTAACTTCATTTGGTCCAACCCTCTAGTGAATAGAACATCCACATCACTTACGCAATCTACTAGTACCTTAGTTACATTCCAGTTTCCAATGAGTATTGAAATGACTAGTGGGTCATTATGCGGCGTCACCACTTCTTTAAGATCCTCCTCCGAGAAACCAATTGGTTCATTTTGATGCACTGGCCTTCCATTCCTCATCACGGGTATCGCTCCTGCTGTGGATGGCTCTTCTCTTATCTGCATCACCTTTCGCACCATTTTCTTAACTTGGTTAATGGACTCTCTAGCCCCCTCCAAAATCATGTTAACTGTTCCTCTTACTGGTGCTTCCGGTTTTGCCGCTTCCCTGTTATTGTCTACAATAAACTCTCTCAAGTGACCATCATCAATCCACTTCCAGATTAAGGACTTAAACTCATAACAATCTTCTCTGGGATGATTATAAGTCTGATGATAATCACAAAATGGCTTACCTCTCACCGTTCTACACCTTACCGATGGCTCTTGGAAGTACTTTCTTCCCCTTATCCTTTTCACCATTTGATCTAGCGGCATGGTGAGCTGTGGCCACGGTTTTGGTGGTGTTAGCTTTCTTTGTGGAGAATCTCTGTCTTCCCGTCTGTCTCTTTTGTCAGAATCTCTCACCCCGTATCTGTTTCTTCTTGTGCCGGATTCTCTAGGTGGGTTGTCATTCCGTGAGCCGGTATCTGCTTTCTTTCCTTTCTCTGTTGTGGTATTGACAGTTACAGTTGACACCTTTGGTGCCCTCCGAGAAGCTATGTCTTCCAATCTGATGCACTTTTCTGTTTTTTGAAAAAGTTCATCCAAGGTCCCCATCCGTGAAGATACTATGGAATCATATGCTGGTGACTTCTTGCTTATCCCTTTTGAAACGCCACCACAGCTGTCCTCTTATCCACACCGCCATCTGTTTTCAAAATCTCATTTTTGAAATTAGTAACAAATTTTCTGAGGGACTCACCTGGTGCCTGTTCTAAATCAAACAACGACGCTATATCTGTCGCTTGCCTCTTCTGATGGATGTAATGCTTGACAAACATTTCGCTTAGCTGGGCAAAACTTGATACGCTTCCCGGATATAAACTAAGGTACCAATCTGTGGCGTTGTCTTTCAAACTGCTCGGGAATAACCGACACCACATTCCATCATATTGACTTCCTTCCCAAGCCGCCATATTTTGCTTAAAGTTGTTCAAGTGCTGCACAGGATTAGTTGTTCCATCATACTCATTGAACTTTGGAGTAGGGCTGCAATCTGAGCCGAGCGGCTCAGGCTCGACTCGATAAAAGCTCGGCTCGGCTCGCTCATTTATCTAAACAAGCCGAGTTCGAGCCGGTTTTTGAGCTCGTCACGAGCCCGAGCCGAGCTCGAGCTCTAAACGAGCCGAGCCGAGCAGCTCGTTAACTATTTGCAACTACTATATTACTGCATCATTTTTCATTTATTATCTAACTCGATTATCTTTTCATTTAAAGATTCCTTTTATTTACTGTATATAAATTCACTAATTGATACTACTGGACTAGACTGGAACTGGATATTAACTATTAAGCAAAGCAAGCATATTCCTTTAAATTATTCCAACTAATTAATTCATTTTACATTTATTTATTTATTTATTTACAACAGTAAATGAGCAAATCTTTATTTATTAATTTTATCTACTACGTACAATACCATTACCACATCTATATCTACATCTACATCTACCTTTGGATTGATTGATTGATTGAATTCTTTCTTCTGAGATCACATCAAATACCGTCCGTCAGTATTTTTTTTTTCTCTCTCTCTATGTTTCTGTGTGTGAAGTTGTAAAACAACAAACAAGAGGTGTGGAGGTACGGGGACTATTATATTTTTTTTAGTTCAAACCAAACCAAATTACCAAATCAAACAAGAAGAAGAAGAAGAGCGATATACATACAAGTTACAACAAAGAGAGAGAACGAAAAGAAAGGCTTTGCTTTCTTCCTTTTCTCTCTTCTTCTTCTTCACCATTCCAATTCCTGTTCATCATCACATTATTAGAATTTTCGATCTGATCTGGGATCAGGAACATTCAGGAGGACTGACTATTCAATTCAATGTGTTTCCCTTCGATCTAAAAATCTTCTTCCATTCCATTCCACTCTTTCATTTATTAGGGTTTTATTCCCGAAATTGGATCTTCAGAACCTGCATCTGCATCTTCATAACTTGATTTCTGATATATCAAGTAAGTAAGTTGTTCATCCAATCTTCAGAGAATGCCTGCAATTGCATTTCTTATTTAAAATTATTTAAAAGTATTATAAAGAGCCAAACGAGCCAGCGAGCCGAAACGAAACGAGCTCGAGTTTTACTGTTGGCTCGCGAGCCGAGCTCGAGCTCATAGTTCAGCTGGATCTTAATTTTGAGGTCGGCTCGAGCTCGGCTCGGTTAGTAACGAGCCGAGTTCGAGCATACCTTAGCTCGGCTCGAGCGACTCGAATTGCACCCCTACTTTGGAGATTGAAACTTACTTGGAAACCCGTGACGGTAGCATATCTCCGCCAGTGGTTTTTTGCCTAATCTTTCCAAATCTTGAGTCACCTCTATATTTTTCCCTTTATTCTGCGCCTTCATATCTTCCTGAACCTTGCATATCATGTCAAAGAGCCTGGTGTAAGGATCACTTGCCGGAATCTCGTTGTCGTTGGCTCCCTCTTTCTGTTCCACTTCACGGATTCTCACACCAAATTCTCCTGATCCCTCCATTTCCTCGTTCCTCTGCACTGGCAACCTAGGCCTGACACCACCTTCTCCACCTCCTTGTGTTATCCCTTCTGTTGGTCTTCTCATGTTCTCATTTCCAACAGCTTCATTTTCTCCTTCTTGAAGATTCTGGCGGTCCATCTCTTCTCTTCTTCCCAACTGCTCTCTCAGCCTTTGGTTCTCTTCCCTTAGCCTCCTTGTTTCATCCTCCACCTCTTGAGGTTGCTTTTGCTGGTTGGCCTGAGGAACTCCACCACCTGCTATACCCCCAGGATAAGTAACTGACCTAGTCTGCGTCACCATTTCCTCTCTTTTCCTTCTTTCTACTATCCACTAAACTCTAGATCTGATTCTGAAAAGTAGCCCTTTTTCTAGCGCCAAATGTAAGCTCTATCTTGAGCTTGGTCACAGATCTGGGTTGACGGACTCCTTCTCTTCAATCTCCTAATGATACCTGCAAAGACCACCAGTTACAATCCGATGGGTAAAGCTCCAACGATCAAGTCAGTAATGGAGGCCAAGTTTGGAATAAGTGTAATCAAAGAGTGAGTAGTTACCTCTGTTTAACCTACAGTTTTCCTTATATATCGGTTTCCACCGATTCCTCTTAGCCCTTGGATCCTTAGAAGATCCTAGGGTCTTTCCTCCTCCTACGTGGTTCACTCTCCTCCATACTGTAACGCCCCTAAAATCAGATCCTAGCTGGCCAGGCCAAAATCGGGCAACAGAGTCATAATGATCACCATATGTCCTTCATAGACCGTAGGGTCACACTACTGTCACGTGACATCACACCTCTGGATCACAGAAGAACATAATAAAATAAACAACAAATACTAAACTAACAGCGGAAGACAAAACAAAATACAAACTATATAAATATAAATCAGTCATGCCCGAAGGTTACAACTCATCAAACTCCAACTAGACATATAAGTAACTCAAGACAACCTCCACCAAGCTCTCATCGAACACTCCATCTCTAAAACACTTGTATCCTGAAAAGGGAAAAGGGAAGACGTTAAACGCCAGCAAGTTACAAAACTTGAGGTTCGATCTTAATTCCCAGAAAAGGAATCCGCGCATCCTAAAGATAAACAATTATAAATACTAATCAATTTATTCTAACATTTAACACAATGATAAATAAATCAACAAGATCATTCTCTGGTAATCTGCAATGTCAAACATGTTTCCAGTTCCAATAATCAAATAATCAAAATCTATCTCAATCAATTAATCAATCTACAATATCAGATCAAGTTCTTATCCAGTAATTCCAATCCATCATATTATGTCAATCCAAATTCCATCCAACAAGTGCCAAGTTGTGCAGTAGCATCGAGTCGTACACATCACAGCTATACACTCATCAAGCTATGTCATTTGACATAACTTAGGTACATCTCCCAACGGGTCCTGTGTTATAATAATTAACACGCCCAAAATCCACGAGTCCTGTGTTAGTATAACTAACACACCCAAATCTATCTAATCAATCAAATCCAGTTCATTCCCACAAGGTCCAATCTAATTCATAATCATCATTCAAAATCATTCCAATCTGATCATATAAAAATGCACCAACGATAACGATAATCATAACATCCATTTTCAAAAGCTAATATCTTAGTCGTCTTTGAAGTGTATTTATCCTTCAGTCCACTGTAACTATTTATTGTTCAGTCCACTCAACGGTGTTTCATTCTTTCTAATTCATTCAAAGAAAGATTATAAACCAACCCAAATTATGAATTAACTTTTAACCGTAAGTCCACATACGTATATGCTTAATTCACTTCTTCTAATTCTAATTAAACAAATAAACTATCTGATATGTCATAGAACATTCTAATGTAATGCACATGCTTCGATTCCACACATTAAAAATACTAACATCATCCTAAGATAAATTTCAACAATATTAATAACTAAATATTAACAAGTTTGCATATTTATCAAATTCTAATTATTAAAACATATATTTTCATGAGAATCAATTATAATTCTACTATCTAAACATGATAACCAAACTAACACTTCAACCTAATCTGAAAATTTAGAGAAAACATCAAGTAGTATAACTTGCCTGATAAGAAGATCACCAAATACCACAGATACGAAGAACACAACTCAAAACAAGCATACTGCAAACTAGTCACAGTTTTTCTGACCTCCAAAGAATCAGTTGCACAGGTCATGTCCGGAAGATTCACATGCTGTACTTTATATGCTCAGATGCGTATTTGCAATAGGGTTCTAATGACATAAAATTCAGGTCATTTTGAGTTCTATAGAGAGAGTTATGGCCGAAATAATAACAGGGTGTTATCAAAAACGGGAATCCATATATTTCTCTACAAGTTTAAGATCTAGGGTTTCTCTTTTTCATTGAATAACTAAGAATATTATATATACTGTTTATGTGGACCTAAAGATGAGTTTAAAATAAAGCCCAAAGATATAATACTAAGCCCATTCATAAAACCCATTTATACAGTCAAAGAAGTCCAAATTGAAATCCAATTTCTATTAAGCACAAGCCTATCAAAATACCGGGTATTACACATACACTATGGGGCTACTGCTTCACAGTTAATTCTAATGTTCCTCGCCCGTGATGCTCCAGAATGTTCCTAGCTTTTATCTCCTACTTCTCAGTCCTTCTTTATTTACCTACTCCCCCTATCTCCGTATCGCCACATCATTCTACAACATATGGTACTTACATATAGAGTTAAGTAGATGAGGATGAGATAGATAATTTTGTGTTGTGACAAAATTCAGGAAAAAATAAGGTAAGACGTTCAACTAGGAAGGAGTACAAAATGTGGGCCCAGCCAAATGTAATTAGAGAAAAAATAATTCAGTCAAATTATAGATAAAAGCTTGCTAAAGTTATGAAAATTCTATTTCCATACTAGTACCTTCTTATTCTGTCACTGGAATAAGTCATATGACTACACATAAAAAGAAGAAAATCTGGTTAAATTAAAAAATAAAAAATATTGTAATTGAAAATTAATTGGCCAACAATTCGATCAATCTGTTGTTTAATGCCAAAAATACGTACATTTTATAAATATTAGACAAACACCATCACTTATGTTAATTCATTTTCATGAAAAGCTATGGATAACTTTACTTAAACGCAACACCAACATTATGAATGAAATTTGTATCTTTGCGATAGTTTTGGTTATATTATTCGCAATACTTTTTAGTATCAACGAAATCCTAATTTTTTTGTTTTATAAATAAGAGATTTTGGCATTTACCCCCCATTTGAAAGTCGAAATATGCGTTACCCCCCCCCCCCCCCCCAATTGGATGGAAAAATTTAACGATGTTACAAAAATCAATTTTTAAAATTTTTTAAAATAAAATATTTTAATAATACCAAAAATACCCTTTTTATTCTAGTAATAATGACATGTGTCATAATCTTATCCATCTATTTAGCAACTTTGTTGTCTTCCCCAAAAATCCAAAATCCCCAAAAGTTTATAAATAAACCTAACTTTTCTCAAATAAATTTCATGTTCTTTAAATTTAACAAATTTCTCAAACAAATTTCATCTTTTTTCCTAAAAATTCATCTTCTCCTTTAAATTTTTTTGCAAATCGATTTGGGGGGTATTGTTAATTATGTATGTTTCAGTGGGGTTTTTTTACTAATTATGTTTATTATTTACATGTTTAAAGAAGGGTAGTTTTGGTATCAAAAATTTTATTTTACAAAAATTTAAAAATTAATTTTTGTAACACCGTCTATTTTTCCCGTCCAATTGGGGGGGGGGGGGGGGGGTAAGTGCCAAAATCTCTATAAATAAATACAAACTTCTCCATTATCTCATTATAAGATTGTGGTAGGTAGTATATGGCATTTGTTCATTTTTAAGGTGTATCTAGGGTATGTGCATAATTTTTTGACCAAAGCGTGAATATAAAATTTGACAATCTTGGGAGCAGAGAAAATATCCGATCATTTTTGAACATATAAACATGTTTTTAATGTCTAAACACACTAGTGTATTATTGTTAGGATACGTTGATATTTATAAATTTATTATCTAAATCAACTTAAGCATAAGAATTAGGGTTTTTACGTAAATTAAATAAATACAGTACGAGGAATATTGGAAACCTATTTGCATGATAGCGTTTTATTTAGTAATAAAAACTTGAAATTATTGAACATCCACTACATGAAGCAATTTTTAGTAAGACGTTATACCCCCCGGATAATATATAAAACAAGTGGCCAAAACCTAAATCTCCCTAATGATCATTAGAGGAAAAGTCAAATACACAAACAAATTAAATCTAGAGGTTCATCACATTACAAATAAACCTAGTAAAAATTCAATCTTCTCAACCTAACAACGTAACCATCGGAGAATGATAGTTTTTACTTAATCCAATATTTTCATAAAATAAATAAATAAAAATGATGGAGGATGTTGGTGTCACATGGGCATCTCCGATAGTGAGGTTGGGAACTGAGATTAAGGTGTGGCTCGCAGCTAGCAGTACCACAGTAGTAAAAATAGAGAAACATGATGAAGTCTATTGGGCTAACCAACATAGTTTTTTTTTTCTTTTTGCCTTCGCAACATATGGGTAGTTAGCCATAGGAGCAATTGAACTCATCAAATGAGTATAAATGGTAATGGAGAGCAATGTGATGACTGTTGGTTCGAGTGAATTTGTATTTAGGAGAGTTATTTTGCTATACAGAAAGGATTTGCAACGCAGTTTGTAACGCATTTGTCCTCTACTTTTACGAAATTCCTAATGTTTATCAATAAAAAAATCTATTAATTAAAAATCGAAGAATGATGCGCTGGAGTAATGCTCACATTACCTAATATGAAGTTCACATTAGAAAAGAAAATCCGGTTGCTTTGTTAAATCAACCTTATGGGATGTTTCATAATTCAGGAAGTAAAAATATTTATAACTCTACGTGCATACAATACCTCCCTCGAAGATAATGTTTATTGTTTAGAATGATTTAAGGAGAAATGAAGATGAAAAAATGCCAAAAGAGTCAAAGTAAACATTATCGTTTCTCACCCCATGGTACAAAAGATATGGAAATAGATTGACTTAGCAATTGAAAACTCTGGTTAAATTGAAAACTAAAAAATATTGTAATTGAAAAACAATTGGGCAATAATTCGATCAATCCGTTGTTTAATGCCAAAAATACGTACAATTTATAATTATTAGACAAACACCATCACTTATGTCAATTCATTTTTATGAAAAACTATGGATAACTTTACTTAAACGGGACACGAACATTATGAATGAAATTTGTATCTTTGCGATAGTTTTGGTTTTATTATTCACAATGCTTTTTAGTATCAACGAAACCCTAATTTTCTTTCTTTATTTCATTTTGTGCATCCATAAAACAAATGAGAGTCCAACGACTCTGTTTGGTCTAGAACAAAATGTAAAGACATTCCTTAAATATCTGGAGAAGTGAAGATCTGTTTATTCAATGAGTATCTTGGATTCCGTAGAAATTTGGGGCATATAATCTTTACGTAAAGGCCACTCTATCCAACTTTCAGACATCAAAATATATTTCAGGCAGGGGTGATTATCTTTACGAAAAGGCCACCCTATCCATCAATATAATTCTTATGTAGAAATTTGGATATTTACTCTGCTCCCATGCATTCTTGTGAATTCAATGTTGGTAATGAACTTTTTTTGACCTTTTTCTTTTATAAATAAATACAAACTTCTCCAATATCTCATTTTAGATTGTAGTATGTAGCATATGGCATTTGTTCATATTTTTATTTAAGGTGTATCTAGGGTATTTACACAATAAAATTGTCACTGACTAAGTCAACTAGCAGTTAAACATTTAGCTCATTTGAATAGGGCCAAAACCTTTATGTGCATAATTTTTTGACCAAAGTGTGAATGCTATACAACAATAAATATTCCTATAAAAAAAAGAATTCACGTAAAATTCGACAAACTTAGGAGCGAAAGAAAATATCCAATCATTTTGAACATATAAACATGTTTTTAATGGTTAAACACACTAGTGTATTATTGTTAGGATAAGTTGATATTTATAAATTTATTATCTAATAAATAAACTTAAAGATAAGAATTAGGGTATTCACGTGAATTAAATAAATATGAGGAATATTGAAAACTTATTTGCATGACAACGTTTTGTTTAGTAATAAAAAGTTGAAATTACTGAACATCCACTGCATGGAGGGATTTTTGGTAAGACGTTATACCCCCTGGATAATATATGAAACGAGTGACCAAAACCTAAATGCCCCTAGTGATCATTAGAGGAAAATTCAAATACACAAATTAAATCTTAAGGTTCATCACATTACAAATAAACCTAGTAAAAACCAAATATTCTCAACCCAACAACTATCGAAGAATGATAGTTTTTACTTAATCCAGTATTTTTATAAAATAAATAAATAAAAATGATGGAGCATGTTGGTGTCACATGGGCATCTCCGATAGTGGGGTTGGGCACTTGAGATTTTTGAGGTGTGGCTCGCAGCTAGTAGTACCGCAATAGCAAAAATGGAGAAACATGATTGAGTCTGTTGGGCTAACCAACATAGTTTTTTTTCTTTTTGCCTTTGCAACATATGGGTTGTTAGCCTTAAAAGCAATTGAGCTCATTAAGAGAGTATAGATGGTAATGGATAACAACGTGATGACTGCTGGTTCGAGTCAATTTGTATTTAAGAGAGTTATTTTGCTATTCAGAAAGGATTTGCAGTGCAGTTTGTAACGCATTTGTCCTCTACTTTTGCGTAATTCCTAATGTTTATCAATAAAAAAAATCTATTGATTAAAAATCGAAGAATGATGCATAGGAGTAATGCTCACATTTCCTAATATGAAGCTCACATTACAAAAGAAAATTTGGTGTCTTTGTTAAATCAACCTTATGGGATGTTTCATAATCCAGGAAGTAAAAATATTTATAACTCTACGTGCATACAAAACCTCCTTCAAAGATAATGTTTATTGTTTATAATTACTTAAGGAGAAATGAAGATGAAAAAAAGCCAAAAGAGTTAAAGTAAACATTATCAGTTTCTCACCCCATGGTACAAAAGATATGGAAATAGATTGACTTAGCAATTGAACAAATGGCCTAAAAGTTGTAAAGAAAATGAATTACAAAATTAATGAATGTTAAATTGGAAATTGAATGTTAAAGGGTATATATAGAGTTAACTAGATGAGTAACATGAATGTTAGATTCAAATAGTTTGAACCTGACAAAGCAATGTTGAAATAAATGTAATAAGACACCAAATAATTAAGGAAAATTATTGTTATAAAACACAACAATATTGTGGGGTTGGATTATCAAAGAAAAAAAAAATGAGAGAACTTTATAATTATGTAGCACTTAGATTGATATTTGTGTGTGTTTTACAAATATTCGAGTTTGTTCATTCTCAATACGTGCGAAAATAGATAAACCCATGATCAAAATCAGATTAAAACTGAATTACTAAACTCATATGAGCGTAAATATATAATTATATGAAGAAAAAAAAATCCCTAATTTTTAATTCACCATATGGTTCCTTAAAGTTGGTATTGTTGCAGCTAACAGGGCTGTACTGAAAGGTCATATAGTCTTCACAAATAAAAAGAACTTGTGAATATGGCAATCATTATTCTTTGTTGAATACTAACAAATTTATAAAAAATTGGGCGAAGTAATTTAATCTGTTGGCATCAACTAATTTTAATTTGTTCTGAAATTCATATTAAATGATTATAATTTGATTTAAATTAAATTAATTAGAGCAATTGATTTTGCAAATCTTCAATAACCACTCTTATATCTATAATAAACAAACAATTTTTTTTTATTAATCACTAGAAAGCACAAAGATTAAACAACATAGAAGCAAAGAAAAATCTTAGGACATGGAACCCTAAGAAAAAACAAGAAATACTAAAACATAGAACTCCAAAGAGTTCTTACCAAAAACAAGATAAAACTCCATATAAAGAAGTTCAAAACATTATTGATGAAAACAAAAAGAAATGCTACAACCAACTGTTGTCTCTCAAGGATGGAAACCATTAGGTGTTCCATAGAAACCATTGTAGCCACCAACAGGCAACATCACAGAGCCATCTCCAGGATAATAGCCATTTGGTGGCAGTGGTGGTGGTTGTTGTCCAGCAGGAGGGTTCATTAACCTTTCCATGAACAAAGACTCCCTTGGTACAACATCCTCGACCATCTCCCCAACTTCGATCTCAGCTCTCCTTTTAAGACTTTTGATTTGCCTTTTAATGTCCTTTCCATGCTTTTCAATTACCCTTACCAAATCATTCACACCCTCAGGTTTCACAGCCTCCAATCCTCCCGTGTTCAAGGCTTTGAACATCAGTGTGGTAATCTCGAGCTCCCGATTCTGCGCCTCCTTTTTCAGCACTTGCTTCTTTAATTCTGCAACGCGCTCCTCAAGGTAGCTAATATGCATATCCACCATTTCATTGTTTTTCTCTATTTCTGGTATGTTGTTAAAGCGCGTGACCACATCTTTAGCCATTTGTGGAGATGGCCAAACCTCTGGTTTATGATCATATGGACAACCATTGATGATGGCACAAGTATCCACTCCACATACAATACTCAATTTAGTAACTTTTTTGAGCAACACTTTCTTTCTTTTGATGTAAGCGCTTCTTCGTGCTGCATCATTTTCAGTAAATCCAAGCTTCATCTTCTTTCTTACCATGGTGATGATAGTTGCAAACTTGCAGGTGTGTGTGTCTATGATAATGCTAATAAGGGGGTATATATAGAATTTAGTAGCAACATCAGGTGGATAATGTTGTGAACTGGCGAATATTATTATTTATGAATGAAAAAATTCAATTTAAAAAGTGATTTAAAATGTGGGCCCATCCAAATGTAATAAGGAGAACAGAATCTTATAATTGGCAAAAAAAAAAAAAAAAAATCAATTATTCTTTTAATAATTAATTGATATTAGTATATATATGGTATTTTCATTTAAGTTAATTAGTCAAATATTAAATATAAAATTTTAATGATAACAATGAATCTGGTATTCTAAATTTATTGCTTGAGCTGTAAACATTCCAAAACTCATTGCCCACACCGCACCACATCACTTTCCAAAATTCCAGTTTACTGCCATTTCTGACTCAAATGATAGGCCTGGGACTAACTTAAAGCCTGTGGTTAAGTGGGGTAAAGTGTGATGAAAAGTGGGCTCACTTTTTGCTGTACTAAGTGGGCCTTTCCCACTCAACCACGGGCTTTAGCTTAGGCCTAGACATATCATTTGTGGGAACTAAAACCTCTGAACAAAAAAATTAATTTGACGAATACCTACTGCAGAGATGACGGATGACAATGCTTTGTCAAACAGCTGCAATGCTTAAATCTACCAGTTTGAATGTTTTATTAAGCAGATGCCATCCTTAAAGGACGGCCGGATGACTTGAGATCGATTTGAATCAATACTCAATATCTCGTGCTCGTAATCAATCATTTTCTGATAAAATTTTCTCTGGCCCCAAATACAACCAACAAGCAGGGACGGATCCAGGAATCTGAGTTGGGGGGGCGTGCAGAATTACATGTAACCTATGTGCTAAGTTTTCGGGGGGTGCTATTCTATATATTTTAGCAAAAAAAAATCATAAATGTAGAAAAAACATAGGGAAAATAATGAAAATTTCTAATTTTGGGGGGTGCGGTCGCACCCAACGCACCCTCTGGATCCGTCCTTGCCAACAAGCCATTCCATGAATCACTCGATAAATCTACTCATCCTACATGTCATGTACATGCAAGATTCTACATTCCCATCCAGTGCGCGCATTACAGTTTCTTTCAATATCCTTATCATAATATTTGCTACTACATAAAGAAATGACTGTAGAATATGAGATCAGGAAAAGAAGAAAAAAAAAAGTTTCATAATACTATTGTTGGGGATGTTTGGGTTCTCAATTTGTACTACTGGTTCTTTTTATTTTGTTGCAAAACTAGTTCGATCTTTTTGAGAGACTATAAAAAAGAAATGATGATGATGATGTTGAAGGAGTTTTTTATTAGAAGCAAGCAACCGAAATAGCAGATTTGCTTTTTGCTTTCTCATTATACATCCATCAATTTCAGGCCCTGCTTGTTTGGGCTCTAAAGAAACAAATATTTACCCATCTATCATTAGAGTGGCCCCTCTTTAATCTATTCTTTGGTTTAAATGGTCTCTCACCTAGTTTAACTTAAGCTATATTGGTCCCCCACCTAAACCAAACTTAAACATGAGGTAATTATAGAAGGTCCCCTACCAACGTTATTAGAATAAGATGTAAAATCTTTGCACTTTTGAAATAATACCAAACTTTTGCATAAAATTTGTTCATAAAACCACTTATCAAGTGTTTCGCGCATATTAATTTAGACTAAATTTCACGTAAATATTTGCGGGGTAACCAAGCAGGGCCTCAAACTCAAAATTTCGGAAAAAAATGTGCTAGATAGAATTTAGTACCAAATCAAAGTGCATAAACAAAGATATATAGGCTCAAATATTGCAGATAGCCACTCCGTCAAAATCTCTAAAGTTGCTTCACTTGGATTGCAAGCATGTTCCTTCACATCATCTATCAGTTCGAATAATTTATCGGGCCAATTCATACCGTGAAGGCCCCGAAACATGGGATTTTAGGTTGGCTAAACTGTCAAGTTATGCAGCAAAGTAAGGCCAAATTCCCAACTTATGCAACAAACTAAATTAGGTTTAAAATCATCAGCAAACTTTTATGTTTTCTCAATTTATGCAACGCCGTCAACTGAAATTTAACAGACGTTAGTTTTTTTGCTGACCGGATAATTTTTAATATTAAAAAATATTTTTTTTCAAAATAAAATAAAATAAAATAAAATAATATTGGTTTATCTTAAAAGAAGGTAAGTCTTGGGTTTCTAAATCCCAATTTTCAATTTTCTAATTCTCAATCTATTGGATTCATCAAATCGAACTTAAAATCTTAATAAAAAAAATTAAAAAAATAAATATAGTCAGCTATAAATTATTACAAAGTCAACAATAAAAAAATTAAAAATAGAATACAGTCAGCAGAACCTAACAACCGTTAAAGATTGTTAACGGCATTGCATAAATTGTAAAAATTTAAAAGTTTGCTGATTATTTTAAACCTAATTTAGTTGGTTGCATAAGTTGGGAATTCGACCCTACTTCGTTGCATAACTCGATAATTTAGCCTTATAGGTTAGAATGTCTAGGAGTACTCCTTTTAATTAGTGTCATTTCATCCACCAAGAAAAGAACGTCTTCAGTTTTCTTTTCTCGATCGAGATAATGACATTAAAGTGTGATGCAGTAGTTACCATAAGCATGAAAACATTCAAGGCTTCCTCAACGTGGCCAAATCTGCAATACACTATTGCACCAAAGTGGAAGTCATTGGCATAAGATATTAAGATTTTTTTCCTTTATTTCTTCAAAGAATTTCCTCGACCTGTCAATCTCATCAGCCTTACAGAATCTACTGATCAATGCGTTGTAGGTATGAATATTGGGAGCACACTGACACCTGTAGAGTTGAGATGATCTCGATCATTCCGTTGTCAACCAAAACAAGATAGCTTTTTTTTGTCTCCCCACATCACATAAGTCCTTTAATTAAGATATTATAAATAATTATATCAGGTAAGACACCATAGTGAATCATACTGCGAAACTCTTGCAAGTACGTTTCATCCACTCTTTGCAATCTACACAGATGATAGATAATAATTCTGAAACTGAACTCATTAATTTATAAAGAAACTCAAGAAGTAAATGGGTGATTTCTTCTTTTGCATCATTCAATAAAATCTTGTCATCAAAACTCTGATCGAAAAAGAATTGAGGAAGACGAAGGTGGAGTAGTGGAGGAGAAAAGTTTAATTAATTAGTAGCTCTTTTTTCAACTTATCATTGTGGCATATATAACCTTTCTACTCCTAAAGATTACTCATTCATTTGCATTTCAACAATTAGGTATATTTTTAACTAACCCGAGGTTGGATTTGTTCATTGCTTGATCCTTCCAAGCAGGGGTGGCACGGTTCGGTTCATATTTGCTACCAAACTGGAACTGAATTGTGTATATAATTTCAGTTCGGTTCGGTTTGACGAACTAAAATTTTCTAATTAAAATTGGACTGGACTGGACTGTTTTAATTCCGTTCAGTCCAGTTCGGTTTGGTTTTCGATTTCGAGCTTTAATTTGGGCCTGTGTTTTGGGCGTAGACAAACCAACAGATGCACCAAACAAAAATTAAATATTCATTAAAAACCAACAGATCCATATACATTATACAGTTCATCATCTTCCTAAAACTCTCACTAGTACAGTAGTACGTGTATCTTCTTTTCTCCAAAACTCTTATCTCATCATCATCATTAATTGAATCTCTTTTCTTGTTCTTCTCCTCCATTATCGGATTCACCAATAAACCCTCAATTCCAACATCCATTCTTTCACATATAATGAACCAAACTCTTCTCTATCTCTTCTTCTCTTAAATCTCCAAGAATCCATTCAAATCAAGCTTTCAAGAGAAACCCATAACATTTCATGACTTCAGTTTTAAATATTAGAAATGTTTATCAATCTCATACATGCACAGATGCACTTATGGGTTATGGGTTATGGCAGACTTCCTAACTTTGTTGTGAGTGTCTAGTTTTGAATATTAATTTAGTTGTGAAAGCTCACATGCACTTATGGGTGATCCCATAAAAGTGTTTTCGTGTAATCCATGATGCCATGATAGAGATCAGCAACATCAACCATGATGCCAGTATTGCAATGATAGACTCAAGTCTCCTGATGTGATCCCAACCATCCAACACAACTTAAGTTTGGACCCAATCTAATCCAACGATTGGTAAATGAGTTTGTCTCCAATCCAATCATAACTGCAGATCTAATCTACATCTTCGAACTCGAGAGAATCCAGATCATTACTTATAACCCAAAGTTATCTATTTTATGTACCCTTTGTAGATTATAGTAAAACCCATGGCAGTGGCACGACTACCATTAATAATTTAAAGATAGTACTCTTAAAAATATAATTCTTCTGACGATTTATATTTTTAGGGATTGATGCACGGATAAAATTGCTAACCTAAATTATATATCATCAATGGATTGGTCCCTATAGTCGAATACTGTAATGACAATAACTTTGCATCATAGGTGGTAGGTTGAGCTACTGTGTTTCCGACTATTAAATACTCAGGTGTTGCTGGTCTATCATTATTTATTTGAAGTAATAATTGTTAATAATATAATAATTAATCTAATGAATAGTATTTTTTAGAGTAAATACCTCTATCAGCTCCATGTATCCATTTAAAATTTTTTGTATATCATCTTCTTTTTCATCAGGTTTATTTCATCCATATATGTATCCTCTTCTTTTTCTGGTGGTATATCTTCTACTGTTGATCTCATTATTTTCATTATATTCTCCTTTCCAAAAAGCATTTGGATACATTATTTGTCCATAATAGCTTGTAAATATGTCGTATAGGTCAGCCGCATACCATCCGCTCTCAATACCTTCAAAAAATAGCTCTTTCTTTTGGTTTGTGTCCATCCCTAAGCGAATGCTTAATGTAATTTGACAGAGACAAAAAGGCCATCAGTTTGATGGTATGAACAATACAAATATCTATTCAACTCAAGATAATCATATGATTTAATAATTAAAGTTAAAATCGCATATGGTATGACAAAATGAACAACCAATTTATTCAAAGAAACCATTTAATAGAAGTTTATGTGAAAATTTTTTTATCAAAAATATGATAACATATTCCTAAATTGCAGTCGGCAATGTTGTTTTATTTTCCATTGGAAATACTACCTTACATAATAATATGTAAGATTTTCTCAAAACAATATAAATAAATTATTTCATTCTTGTTGATCTTCCCATTGTTGTTGAGTTTTTCTATTTTGATACTTGACTTCTCTTATCTAGTATCTGTATTTTCTCTCCAATGATTATTTCTTTCTTAGTCTTTGTTTATCTCTTTTTGTCTTTTCTTCGAACAATTGCTCCATAATCTCATTTGCTTCTTTTCAATCAAAAAGATACGTCGATTCTATTTTTGACATTTTGAACCTATCAACCAAAATTGATAATTTAGATATTAATGATATATTCAAAATGCCTTAGAATAATCCAAGATATATTCCTGGCTATACCCATTTTTTATCTAGATTGGTTTGACTACTATGTATAGGATCATGGAACTCAGTACTAACAATTCTGTCCACTTGATTTGTCGAACGAATTTTGTCTTCAGGGTAAAGAAAAAACAATATGCATTCATATGTGGAAGATAAAACCCGTGGCACTGCCATGACTACCATTAATAATTTGAATATATTACTCTAAAAATACAATTCTTCTACTCGAGGCGCTGCCACGATTGCCAATTAATTGTATACTGCATAGCAAATTTTAATATAGATGAATATATTTTGTTTGTTCGATTAAAATTTCACGATCATTTTTTTTAACAGTTGATATTTGAATTAGAGGTTTTTTTTTTTTTTTTAGACCTGTTATCATTATTGATATGAAACATTAAAAAGAAATCAACTATTAAGCTAGGTTAAGTAGTTAAAATGTGGTTGAACTTGAAGTTGGATATATCATTGTACTTAGAATATTCTATATCAAGTCGCAACAGCGTGTTTGTACTTAACACTTATCTTATATACATATACATGATAACAAACATACTGATGGATTAAGAAGAAATACAAACCTGTTGTAGTCATGTTGAGCAGGCCTACCTGTATGACCTTAATAAGCATCAATCATGTTTCTTTGATTTGCATGTTTCTATATAGATTTTCTCTTCAATTGATCCCACACTAACCAACACAAACACTTGCACTTCTTTCTTCTGGCCAATACGATGAGCATGTTCCTCTCCATGTTGGTCCATCTGGGGTTCTAGCCATTGTTAAATATTAGGTTTGCAAGTTTACGTCAAGACCAAGATTATTAGAAAAGACGTCCACACTAAGGAAACCATGCTAAATTTACACTATTGGACACTTAACATGCACCACTTACCACAATTTGTATATCACTCTTGTCCAATCTTTCAGTAAGTTTAATATCTTTCCTCAAATCCAGATTGTGTTGGTTTATGTTCAAACATGCCTAAATTTTTGCTTTAACAACCACTATAACCTTGTCACCATAGTACAAAATATTGGTATCGATCTCCAAAAAATAGATATATCGGGATATATTGGAATCTATCCGTGGATATTTTACATCGAATGTATCGACTAATATATCAATTTATTATACAAAATATATATAAAATCAAATTTGGAAGTATATTATCATAGTATTTACCTAAAAAACATCATATCTACTAAAAATGGAATAAACAAATTAATTATTTTCAAAAAAAAAAAAAAAATTGTAAAAAAATAATATTTCCAGAAAATATCAGAAACTATCAGTAAATATCGGCCGATATTTTACAGAAACATTAAGGGGTAAATATCAGGAATATATCGTATCGTTTTCTTAAAAAACCGATATATACCGCGATATATCAGGATATATTGTGATATTTTGTACTATGCTTATCATAACACTACAACATATAGATATCATGGTACTTTAACATATTTGGACTTAAGAGTATAACATAACTTATCACAGCTTGTTCCATTAATTATTGTTATTTGAAAACACTCTACGATATTTTTAACAATAACGCATCTATAAAAATAATATAATTAGCTTATCAAAACTTCGCAGGTAAAGAATCAAATTTTCTATATCCTAACATCAAGTTGTTTCAAGTTATAGCATGGTTACTTATAGCAGTTGAAGTTTCCGTTATAAATTAAAAGTGTAGTTCAACTAGTTCAGCTTCAGTCATGGTATTTGCATAGTTCAGTTCAGTTTCAGATATTGTATACTATCATAATATATACATATAAAGATTTTATTATTATTATTATTGAAAGTACTGTAATAAAATGAAATTTCTTGTCCTGAAGAATAGTCTATTAAAAATACGTAGTTAGAATTCTAAAGGAAGGAAATATAAATATTGTAAACAAAAATCAATTCAAACTCAAATTAGAATTTTGTTCCATATCGCAAAGGGTTCTGCATGATTCTTGTTCTATTATTTTAGATTTCTTCCCCCGCTTCTTCTTAATATATAATATATATCTTTGTACATTATACCCTTTCCTTTGTAAGTTCTGGAGGCTTACAACTTGGAATGTTGGTTGTAAATTGGTGGACCCTTTATCAATACCAGTGTAGCAAACTCATAAAATCAATGTACGCAACCAAAGTAGATCTGGTTTTACCTTGATCTGATTGCACTTTGTAGTGGAAAGATTAAGTAGATATGGAAATATAAAAAGTTCAACAAATCTGAAATTAACATCTATCATTCATTTTTTTTTTTAAATTTAATTTATTATTTCATGTTGGTTATGTAAATAAAATAGGTAAAGGACGGTCAATTAAGCTTATTTTCTACATTTGTCGTCTACTAATTTAAAAGGATCACCTTTTAATTAATTCTTATTACAGTGTCTACCAAACCCATCCAAGGTCATACAAATCTGTGTCCGGAGGAAGAATCTGGGATAGGAAAGGATTTGAATAGCTTTCAAAGTGAAGCTGTATTTCTATATATAAACACACTCCTGATAGTTCTATCACGCGGGGCATATGCTATGACACTATTTTGCCCAATATAGTGCCTGATAGTTCCAAATGATTAGCATAGTGATATGTTCTTCTCTATAACAGTTTTGCTTCTTGAAGAGAACTCCACCGTTATTTCTTAATTCTGCAAGCTTCAATATGTGTGCCCATGCAACCATCAACATCTTCGTCACAGTTTCATCCCCTAGTTAACCAGGTGAAGTAGATTTTCTTGTTAGGCACATCCATATTTATTAGTAATCACAATATAGTTTTTGTTAGATTTGAAATATATTATAACCATTATGCTAAGTGCCAAAACTACAATAAGAACGTAAAGATGTTGAAGGAAGGACTTGAACCTTCGACCTTGTGCTTTAGAAGCCACACGCTCTAACCAGCTGAGCTACTCCTGCTTATTATATATGCTATGTTAAAAGTCAAATTTATTTTCAAAACACATGACTCCTATAAATTAACTATTCAAATATATATATATATATATATATATATATATATATATATATATATATATATATATATATATATATATATATTAGAATTTGTTATTTTTTCTTATAAACAAAATTCCTAAAATGTACTTACTTGCTTAACACAGGCTCATTAGAGGTTGTTATTTTTTCATTCGTTTTCTCTGAGCAGTCACGCCTTATTTGTCTTTGCTTCTTTGCAATTGGTTCCCTGCATTTTTAAAGTAATAGATTTAGTTGCTAAAAATATTTCAAATCAATAAGACCAAGGAAAGTTAAAGGTTTTAAATTATTCTATATAAATTTTTGGAAAGGTATGTGATTTCACTGATTGTCTGACATGTGTTCTTTAGAATTTGTTCATCCACAATTCTACAATCGTTCGATAAAGTTTGTGACATTTTCAAACTAAAAAAATGTGTAGTATTACTCAAACAAATACCTAAACTATGTTCTTGTTGCGGGAATTCTAATTCTAAGAATAACGAAATATATTTGGTTACATAGGGAAACATATACTACAAAAAAAAAAAAAAAAAAAAACGAGTTACTTACTGATATATTGAAAGAAAACCTTAATTAATGTTAGTATTTTTTTGTATTTAATTAATAATGGTAGCCACATTGATCAAGATAACATTATGGTGTATTTAGATTCTGTGATTTGTTATTAAAACTGAGTAAATTAATCTGATTTCCTAGGATTTTAACATTTTTTGAAACAAACATAGACTTAAGACTATATGATTTTTAACTTTCAGTTCAAAGTACTAGTAGTAGTACTTACTTGATAGGGTATCGCCTTTGTGTGCTATTTTTATTTAAGCAATCTCCGTTTGTTCGACTATTATTCATTGTGATTGCTAAACTGTTTTGGGGAAAGAAATCAATATTAGTAAGTAATTGAACTTACTTATTTAATGTTAATTCATGGTGTGATGCTGATTCATGGTTCTTCTGTGACGTCACTTTTTCATTGTCGCTGCTTCTTTATAACTGATGAGCTGCCGTCAATAAAAAATAGTGGTTTTTTTTTTTAGATATTTGAATTGAAATTTAAAATTTTAAAAATACATACTAAATCGAACTTAATTGTTTAGGGCAGGTTCATCCTTTTCTCTTTCTCTTCGTTTTCGCTGACTTTCAGAACGATTGGATATCCCTTCATTTGCCTTGCACACATGTTCCATTTGGTTCTTTTGATTCATTTCTCTCTCTCTCTCTCTCTCTCTCTCTCTCTCTCTCTCTCTCTCTCTCTCTCTCTCTCTCTCTCTCTCTCTCTCTCTCGTCTTTTTTGTTTAGCTTGTTTCTGTTTAGTTACTGACATATCATTCAGAACATTTGTTATCAACGAAATTGATTTGTCTTGAACAATTCTGTTGGAAGTGTCAGTTGCCTGTAAAACATAAGATTTTAACACGTGAAAAGTGTTAAAATAGAAGGAAACAAAAAATAATAGTAGAGTTGAGGTTTCAAAGTCGTAATTAAGCAATCCTGACTTACTCTAGTTCTTTGCAATCCCACAAAGTTCTTATGTTGATCTTGAACTACCATAATATCTAAAGGTATTAAAATTACCCTTCGACCACGCAATCTGAGAGTAAACAATGAAATATTTTAATACAAAGTTTTCATTAACATAACACATTTTAAGTCAAATTAAGCAAATAAACAGTTAAAATGAAAGTAAACAATGAAATAGGCAGGTCTTGGTTCACTTGTTTATTACTGCTTTATCTGCCAAAGAAGTTAAACATAAATCTTGAAGTTCTAATCCTTGTGAATGCATTAGAAGCAGTACACCAATTATTCTAAAAAATATTTATTCCAGTTGTCTGCAAGATGTAAAACAGACTTGCAATTAGATTGTTCCGACTGCCATTATAGGAGGTTAAAGTAAATCATAATTCAAGTGTTTTACAAACGTTTTTCTTTAGGAAGTTCAATTTATAATGATTTAACCTCTCTGCTTCCAGTCCAACAAAAAAACATTATGTATTAGGTTTACAGAAGGGGGGGTATGGACACTGAACATCATTTGAGAAGATAAGCTAAAATAAAGGGAAAAAGGTTGTCGGGGCCTCGGGGGTCCATGTGTGAATCTCTTTTATCATCTAACCAAACTTGTATTACAAATGACTAATGATGGCAGCCAATGTAAATTTGTTTGTTTATTAACCATCAAACTTATAATATACAGTACATCACAAACCTTCTTCCCTTTAATTCCTTTCACCATATTATTTTTTATGCTTTACACACATTATCAAGTCACTGACTATACACCAGCCATATAGCAGCCTTACTAACATGCATAATATCATGGGATTAAATTTTTATAATAGAAAGCGAAGACGATATATAGTTCATCAGAAATCCTTACTCACATGCATAATAGCATGGGATTAAACTTGATTAATTAGCACACAGAAATGGGCATCTTTTTTCTGTTTAAAACAATTACAAAGCCAGATGGTACAAATGTGAAGTATAGAAGTACAACAAAATTAGCCTTGATTACGTGCGGGGATGGAGCTTTGAGTAAAGAACTAAGAACGGCCAGTACAGAGGATGCAACGGGATTCACATGCATATATATCCTCCTCAAGTCCTGATAATTTCTTTGGTGATGTTAACATAAGTTATTAATAAAATGATAATGGAAAATTCCGAATTTAGGGTATTCAGTTCAGGGATGAGTTAGGATTCGATAGTGTGGAAAAAATAATAGATGCACCCCTCAAAAGTAGTTTGAAAGGGAGAAGTTGCAACTCGACAGTAGTTTTTATAATGATAGTGCAAAATAATTGTAATTGATATATAGCAACTCAAATGTGTCTTAAAATGAACTAATATAAATAATAAAACCTCAAAACGCTAATCAACTAAAGGTTGTTAGTGTTGCAACAAATGTCGCTACCTAAAAGATCCTAAGGCTTCATGCATATTCCTTAGAGTCTTAGACTTCATTTACGTTTTTGAAAAACTAAAACAAACTGAAATCAGTAGTTTCTTTATAGATACGTTCATACAAACCAATTAAAATTGATTGCTCTGAATATTAGCCAATTTCCGATCCGCAACTCCCAAGTGCTAATACTCTGGACAATTTTATTGCTAGAGAACAATAGAGTCGTAATACTCAAGTATTAACACTTTAAATAATTTTATTGCTCTAAATTAGCAAATTGACGTAGAATAATTTAATAAAATGTCTTAAGAATGAGTGAGGCCTAAATAAATTTACAAAGTACGTTTAAATATGACGTTTAAAGTTTTGTTCTTTTCTTAGACTAATTCTTAGACTGAGAATACTATTCTGTACATTTGCCGACAAAATAAATTCTGAGATATTGTACTTTCCTCATGTTCTTCCTATACATCATGGACTTGTTCTCGTTAAATAAGAAAATGAGTTCACTATGATATTGTTGACTTTTACATGGTCGAAATCCATTGTCATTGGACTTTGATAATGGGAATGGATAATTTCAAAATACTATTAATCGTTTAATATAAACCAAAGCTATTAATCCAGTCAGAAAAGAGTTTATTGGTGAATGAGATGATCTCTCAATAACTTCAATTGGTATATGGTATAGAAAAAAAATGGGAACAGGTTAGTACTTCTGTATACTTCTAAATTCAAAGACCCAAAGTAATATTATGCATCAATGTTATGTTGATTATATACAGATGAATTGAAGACAGATTGTATATTTTCAATTCAGATGAATTGAACCGAAAACAGTGAAAGCATACCCCCATACAATAATAAGAGCAATATGTTATCTGTTCAGTATTATATTATTTGTGGAGAATTTTATTAGTGCCAACTGCCAAATAAGTGAAGAATGGGGTATGGAATTACAGAAAGATTGTAAACTACTATACAATGGATTGTGAAGTTTACCTGAAGAGTTGTGTTACAAAGAGCTTCAACATAAAGGTTGTGAACTTCAACTTTTATGGATTTTGAGTGGTTCAATTTAATTCTGCAATCAGAGTTTAACAGGAGAGAAATTGAGAGGAAAAGAGAGATTAAGCAACCTTGATAAACACAAAAATTCAGCACAAAGAAATTATTAAAACTGAGTCCTTGGATTAGTTTTCAAATTATTGAGATAATCGCAGTGTCTTTGCAACCCTGAAGACAAATAGTTTTCAAAAGGGAACTTAGAATCGCAGACCTTGAAACCAAAACCTTGATGAGGAACTCAGAAGAAATAAAGAAGATGAAGAGGATGACAAAGTGCTAATCTAAATGAGTTTGTCTCCAATCTAATCACAGCTGCAAATCTAATCTACAACTTCAAACTCAAGAGAATCTGGATCGCTACTTATAACCCAAACTTATCTATTTTATGTACCATTTGTAAACTATAATATAGATAATATAGATGTTGAAAAACCTCTCGATGTTATTTTACACACAAAATGGGCTGGACTATATCTAAAGGGCTTCTAAGCCCAAATATTCCGGGTTTCTTCTACCCGAATTTTGAATTAATGACCGCTAGATTCCATGATTGCTTTTATCGTACACAAATACAACCGACCGACCGACCGACCGACTTGGTTTTCTTCTCTCTTCTCTCTCTTTCTACGATTCAAGAAAAATAAAAATAAAAAAGTCTTTGTTTCTCTCTCTCTCTTTCTTTGATCGTTGTTTCTCTCTCTCTTTAGATCGATCGATTGAATTCGAATTCGGTTTCTCTCTCTTCATTTCGATTTCAATTTCAATTTCTTAGGGTTTTATTTTTATTATTTTAAATTTTGAGTAATTATTTTGAATTTTCTTGTTTATTAATTATTTAGGGTTTTGTTATGCAAAATCTGCTAATTCTTTCAAACTCACACAATCTTGTAAGCAAAATTTGTTATAATTTGTTTGTTAAAATTAAACAAAACATTTGTTTTATTAGTTAATTAGGATTTGATTTAAGTTGTTTAGAGTTAATCTTGTTGCGGTTATGATGTGAGATAACTAGTTTATGATTCAATCAAGTTTGCTTTTGATTTATTTATGAAAAGAAATCATTAGTTTGTTTAATGGGAGATGGATGAGAGAGAGAGAGAGAGAGAGTTGTTAGGATGGGGTTGATGAGTCATTGACAAATAACAATGTACTTATTCAATTGAGAATTTGCATGGGTGTATTCTGATTGGGCTTCGATAACTGCTGCATAGAGTTCGATTATTCCATAGTTGTTCATGACGTACTAGAGTTTTTGTTGTTTCATGACCAACGTATTTTGTAATCTAGTTGTTTTATCTGCAAAATAAATGTTAACCGTGTCTGTTTATTAGTAGTGGAAGTTATTATGAAATCAGTAGTTTGATTTTAATTATCTATTAAAAGGCAGTGGTACATATCTATTAGTTAGTGATGAATATCTTGTTCAATGGAATATAAATGTTTTTATTATGTTTGCAGATTTTTTTTATATTTGGAATTTCTTATTACATAGAACTGACCCACTAATTCCCTGTAATATGTTGTCTTTCAGGGGATAAAGCTGCAGCAGACAGCAGTATACATAAAATTGGCCGAATGTCATATTAAGGTGAACGGATAATTTCATTCATTGATGGATGTGTATATATCACCTCAGTAATACCTTAGTAATTGATTACAACTTTACATTTTTCTTTTTGCACCTAGAAAGCAAGCATGAAGCTGCTTGATCTTATGTTGATGCTGCAAACTCCTACAAAATGATATCTCCTAAAGGTTACTGTCTATCCCCTTAGCTTTTACTCTCATATACTCTATTCGGACAATGTTTTCTTCTTGTATCATAAGTTCGATGTAATCTATTGTGTTCATGCTCATCGTTCCTTTATTTTACGTATATGGATAAGCTATCAAGATATCACTGCTTTGTACCACCTTAGACACCTTCAATAGCCTTAGACACTTTTCATTCTTCTGTAGCCTCACTCATGTAAAGTATAGATAAAGGGCACTAATTGTGGTTATGCAATGTAGAGTTTTTATTGGACAAAATATTTTTTCCCTTGGAAGAAGGCAAATAAAGGCCAAATTCGTCAAAAAGGACATTTGTTATTAAAGGCTGAATTCGTTAGAAAGGACATTTATTATTCAAACGAAGTGTTGTGTATGCACATTAGCTACTGATTTGTATATTGTGTTTTAAGCATTTGCGATTAGCATTGGGTTCAGGATAGTCACATTTTGTATTATCATTGTGTTAAATTTGCTGTAATCATGGTAGATTAATTCTAAAGAACTAGATAGGAACCTATGAAATTAGGTTTTGATTCAGATCTCAAAACCCTGCTTGTAATGGTTGTCAGAGGTCGTGATAGAATCTGTTGCATTTTTATAGTCACATCTAATTCTGCTGCTGTAATCCATTTATTTGAGTTCTGATCTTAGTTAGGATGGGGCTGATGAGTCATTGACAAATAACAACGTACTTCTTCAATTGAGAATTTGCATGGGTGTATTTAGATTGGGCTTTGATAACTGCTGCATAGAGTTCGATTATTCCATAGTTGTTCAAGAGATACGTACTAGAGTATTTGTTGTTTCATGACCAATGTATTTTGTAATTTAGTCGTTTCATCAGCAAAATAAATGTTAACAGTGTCTGTTTATTAGTAGTGGAAGTTGTTATGAAAAAAAAATGAGTAGTTTGATTCTAATTATCTATTAAAAGGCAGTGGTACATACCTATTAGTTAATAGTTAGTGATGAGTGATGATCAATGTAAGAAAGATTGGATCAGATGTTCATATAGTCTAATAGTCCTGGGATATAGTGATGTATAAACGTTTATATGTGTGTTTGAAACTGCATCTTCAATATGAAGTGAGTCTGTTTGTTTGTAATTCAGTTGTATCATCAGCAAATTTGATCTTAGAGAACGAAAAAGTACGAGGACCGTGAAGTTGTGGAACTGCTGATAAATTTCCACACTTGTACTTTTGGTAGATTATAAATATGGGAAAGGGAAAATAAAAGATGAATATCTTGTTCAATGGAATATAAGTGTTTTTATTGGATTTGCAGCTTTTTTATTTTTTATTTGAAATTTCTTATTACATAATAGAACTGACCTACTATTTCCTTGTATGTTGCCTTTCAGGGGATAAAGCTGCAGCAGTATACATAAATTGGCTGGGTGTCATATTAAGGTGAACAAATAATTTCATTCGTTGATGGATGTGTATGTATCACCTCAGTATTACCTTAGTAATTGTTTGCAACTTTACATCTTTTCCTTTTGCAGCTAGAAAGCAAGCATGAAGCTGCTGCAAACTCCTACAAAAAGATATCTCCTAAAGGTTACTGTCTATCCCCTTAGCTTATACTCTCATACACTCTATTCAGACAGTGTTTTCTCATTGTATCATAAGTTAGATGTAATCTATTTTGTTCATGCTCATCATTCCTTGATTTTACTTATATGGATAAGCTATCAAGATATCACTGCTTTGTGCCACTTTAGACACCTTCAATAGCCTTAAACACTTTCATTCTTCTGTAGCCTTGTTTTGTCACTCATGTAAAGTATTGATAAAGGGCAGTAATTGTGGTTATGCAATGTTGAGTTCTTATTGGACAAAATATTTTTCCCCTTGGAAGAAAACAAATAAAGGTTGAATTCGTAATAAAGGACATGTGTTATTAAAGGCTGAATTAATTAGAAAGGACATTTATTATTCAAACGAAGTGTTGTGCATGCACATTAGCTACTGATTTGTATATTGTGTTTTAAGCATTTGCGATTAGCATTGGGTTCGGGATAGTCACATTTTGTATTATCATTGTGTTGTTTTTTTTGTTTTGCTGTATTTGCTGTTTTATTGTGATACATGCTCTCATTAGTTTACGGTCTTCTTGCTGGGACTATAAAGGGTTTTTTCCCATTGACATTTGAAAAGAATAAGTATATGTTTGAATATTTAGTCCTTGTGTTGTCAACTTTTCATTTTGCATTGATTCGAAAGGTCTTACTCAGCATCTGGACAATGGATGAATGGTTGTCCTTGGTTTTTCCCATCATGCCAGCTGAACTTTAATTGTGCTTGTACGTTTTAAATTACATTGAATTATTGAACTTATGGTTCATGTTATTCTTGGTATTGCATATTTAACCATTAAACTCATTGTTCATGTGGTCCTGCTTCCTTAAATAATTTTCTTGGATAAGTGTATATCTGGTTTTGATATCATGTTGTTTGCACAGGGCAGATCATGCTTTGAGCATTTAGTAAATCTTTTCTCAGAAATTGGCAGACTGAATATGGCTGCGAGATACTCCATGGTGATTATTTATGTTTTATTGTGGAACTGATTCATTTTGTTCTTAAATTGGGTCATGTAACTAGTAAAGTTGTATATTCTTTGTTGTTTGCTGTCAGTATTAAACTCATTGTTCACGTGGTCCTATTTCCATAAATAATTTTTGTTCATGTGGTCCTGCTTAAATAATTTTCTTGGATAAGTGTATATTTTCTTTTCTCTTTTTACTAATTTCTTTATTATGCATTATATTTCCTGTACTTGACCCGGCTCATTTACTTTTCTGTTTTTGACATTGTGTTGTTTGTAGAGGCCATATCATGCTTTGAGCAGGCTGTTAATCTTTTCTCAGAAATTGGCAGACTGAATTTGGCCGCGAGATACTACAAGGTGACTTTAAGCTCAATGAAAGTTCTTTAAGATCAACGAAAGTCTCAGTCCCTTGGACTATAAACAAGATGAGAATTGTTGAAAAAGAAACAAGAAAAGTCCTTTAGGATCAACGAAAGTCCTTCAGTCCCTTAAACTATAAACAAGATGAGAATATTGGAAAGGAAAAGTCCTTTGGACTATAAACAAGAAAAGTCCCTTAAGATTAACGAAAGTCCCTTGAACTATAAATAAGATGGGAATGTTGGAAAAGAAAAGTCCCTTAAGATTAACAAATGTTCATTAAGATCAACGAAAGTCCCTCAGTCCCTTGGACTATAAACAAGATGAGAATGTTGAAAGAGAAAGTCTCTTGTACTATAAACTATAATTGTCTCTTAAGATCAATGAAAGTCCTTCAGTCCATTGGACTATAAACAAGATGAGAATGTTGGAAGAAAAAAGTCCCTTGGACTATAAACAAGAAAAAGATCAACGAAAGTCCCTTAGTCCTTTGGATTATAAACAAGATGAGAATGTTGGAAAAGAAAAGTCCTTTGGACTATAAACAAGAAAAGTACCTTAAAGATCAACGAAAGTCCTTCAGTCCCTCAGTTTCTTGGACTATAACCGAGATGGGAATGTTGGAAGAGAAAAGTACTTTAAGATCAACCAAAGTTCTTTAAGATCAACGAAAGTCCCTCAGTTTCTTAGACTATAAACAAGATGGAAATGTCGGAAGAGAAAGTCCCTTGGATTATAAACAAGAAAAGTCTATTAAGATCAACGAAAGTCTCTCAATCCTTTGGACTATAAATAAGATGAAAATGTTAGAAGATTAAAGTCCTTTGGACTATAAACAAGATGGGAATTTTGAAAAAGAAAAGTCCTTTGGACTATAAACAAGAAAAGTCTCTTAAGATCTTATAAACAATATAGGAATGTTGGAAGACAAAATTCCCTTAAGATCAACAAAACTTCATTAAAATCAACGAAAGTCTCTCAGTCCATTGAACTATAAACCAAATGAGAATGTTGAAAGAAAAAAGTCCCTTGGGATCAACAAAAGTTCCTTAAGATCAACGAAAGTCCCTTGGGATCAACAAAAGTTCCTTAAGATCAACGAAAGTCCCTTAGTCCCTCGGATCATAAACAAGATAAAAATTTTAGAAGAAAAAAGTTTCTTAAGATCAACAAACGTTCGTTAAGATCAACGAAAGTCCCTAAGTCCCCTGGACTATAAACAATGTAGGAATGTTGGAAGAAAAAAGTCCTTTGGACTATAAACAAGAAAGTCCCTTAAGATTAACGAAAGCCCCTTAGTCCCTTCAACTATAAACAAAATGAGACTGTTGGAAAAGAAAAACCCCTAGGATCAATGAAATTCCCTCAGTCCCATGGGCTATAAACAAGTTGGGGATATTAGAAGAAAAAAGTCCCGTAAGATCAACAAAAGTTTCTTAAGATCAACGAAAGTCCCTTAGTCCTTTGGACTATAAACAAGAAAAGTCCCTCAAGATCAACGAAAGTTCCTCAGTCTTTTTGACTTTAAACAAGATCGAAATGTTAAAAGAGAAAAGCCCCTTGGACTATAAAGAAGAAAAATCTTTTATGATCAACGAAAGTCCCTCAATCCTTTGGACTATAAACAAAATGCGAATGTTGGAAGATAAAGTTTTTTGGAGATAAACAAGAAAAGTTCCTTAAGATCAACGAAAGTCCCTCAGTCTCTTGGACTATAAACAAGATGGGAATGTCGGAAGAGAAAGTCTCTTGGACTATAAACAAGAAAAGTCTATTAAGATCAACGAAAGTCTCAATCTTTTGGACTATAAATAAGATGGAAATGTTAGAAGATTAAAGTCCTTTAGACTATAAACAAGGAATGTCCATTAAGATTAACGAAAGTCTCTTAGTCCCTTCGATTATAAACAAGATGGGAATTTTGGAAAAGAAAAGTCCTTTGGACTATAAGCAAGAAAAGTCATTTAAGATCTTATAAACAAAATGGGAATGTTGGAAGAGGAAATTCCCTTAAGATCAACAAAAGTTCCTTAAAATCAACGAAAGTCTCTCAGTCCCTTGAACTATAAACAAAATGAGAATGTTGGTAGAAAAAAGTCCCTTAGGATCGATAAAAGTTCCTTAAGATCAACGAAAGTCCCTCAGTCCCTCGAACCATAAACAAGATAAAAATATTGGAAGGAAAAAGTTCCTTAAGATCAACAAAAGTTCGTTAAGATCAACGAAAGTCCCTGAGTCCCTTGGACTATAAACAATGTGGGAATATTGGAAGAGAAAAGTCCCTTAAGATCAACGAAAGTGCCTCAGTCCCTTTAATTATAAACAAAATGAGAATGTTGGAAGAGAAAAGCCTTTAGAATCAATGAAAGTCCCTCAGTCCTTTGGACAATAAACAAGTTGGGATATTGGAAGAAAAAAATCCCGTAAGATCAACAAAAGTTTCTTAAGATCAACGAAAGTCCCTTGGACTATAAACAAGAAAAGTCCGTCAAGATCAACGAAAGTTCTTCAGTCTTTTGGACTTTAAACAAGATCGAAATGTTAGAAAAGAAAAGTCCCTTGGACTATAAAGAAAAAAAGTCCTTTATGATCAACGAAAGTCCCTCAGTTTTTTGGACTATAAACAAAATACGAATGTTGGAAGAAAAAGTCCTTTGGAGATAAACAAGAAAAGTCTCTTAAGATCAACGAAAGTTTCTTAGTTCCTATGACTATAAACAGGATGGAAGTGTTGGAAGAGAAAAGTCACTAGGATTATAGATAAGAATAGTCCTTTAAGATCAATGAAAGTACCTCAGTCCCTTGAACTATAAACGAAATGAGAATGTTGGAAGAGAAAAGTTCTTTAGGATCAACGAAAGTCCATCAGTCCCTTGGACCATAAACAAGATGAGAATGTTGGAAGAAAAAGTCTCTTGGATTATAAACAAGAAAAGTCCCTCAATCCCTTGGACTATAAAAAGTTGGGATTGTTGGTAAAGAAAAGTCCCCTAGGATCAACGAAAGTCCCTCAGTTCTTTGGACTATAAACAGGCTGGGAATATTGGAAGAAAAAATTCCTTTAAGATCGATGAAAGTCCTTGAGTCCCTTTGACTATAAACATGATGGGGATGTTGGAAGAGAAAAGACTCTTAAGATCAACAAAAGTTGTTTAAGATTAATGAAATTCTCTCAGTCCCTTGGACTATAAACAATATGAGAATGTTGGAAGAGAAAGTGCTTTGGACTATAAACAAAAAAAAACTCTTAAGATCAACAAAAGCCCGTCAGTCTCTTGGACTATAAACAAGGTGGGAATGTTTGATGTGAAAAGTCCCATAAGATCAACAAAAGTTCTTTAAGATCAACGAAAGTCTTTTAGTCCCTTGGACTATAAAGAAGATGAGAATGTTAAAAGAGAAAAATACTCTGGAGTATAAACAAGATGAGAATGTTGGATAAGAAAAGTCCTTTGGACTATAAAAAAGAGAAGTCCATTAAGATCAACGAAAGTACCTCAATCCCTTGGACTATAAACAAGATAGGAATGTTGGAAGAGAAATGACTCTTAAGATCAACAAAATTTTTAAGATCAACGAAAGTCTTTCTGTCCTTTGGACTATAAAAAATATGAGAATGTTGGAAGAGAAAGTGCTTTAGACTATAAACAAGAAAAATCCCTTAAGATCAACAAAAGCCCGTCAGTCTCTTGGGCTATAAACAAGGTGGGAATGTTTGTTGAGAAAAGTCCCATAAGATCAACAAAAGCTTTTTAAGATCAACGAAAGCCCCTTAGCCGCTTGGATTATAAAAAAGATGAGAATGTTAAAAGTGAAAAATCCCTTAGAGTATAAACAAGAAAAGTCTTTTAAAATCAACGAAAGTCCCTCAGTCCCTTGGACTATAAACAAGATGGTAATGTGGGAAGAAAAAAGTCGATCTTCAAAAGTTCCTTAAGATCAACGAAAGTCCCTAAGTCTCTTGGACTTTAAACAAGATGGGAATTTTGGAAGAGAAATGTTTTTTGGATTATAAACAAGAAAAATCCCTTAAAATCAGCGAAAGTCCCTCAATCCTTTGGACTATAAATAATATGAGAATGTTGGAAGAGAAAAGACTTTTAAGATCAACAAAAGCCCTTCAGTCCTTTGGACTATAAACGAAGAAAAGTACCTTAAGATCAACGAAAGTCCCTCAGTTCTTTTGACTATAACCAAGATGGGAATGTTGGAAGAAAAAAGTCCCTTAATATCGACCAAAGTTCCTTAAGATCAACGAAAGTCCCTAAGTCTCGTGGACTATTAACCAGATGGGAATGTTGGAAGAGAAAGTCCCTTGGATAATCAAGAAAAGTTTATTAAGATCAACGAAAGTCCATCAATCCTTTGGACTATAAATAAGATGGAAATGTTGGAAGTTAAAGTCCCTTAGACTATAAACAAGAAAAGTCCTTTAAGATAATCGAAAGTCCCGCAGTCATGTAATTTGGTTTGTATGTTATAACGACTTGGAAAACATATCATAATGTGATATTGTTTGTTCTTTTAAGTTCATAATGTATGTTACGATTCTTCAAGTTGGATTTGGAATTTTTTCTTCATGAGGGTTGTGATTTAAATCTGTTTATTGAAGTTCGATAAAAAAAAAATCCTTTAAGATCTACGAAAATGTTTGTTTGACTATGAACAAAAAAAGTCCCTTTAAGATAAATGAAAGTCCTTTTAAGATAAACAAGATGGGAATGTTGGAAGAAAAAAGTCCCTTAATCCCTTAGTTTTTTAGACTATAAACAAGATGGGCTTGTTGGAAGAGAAAAATTCTTTGAACTATAAACAAGAAAAGTCCCTTAAGATCAACAAAAGTCCCTCAGTCCCTTGGACTATAAACAAGATGGGAATGTTGGAAGAGAAAAGTCCTTTATGATCAACAAAAGTTCTTTAAGATCAACGAAAGTCCCTTAGTCCCTTGGATTCTAAATAAGATGGGAATGTTGGAGGAGAAAAGTCTGTTGGACTATAAACAAGAAAAATCCCCTAGGATCAACGAAAGTCCCTCAGTCCCTTGGACTACAAGTTGGGAATATTGGAAGAGAAAAGTCCATTGGACGATAAACAAGAAAGTTCCCATAGGATCAATGAAAGTCCCTCAAAAGTCCCTTAGGATCAACGAAAGTCCCTCAAAAGTCCCTTAAGATCAACGAAAGTCCCTCAGTCCTTTGACTACAAGATGAGAATACTGGAAGAGAAAAGTCCTTTCGACAATAATAAAAAAAAGTTCCTTAGGATCAACAAAAGTCCCTCAGTCCCTTGGACTATAAACAAGAAAAGTCTCTTAGGATCAACGAAAGTCCCTTAGTCCCTTTGACTATAAATAAGAAGGAAATATTGGAAGAGAAAAGTCCTATGGACTATAACAAGAAAAGTCCCTTAAGATCAACGATAGTCCCTGAGTTTCTTGAACTATAAACAAAATGGGAATGTTGGAAGAGAAAAGTTCTTTGGACTATAAGTAAGGAATGTCCCTTAAGAATAACGAAAGTCTCTCAGTCCCTTGGACTATAAACAAGATGAGAATTTTAAAAAAGAAAAGTCCTTTGGACTATAAACAAGATAAGTCCTTTAAGATCCTATAAACAAGATGAGAATGTTGGAAGAGAAAAGTCCCTTAATATCAACTAAAGTTCTTTAAGATCAACGAAAGTCCCACAGTCCCTTGGACAACAAACAAGATGGGAATGTTAAAAGAGAAACTCCCTTGGACTATAAAATTTAAAAGTCTCTTGGACTATAAACAAGATGGAAATGTTGGAAAAGAAAAAGTCCCCTCGACTTTAAACAAGAAAAGACCTTTAAGATCAATGAAAGTCCCAAAGTCCCTTGGACTATAAACAAAATGCGAATGTTGAAAGAGAAAGTCTTTCTGAGATAAACAAGAAAAGTCTCTTAAGATCAACGAAAGTCCCTCAGTCCCTTGAACTATAAACAAGATGAAAATATTGGAGGAGAAAAGTCACTTTAGCTATAGACAAGAAAAGTCCTTTAAAATCAACAAAAATCCATCAGTCTCTTGAACTATAAACAAAATGAGAATATTGGAAGAGAAAAGTCCCTTAGGATCAACAAATGTTCCTCAGTCCCTCGGACCATAAACAAGATGAGAATGTTGGAAGAAAAAGTTTCTTAAGATCAACAAAAGTTCGTTAAGATCATCGAAAGTCCCTGAGTCCCTTCGACTATAAACAAAGTGGGAATCTTGGACAAGAAAAGTTCTTTGGACTATAAACAAGAAAAGTTCCTTAAGATCAACGAAAGTCCCTCAGTTCCTTGAACTATAAACTAGATGGGAATGTTGGAAGAGAAAATACCCTTAAGATCAGTAAAAGTTCTTTAAGATCAACGAAAGTCCGTCAGTCCCTTGGACTATAAACAATATGAGAATGTTGGAAGAGAAAGTCCATTGGACTATAAACAAGAAAAAGATCAACGAAAGTCCCTCAGTCCTTTTGACTATAAACAAGAAAAGTCCTTTAAGATCAACAAAAGTTCCTCAGTTCCTTTAACTATAAACAAAATGAGAATGTTGGAAGAGAAAAGTCTCTTATGATCAATGAAAGTCCCTTAGTCCTTTGGACTAAAAATAAGTTGGGAATGTTGGAAGAAAAAAGTCTCGTAAGATCAACAAAAGTTCCTTAAGATCAACGAAAGTCCCGTAGTCCCTTGGACTATATACAAGAGGGAATAATGGAACAGAAAGTCCCTTGAACTATAAACAAAAAAAGTCCCTTAAGATCAATGAAAGTCCCTGTGTCCTTTGGACTTTAAACAAGATCGAAATGTTGAAAGCGAAAAGTCCCTTAGACTATAAACAAGAAAAGTCCTTTAAGATAAACAAAATGCGAATGTTGGAAGAGAGTCCATTGGTGATAAACAAAAAAAGTCTCTTAAGATCAACGTAAATCTCTCAGTCCTTTGGACTATAGGCAAGATGGAAATGTTGGAAGAGAAAAGTCCCTTGGACTATAGACAAGAAAAGTCCTTTAAGATCAACGAAACTTCCTAAGTCCCTTGAACTATAAACGAAATGAGAATGTTGGAAGAGAAAAGTCCCTTAGGATCAATGAAAGTCCCTCTGTCCCTTGGACTATAAACAAGATGGGGATGTTGGAAGAAAAAGTCCCTTGGACTATAAACAAGAATAGTCTCTCAATCTCTTGGACTATAAACAATTGGGATTGTTGGTAGAAAGAAATCCCCTAGGATCAATGAAAGTCCTTCAGTTCTTTGGATTATAAACATGCTGGGAATGTTGGGAAAAAAAAAGTCCCTTAAGATCAACAGAAGTTCCTTAAGATCAACGAAAGTCTTTGAATCCATTAGACTATAAACAAGACAGGAATGTTGGAAGAGAAAAGTTATTTGGACTATAAAAAAGAAAAGTCCATTAAGATCAACGAAAGTCTCTCAGTCCCTTGGATTATAAATAATATGAGAATGTTGGAAGAGAAACTCCTTTGGACAATAAACAAGAACAATCTTTTAAGATTAACAAAAGCCGTCAGTCTCTTGGACTATAAACAAGGTGGGAATGTTGGATGAGAAAAGTCCAATGAAATCAACAAAAGTTCTTTAAGATCAATGAAAGTCCCTTAGTCCCTTGGACTATAAAGAAAATGAGAATGTTAGAAAAGAAAAATCCCTTGGTGTGTAAACAAGAAAAGTCTTTTAAGATCAACGAAAGACCCTCAGGCCCTTGGACTATAAAAAAGATGGGAATGTGGGAAGAAAAAAGTCCCTCAAAATCTTCAAAAGTTCTTTAAGATCAACGAAAGTCCCCGAGTCTCTTGGACTTTAAAAAAAATGGGAATTTTGGAAGAGAAATGTCCTTTGGACTATTGATTGTAAGATATTTGTGTACCTCACAATCAAAAGATAGATTTGTATTGAAGTTCCTTCTTGTGCCTGTATAAATTGATTATCAAAGTAGACAAGTAACAAGCAAGGGTCGTACCCACCTCAGAGGGGGAGATCTTAGCTCAAACACAATAGAAAACAATAGTTAAGAAACACCAAGGGAATCAATAATAAGAATTGAGATTGATTCTAACTTCCTAAAGACAATAATTAAATAGTAAACCCTAACTTAAGAATATGGTAGAGATGAAAAGAAGATATATGATGATAAAGGGGGAGAATTGGTTTCCACTAACTAAATCATGCAAACATAACATGTTGTTACTTCATGTTCAATCTATAATAATTAATTAGTCACCTCTCGGTTATTCCAACTAATCATTAATACCTATAATAATCAAGTAGTCACCTCTCGGCTATTCCACTCAACTAAAACGGGATTCTCTTATGCATGCTATTGAATATATCTTATTAATTAAACCGTCACCTCTCAGTTATTCAATCTAATTAATTCAACATATTAATTCATAAATAAACCGTCACCTCTCGGATATCAATTTAAATACAAAAGGGTTCCAATAAAAGATATATATTGCAAATATGTAATAATCACCTCTCAGCTATTTCACTACGCATCTACAATAAATATAAATACTACCATTAAAGCTAGGTATCCCTAAACCCTAACAATAATATTTTAACATCATGGATAACAATAACATGCAAATAATCATAGTTACTTCATATCGCGAATTAGAAGTAAATAAACATTAAGTATTTCGAATTACAATGAACAATAAGAACAAACCTGGTGCTTTTGCATCATCTAGAGAGCTTCCACCATCCCCCTAAGGAGATTTAGCTACTCATCATTGATAATGAAACCAAAGAATAAATAAATAAACACAATACATCATAATGGAAAGATTAATGGAATTGATATTGAATATTGAATTTGATACAATGAAGATGAAGATGAACTTTTCTTCAATGAAAGTTGATCTCAAAGAATAACTAAAAGATATCTAAACCCTAGTTACTACTTCTCTTATATAGAAAATACAAAGTAGAATACTTGCATGCAAAGACTTCCAAACTAGGTCAAATTCGTGGCTGCTGCTGTTGGTCTTCTAGAGGCATTAGGTTTTTAGTAAAACCTAATTCTCTTGGGCTTAAGTTGTAGTTGGGACCAAGACCTTCAGTTTGATAGTTCATGGGCCCAAATCAGACTTCTGGATCTTCTTGTTGAGCCTTTTTAAGTTTGGACTTAAATAAGGCCTAAAATACAAACTCTGACTTGTGGGCTCTAATAGGACCCGGTTTGGGATGAGATTTGGACCGCCCCACTTTGACATAAAGTCAAGTCAACTGGTCTGACCGTGGGGTGCCCTCAGTAGATTTTATGGGTGCAAATATCGATTTTTCTTTCCATTTGCAAATAACACATTTTTGCTTTCTTTTCTTGACTTTTCGCGGGCGTTTACATAATATTCGTATTTCGGCTCATAAAACCTACACAATAGACAAGAAAGCACTAATCAATAGATATAACATAATAATATAAGCTAAGTACTATACAAACAAGGTGTTATTCGGGGGATAAATATACACTTTTGAGGATTGATCAACTATAAACAAGAAAAGTCCCTTAAAATCAGCGAAAGTCTCTCAATCCCTTGGACAATAAACAATATGAGAATGTTGGAAGAGAAAAGACCCTTAAGATCAACAAAAGTCCCTCAGTCCTTTGGACTATAAACAAGATGAGAATGTTGAGAAAAAAAAAGTCCTTTAGACTATAAACAAGAAAAGTACCTTAAGATCAACGAAAGTCCCTCAGTCCTTTGGACTATAACCAAGATGGGAATGTTGGAAGTGAAAAGTCCCTTAAGATCAACAAAAGTTCCTTAAGATCAACGAAAGTCGCTCAGTTCCTCGGACCATAAACAAGATAAGAATGTTGGAAGAAAAAAGTTCCCTAAGATCAACCAAAGTTCGTTAAGATCAACGAAAGTCTCTGAGTCCTTTGGACTATAAACAAGATGAGAATGTTGGATAAGAAAAATCCTTTGGACTATAAAAAAGAAAAGTCCATTAAGATCAAGGAAAGTACCTCAGTCCCTTAGACTATAAACAAGATTGGAATGTTGGAAGAGAAAAGACTCTTAAGATCAACAAAGGTTATTTAAGATCAACAAAAGTCTCTCAGCCCCTTGGACTATAAACGATATTAAAATGTTGGAAGAGAAAGTGTTTTGGACTATAAACAAAAAAAGTCCCTTAAGATCAACAACATCCCGTCAGTCTCTTGGAGTATAAACAAGATGGGAATGTTTGATGAGAAAAGTCCTATAAGATCAACAGAAGTTCTTTAAGATCAACGAAAGTCCCTTAGACTATAAAGAAGATGAGAATGTTACAAGAGAAAAATCCCTTGGAGTATAAACAAGAAAAGTCCTTTATGATTTATGAAAGTCCCTCAGTCCCTTGGACTATAAATAAGATAGGAATGTGGGAAGAAAAATGTCCCTCCAGATTTTCAAAAGTTCCTTAAAATCAGCGAAAGTCTCAGTCCTTTGAACTATAAACAATATGAGAATGTTGGAAGAGAAAAGACCCTTAACATCAACAAAAGTCCCTCAGTCCTTTGGACTATAAACAAGATGAGAATGTTGGAAAAAAAGAGTCATTTGGACTATAAACAAGAAAAGTACCTTAAGATCAACGAAAGTCCTTCAGTCCTTTGGACTATAACTACGATGGGAATATTGGAAGAGAAAAGTTCCTTAAGTTCGACTAAAGTTCCTTAAGATCAACGAAAATCCCTCAGTCTCGTGGACTATTAACCAGATGGGAATGTTGGAAGAGAAAGTCCCTTGGATAAACAAGAAAAGTCTATTAAGATCAACGAAAGTCCCCCAATCCTTTGGACTATAAATAAGATGGAAATGTTTGAAGTTAAAGTCCCTTGGACTACAAACAAGAAAAGTCCTTTAAGATAAACGAAAGTCACTCAGTAATGTAATTTGGCTTGTATGTTATAACGACTTGGAAAACATATCATAATGTGATATTGTTTGTTTTTTTAAGTTCATAATGTATGTTACGATTCTTCAAGTTGGATTTGGAATTTTATGTTCATGAGGGTTATGATTTAAATCTGTTTATTGAAGTTTGATAAAAAAAAAAAAGTCCTTTAAGATCTACGAATATGTATGTTGGACTATGAACAAAAAAAGTCTCTTTAAGATAAATGAAAGTCCCTCAGCCATTTGTACGATAAACAAGATGGGAATGTTGGAAGAAAAAAGTCCCTTAAGATCAACGATAGTACCTCAGTCCTTTGGACTATAAACAACATGGGATTGTTGGAAGACAAACGTCTGTTGGACTATAAACAAAAAAAGTCCTTTAAGATCATCAAAAGTCCCTCAGTCCCTTGGACTATAAAGAAGATGGGAATGTTGGAAGAGAAAAGTCTTTTAAGATCAACAAAATTTTTTTAAGATCAACGAAAGTCCCTCAGTTCCTTGGACTATAAACAAGATGGGAATGTTGGAAGAGAAAAGTCCCTTGGACTATAAATAAGAAAAGTCCCTTAGAATCAACGAAAGTCCCTCAGTCCCTTGGACTATAAGATGAGAATGTTGGAAGAGAAAAGTCCCTTGGACTATAAACAAGAAAAGTCCCTTAGAATCAATGAAAGTCCCTCAGTCCCTTGGACTACAAGATGGGAATATTGGAAGAGAAAAATCCTTCGGACAATAACCAAGAAAAGTCCCTTAAGATCAACAAAAGTCATTCAGTCCTTTGGACTATAAACAAGATGGGAATGTGTGAAGAAAAAAATCCCTCAAGATCCTCAAAAGTTCCTTAAGACCAACGAAAGTCCCTGAGTCCTTTGGACTTTAAACAAGATGGGAATTTTGGAAGAGAAATGTCCTTTGGACTATAAACAAGAAAAGTCCCTTAAAATCAACGAAAGTTCCTCAGTCCCTTGGACTATAAACAATATGGGAATGTTGGAAGAGAAAATACCTTTTAGATCAACAAAAGTCCCTCAGTCCTTTGGACTATAAACAAGGCTTGGCATAGACAGTAATTTAAAGGTTTCTTTGACCAATAAAGATGGACAGGCTCATATAGACAAGTTTGTCTAAACAGCATGTGTACAGACAAATTAAAGTTACTCAGTTTACTCCCCAAGACTATTCAATATTGTAGTAGTTGGCTTCCAGGAAGAATGTGTTAGGAAAAAGAATTGCCAGAGAGCAGCCACAAGTAGATTAACCACCAAATAAATTGGCAAAAATAACAATTAGCAACTACAAATGAGTTTATTTAAAAGTCAATAAGGTAGGTTGTTGGCAACAAAAAGTTTGAGCAATCAAATAACCTTTCCTATGTTGTTATAATGATAAAACAAAAGTACCAAAGAAGGTCTAAAACATCAAGAGTAAGGAACATATCTACAACTTCTCTATCAAATTCAGACGCCATAGATTACATATGCATACGTCAAATCACAGCCAACTGGTAATGTGAGATCTCTACAAATGTTTTTACTTTTATATGTAGGTGTTGGATGTCTATTTGGCTAGAGCAGGTGTTCTCTTATTAAAGATGTATGATTTGGAAGGTGGCTTCCTTCCCTATCGTTTATTGTTATTGGGTGGTTTCTGTTTGGTGCCAAAACTGAAGCATTCCCCTCCAACACATATTAATTGATAGTGACAATCAGTACTGAGATCTTGTGTCATCGAATATTGTTATTGTACTTTAACTAGGATGTTACAGTATTTTTCAGTTCTAAAGTCTAATGTTCAGTCCTTTGCACTCCATGATACTAATGTGTGTATTTGTCTTGAACAATTCCTTCAGTCCTTTGGACTATAACCAACATGGGAAAGTTGGAAGGGAAAACTCTCTTAAGATCAACCAAAGTTCCTTAAGATCAACGAAAGTCCCTCAGTCTTGTGGACTATAAACCAGATGGGAATGTTGGAAGAGGAAGTCCCTTGGACAATAAACAAGAATAGTCCATTGAGATCAACGAAACTCCCTCAATCTTTTGGACTATAAATAAGATGGAAATGTTGGGCGATTAAAGTCCCTTGGAGATAAACGAAAGTCCCTCAGTCATGTAATTTGGTTTGTATGTGATATTATTTGTTCGTTTAAGTTCATAATGTATGTTACGATTCTTCTAGCCGGATTTGGAATTTTATGTTCACGAGGGTTGTGATTTAAATCTGTTTATTGAAGTTTGATAAAAAAAAAAGTCCCTTTAACATAAATGAAAGTCCCTCAGGCATTTGGACTATAATCAAGATGAGAATGTTGGAAGAAAAAAGTCCCTTAAGATCAACGATAGTCCCTTAGTCCTTTCGACTATAAACACGATGGAAATGTTGGAAGCGAAAAGTCCTTTGGACTATAAACAAGAAAAGTCCGTTAAGATCAACAAAAGTCCCTCAGTCCCTTGGACTATAAACAACATGGGAATGTTGGAAGAGAAAAGTCCTTTAAGATCAACAAAAGTTTTTTAAGATCAATGAAAGTCCCTCAGTCCCTTGGACTACAAACAAGATGGGAATATTGGAAGAAAAAAGTCCCTTGGACTATAAAAAAGAAAAGTCACTTAGGATCAACGAAAGTCCCTCATTCCCTTGGATTATAAACAAGATGGGAATGTTGGAAGAGAAAAATCCCTTAAGATTAACAAGTCCCTTACGATAAACGAAAGACCCTCAGTCCCTTGGACTACAAGATGTGAATATTGGAAGAAAAAAGTCCTATGGACTATAAACAAGAAAAGTCCCTTAGGATCCACCTCAGTCCCTCAGTCCCTTGGACTATAAACAAGATGGAAATATTGGAATAGAAAAGTCCTATGGATTATAAACAAGAAAAGTCCCTTAAGATCAATGAAAGTCCTTGAGTTTCTTTGATTATAAACAAGATAAGAATGTTGGAAGAAAAACGTCCCTTGGACTATAAACAAGGAATGACCCTTAAGATTAACGAAAGTCCCTCAGTCCCTTGGACTATAAACAAGATGGGAATTTTGGAAAAGAAAAGTCCTTTGGACTATAAACAAGATGGGAATGTTGGAAGAGAAAAGTCCCTTAAGATCAACAAAAGTTCCTTAAGATCAACGAAAGTCCCTCAGTCCCTTGGACAATAAACAAGATCGGAATGTTCAAAGAGAAAGTCCCTTAGACTATAAAATAGATAAATCCCTTAATATCAACGAAAGTCCCTCAGTTCTTTGGACTATAAACAAGATGGAAATGTTGGAAGAGAAAAGTCTCTTCAACTATAAACAAGAAAAGTCCTTTAAGATCAACGAAAGTCCCACAGTCCCTTGGACCATGGTTCAAAATGTCGAGGATATCTGCGAAATTCTGGCGGCAGATGTCGGTTTTCAAGCAGTCGGATCGGTACGGAAGGTCGGATCTGATTCAGTCCAGATACCTACCCATGCAGACCCGAATTCCTGATATTTTTTAGGATATCCGACAGAGGCCGGAATTAACGGATATCCTCTTATTTTGCTTTCTAACAGTTATGCTGGAGAACAAAGTTTAGGTACTTCGTTCACCAATTTCACCGGAATCTCTCTCTCTCTCTCTCTCTCTCTCTCTCTCTCTCTCTCTCTCTCTCTCTCTCTCTCCGGAATCTTTCACTGTTTTCCTCACTCTCTCCTCGCCAGAATATCTATCTCTTCCGCCGGAAACTATACTGCCGGAATCACTGTAAGTTCTTAATTTCTTGATTATAGTGTTGATGAATGATGATTATAGTGTTGAACTGTTGATAAATATTGATTTCAAATTGATGATTTTCAATTTCATTACTGTCGGAATCTATACTGCCGGAATTGTTGCTGTCGGAATTTTTAAGTTAGTAATTTGGTATTTATTTGATCTTAAATAAAAATTAAGTTTAAACAATAAACAATAAAATTTTATTTTTATTTTTTTTATAAAAAAAAGTATTCTGTAATTATGTATGAAAATAAACCATATCATAATTTTAAAACATAAACGAATTCAGTAATTCGATGTCTAAAAGATAAACGAGGTATTTTTATAATAAAGATATTTTTAGTAATTTTGTACAATTGGGCCGGCCTGGTAAACCATTGTATTTTACTGGATACGTGGGCCAAAATATCAGACTGAAAAACTAGGCCAGATGTATAGGCTAAATATTGATCCAAATGGTTTTGGGCCAGGTTGTGGGGCTGGGTTGTGGATTTGGTTATTAGATTTGGATGATATTAGTTTATACCATGGGATACGTGGCGCAAAGTTTCAATCTGGAGGGAGAGTGACAATAAACAATTATAAAATATTATAGGTTTTAGGTGCTGCCTTTATAGATAGTTTAAATTTGTTATATGATTTAAATTTCGTTATTGCTGAAATTAGTCTATACTTAGTGTGTTGGTTTGTTTTGGTCATTTGTGTGTTGGTTTGTCTTGTCTTGATGATCTTTGTGTGAAACCCGTATTTGCAAATTGTTGTACTTCTTAACAACACTATGAATAAAATTTGTTTTTTTAAGTTTAATGTTGTCTTACATTTATATTTGTATAAACTTTTATATTGGTAGGAGCCTAGGACAATGGCTAAGAGGGACATTGGGTAGGAGTACGGGTTTGTTAAGCCAGGTGATGATATTGGAATAGTTTGTGGTTTTTGTGAGAAGAAAATGCGAGGAGGGGTGACTCGGTTCAAGGAACACCTAGCTGGAGTTGGGAATGATGTTACAAGTTGCACAAAGGTACTACATGATATCAGATTACATATTCAAGGTAATTTACAGGAACTTGCTGTACGACGAGTTTTTTCTAGGCACACAGGACGAGGAAGACCACGGCGACAAGTTGAGAAGGTGGGGCGACCGGGGCAGAAGGTAGGACGACGAGAGCCCGTGACTAGTGGTGCTTCTTTACACCAGACCGAGACTCAGGACGAGGACGACGAGACTAGAGTGCAACGAGACTTGGAGGAAGCATTGAGGCGATCGACACAGTTCAATAGGCCGGACCTGGCTTACTTAAGGCGAGCCTGGTTGATGTATGGGAGCCCACGGTTCAACTTCTTATACAGTAACCGGGGCTCAACCTACTGATTGTGGACCATCCAGTGGGTCAAGATCCACCAGAGCGTATGTGGACTTCTTGAGACCGGGTTGGGCCCTACCCGATAGTCCAGACCTGGCTGGCTATCGTTCAGGTGCTCTATGTTTAGCTTCTTATACAACCACCGATGACACCTGTCGGGTATTTTACCTAGGGTACACACAATTGCCATGAACGTTTTTGTGGTTTCAGACTCGTCCTACTTGAGTCGAAAGAGGGCAGTAACCTAGATCCTTCTGCGCTTGTTGTGAATGTACTGAGTGACGAAGAGAGACTCGAGTTGATCATACGACGTGATGGACTTTTCTGGAAGTCGATGGTACCAATCGATGACACTTCCACGGAGTGAAGCTTGAAACAATCTGCAGAATATGCCTTTGTATTTTGGCCATAAGGCCATCCTAGTCTTGAATTGGATGACGTGGTCCATGGGATCTTCACTTCCGTCGTAGGTGGTAAACTTGGGTGGCATGAAATTCTGGGGTGGTTCTTATTGGAGCTCTTCATGAAGGGGTTCTGTCTTATAACGCTCTAGGGTTGTGGAGGCAACCTTTTGAGCAGTGTTTGCTTTGAGTGAGTCTTGATGGTTTTTGTCGACCTTTTCAGAAAGTTGGAGTATACGGTCATGAGCAGCTTGAAGATCGGCCATGGTGAGGGCGGTGGTATTACTGGAAGTCCGTTTGATGGTGGTGTTGACTTCCTCAGTGGCAAGTCCGTTTGTACCAACTCCATTGAGTGGTGCTCCGTTGGTGGTGGTGGTGGTGTTTCGTAGTTGGACATATTCAACCACCAACTTATTGGTATGTTCTTGCTGGTCTGCCATTTGCTTTTGGAGTTGCTCAAACTGGTCAGAAGTGACTGTTGTCATGGTCGTTGTCTGGTTGATGTTCGTTCACGAACGGAGAGTTGAGGGAAAGAAGATTTAGAGGGAGGAGTGACTGAGCTATCTAGAGAGATAGTTGCCTACGTATCTGAGATTGACCAAGTCCCAGAATTAAGCCTACGTAGTTCATATTTATAGGTGAATTGGGACAGCTGATAGCTCATTAATTGTCCAACGGTGGGATCAATTAATGAGCGGATATTATGGATCTTAAAAGATATTATAACTGAAGAGGATTAAAACGTATGAAATTTGAATGAGGTCGAGTGAAGTCGAGTGAAAAAAGGTTCACGTCGAGTGAGCTCTAGTGAAAAAGGGTTCACGTCGAGTGAGGCCAAAATAAAAGAGAATTTAGGTCGGATGATATTAAAAATACTGAGCTCGGATGAGGTCGAGTGAAAATAGGCTCACGTCGGGTGAGGTCGATGTATGGGTATATACAAAAGCCAATCTTTCAATTTTCAATGGGCCATTAAATTTTGAAGATTTTCTCGATTGGACTAATGAAGTTGAAAGGTTCTTTATTTTTATGGATATTCCACTGGAGAGTCAAGTTAAACTTGTAGGATACAAACTTCGTCAAGGGGCATCTGCCTGGTGCAGAAGAACTTCAACATTCTCCCACCACCAACAACATGCCACAAGTCAAAACATGGGATCATATGAAGTCTTTACTTCAATCAAGGTTTTTACCTCAAGATTATGAGGAGATTTTGTTCCAACAACTTCATAATTGTTGTCAAGGGACTCAAAGTGTACATCATGCATTCGAGTTTTACCGTCTTGTAGCTCGCAATAATCATTGTGAGTCCGAAGCACATCAAGTAGGTTGTTTTCTCTCTAGGTTGAATAGAAATATTCATGACAAGATTATTAATACAATTCCCATTTTGACAGAAGCAGCTCAAGTTGCACTTAGAATTGAAGGTAACAACAAATGATCATATTCTTGTTGATCCAATCGTAAGTTATGTAATTCTTCAACTCCTCGAGGTGACTTTTCAAATATTGTTTCCCCATAAAACACCATTTACCTTTTACCTCCTCCATCAACCAATTCATCTCCTCAAATCAATTCTTTAACTTCTCAAAATAAATCTACTATCAATAATTTCAAACCTTCATACCCTCGTTCAACAAATCTATATGTTCATCCTTCTTTAGATATATGCTTCCATTGCAACAAAAATGGTCACAAACAGTATCAATGTCCAGAGTGTAGAGAAATTTTGTCAATTTTGTAGATCATGCTTATGATGAAGATTCTCCCGAAGATTCTAACGGTGAAATCCAATACAAAGTGGACACTCCATATATCGATGATTAACTCAAGGACGAGTTATTTTAAAGAAGGGGAGCCCGATGTAGAACATGTCTGCGAATGAGCCTGTAGCTCAATGGTAGCACCCCTCTCACAAAGTGAAGAGGTCGTGGGTTCGAAACACGTTAACAGCGGATTGTTGATATAAGTTTCCACACGTAATTTAAAAAGGGGTAGGGGTCCCCACAACCTCGCTTGCCAACCAAAAAAAAAAAAAAAGATGTAGAACATGTCTAAAGTTTTCTATTTTGACAATGGTTCTATTTTTTATATCAAGTATTATTTAGAAGTCCAAGTTGTAGTAGAATTTGATTTCTAAATTGTTATTGTTATTTTCATTTTTATTACTTAGAGTGTTTTTAGAAATGTTTAGAAGTCTTATTTTGAGTCCTAATAGGGTTAGAAAGTTGTCGAAAGGTAATACATACCATAGGGAACAAGTAATACAAGTTCTAGGAGGTTTCCTAGTTGTGTCAAGGGAGTTATCTATATAAGGAGCTCCAAAAATGAATTTCTTAGCTGAGATTGATGATTGAAGAGTTTATTATTTAATTTAGTGTTTTTCAATTTAGTTTTTTACTTCAAGTTCTTTATTTTCTGCAATTTAATTTCAAGTTTTTTAAATTTCAACTTTTACTTATTGCAATTTGTTTCCGTTATTTCAATTCCTTGTAATTTCAATTCTTAGATTAAGTTTATTATACTTTCCGCTGCATCAGTTCCCAACACATTCTCGCATATATTCTTTTCAATGTGCATAATATCAAGATTATGTCGCAACTTGAGGGTCCGTCAGTATGGCAAATAAAAAAAAATGTTCTTATTTGTCCAATTCAATTCAATCTCGCCACACTTCCTTTTTTTGAACTTTGGATTCTTCCCAAACTAGCATTCTTGAATGTATTCCAAATGTGCCAACAAATTGTCCCCAGACAACTCTGGAGGTGCTGTCTTGCTCCAATTATTTTACTGACTATTTGCCTAGAACGTTTTCTCAAAGGATGGCGTGGTTGTAAGAAACAATTGTGATTCATGTAGCATAACTTCTGAGCAAACTTTAGAAACAATTGTGATTCATGTAGCATAATTTCTGAGCAAACGTTAAATACATGAACATGTTTATATCTTTATTACAGTTTGGACATGCCATTTTTCCTCTAATGGATCAACCAGACAAGTTAGCTTAAGCAGAAAAATTATTTATACTCCATAGTAATGTTGCATGCAATGAAAATGTTTTCTTCGTAGCTGCATAAAATGTATCGACTATTAATGGTCGCAAGTAAATGTCAATATTATTTCCAGGAGCTTTAGGTCCAGGATTAAGCAAAGACATGAAAATAAATGGTTCTTTCATACCTCCCCAAGGTGGCAAATTATATGGCATAAGCATCACTAGCCAAATGCTGTAGACGTTGCTTATATTGCCAAAAGGGTTGAAGCCATCACTTGCAAGGCCGAGCCGAACATTGCGAGGATCATTAGCAAAACACTCATGCTCCTTGTCAAAAGCTTCCCAAACCTTAGAATCTAATTTTATTGTGATGATCAGATTGGTCCATAAAACTATAAAAATAAATTAAATCAAGTATTTACACACTACAATGTAGCATGTCCAGTCCCAAATGCTATTTCAGCTTCTCTTTATATGGTCTCAAAGTTCTAGCATGTTTTAAAATGAACAATAATAATGTAGAAGTGAGACTCTGAAAGTTCTTCATAGAACACTTTATATTGATGAATCTCAATTATATTGAGAGTTTAAAGATACACTGAATGAAATTTTACAGATCACTAATGACATTCAAAATGTTTGTATAATCATGAAGCAAATATTGTGCTGACAAACTGGCTTCCTATTCATCCAAGAAGGTTGCTAATATTGCTTCTTGCTTTATCAATTTACATAATTTGTGCCTTGCTTGCTAATAGCGTTCCATTGGTGCTTTCCTTAATGTGGAATGACAGTTTGCCTCACTCGCCATGCTTTTTAAACTGTAGTGTGTTAGTAAATGTGAATATACTAGCTAGTTTACTACTTTGAATCTTCGGCATCATCGTCACATCTAAGATCCTACTATCGGAAGTTTGTATTACACATCTTCTCGACATTATTCTCATTGCTTCAATCACTAGGTCACACCTCTGCTACTCTGTTCATACAGTATTTCTGTCAGTAGCTCAGCAGAGAGAGTGAGAGACTACTAACTAAATCATTTCATCATAAATCTATGGATTATGGGCCCATTATGTCAATGGGCCTGGACCGTAGGGAGGTTTTCGGCCACATTCTTCTTTCTTCTTTCTTCTTACTCTTTTCAGAATCTCTCCACATTTTCAATTGAACTCCCTTATTTCTTTCCCTTCGTCAGAGAAGCCATTGAAGATCGAATTCAATTTCTTCATCAATTCAATTTCTTTCTAGCCAAAATTAGGTTATCGTCTTGTTGATTGATTGATAGATGGATTATCTTCCAAGCGAGATTACAACACAAATCTTATCGAAGCTTCCGGTGAGATCAGTTCTTCGATGCAGATCCGTTTGCAAAACATGGAAGAAAATCATAGATGATCATCAATTTGCAAAATTGCAATTCACGTCATCACTACTTCAATCTTATAACGTTGGTAACAAACCTATTGTAACAAGTTTTCTCTTTTTACCTTCTTATACTAATGGTTATGATGACGCGTTTTATATAGTTGAGCTAGATAAAGAAAACACAAATACTACTTTCAACACTTCTAAGATCAAATTTTCATCTTCTTCTCCACCCAATTTTAGTTACCATTTTTATGATCAATTGTTTTATGTTGATGGATTCTTATGTTTCTGTCTACAACATGGTTTTCTCTTCTGTCTTTGTAATCCTGCCACACAAGATTGGGTTAATTTGACTAGTTTTAAACCCTCCACTCAACTTGGGTTTGGTTTCGGTTTCGATCACATTGGGTTTGGTTTTGGTTTCGATCACATTGGGTTTGGTTTCGGTTTCGATCACATTAATACAAAATTTAAATTGGTAGAAATATCTTATTGCTCTGATGCTACAAATGCTCAAGTATTCACAGTGGGATCAAATTCATGGAAAGATTTAAATAATGTTCCACAGGTGATGTGTTCCAATTTTTCAGCAACTGTTCAAGGATGGATTCATTGGCTTACGCATAATAATGATATGTTGTCTTCCCATATATTGTCTTTCAATTTAGCTTCTGAAAACTTCAGCTTTATTGAACTTCCTAAGTGTTATTTTGGGGAAGAATTTCTGCTAGGAGAATTTTATATCATAAATTTTGGTGGAGATATATCTGTTGTTGATTTTTCTAATAATGATCGTGTTGAAGTATGGGTTATGAAGGAATATAGTGGGAAGGAATCCTGGACTAAACTTACTGTCATGAAAAAAGATGTTGTAACTGGTGTTGAGTACATACAGTTGTTTCCTATTTCACCTTGGAAGGATGGTGAGATCTTACTCCTTTATGAGTCAAAAAAACTCGTTTCGTATAATTTTGAAAGTGGGAGGTATACTCTATTTCAAATTAATGGTCTTCCTGGAAACAACGATTCTGATAATGTCAAAAAGCCGTGTTTCTATGACGTTTATCCATATGTTGGGAACCTCCTATCGGTACAACCTACCGACTACTGAGTATAGCAACAATCAAGATGAAATTTGGGAGACTCGAGATTGAAGAGAAAATTTAAGCTGAACCTTTTTTATGGTATTGGATAGTCAATAAATCAATTGAATATTTGAATTGAGGCGTTCAGCGTGCAAATGGGTGTAGCCTTAGCTTTGGGGAGAAGATTCTCACTATAGTCATCTTATCTGGTGCGTGGTAATTGTAGATCCATTTTCTTGTTTCTTGTTGCTTTTGTTAATGTTAAATGGCAGTTTGGCCATGATTTTGAATACTAGACTGTTAAGTGATTGTGAATAATTATTTTAATTTTAAGCTTACCTTATGATTACAAGTGTAGACCAAATATTTCATAGAGCACTCTAGTATCTGTATAGAAATTCAGTTCATAGGTACTTAGGTATGTTTCTTTTTTTGACCCGATACTCTTCTGGATAGCGATACATTCATAATGAAGTCTCTATCATTATAATGTTTTTCTTGTTAATAATATACTTCCAGAATTTGAAAGGATCCTGCTTAAGCATGATTCTCTAGAGCTCATGAAAAACTTCTTTAAGCATGATTACTGTTGTGGCCAATTAGTGGTAACTATGACCTCAAATCCTAAGAGAGGAGAGATTTCTTATGAAGTTACCTTTCTTTCTTGAGTTTCCAGAATGCAGTGATGACTTGTCTGTAATATATACCCTTTCCCGAATCAGTGGTATCTAAGACTTGCTGATTGCCCATGAAATTCTAGAATAGCATTGCCTATAATTGAACACTTACAACTTGAAAGCAAGTGGTATATCTGCCATCTTTACAAGCAAATCCAGCAGTCGGTCATTTTAATTTTCATTGCCACGTAATTAAAAAAAAAATGATTGTAGCATACTTAGCAGCGTCGTGGACCTAGAACTCTCATAAAGATGTATTCATATTCTAGAAATGATCTAAGTGAAACTAGCTGGTGTGATATAAATTTCATTGCCATGTAATAAGAATACACTCAGAGTGTTGATACTTTCTGAATACCCAATAGTCGCCATGTGTCTGATTTAGTTATACCCTGAGTCTTGATTACTAAATTTCTGAAATCTTTTACTTTCTTGAACTTCCTAGAAGTTATTTTGAAGGTAAAATTGAAAAAAAATACAATATACTATACCATTTTTTTCTATTAATACAATGTACAAAAAAACTGACCAAATAATGATTTTACTTTCATTTTGTTTTTACGTTATACAATCTATTAAAATGAAGCTAACAGACTGCTTACATGTACAAAATTTCCTGACATGACTTTATCTAATTAATGAATATGCTGAGGTGTAAGAAATATAACAAAATTTGAAGTAATCCACGTGTTAGCAGGTCTTGTTACCACATGTTTCGATCTCAACCGTCTATAAATCTCTCGTTTAATTTTTGCTCTATTAGTCAATCTCTTAATAAAATAATAGGAACCTTAAATCAATTTTTCCTAAGTGCTACAACCTGCCATCATCTCCCACACTTTCATTTCCCACACTTAACAACAATGGTTGAGTTTATTTCAAAGTGCAGTGTATAAAAACTTGAAATGCTTATTTACAGTGTAACAACAACTAAAAACTCTCAAAAATTCAACTTTGGTATTAAAAATTTCCATAAATACATAAACTTATTGATAATCAAATCAACAGAATACAAATCCATACATAAATTACCAAACAGATTAGAAAAAAAAAAGGAGAAGGTTTTTTTGAATGTTGGTCGTCTTGATCATTTTTTGCAGCTCTTCTATCTTTTTCTTCGTCTGCAGCTTTGAAACTTCATCAGCATCAATGGTATTTTGCATAATTTTGTTTAACTTCTTCATCTCAATCAATGTATTCTCAAGGTCTTCAATTCTCAAATTCAAATGCCCATTGACAACCTTCAACTCTTCATGCTTATAGTACAATTTTTGATGGCGTAGTTCAGGTCTTTTGTAGGAATCAATCCACTTGAAAAAATCACACTTTGATTGTCCATTAGTGTAATTACTGCACCCACAAAACGACCTCCCAGCATTTTCAGATCTTAGTAGGAGAAGGAACTCCACATTTGCAAATACAAAGAGAATTAACACTAGAAGAAGAAGACATGAAACCTGAATTTAGAAATTGAAAACTAGGTTTTTTGAAACTTTGATTTGAGGATAAATCGATTTGAGAAGAAGAAGTGTTTAATTGTTTATAAATAGAGAATCACGTGCGGTTTTTGAACTGTTGAAAATTATTATCAACTTTTATTTAATTAGATAAAGCCACGTCAGAAAATTTTGTACATGTAAGCAGACTGCTAGCTTCATTTTAATAGATTGTATAACATAGAAACAAAATGAAAGTACAAGCATTGTTTGGTCAGTTTTTTTATACATTGTATTAATGGGAAAAAAGTGGTATAGTACGTTGTATTTGAGAAGAAGAAGTGTTTAATTGTTTATAAATAGAGAATCACGTGAGAATCACGTGCGGTTTTTGAACTGTTGGAAATTATTATCAACTTTTATTTAATTAGATAAAGCCACGTCAGAAAATTTTGTATATGTAAGCAGTCTGTTAGCTTCATTTTAATAGATTGTATAACGTAGAAACAAAATGAAAGTACAAGCATTGTTTGGTTAGTTTTTTTGTACATTGTATTAATGAGAAAAGGTGATATATTACGTTGTATTTTTTTATCAATTTTACCTTATTTTGAACCAGGAATGGACGAGGGAAAAGTTCGTATTATGAATTTTGGTGGATGTTTATCCGTAGTTGATTTTTGTTATGTTGATCGTATTGAATTTTGGGTTCTGAAGGAATATAATGTGAAGGAGTCGTAGACTAAACTTGTTGTCATGAGAAGAGATGTCATAACTGGGGTAAACTATATGTCGATTTATCCTGTTTCACCTTGGAAGGATGGTGAGATCTTACAGCTTAATGATTCAAGGAAATTTGTTTCCTAGTTTTGAAACTGGAAGGTACATTCTATTTCAAGTTGATGGTCTTCCAGGAAACTACAATCTTAATGATTTCAAGCTGTATCACCACTATGATGTTCGTCCATATGTTGGGAATCTCCTATCGGTACAACTTGCAGACTATAACAACAATCAAGACAGATTTTCAGAAACTCGTGATTCAAGAACCTATTTGGATTGAGCATTTTGACAGTACTTGAAAGGCAATGGAATTGAGTATGATGAAGAGGCATAGCCTTAGATTTTGGTAGTAGAGGCAGCATATGTGGTGGTAGTATGCAATTGTCATTCTGATTTTGCTGTGTACTTCAATTCTCTTTGGAGTTTGGACCATTTTGTCGAAACCACTATGTAATACGTTAACATTTGAAGTATTAACATAATATAATGGTATTTGCTCTGCGCACTGTGCCACTGTCAATATTTCTTGTAAGTGCGTTGTCTGGGTCGAAACTGCCCTTCTACTAATGAACTTACTACTGTAATTCATCCCAGAGCTCTTTGGAAGTTCCTTACCCGAAGTGCCAGCATGAGGTGACAATGTGCCTAATTGCGTTGCTCTGTATAAAGGGGGCACCATTCACTACTGTTTACAATCATTCTGTCTACATGGAACATAAGTGAATTGTTGGGATGGACCGATGAATGCAAAGAAATCAAGTAGAGAAGAGTGATCAGAATCTTTTTGTCTATCTAAGACCTGCACATTTTCCAATCAACTAAAAGTCTCTATTGATGAAGTGAAGAACTGGCTGGCTACATTGCTTACTAGTATTTTTCTGAGCATATGATATATGTACGAGCAGGTTGGCTGCATGCAACAAGTTTAGGTCCATTAATATGTGCTTTGGGCTTTCCCCAATATCTTGACTCTTGATTGAACGATGGATCATCATCTTCCAAGTGAGATCACAACACAAATTCTGTCAATGCTTCCAGTCAGATCAATTCTTCAATGCAGATTCGTCTGCAAAACATGACAGAATCTCATAGATGATCGTCGATTTGCCGAATTTCAATTCATTAGGTCATCCCTTACACATGAAGATCGAATCTGGTAATTAACAACTACAACAAACCTATTATAACCAGTTCTCTCTTCTTAATATCTTGTTATGGTTGTCAGGTTGTGACTATGCAATTTATATTGTAGAACTAGATAAAGAAAATCCAAATATTTTCAACACCACAAAGATTACATTTTTTTCTTTCACTGCCATTTTTAAATTACCACCATGATCCTTATGATCAGTTCTACGTAGATTGATTCTTATGCTTCGATTTACAGTATCAGGGGTGCGGCCGTACGGCCATTCTAATACTGCAACACAAGATTGGGTAAATTCGCAACCTTTTAAAGGCCTTTGTAATCCTGCCACAGAAGAAGATTTGGTTTCGGTTTCGATTACACCAACAAAAAATTCAAATTGGCAGTAATAGTAGCTTGGATGGTTCTGGTGGCTACAATACAAAAGCTCAAGTAGTTACAATAGGATCAGATTCATGGAGGGATTTAAAGAATGCTCCACAGGTGTCATGCATGGATTTTTTTTGTTACCATTCAAGTATCGATTCGTTGGCTTATGCATAATGATGACATTTTGTCTGTCAGTATCTTGTCCTCCTTCGAACTAGCATCTGAAAACTTTGGCTTCCTTGAACTTCCGAAAAGTTATTTAGAGACAGAAATGGAGGCAGAAATTTTTTATATCATCAATTTTGGTGGAACTTTATCTGTTGTCAATTTTTCACATGATGAACGTGTTGAAGTATGGGTTATCAAAGAATAGAGTGTGACGAAATCCTGGACTAAACTTACTATCATGAAAAGAGATGTCGTAACTGGTGCTGAGTATTCAGACATTTATCCTATCACCTTGAAAGAACGGTGAGATCCTACTGCGTCATGATAGAAGCAAACTCGCTTCATACAATTTCGAAAATGGAAGGTACACTATATTTCAAATTAATGGACTTCCAGAAGACTACTATCATTATGATATCAAGAACCTTTATCTTTATGACGCTCATCCATATGTTGGGAACCTCATATCAATGCAACCTGAAGGCTATTAGAAAATTCAGGACGGGATTTTGGAAGTTCGACCTTGAAGAAATTATATAAGTAGAACATGTGTATGATGTTGAAAGCGCAATTGAATTGTGGGTAAGAGGGTGTAGCCTTAACTTTTGGGAGCATATATGTCGTATAGGCAGCTTATTATATTTGTTGTAATTGTTGTCCTAACTTACTTGTTCTTTCTTTTTGTTTGGTTATTTACCTTCTTGTTGTAATTCTTCTTCCTTCTTGTTCCTGCAAAACATTATAGAGCACCCAGTTTGGTTAAGAAATGTGCTCCATAAGAGTCTAGAGTAGACACAGGCTTGAAACAGGATGCTCTTCAGTCTCCTGGTCTGCCCAACACAATATACACAAATCTGCAGATTGAACTACTCTCTAACTAGCTTCTTGCTGCTTGCATGCTCCCTTTTAAACGTACTCATCTGAAATGAAGGAATGTCCCTGTTTTATGAGTAAACTAGATACTTCTATTCCCAGTTCACATGTTGCTACATTTTTCTCATTGCGCGACAAGGATGGCTGCTAGTAAATTTGCCACTCAAACTTGTTTGATACTTCTATTCCCAGAATCTGTTTCTTGTTCTTATCACACAAACAATGGAACCTGGCCTGCCATTCTTTGCTATGCTGCCATAGTTTCTAATAACAATGGAACCCGGCCTGCCAGTCCAAATCTGGCCAACTTTTTGTATATGCATGGTTGGAGTTTTTGTTGGTGTTAATTATTTGATTATATTAATTAATTCTCTAATTAGTAAACACCAAGCATAAAAGGTCTGCCTGAACGTCTTAGAGAAGATCAAACATAAACACCATTTGCCTGAGCTATCTTCCTATATAAAACTAAAGCGAATTCTTGTTTCTTTGTGGTTGAATGATGGATCGTCTTCCAAGTGAGATCACAACACAAATCCTATCAATGCTTCCAGTAAGATCAGTTCTTCGATGCAGATCCGTGTGTAAACCATGGAAGAAAATCATAGATGATGATCGTCAATTCGCCTATTTGCACTTCACTAGGTCAACACTCCAACCTGGTAACCACGACGACAAACCTATTATTACCAGTTTTGTCTTCTTACCTGCCTATTCTTGTGGTTCTGACGATGCAGTTTATATTGTAGAGCAAGATAAAGAAAACACAAATACTTTCAACACCACAAACATCAAATTTTCTTCTTGTCCACTTAATTTTAGACATCATGTTCTTGATCAGTTCTATGTAGATGGATTCTTATGCTTCTCTATACCAGATCGTGTCTACTGTCTTTGTAATCCTGCTACAGAAAGATGGGTAGATTTAACTAATTTTCAGTCCATGCATGTACTTGGATTTGGTTTCGGTTTCGATCATACCAATAAAAAGTTGAAATTGGTAGTAATTTCTAACCATTCTGAAGAGTTGGGAGTGGGTGGTTGCATTACAGAAGCTCGAATATTCACATTGGGATCAGATTCATGGAGAGATTTAAAGAATGTTCCACAAGTGATCATATGTTCAGATTTTTCAGCAACTGTTCAAGGATCGATTCATTGGCTTACATGTGAAGTTGACATGCAGTTTTTACGTATCTTGTCGTTTGATCTAGCATCTGAAAACTTCAGCTTTCTTGAACTTCCTATATGTTATTTTAGGCTAGAATTAGAGATGGAAGAAGTGGATATTATAAATTTTGGTGGAGCTTTAGCTGTTGTTGATTTTGATGTTGATAGTATTGAAATATGGGTTATGAAGGAATATAGTGTGAAGGAATCTTGGACTAAACTTACTGTCATGAAAAGAGATATTGTAACTGGTGCTGAGTATTCAGACATTTATCCTATTTCACCTTGGAAGAACGGCGAGATCCTACTGATGCATAATCATGGACTTAAACTCATTTCTTACAATTTAGAAAATGGAAACTACACTCTATTCCAAATTGATGGACTTCCAAAAGACTACTATCTTAATGATGTCGAGAAGCTTATTTATCATGAAGACTGCTATCTTAATGATGACAAGAAACTTTATCGTTATGTTGTTTATCCATATGTGGGGAACCTCTTATCGGTACAACCTGAAGACTAATACAAATTTATCGATACCATTTTTATGGTATCGGAAGGGCAACTGAATTGAGGCTCTGGGACTGGAGCCTTAACTTTTGGCATCTTATTTTGTTGGGATGTATTCTATCTTGTTCTTACTTCTTATTTGGTTGCTTGCATCACATGCATCTTCTGTAACAATTTTACGTACTCTGTGTGCCGTCAAAACTTTTATGTAAGTCTGTTTGTTAAAGTCTAAACTGTCTCGATCGAGCTCATTGTTCGTGTCACGTCTGTTTCAGTTTCCAAAATTAGCGTTCGAGGTTCAACTAAGTTGTTCACTTGTTTGAAGAATATGAACTTTGCACACCAAAAGTTTAAAGTAGGCATTTTAGGAAGGATTGTTTCCTCAATTACTTTTTTCAGGACATCAAATACCACACCAGTTGGAATAGCAAAGGAGTGCTTGAAGAACATCATCAGAAAATATATCATGCATGCAATTAATCCATTTGAGCCTATGCTCCTGTGGTTATCTTCAGCTCTCATCTGAGAGTTGATACTCATACATTCATACCATGAGTTCTGGATTAAAAGAAGTACTTAATATTCCAGAGCAAGGGAAAGCGATTGGAGCCATGCATGTGTCTAATTGGGATCATCATACATTCATACCATGAGTTCTGGATTAAAAGAAATTTGAATCTACTGAGAACAATGGTCTTTTATATTTTTTAATCCTGTTAGTGTATCAGTATGTCTCTGCTTTGTTATGTACTCAAGAAACTTGGAGTCCCTTATATGGCTAAGTCAGAGGGAATTAGATATGCGCACAACACCTTTCAAATGTTTCACCTTCTCTCAATTTCCATATTCTGCATTTCTGTCTCCCCAGAAGTTATTGCTTGTGTTTGTTCTAGCTTTATCCCTGGTTCAATTCTACTATTATTCTTGGCTTGGGGTTTTGATCAGTTTGTATTTGTACGATGGTAGTCGGCCGCCAGTGGGATCAATCTCGCAAGATCGAAATGGGCAAAAACTACTCTTAAAAAACGATAAAATGTCCATTTCGGTCATTGTACTTTACACATTTTTGCAGTTTGGTTTAAAATTATGTTCTGTCAGTTTGGTCATAAAACTTATATTCTGTCATCAGTTCAGTCACAAGTTAAGTCGTCGCTAAGAGCAATTTTGTTGACCAAACTGACTGAACTGATAACGGAATGTAACTTTCATGATCAAACTGACAGGAAAAAAATGTTGTGACCAAACTGCAAAAACGTACAAAGTATAATGACCAAAAATGAACAAACAAATTTAATAAAATTTCAAGGCCTAAAGGCTCAAAGATTGCATCATCATCCTCAAAGTTTCTCCACAGTTTCCATGCCACTAGAACGGCTACGTAGTTTTTGTTGTAGATTGGCTTGCTGAATTGGGGTGCACTGGATCATACCTTATATCAAATCTAGTAATGGTTAATGAAACCATATACTTCTATTCTCAAGAGGACTCGGTTTTCTATCTCGGTTTTGGATTTCCAATCCTATATGGATTTGGTTTCTATCCATGGGCTATAAATACCTAAGTAACTTGGTTGTGTAAAGACAAGACAACTTAATAAGCAATAGATAGGTGAGAGAGAACTTTGGGAGCCAAGGGTGTATTAGGTTTAAGGTGAGAGATTAATAATTTGAGAAAGATACTAGGGAGATTATTGTAATCGGTGTTTCTTTTCTTATAGTGAAATCTTCTCATTGTTCCCTGGGGAGATAGGCATTACCTAACCACGTATTTCTTGGTTTTATTGTTCTTTATTGTTTTGTTCTTCTTTTACTATTGTTTGGTAATTTTCGAATTCATCGACAAATGGATCCTGTATTGTAAAAGAGGTGTTCTCACGAATATCAGGTTACGGGTTGTTAACGTTGTTGGGATTTAATTAATCACATAGTTCAACAGTTTCAATGAAGACCACCTCCTAGAATTACTTGATTAAAATCCCTTAAAATGCTTTCATGATATGTTTGAATGATTCATCATATCTTAGGCTCTTAGTCAAGCCAATTCCCTAACCTTTCTTCCCAAATTCAATTCTAAAAAACCTGTCAATTTTGTAATTGAATAATCAACGGATTGTCTCCCTACTTAGATCACAACACAAATCCTGTCAAGACTTCCAATCCAATCAGTGCTTCGTTGCAGATGAGTATGTAAACGATGGCTATCTTTAGCCTTTAGGAGTTAAAAGATCCTCAAGAAATTACAGTACAGTTAGAGTGGAAATCAGATGGAACGGATCGGAAATGGCATGTTCGGAAAAAATAAATAGAAAATCGGAATCAAAAAATTTCTTTCAATTTCATTTCATGTTTTTTCGGAACAACAAAATTTATTCCAATTTTGGAATATCGGAAAAAATCGAAAAAAAATAAATTCGATCAATCGGAATTCTAACATAAAAAAATCGGAATTCCAACTTGAAAATATATCGAAATTGGTTGGAATTCCAAATCGAAAATTGTGGACGTGATCCGTTTTGGAAACTTGACAATCCACTCTTTTTACTGAGTTGATTTGTTTATTGGGATGTTTTTATCTAACATAGTAACATACCACCCCAATATGATGGATCAAAGTTTTCGAGTATAACACCTTATAGAACACAATTATACTGCAAAATTTATATAATAATATAATTGTATGAATAAGAAAATAACTAATCTGACTAATAAGCATGGACCTTCAATCGAAAGTATAAACTAACCAATAATTTACTATTACATTATTTTTTTTGTTGAACCATATATTGATATTTGATAACATTAAGATTTGAGAATAATTATAATTTGTTATTGAGTCCTCATGTGATTTTAAACTTGGTATATTATTTTTATTTGTATATGTACATATATTTTCAAAAATTAGAATAGTTAAATCTCTTAAATTATCAAAAATTTCGGAATATTTATCGAACAATCAAATTGGATTAACAATAGAAAAAATCGGATCAGATCGGATTCACAGAAGTAGTTCCAATTCCATTCCATATTTTTTCGAAAAAATCGAAAATTCGGAAATCTGAAGTACAATAATCCATTCCAAATTCGGGAAAAAATGGATTGAAAATCGGAAAAATAAAAAAATCGGCAGAAATTTACACCCGTAGTACAGTATATGCTTTTTACAGTGATGCCCAACCGAACTCCTTATATTGTTTGCTGCGTTGTTAATTCCTCATATATCTACCGCCTACAAAATTTGCCATTTGCCATTATATTAGTTACGGTTCAGATCAAAAATATTAGTGTAATAGATTAATAGTGTTGTTTGATGTGTTTCTAAGTTTCTACGCAATGGTTAAAGTACTAGTAGGGTATAAAATTAATTGAGATTTTTGGAGATACTCACCCCTGAAAGTGAAAATTTGATATACCGCATTTGAAAGAAAAAAAAATGAGATACCCCATTTTAAGATGAGGTGTTATCTTAACCATCCATCATAAAACTAACCTACGACTGTAAATCTCAATTTTGCTGGGGGTATCTCAAAATATTTTTTCAAATAGAGGTATCTCAAATTTTCGTTTTTAAATGGGGGCATTTCCAAAAATATCAAATCAATATAACAAGAAAATGGAAGACGTTAAGTTATTTGATAACGTCAACCTTTTTCTCCCGACACACACAACATTTTGGGCATTTTCAGACGAAAATATACTAATAATAGAGTTATTTTTTAATCAATATTTTGTTTACAAAAAAAGAAAAGAAAAGAGAAAGCTAATGATATTCTAATTATATTTTATTTTTTTAATCAATATTTTTGGCTTTTTAATTTCTTGAAAATGACTTCCTAGATATTAATTGTTTTTCTTTTTATTGAAAAAAATTCTTACTTTAAACCTTTATTAAATGCCATGTGATTTTAAAATATATGTTGATATGTATTTTTTTTTATGATGAAAAATATATTAAATTTTTTGTTCTTGTAATATTGTAAGAACATACGTTAATGTTTATTCTGACTACTTTATTAGTACGTGTTAATAAACTTTGCACTTTCTGTAATTACACTCAAAATGCAGATGGTTAACTGATCGCATAATAATGGCATGAGTTTATGACAATAATCATCATGACTCTTTGATAATTTATGACAATCATCATAGTTTAGAATGCAATAATTGATCGAAGTTTATAACAATCATCATCTTAACTCTGACAGTTTTATTAGTGTAATTATTTCTGTTTCACCATCCATTGCTATTGTTGTTGACATTCTTGAGAATGATATTTCAGTTGCATTGTTTTTATCTCATGTGTAAGTATAATTTCACATACTAGTTTTTCTTTATTCTTCAATTCATTTTCAATCTAACTTTTTTTATTTGTTTTTTAAATGGATGATTATGTACAACATAACCAAAAAGAAAAGCACGGGGAACTAGTGGTTGCTTTGACTGCATTACTATGAATCTGTTTTGCGGTACAACTGATCCAGTCGAAGAAGGGGATCGTGTTGATCATCAACTGTGTAGTTGTTCTACTGCAATCAGTTTACATTGGAATATTTTTTATATACTCCAATCAAGTGAAAAGAGTAAGTAGACGCAACATTTAACGATTATATCATTATTGTCCTCAAGTTACCGTTGTCCCAACATTTTTTTCAAAATACACAATGAATATGACAGTAAACAATCATCAAAACTGTGCTCTTTGTATGGTTGCGACATTAGTTTTTAAACCACTTGAACCAAAATAGAGTGGAAGTAGATTTATCATTCTAATCCAATCCAATTTTTCCTATCTTTAATTTGATTCAAAATTTTCGAAAATTTATGTAATTAGCTGAAATTAATGTAATGTGGTTTGGATCAATATACTATAAAGTTTTTGCTAAGGTTATTTAAATTACAACTTTACTATTACTTATGATATAAATGATGTATAATGTCAAAGTAAAATGTTTATATGTAGTTTTAAATTAACATAATATACACTTAAAAGTAATGCTTTTATTGTAATTTTACATAATTCCCAGTTGCTGAGAATTGAGCTTTAGGCTTTTGTAACACAAATCTGACTAACATATTTCTCAGTTGATATAATATTTATTTTTTGGGTGATAATCCGCTACAATTCCGATTTTTTCAAATGTCTATTCCAATATATTTTTTGGGATATTTTTTGGTTTTAACATTTCTAGTTTTTTCTTGAAATTTTGAAATTCAAAATTTGGAATAATTAGTTCCAAAAAAATTAGATGGGAATTGGAAGAGATGTTTTATTTTCAATATCTAATTCAATTTTATAAAACTTTATCGAGCTGAAACACAACGTTAGAAAAAAAAATATTTTAGCGTTGTTTCATATCCTTCTCAAATTTGTTTTCAACTTTTGGCAGTGAACAAAAAATTTAGGTTGTGGCCTCATTTTGTATGTGGTCATGAGGGATCCAATCACAACACGTCATGTGTTATTAAAATTTTATTTATTTACTAAAATATTCCCTGTGTATGGTTACAATGAACCCCAATGTCTTGAATTGGTAACTCAACTAACACGTGTTATGTTTTGATTGGCTCCTCATGACCACATACATACTGGCCACAACCTATATTTTTCGGGCAGCAAATCTTTGATTTACTAAAAGAATTGTCTTGCCTTAAATGTAAACTTTGGCCATTGCTTCGATCACCTCTCCTGCGCGTATGTCTGTCTAACGTACATTAACACAACACAAGTCGCATTGCCATATTGCATCCAAGAGGACATTGTATGGTATAAGAAGAAACAACAAACTGAATCACAATCACCATTGCAATCAAACAAATTAGCAAAATCTGTGATACTGTATATTTCTTAACACTTAGCAGCAAAGTTGCCTGCATCTGCATGGCTGCATTGGCAATTTGGAATGCAATTCATCAACATTAATATGGGCTTTGGGCCTTCCCCGTCAAAGACCTGAAATTGGCCCAAAATTAGTATTAAATTGGGGTTTATCATCAGTCACCTGTCACCCCTTTATAAAAGGGTAATTTCCCAAATAAGCACAACATTAGGCACAACTTTCCCAAATAAGCAACAAGTCTAAAGTTTTTCCCAAACAAGCACAAAGACTTTTTTGTTTCTTTTTCTACCCTTCTTACACATTCTCTCTCTTAAGTACAGAACTTTTAAACATCGCCATCATTCTCTCTCTTAAGTACTTCAACATTAAACATGATAATGATATGCAAACAAACACTATCCCTTAGATCTCATTTTTTCATCTCAACCGTTCATCTCTTTTGTAAACCTTAAACAAGTACATTTCATCATCTTCTTCTTCTTCTTCTTCTTCACTGATTTTTCTATTGTTTTTCATCTGCTATTATATAAAAAAGGTTTTTCTATTTCAAGGTTTTAATCTATCACTTAGTTGTTAGGTTGTTGTGTTATTATCACCTACAATTTCGGGTTTTCCGTGGTACCATCATCAACATAAAGACACTTAGGTACTGTTTTAATGGGGAAACAAAAGATAACCAAGAAGAAAGTTAATGTTCTCGAGGAAATACCCATACCTGGTATGTATTTAAACCCTTAATGTAATGATTGATATTTAAGAGGGCTTGCTATTCAATTTCATACTGTTTTCGAATTAAATTCGCATTAAATTCCTCATGGTTTGGTATTGTTTAAGTTAGTTTGTATTTGTTCATTTTGAAAGGTTTGATTTTGAAAGATTTGAAGATGAAAGCTTTGATTTTGAAAGATTTTGAAAGATTTTAAATTGATTTTTAAAGTTGGCCGGGCCAAGATGGAAGATGCAAGCTTTGTTGTTGAATTGATTTGATTTCTAAGTTTGTTATAGATGCAAGCTTTGTTGTTGAAGATTCAATTTGGTTTAAAGATGCAAACTTTCCTTTTTAAAGATTTTAAGATTTCAGTTTGTAGGTAGCAGATAGATTGTCTATGTAAAGCAACAGTTCTTGCCAGTGGCAGATACAATAGAAGCATGTAGTAGATACATTTTAGAATGCATGAAACACTTTGAATAACTACTATAACACTGTGATACTAACCAAAATTATTAACATGTGGATACTTTCAGCGAATACTTTCAATGAAATTTATCGATTTGGTGGTCTGTTGGAGGTCACAGCTGAGGGGGAAGAGGTTGGATATGTGGATGGAGAGTCAAGAATAAAGATTGTTGATATTCAGACGACCTATACAGACTTCCTCATACAGGTATCTTCCTTATGCAATCCTCCAAAAGGAACATGGTCACTTCGAGCAGTAGTCAACCTCAGGGTATCCAAACTTGAATGTGAAGATCATTATAAGGCAATGTTAGCTTCCATATACAATTCAGCTGCAATGTGCATATCTGTTTGGATTGTTGATCATAGAAAACCACCTATACTGAAGATTGTACCTGAAATAGCAAAAAGTGAAGAGAGGGAGATACCATTTGTTTTACAAAATGAGGCTCCCAAAAGCAAAGGGAAAAGAAAACTTTTTCCTGAAGCTATTCCTTCTTATACACCTTTGAGTGAAGAGAGGGAGATACCACCAATGCAGTTACAAAAGAAGGCTTCAAAAAGTAAACCAGATTACTCTACTTATAATACACCCACCAAACCTCTTAATGTTCCAGATGAATATAGGTTGGAGACTCCTACTCAAGATCCAAGTGCTGATATGATAGTCAAGGGAATGGGGCATGCAAATGACCCTGTAGTTTTGGAAACCCCTCCACCTAGTGGTGTCTATATTCCTAAACCTCCAATCCAACATACTCTCACATCTGCTACCAATCCATTATCAGCCACTACTTGTACACCCCTATCTGTTAAAAGCAAAGGTTTCATGGATGCAGCTGGAATTCTTTCTGCCATGCAAAAAGATGATGGTTTTTGGGATTCACTTTCATTACAAGAAGTTAATGCTGTTCTTCAATCTGCACAGAAGATACAATCGACATTAATAGATGATGATAGTGAGGAGGACTCTCAATCGCCTAAGTGTGAGGAATACCATTGGGATACAGATCCAGAAGTTTTCGACTCACCTGCATCTTGGAATACTGAAGATGAGCTCGAGGATCAAATGTGGGATGATAGTCAACCAATGTTTGGTCCTTCTAGACCAATCTCCGAAGAAGGCAGCCCAAATGTTAGTGATTGGGTTTAGAGTTGGAAGTAAAAACCGCCAAGCAAACAGTGATTGGGTTTCAAGAGTTTGTATGAGAAGGTTGAGGGACAACCCAGACTTGCCACCTCTAAAATTGGTGAGTGCAATCAATGAAGAATACATGGTCAAAATTTCTTATAAAGTTGCATGGTTAGCTAAAGAGAAGGCAATGAGGAAGGTAAATTAAATCTATCCCTTAGAAAGACGGAACTATCTGTTACTTATTCATTACAATCGTCTACAGTACTATATCGTCTTCAAAGGGCTTAATTGTTTATTTATTTACAGATAAGAGGAAGCCACAGCCACTCATACCAAATGCTTAAAACATACTGCAATGAGCTGAAGAAAGTGGATCCAGATGCAGTAACAGACATTCTTACCAATCCATTGGGTAATTTTGAATGCATATTTTGGACATATGGTATTACAATTAGAGCTTACAAGAAGACTCTACGTCCCATAATCTTGGTTGATGGAACTTTTCTTAAGGGAAGATACCCTGGCACAATTCTTACAGCAATTGCAGTTGATGGCAACAACCATATCTTCCCCATCGCTTTCGCAATTGTTATGAAAGAGAAAAAATGAAAGTTGGGACTGATTTTTTACAAAGTTAAGGGACCATGTTGTTGGAGAGGATCATGAGTTTATTTTGTTATCTGATAGGCACAAAAGTATCATCCAGGGTGTCCCTAAAATCTTGCCAAAGGCTATACATATGTATTGTTCTTATCACTTGAGTGGCAAGTTTGGTAACAAGAAAATCAAGTTCTTGGTCCAAGAAGGTGCAAAAATTCTCAACCAAGAAGAATTTTGGGGAATGATGTTTAGAATCTGGTGTATGTCAAGCAAGGCGCATGAAAAACTTATGGATGTTGGGCCTGTAGAAAAATGGGCAAGTGTTTTTCAAGAAAAATCAAGGTCAGTCAATATAAATATATATCTGCTAGTGTTTGGGTTCTATTATCTACATATGACGTTCTATCGCCCAGACGTTGTACAATATCTCCTACATTATCCTTTGATTATGTGTTGCAGGTATGGAATTGTGTCCGCAAATCACGTGGAGTCCTTGAACAAAATGATTGTTGGGGAGAGAATGATGCCAGTTACTACTGTTTTGTCAATGATAAGAGACAATGTGATTAGGCATTATCGCGATTACCACAATGACTCCCTGAAGTTCAACTCACCAGTTACAACATGTTGTCAAGAGCTAATAATTCACAATGCTTCCACAGCAAGAAGATGCACAGTTAAAAGAGTTTCAACGGGAATTTGGACGGTTACAGGGCTGGTTAGGTCATGTGTAGTCGATCTTAACAAGAGAACATGTACATGCAAATGGTTTCAGCATATGGGGATCCCATGTGCCCATGCCATGGTAGCCATATAGGATGTAGGCCATGATCCATACAAGTTTGTTGATGTTTTTTTCTTGAAAGAAACATACATGGAAACGTACAAGGAAGAATGGATTCCCACTCCTGGAAAGGAGTCATGGCCAACTGCACGACCGACAAGAAAAATATTGCCACCACTTAAAGTTTGCATGCCAGGTCGACCTGCTAAAGTGGTCAGGAAGAGAGGTAAAGCTGAAGGTGTCCCAGTCCAGAGTAGGAGATGCTCAAGGTGTAAACAGAGAGGTCACAATAAAAAAACTTGCACTAAATTCATAGATGACTATGATCTTTTCACTCCAATGCAGTTTGGAGAAGGACCTCCTCTCTCTCCTCTCACTCAAACAGCATAGTAGGTGGAAGAATATTTGGCTATGTATACACTTTTGCTATCTTTTGCTATGTATACAGTTTAGACTTCACATATTATCTGCTATTAAGAGCATTCTATCTACTAGACTGATTCTACTATCTGTTATTTAAAATCTTGGAATTTTTACTAACATGTTCAACAGATGTTTAAGGGTAATCCAATATACTAAACAAGGTGTCTACCATAAGTTAAAAGGATCATAAGTTTCAGAATACAATATATTCAGAATACAAAACAAGAAATATATAAGTCTTCACAAAATATGTCAATAGGTTCATAAATCAGGTCTTTCTCTTTGGTGGTAGCTCACCACAATCAATTAGGTCTCTAGCAATGCGGTAGCGCATCTGCAAAGGATCTGCTTCAAATTCCGGTGGTATTCCTCGAAGGACACATTCGACGAATGCAAGAAGGAATGCCCCACAAGTACAAAAGTCTGGTTGTGTAACACATGATACATACTCACGCTTCCACTTCCTTTCCAAATCAAGATGAATCTGCGATGGGTCTGCAGCATAAATAACATAGGGCAACATCTTCTCCATGTTTCTCAGTTCTTTAGTTGCCCTTTTGTAGCCCAACGAATCATAGATCCTAACTATACTCTCACTGAAACTAAATGAGAGCAGAATCCAATGATTGTTATCCAACTGCATTTAATAATAGATATATAAGATATGGTAGATGAAATATACATTATAGAAGATACCGACTAATACCTAGCAGATAGTATGAACAATGTGGCGGATAAATGTAGAAGATAAAAGAGTGTCTATTATGAAGTAGTAGATACTCATCCATATCTAGCAGATACGCAGTAACGAATAGCAGATATGCTATACAATGTAGCAGATAAGGTAGTATAAATGAAGACAAATACCTGTAAAGGAACAAGAAGTGCCTTAGCTTTCACAGGGTGTACTTGATTGCGGAGGCCTATCCATGGAGGCCTTAACCTCATCATTAAGCCAGTTATTTTTATAGAGTGTGTTGAAAGAACTCACAGGGCATGATTGAAAATAACCATAAACCCTCACATACTGCCTAAACCTCGAAGGTTCTTTAGCTAATCCCCAAAAATAATGAAGAAGATCTGCTTCTTCCTTTTCAACTTGCCTACTGAAGAATGGATCCCTCATTATATCTTGAATCTTTGCATCACACCTAAGACCAATCTGAACCTCCTCAGGTGACATTTTGGCCAAGAATTCTGCATCCTGTTGCCTCTTTCTATCCCTAAAGAACTGAAGATCGAAGTTTTTGATATCATCATCATCATTTGAACAGACACCAAGATAAAGAATGGAGGCTTTATCTTTGTTGGGACTAGCTGTTGGATCCTTGTTGGGACTAGCTGTTGGATGCTTGTTGGGACTAGCAGTTGGATCCTTGATGGGACTAGAATCTTCATCTGAAAGTTCTAGAGTTTCAAGTCTATAATCTATTGAAACTTTCTCCTTGTCAATCACAATATCAGTTATAGCATCAACCCCCCTGTAGATTGTTCATAATCATCATCAGTGGACTCATCCTTTGAGTCTTCAGTCTTAGAGGTTGTAGATGCTGGTGGTGTTCCTGTTGGTGTTGTTGTAGCCGATGGAGGCCCATCAGTAGCAGATGGATGAACATTTGTAGCAGAAGGAAGAGTATCTGAAGAAGATGGTTGACTTGACGTAGCAGATGGATGAACATCTGTAACCGATGGTTGAGTAGCTGTGGAAGATGGTTGACCAGATGTAGCAGATGAACTACCTATAGTTGATTAATCAACCTTCATTGAAGCAAGAATAGAAAGTTGTTTCAACTTTGACATATCTGTGTCAAGAGGATTACCTCCTTCTTTCAAATTTTTCACCACAACTTCAAAACTCTCACGATCACTACTATCATCGTCATCCCAAAAACTCAATTTTTTTGCTTTCTTGGAGCTTGGGACATCATCATCATCCGATTGTGTTTTTCTTGCTTCAAGTGCCCTTTTCTTGCTTGCCTCATTTCTCCTTCTAATATCTTTCCTCCATGTCAGTTCTTCTGCTTCATCCTTAACCTTCCTATTAGGTTGTAGTCTTGAAGGAGGAACTCCAACTTCTGTTTTCTTCCTCTTTCTTTGTTTCACCTCCATTTCTGGAATCTTTGTTCCTTCTCCATCATTATCATTATCTTCTTGCTTTTCTTGCTCATACCAGCCAAGTAGAAGGACTTTAGGGGGCTTGAAGAATTCCATGTCTATCATTTCTTCACTCACATAAACACCACCCTCCTTCACTTCATCATCACCACTTTTTCCCTTCTTACCCTCCCTTTTACCCTTCTGAACTTCCTCAACTTTATCCCCCACTTTCACCTTCTTGGTATCCTTCTTATCTTCTTTATCTGATCTTTTTCTCTTCTTAACTTCAGGAGTTTTTGGTTCTGTTGGTTCCTTTCTTCTTAACTCATATTTACCAACGGTTGTAACATTATCCTCCAAGGATTTCCTTCTGGTAGTTCTAACTGAAGTTGGTGATGTTGTTGGCTTTGGAGTATTCTTCTGGGATTTAGGCTGCGATGAATCACTCTTAGATTTTGAATCCTTGTTGGGGTTGGTCGTAGGGGGTTTCTTCTTAGGTGGAAGTTTCACTCTCCCAACTGGTTTGGGTGATACACTAGCTTTTGGGGTTGGAACAATGGGTTTCTTGGCTGCAGCCTTTTTCTTAGGTGAAGGCTTGTGAAGTGAAGGTTTGTGACTTGAAGGTTTGTGAGAACCAGGTTTCTTGGTTTTAACTGGCAAGTTGGTCTTAGGTTTGGCTTTTGATGTTGCCTTTGATGAGGTAATTGACTTCTTTTCTGTTGTTGCTTTAGATTTGGATGCCCCCTTTCCAATCTGACCTAAGGCATCACTCACAAATTGTTTTGCATCAAGTTGGTGACCACTCTGCAGAAATGAGGACAAAACATTATAGCAGATAACATTATAGAGGTAACAGATATAACACAAACTATGTTAACGAAATCCAAGTTTCTAGCAGATAGTAATTGACAAACACATTTAATTACTTTTCTAGCGGATATTAGTACTAATGTAACAAATAAAATAGATATTGTAGTTGATATCACAGTTTAACAGTACAATTCATCAATATAACAAGTGGCAGATATAATACAACAAGTATCATACAAATGGCAGATATCATAAAACAAGGAGTAGATATTTTGGCAAAACATAAAAATGGAAAATTTTGTTGTAGCAAACAACATACCTTCTAAGTTATGCATGCCTTCACTACTCCACTCAGAATTGTCTCAAGAAAATCCTTGTTAATTGTAAGCAAATCTGAACCTCCACCACTTCTTGTTGAAGATGTTGGATAAGACGGAATGGAAGGAATAGATGGCCTAGAGGAAGCAGACTCTTCATGTTCTGCTTTGTATTGAGCTTCAAACTGCAAATAAAATGTAGCAGATAATTGTTGTATTCTAGAAAATAGATAGTACAATATAACAGATTAACTTAATACAGAAAGGGGATTCATTGTTTTGTAGAAGATAAAAACAAAATTCAAGGGGATTTACCTCTGCAACCTGTTGTAGATTAGCAAGATCTCTTTCTTCCTGGGTGACATCTAATGGATATGCCACAGTACATTTACCTTTCTTGGGAAACAGCTTCAAAGAAATTTTATTCCTAGTTTTGTTTCTGTTGAGCAACTCAGACCATCCAAGCATCCATGGAAATCCAACACTTCTATCTCTCCTAGGACCCAAATCAGGGAAGTGCAAGTATGCCCAAATCATAAAAGCTAACATACATCCATTGATGCAATAACTAGGATTATCCTCAATGACTTTGGGATAAATTTCTTCAAGAGAAGTCTCAAGCAATTGAAAAGTAACAGTACCCCATAGAAAATTATCAAATGCATTCAAATCTTCGGCTAAATCAATGTACTTTACACTCAAATTTTTTGATGACTCGGCAAGAAGAAAAATGCACAGAAAATACAACCTGTTCAAACGATGAACATCGTTTGGATCAGCTTCTCCCTTAGCAATAAATCTCCTTGCTTCAGTAATTGCACTTGAAATGTGATCATCTCTTATGTGAAGATTTGTACCGAAGTACTTGCTCCTGAATGTAGTATATTCTTTCGGCTTCCTCATCAGAAAATCAACTTGAACATTTTCAAACTTTAAAGGGCCTAAGATCATGGCGACATCTGACATTTTGAACTCGACAACTCTTCCTCCTACTCCATACTTTAACCTCCCTACTCTACATCTCACAATTTCTGTGATAACAGATGTTATCATATGAACATCTTCGGAATTGAAATCGAGAAATTGACCGAAGGGCGAACTTCTAAATGATTCTAACTCTAAAGGTGGAATTTTATCACTTGGATGTTGAAAGTGATCAAAGAATTTAGTTGTTGAACACCTAACTCTAAGAGTAAATCGCCTACCTTTTTCATTGATTTCGATTTCATCATCTCTAGTTTGTTGTTGCTTCTTCTTAATTTCCTTCATTTTTTGTCGAATTAGAACTTTGAGAACTTTGGGTTATAAATTGAGGTTATAACGGTTGGGGAAGAAGAAGATGAGAGGAAGAGTGGCGACGGTTGAGGAAGAAGAAGATGAGAGGGAAGCGTTGCTGTGCGAAATTGAAATCCCTAAATTTCGTTTTCCCCAACTAAAAGCCCGCCTCTTTGTTACCTAAACAACTTCTGCCACGTGTCTAACTAAGGTAGCATATAATTTGGGTTTTCTTACAGATTAGCCCAACTAAACTTTACATCCAACGGTCAGAGTTCATCATGCGAATCCAATGGTCCTTATTTAAAGAAGAAACCTTTTCTCACCTGTCACATCTGTCATTCAAACCAAAAAATTAAACAAAAAGTATTATTTAAGTACTAAGGGTAATATAGGAAGAAAAATTAGCTAAAAGACAAAAACAAAATTTTAAAGAGAATCTTTGTGCTAATTTGGGAAAAACTTTAGACTTGTTGCTTATTTGGGAAAGTTGTGCCTAATGTTGTGCTTATTTTGGAAATTACCCTTTATAAAATCTCCTCCCCATTCCATTTTCCCCAATTCATTGGATGAATGATGGATCATCTTCCAAGCGAGATTACAACACAAATCTTATCAATGCTTCCAGTCAGATCTATTCTTCGATGCAAATCTGTCTGCAAAACATGGAGGAATCTCATAGATGATTCGAAATTTGCGGATCTGCACTTCACTAAGGCTGTGCTTGTTCGCCAGGAATTTCATAGGAAAGCAAAGACACGTAGGATTTTTCTTTTTTTTCCCAAATACATGCTGCTTGGTTGGGTTCAACAAAAGGTGGGGCCCATATTTTTTTTGCCAAAAAAGTAAACCACGTCAGCTAATAATACCGGTTCAAAAATACCGAAAAACTTTGAAAAAAACCATCTCCAAAAAAGGTGGGGCCCATAATTTTTCTTTTACATATTTTATTCAAAGAATAGTACGGTGGTATGGGTGTAATTTTAGATATATCTAAGGTTGTTTGCAAAAATCCGAAACTTTCCTTATTAGGGACCAAGCACCATGTAAAAATTTTGTAAAAAAAAAGGAAACTGTTTACATTTTTTTTCTTTTAAAAATGTTTCCATTTCCGTTTCCCCAAAACTTCCGGGGAAACAAGCACAGCCTAAGTCATCATTTCAACTCCAAGAATCTGGTAACAATAACAACAAACCTATTATTACCAGTTTTCTCTTCTTACTTTACCACTATTTTACTAAAGGTTCTGATAATGCACTTTATATTGTAGAGCTAAACACAAATACTACTTTTGCCGCCACAAACATCAAATTTTCTTCTTGTCCATCCAATCTTATTAGTTTCGATGTTTATGGTCAGTTATATGCAGATGGATTCTTATTATTCGGTTTACAAAATAATTTTTACCGTCTTTGTAATCCTGCTACAGAAAGATTGGTTGATTTAACTAATTTTAAGGCTATATCGAGATATTTACATGGAATTGGTTGTGGTTTTGACCACACCAATAAAAAATTAAAATTGGTGGTAATTTACAACTCTTTGGTAGTGGATGGTTCTAATGGTTGATTTAAAGAATGTTCCACAGGTGCAATGTTTGAAACCTTCTGCAACTGTTCAAGGATCGATTCATTGGCTTACATATGAATTTCATTTTTTACGTATCTTGTCGTTTGATCTAGCATCTGAAAACTTTAGCTTTCTTGAACTTCCTAAATGTTATTTAGGGAAAGAAGTTGACGTACACGAATTTCGTATTATGAATTTTGGTGGAGATTTATCTGTTGTTGATTTTTCTTATTATTATGATCGTATTGAAATATGGGTTATGAAGGAATATGGTGTGAAGTATTGAAATATGGGTTATGAAGGAATATGGTGTGAAGGAGTCCTGGACTAAACATACTATCATGAGAACAGATAGTGTAACTGGAGTTAATTATTCACGAATTTATCCTATTTCACCTTGGAAGAACGGTGAGATCCTACTGCTTAATGATGGACGCAAACTTATTTCCTACAATTTAGAAACTGGTATGTACACTCTATTTCAAATTGATGGATTTCCAGAAGACTACTATCTTAATGACGTCAACCAGGTGTATCGTTTTGAAGTTCATCCATATGTTGGGAACCTCTTATCAGTACAACCTGAAGACTAAAACTAAATTCAACTATTCAAGAGGGGATTTTGGAAATTTGACGTAGAAGAAATTTTATGGTATTGGAAGGGCAATTGAGTCGAGGATCTGAGAGCGGAGTCTTCACTTTTGGCAGCTTGTTTTGTTGGGATGCTGTATTAACCTATTTCTAGATTAATGCATCAACAGGGTCAGGTCGTTATGGAGACTTGACCAAATGGGGATATTGGAGATTGGGGTGGCTGCACCTCGTTGAGATCGAGATTGCCTACGTACTCTAGCTCGGGGGAATTGAACTTAGAGATCAAGCCATCGTAGTTCTGTTTATATAGAAGATGGAAGGGCGTGGATCGTGGATCTTGCAGATTCTCCGCCATCATAATGATGATTAAATGTGTAACGCGCGAGGATCATCCCTATGAATTAACTCTGTAACTGAAGAGAATATTCTGTGCATTGAATAGGGGCACGTGTGAATAGCAGGTCGCTGGTCGTTGTGTAGTCTGGTCGCTTTAGTCGAGCTGCTAGCGAGTTGAGATTGTGGCGACCTGACAGATTGGTGATTGTGCCACGTGGCTGCTTTTGATTGGTCGGAGTATGTAGTACCCCTACATAAGCCCCCTCTTTTTAGGTCGACTATGGAAGTCGGGCTGAAAAGACTAATTACTCTTATCGATGCTGATTTGTAGTTTGCTTTTTGAAGTTGCTGACGTGGCAGTCATGCAGCGCTGTTTGTGGTAATCATGGCGCTGTTATGGGGAAGTGGAGGAGTTTCCTCGAGCAGTTAGTTGTGTGATTATGGCAACTGACGCACGTATTGCCTGATTTGCTATCTGTCTTGCACGTGGATTTATCCAACGGTGGATGTGAACCGTTGCGTGAGTGGAGAATGACTGTACTGCATATGGATCCTTTTGTCGATCTCAGCCGTTCGTTTGTTTCGAATCGATGGCTAGAAATTATCGAGCTACAGTATATAAACTGTAGTTACGTTGATGTAGGTTTACTCATCCTGCCTTTATTTGAATTGCTGCCGCTTTTGCCTTGCGATCTGAAGAACTTTGAGAGCTCGCGAGGTTTGTTCTCTTTTCTTTTCTCTGATTTTTTATTTTCTTTCTTTTTCTTCGTCCGTTGTCTTCTGTATTGCTTGAGAGTAATGTCTGAGGGTAGTGATTCTCAAAATGACCACTTGAGTGATGGTGGATTTGAAGAGTATGAGTCTGAGAGTACTCATTCTGACCCTCCGTCTCCCGTTCCCGATGAGGACGTAGATAGCCCCCAGAGTAGTGGTTCTCATGGTCCGGATTCTTCTGATGATGAGATGGTTGAAGATGGTAATGGTAGAATGTGTAGGATTGTGAATATGAATTACGTACATAGGCATTTTGCTGTTAGGAGGCATTACCAATTTAGGTCGATTAGGAATTTAGAGATAAGGTTTCTTGGGGACCGGTTACTTTCTCCTGACTACCGACCTAATAATCCTTCATCTACTGTATTGACATTGAACCAATTCCGTGCTGGGTTGAGGTTGCCGTTGTCTGAATTGGTTGTCGACCTGTTGAATGCCATTAGGCGAGCCCCCTGTCAGATGAATGGTAATTTCTGGCGTAACATGAGGGTAATTGACGACCTCAACAAGTTGCACAGGTGGCACATTTCAGTGGAAGATGTATTGAACCACTTTTGCTTCAAACGGTCCTCGAAGGTTGAACTTTCTGGCTGTAACATGCAGGTTAGGCCAGACCGTTTGCCTTTGATTTATCCAGTGAGTAGCGAGCCATGGTGGAAAGATCCCATGCTTTTCACTGGGCCAATTGTTGAAGGGGATATCCAGTTGCGTCATACGATTAGGGATGACGCTCGTAAGTCAGTTGTCTGTAGTTCTATGGTTGTTGATTCGTCTTCCTGTTTTTGAACTTGATGTCTTTGTGTTTTTTAATGCAGCAATCCGGGACGATCATTTGATCAGGAAAAACGATCTGCGATCTGCTCTGAATTGCTTCGGTAAGTTGGCCGACAAGCGGAAGATTTCGCTTCTGCCTCACCTAAAGGAGCATTTTATTCCTAAAGGTGGTCCAAAAACTGTTTGGGACGAGCTCCAGAGGAGGAAAGCTTTGAAGAAAACATTCATGTCTGCTGTTCAGAAAGCGAGTGGTGGTCGGACTGGTGGTAGTTCGCGAGCTGGTGAAGGTGATCGAGCAAGTGGTAGCTCGAAGCAAGCTGAAAGAGAGCGTTCTGTAGGTGCTCCTCGGAGGTCGGAGAAGGAGCGACCTGTTGAGAAGGATCGGACTGCAGGGCAGGAACGATCTGTGGTGCAGGATCGACCTGTGGTGCAGGAACGATCTGTGGAGAGGGAGCTGCCTGCTGAGAAGGAGCGGGCTGTAGGTAGCTCTCGCCAGGCTGGGATCGTGGCGAGCCCTCCAGTCTCAGGTCCACCCCCCTCACTTCCTAAGGTTGGTGCATTGGCTGGGAAGAAGAGGTCCTTCTCAGGGAACCTTAAGCTGATGGATTTCCCAGCTATGCCAACTCCTGTTTCTTCATTGTTTGCGACGTCTCCTGGATTGTCTGTGGTGTCCAGGAAGACTGCCGTTCGGCCTTCGCAGAAAGGCAAAGGTATTCTTTCTGAATTCCGCCCTGGGCCGTTCGATTACTTGGACGGGCAAGGAGAGAAGCATGTCGTGTACGACAACGACAGTGCTATTGATGACCCTTGTGTTGCCCGGGCTGTGAATGAGGGTATCGTCCTGGATGCTGATGCCCGAATGGTGAAGTCGCAGCCTCTGCTGGTGACCTGTTCAAAGATAAACGGGGCACTTTCTTTGGTGAGTTTGATTGTAAGTCGCACTTGTTTTGATTATGTTTTGGTATTTGTGCTAAATTTCGTTTGGTGGTTGCAGCTCAATGCCAGCTTCCAGGAGGTGCGTCTGGTTGCTGAGATTGGTGCTCAAGCTGAAATTGAGTTGAAGTCTCTCAATGAGAAGCTCGAGCAGGCGAGGAACATTGCTGCCGTTGCTGAGTGTAAGGTCAAGGACAGGGATGCCCAGGTCGCAGCTTTGAAGGAACAGTTGAGGGAACGTGAGGCTGCTTCCCAATCTGCTGTTGAGTACTGGCAGAGGGTTTGTCAGGAGAATGAAGCAGCGTGGAAGGCCTACTGCGAGCAACTGGTCAAAGCTATGATGGGATCGCCCGAAGGAGAGGAGACGCGAGGTGGTGTTGAAGAGACTTCGGCACCAGCTCAGGACACCTCGATGGGCCCTAGTGACCAGGTCGCTGGAGCCCTTGAAGTTGATGCTTCAGGCGACCAGTCTGTGCAGTAATGAGCTTGGCTTGGTTTCCCCTTCTTGTATTGGGTAACCTTGTTTTCCCCTTCTTATATTGGGTAACCTTGGTTTTCCTTTCTTGTATTGGGTGACCTTGTGCAAGGTTTGCTTCTTGCACTCCTTGTTCTTGCAATATGTCTTCCATAGCTTATTCATGAGAGCCCCCCTTGTAATCTTTGAGAGCTTGACTGGAGAACTTCTTGTCTTTTGTAATTGGTGTTAGTAATCAGCTTTTAGTTTGATGAGTTTTGTATGGATTCCTTTTTGCGAGCTAGTTTCCAGGAAGTCCTGGTAGCTCGTTCAGAAGGCAGGTAGACGAGATGAATGGCTGCAAGCAGGACGCACTGAAACAGTTCCTCTTGTATGCCTTGATTCTATTTTGGTTGTACCTGTAATTGTTAAAATCTCATGAAGTAAAAGTTAATTCAACTATTTACCTTGCATTGTTGATTATGTCGTTTTGTCTGCTTGAATGGACTTGCAAACAATGTGTGACATTTGTTTGACCTGATCGGGGGTTGAGGTCGCTTTTACATAATTGTGCTTGGGTCGTGGGAAGAGGATGACCAATGCACCAAGTTAAGTTGCCAGTGATTTAACTTAACAAATTTTGAAATTATCAAAGGGACTAGATTATTGATAATTTGTAGGTCGAGGGATTGGACCTTTAGTAGCCATTCATGTTTGAGCAGAGATGAAGGCAAAATTGAATTTATAGATTGAAATGCAATGAATGGACCTTTAGTAGCCATTCATGTTTGACCAATGCACCAAGATGATCCTCCTTGATCAGAGGAAGGGACTTTCGGAATCCCTTGACATGGTCGGTTGGATCTCCGACTCCTGCGTACTGGTCGAACTTGGGGGCATTTAGCTTGTTCGGCAAATCATGTTCCAGGATCTCGTTGGAGAAAGGAGACTCCTGGAATTGTTGAAGGGACTGCACAGCAAGTTGCTCTGCAGTGTGGCTCTTGGACCGGTGAAGGAGAGCCTGAGATGCTTTAAACTCCGCCAGCTGCTGGCTGAGTTGCTCGAACTTTTGGTTGGAATCATCAGCAGGGATGACTCCAAGTCCGCTATTTTCCCCTTGCTGGGGGTTGGTTTGAGCGGCTTTTAAACGCTCATTTTCTTCCTGCAGACGTGTAATTTGTGCCTGCAGATCTTGGATGGTGACTTCCTGATTGGACATTTGATCGAGTGATTTTTGATTTAAGGGTGGGAGGGTTTTGGGTTTTCGATTATATCGAATTCCTTGCAGTCGGCGCCAAATGTATTAACCTATTTCTAGATTAATGCATCAACAGGGTCAGGTCGTTATGGAGACTTGACCAAATGGGGATATTGGAGATTGGGGTGGCTGCACCTCGTTGAGATCGAGATTGCCTACGTACTCTAGCTCGGGGGAATTGAACTTAGAGATCAAGCCATCGTAGTTCTTTTTATATAGAAGATGGAAGGGCGTGGATCGTGGATCTTGCAGATTCTCCGCCATCATAATGATGATTAAATGTGTAACGCGCGAGGATCATCCCTATGAATTAACTCTGTAACTGAAGAGAATATTCTGTGCATTGAATAGGGGCACGTGTGAATAGCAGGTCGCTGGTCGTTGTGTAGTCTGGTCGCTTTAGTCGAGCTGCTAGCGAGTTGAGATTGTGGCGACCTGACAGATTGGTGATTGTGCCACGTGGCTGCTTTTGATTGGTCGGAGTATGTAGTACCCCTACAGATGCGTTCATCTTGTTCTTCATGCTTATTTGGTTGCTTGCGTCACATCTTCTATAACAATGCATTTAGCGGTCTTTATTCTGTGAGCCGTCAGATTTTTCATGTAAGTCTGTTTGTTTACAAAGTCTAAACTGTCTCTTTTCGTTGTCTGTTTCAGTTTCCAAAAGTTTGAGGTTGTTCTTGATATTTCTAATAAAGCTTGAATTTATTAAAAAAAAAAAAACTACGTTGTTGGCTTGTTCGTAAAATATGAACTTTGCACACCAAAAGTTGAATAGTAGGCATTTTAGGAGCAATTGTTTCTCCAATTACATTTTGAGGACATCAAATACAACACCAGTTTGGATAGTAAAGGAGTGCTTGAACAACATTAGCAATTATATCATGCAATTACTCCATTTCTCCCTTCTAGCCAAATTGGCTGGCTCATGAGCTTAACCATTTTCAGAGCTCATCTTTACACAATACTATACATCATATCAGCGACAAGAAACTAATATGATTCAAGAACAAGGAAAAGCGATTGGAGTCATGCATGTGTCTACTGTCTAATTGCAAACAGACCCTTAATATGATTCAAGAACAAGGAAAAGCGATTGGAGTCATGCATGTGTCTACTGTCTAATTGCGATTATCATACCATGAGTTCTAAATTAATAGAAATTTGAATCTACTGAGAACAATGATCTTTTATATATTTGAATCTTTTTAGTGTATGTCTCTGCTTTGATAAGTACTCAAGAAACTTGGAGTCCCTTATATGACCAAGTCAGAAGGAACTAAGATATGCGCATTGTGTAACACCTTTCAAATGTTTCACCTTCCCTTCATTTATTCTGGATTTGTTTGTTTGTGTTTGAGCTCCATCTCAGGTTTTACTATTGTTTTATAATCCCCTTTCTCTGACTTAGGGTTTTGATCAGTTTGTATTTGTATGGTGGTGGCCGGCTGCTGGTGGGATCAATCTGAGTTTTGGACTTTTGGGTATCACAAATTCACAATATCCAAATGGTCTACATCTTGTATAAGCAACAAGGCTCATAGATTGCATCAACATCCCCAAAGTTTATCCACAGTTTCCACGTCGCTAGAACGGAAATGTCGTTTTGTGAAGACCACCTCCCAAAATTACATGATTAAAAATCCCTTAATATTCTTTCATGATGATTGATCAATGCTTAAATGCTTCATCGTCATAGCAAAGCCAAATCCTTAACCTTTCTTCCCAAATTTCAGTTCTGAAAAACCTATCAATTGTATAAGACTGATCAATGGATTGTCTTCCTACTGAGATCACAACACAAATCCTCTCAAGACTTCCAATCCAATCAGTGTTTCGTTGCAGATCAGTATGTAAACCATGGAAGAAAATCATAGATTTCCATCAATTCACCCAATTACACTTCACTAAATCATTCCAACAAGAAGAAGAAACATCTTTTGGTAAAAAGAATCCCTTCACTTTTATTTTTATACCAAAAGATTGTCATGCTGTCTATTTTGTTGAACAAGGTCCAAAAAATCCCTATATTTTCAAGAGCACAAGGATCACATTTCTTTCTAAGCCGCCATCAGTCATCATGTCTTACAAAAACCTATTCACAAATGGATTGTTATGTTTGCCATCTAATGAACCCATTAATGAGGAATGTTTTACCTATGTTTGTAATCCTGTTACCCAAGATTGTATCATGTTACCCAAGTTTATTACCACTAGTCATGTAAAATCACTTCATTTACCCGCGTTTGGTTTTGATCATTCTAATAAAGTTTTCAAAGTTGTTCAATTGTTTTACTTGTTAGATTCTGATGGTATGAAATATGAAGCTCAAGTTTTCACTTTGGGTACAAATTCATGGAGAAAGTTGGAGAATGTTCCTAAGATGAAGTGTTGTTTGAATTCAACTGCAGCTGTTAATGGTTCAGTACATTGGTTTACAGAATGTGAATATACTGAAAGAAAAATCATGTCTTTTAATCTAGCATCTGAGAAATTTGGGTATATAGAACTTCCTGAATCATGTCGGTCAAGAGAAGGAAAGTTTAGACTAACTAATTTAAATGGTTGGTTGTCTGTTTTTAATGTTAATCGTGATGATCACATTGGTGTTTGGGTGATGAAGGATTATAATGTGCAGGCATCATGGACTAAATTTGTTATGAGAAGAAACAATGAGATGATGTTTATGGATATTGTTCCTATTTCATTTTGGAAGAATGGTGAAATATTACTACTTGGTGGTATAATCGATCTCTTTTCGTATAACTTTGATACAAAAGAGCACACATATTTTCGAGTGGATGGACTTCCAATGAGCGATTATGGTAATGATATGATTTTCCATCGTTATAATGTTTATCCATACATTGGGAATGTCTTGCCTCTGAGACCTGCAGTATAGGAAAGGAACCATGAAGAAAACCCTGAAGAAATTTGGAAATCAAGATTATATTGAGCTTGCAGAAGTCTATAGCCCTTAGGATTTCTTTGTTGTTGAGCTTGCAGGGTGTATTATCTGTTGTTTGCTTAATCATTTGAATATGAATTTGTTTCCACTGGTTAGTGTGGTGAACACTATATTTTTATTATGCATTCTTGTCTCTTCTTCAATCAAAAGTATCTATCTGCCAGGATATTGCCGCTGGTTGAAGGCCACCCTCCTGGTCATTATACACTTCTCTCACTTTCCTAACCTGTATATTTACAGACAGACAATCTGATAGTCTGAAACTTCTTTAAGCATTCTGAGATATAAACATCCATGAACACTTGGATTCATGCTGGGTTTTTGTTTGATGAAATAAAATTGATTCTTTACTAATAAAACTCTGAAGCGAGCAATTTGTTAATCATTCAATGGATAAGTCTCTTTTCTTTTCCCATCACCATGTCAAATTGTGCCAACTGATTAAAAATGTGATCAAAACTATGAGGGGCTGTTATCTTCAATTGAGCAAGAATACAAGTGCATTCTGGTTTTAGCCAAAAGGAAGCGGTGCTGTTTACTATTGCAATTTTCATTACCTATTCTCACATAAGTATTATTTATTGTTACTTTAATTTGCATTGGACAGTCTGAACAAGTTACTTTTATTCAATGCGAAAAAACTTAGTACTTATGGTGCGAAATCCATTCTCAGCCACACACCTGTTTTTGCATTACTTGGTAACCAGTTAGAAGGATTTGGTTGTGCTTGTTTACGTGGAAAAATTGTGTAAATAGAAGATGTGAAAAATTACTAAACAAAAGTTTATAAAAGATTTCCCTTTATTTCAGTAGTGGGTGCTTGATTAAACATAGTAACTAAGTTGGAAACCAACACGTGGAGACAGATTAAAGCATGGGACCATAAATTCATACCAAAGATTCCGCTGTTCCCAAAGTCGGAATAATTGCTGACGTGGTTTACGGCTTTGTATAAGATTTTACGGTAGGGACCACAAATATTGCCACACCAAGCACTGTGCAAATCAGAAAAACTTTGCAAAATACAGTTTCCTTCTTTTTTCCGGGCAATCAAGCACAGCCTTTATGTAATAAACTTTTCCTTCTCTAGTCAAACTGACATAATGCTGACTGTATTGGGACAATATGATGACTGTACCAACAGCATCTATCTTCTTCTTCCTTCTTTCTCTTTTGGGCTGGAAAAAAACAAACAAACTATTCTGACTCCACAATTTGATCAGATCGTTGTGATTCAAATTCCGATGAGTCTTAGGATTTAATACGCCGACTGATATCCCCAATACAGATAGTTAAGTGGAGTTAGATGGGCGTTGCATTGATCTTGCCTATAAAAGGCTGTGTTGATGAAGTCCAGGTACAGAGCAATGGCATTTTCAATGAAGGCAGTTTTATCGCACAAGTCCTTGCGTGCTTCCTTTTCACTCCTGAGCTTTGGTGAGGAATTTTTGAGGGAGCCCGACCGAGTGTATTTGCAGCTTGCAGGTAGTGATAGTGAAGATGAGGCCACAGAGACTGAAGAAGATGACGACGATGATGATGAGTCAGAGTCAGATTCCACTCCCAAGTCAGAAACTGATGAAGGTGAAGATTTTGCCTAGGTGATAGTGACATTTCAGAGGAGGAGGAGGAGCCACCAGCCCGTGAGCCAACTCCAGATGATGAGGAGATCAGCACTGAGGAGGGCGAGGATGATGATGATGAGTTTCCATGAAGAGCTGGTTGAAGAGGAGGGTCGTTCTGTGTGTTTGTGACTTGTGTGGTGTTTTTTTTTTTTTTGTTTGTAATCATGTAATTTTCTTTTTTTAATCATGTACATTTTTAATCAACTGCTTTTTTTTTTATCATGTGTTTTTTTTTTAATCATTTTATGAAATTAGAAATTTTGGTAAGACTATTAAATACCATGATTAAACACAATTTAAAAAATAAATTAATTCAAGTTATTAGAAAAGAAAACAACAATTTACCAAAAATAAAAAATTAAAAAAAAGAAAAGAAAAGAAAACAATATAAATAAACAAGGTTTAACTGTTTGATATAGGAGAGACAGTTTCTAATTCTTAAGGGGAGACAAAAAAAAGACTAGAAAATGAGTTTGAATTTGTTTTACTAAGTAGAAAATGTAAAAAGTAAAATGAAGAGATAGTGGGATTTGATAGGGCTTAAGAATTGACCTTAAAATGAAGAGATAGTGGGTTTACTAAATTAGATATCTTAATATACCAAAGACAAAAAATATGGGCCTTGTAACTTTTGGTGGCCTTAATCGGTCGCCTACATGGAGATCCGGCCCTGGCGTTCTTCTTTGTTTTCTTGCTGCTTTGTTGCATGTTTTCTTGTAGTGTGTTGTGATGTTGTACCAAAGTCTTGGACTAGCCTGCAATAGTTCAATGCAGGATGTATGCAGGTTTATAGGTCATTTGTTGAACAACTGAAACAGGAAGAGGTAGAGGTGTGTTTGGAACTTGGGTTTGGATCTTGGAATAGGGCTTTATTTGAGAGTAATTAATTGGCTTCAGTTTGAAAACAACAAAGTGAAAATGGGCCTTAAAGTTTGAAAATGGGCCTTAAAGTAATTAATGGGCTTCACAAAATCAGGCCCAAAATAAGAGGTGTGTTTGGGTAATATTATTGGTTCATATACACCTATCTGACCATACATGAAACCTATCTGACCATACATGAGACCATCCCCTCTTTCCAACTCAGGAGCATATTTTGTATATATCTGAACCACAAGGTCTCCATTTTTCGCATCACATAAACACAATCAACCAATAAAATAATCTAACACTAACACATCAAAAACATCAAAACAATCAACTAATAACCTCAAAATAATCTAACACTAACACAATCAACCAATAACATCAAAACTAATTCTAATAACAAACACAAGAAATTAAACCAGAATCAATATAAAGAGATTAAAACACCATAGCTAAACAAGCTATTAAGTTAATAAATCCTTACTACTATGAATTGTATATCAGAAATAAAAACTAACACAAAAACAAAAAGACTCCAACTCCAGCTTTGATAAGCGAGACCACCACCATCATCATCAGCTCTACTTGGATATTTGTCTCATCTTTCAACGCTTTCTCTTCAACCTCCTCATACGCTTCTTCTTCCACTACACATAAACAAAAACCAAAACAAATTATGGGAGCTGGCAGGGGGTCTTAACATCCAAATCAAACACACCTACAGAGAAGGTAATGCTGCAGCTGACCACCTTGCCAGCGTAGGTTTACACTATAAAGCAGATGGAGCCGCAAACATCTCTCTAGCCAAGACACTCAGACAAATTGCCAATGGGGACAACCTCAACATTCCTATATCAGACTCCAATCCTCACATCTACCTTCAACAATCTACTCAGGGAAGTTTCCTGCAACCTTTTACTCTATTACTTACTCTATCTATCATCATGCAGATTATCATATTATCTCATATCATTTTAATCCACAACACACATTCACATACTTCTATGATTTCAAACATCATTATCTCTGATGGTAATTTTACTTGTAGAAGTTAACATTAACATACATCATTAGCATAACTATTTCAATGAGTTCACTCTCTCATAATTTTACTCTAATGGTAATTTTATTTGCAGAAGTTAAGATTAATACAAACCTATTTCCTTCCATAGCAGCTCTAGTCCTCCTCTGCGTTGGAATCAGTAGGCTCATACTCCTCCTCCTCAGTTTCATCTTCCATCTTCCATCTTCCATCTCCCCAGCCCAATGCCTCCTCCTCAGCTCTTTATAATATTTTTCCTCCTCGTCAGTAAACATGTCTGGACCGAACATATCTTCATCAACACAATTCTGCTGCTTCTTCTTCTTCATCTTCTCATATCCAGAATCGGAGGAATTTTCCATCTCCTCATCTTCTTCTTCTTCTTCTTCATCTTCATCTTCTTCATCTTCATCTGCAATTACACAGGGAAGTTAAACCTCACTCACATTAAAAGCAATTTAGGGTTGTTTAATTAAAACTAAATTAAACAGATCATCTATTTATCTACAGATCTTAACATGCATTAAAGCCACATCAAGGAATCTTACCAGCTTCATCATCAGCCTCTCCATCAACTTGACACTGGTCCTGGATGCCCTGATCTTCATCTGGTTCATCAAAAAAGCCTTCGTACTCAGCGTCATCTGTATCTTCATCAACTGCTTCATCCTTCACCTCCTTTTTAGGGATTTGAACCTCCATTGGTTCTGGCTTTGGTACAAGCATTGGCTTTTCCTCATCTTTCACTTCAAGTTTCACCTCAAGCTTGGAAATTTTGTTGGTTGCAGACGCAAATTTCATCATCCCATTGCTGCATGTGGAACAAGTGATCAACTTCTTTCGGATCAAATCTTGGACCTCCTTCTGGTCTTCAGGACAGAGCATACCTTGCAACAAAGAAGACACCCTCTTCATCATCTCATCCAGATTATTATAATCCAACTCCTCCTTATTCACTTGGACAACAGAAGAGATTCCTTGCTCCATCTGAATTGCAGAAATCTCTGTGGCTCTCTCACTTCTCCTGCACAATCTTCTAAACACTATTTGGAAAAACCAGACAGAATATTGGTGATAAGCTTGCTTTGTGCGCGCACCAACTTCCTAGGCAATTTTCAAACTGATGCTAAAGTCAAAAGTCTTCTCTAGGATTTCAGTTTATTTTCCAGCAAATTTCCCCACTGGGCCTACTCCAGGCCTGTTGGAGAAGCTGCATTTCTGTACTTTATCCTTTATGGACCTCATGTATTCTGGGCTTTTACCCACCTTCTTAATTTCAGGTAGAGTTCTATGCCAAACCTCATTTATTAAAAAAAAATAATAATAATTACTGTTACTAATCTATTTATCAATGCATCAACATTAAGCTCCATCCAAATACACACATATATACCAGTTGAAGTCTTACAAAAGCTCAAAGCCATCATGGAATCTTACCAACAGTAGATAGTGGTATTTGGTTCACTAGATTTCAACCGACGAGTCTGAAAGGTGAAACTCTCCTTCATTTCTGCTATCATGCTCGATCAAGTGGGATGATTCACCTCTAACTGAATCTTCGGTGGATTCCAACCCAACCCACTCCTCCGGATTATTGTCTAAATGATTAACAGGAGGGGGTGCAACATCAACAGTAGGGGCACCACGAGAAAGGCGTCGAGAACGAGTAACTGACGGGACAACCACTGGAGGATCCTGTTGGGTAGGACCAAGAGAAAGTCCTTGCGCACGTGCACGAGTACAAACCCCGAGAACTAGTGCGGCAGCCAGAATAGTAGTGTGTGGTCTACCTTGCACGACGGCCTCTCTACGGTTAGTCTTAGCCACCCTCAACCCAAATCTGGTCGTCGTCTTGGTATTTCCAAGCACTTCCATTAGCATGTAATCTCCGATGCCTAAATCCAGGGTGCGCATGATTTCTGCCCAGCATTTATGGTTGATGGTGTAGTCGTGCCAACCATCATGCGTAATAAAGTCGTGCCGCTGGTTGTTCCCCAGGAATGAGATAATCGCAATCTTCTTGTGGTGGATATATTGATGAAGCCCTTTTGGAATGGGCTGCAAGTTATACCATAACATGATAAATTGCTAGTTCATATTTTACAAACTATAAAATTCAGTGATCACGTATATTTACCATTCTCCTAGGCCGTTGCACATTCCACCAAACTAGCTTTCTTATCCACCACTTATCAGAACTGGCAATGAGAGGATGTAGAGCATGAGGAGGCATCTGCATAAATGGTAGAATGCATTGTCTAATTATTTGAAAACAATGACTTATTACCTAGCTATATAGCATTATATCTTTTGATTGAACTAAAAAATATTTCATTATTTTTTATCGTGAAGATTAAATAGCTAGCTATTAATCAATAAATTTCTTGCAGTCTAACATATATGATGATAAAGAGTAAATATAAATATTAATATAGTTAATTTTTTTTTTTTTTGTCGATAAAAAAGTTTTATTATTTGATGTAAAAATACATCTTCGACCGCATTACAGTATCATTTCAAGTTCAAGTTGAAAACCTAAAAACATCCCTTCCTTTCCCTTACAATCAGAAAACAATCAAAAGAAGAAAGGAAAATGAAAAAAATAAAATAAAACACATGTCATCAAGACAAAGCCCACTCCCGTCAGAATGATACCCCAATTATTCAACATCTCCTAATTAAAATAGTTTCCTAATTATAATAAATGCTTAGTTTTAATCTTACAATGATACAAACAAAGGTTGTTGCAAAATTATGAGAAATTTGTTATTTACATACCCCAAAAATGACGACAAAACCAAAACTTGGTCTAAACCCCAACCTAAACCAATAAAATAACTTGTTCTAAACCCAATAATACATTTAACTTTAACCCTAACTCTAATCAAGCCTTTAACTTCTAACATAAACCTGCAACCATCTAACCAATCTAACAATGAAGAACAGGCAAAACAGAGTAAGAGAAACACCTTTAGTACAAAGTAGATCTGTTAGGAGAAAAATAGCAAGTCAAAAAGAAGAGCAAATGGTTGTTGATCATGTAGCTTTTTCATCATTTTCTCTTTCTCTCTTTCAGTAGTCTCAAAAATGATAGATTATTTTCCTTTAACCAATTGTTAGATCTAGAAATACCTAAACCAAAGGAGAAAGAAAGTAACTTTTATTCAATGGTTACTTGAAGCATTTAGGTTACAAAAATGGACTGCTAAAAGTCCTAACCTTTGTTTTCAAGGTCCACACTGACATGACATGATAGGGTTCCAAAGCAGGATAGGATGTCTGCCATGGTTATGAATGTGTCCAAAGCAAGTAACCAACCGACTGTTTTGCCCTCATGGGAACATGGCTACTTGGGTGATTTGCAAGTAACCTTGGTTAGTGATTGACAGCCTTCATTTTAATAATTACTTGTTGTGTGATTGAACCACATGATGTATGTGAATTTGAATGTTTTTTGGTTTTCTTTATTTTGTGGTTTTTTTTATTTTATTTTATTCCTAACTTAACCACATATGAATCCCATTCCAAGGCAAGCAAAAGTCACTAGATAAAACTTAAAAGCTCTTTCAATAGATAGATCTAGTAGCAATAATCCTTCATTAGGTAACAACAAGCAATATTTTGAAATAAATTCATTGCAAACAAAATGTGTGCAATGAATATATTATCCCCCAAAGACCATTGTCAGATCTAAAGCATAAAAAAAAATATATCATCATTACATAACAGGCCTGAACCGGCAAGGGTAGAAATCAAAACAACTACCACTTGCCCAGATAATGCACCCAAACCAAAAGCAAGAAATATTTGGATATGATTCCAGACGACCCAAAAAGATGACTTATATCCCATGACTTAACACCTCCCAAAGACAAGTCTCAACCGTACCGGCCAAATATAGTGTCACCAAGGTAAAACTGCAGATCATCTTCAACATAATTTGGGTCGGCAGGGCAGTAGTATTTGACCCTGTTCTCTTTTGCCATGATGATATCAACTGCCAACTGTTGTCTATAGAACGGGATCTCCTCCTAGCCAAACAAGAAGAGCGAATCAATTATGTTGGCCTATATATAACTCTATTGAATTGACTATATTCTTGTTACCTGGGTGATAACGGACGTGAGCATACTTCCGTTCCAAGACTCCATAAATTTCATAACAAAGATTCCGCAGTCATGCCTGTTCCATAAAAGGGGTAGTTTTATAAATAAAGAATGAAATTAGAAAAATAAAGCTAGCACCATTATAGAGGGAAAGCTCACTGAAAGTTCAAAAGTAAAATTGCGTTATGCATGTTGCTTCTGGTCAGTGGTCATTAACGTACCCATTAATTTGCTGCGGGCAATCAGAAATTTGCCGAATCAACCATGCATTTGCCGATTTTCCTTGAGCTGCTTGACAACCAAGTTGTTGTAGTACAGCATGCATGTTTCGAACCTACGAAATCAAGAAGACAATGTTACGATTAATATTTAGTAGACAATACCAAAGAAAAAACAAGGATAAACCACACAAGTTGCTCAATTTGCACACCATGTTGGAAACAAATGGAAAAGTTCCAGATAGTTGAGACTTATCAAAGTGATTGGAGTCAAGGATTGCTAATTGGAGCTCTTTTATGTCGAACACATACAACATCCAATGTTTAGCTTTCAGCACCGGCATAACTAGCTGTGCATGCACCCCCCCCCCCCCCCCCACCCCCAAAAAGAATAAATAAATAATAATAATAATATAAGGATAAACCTACCATAAGAAAAATTTATAAAGAATATACCATGAACAGTGTACATACTCTTGTGTAGTCCCCAATCACACCCTCGAGCCTTAAACTGCGGATTGCAACTAAAATATTGAACTCGTCATGGTTGCAAGAGAAGTGCTGCAGAGTCATAACTTCATTAATATTGAAAAAATAAAAGGTTTGGTTTTGCTATAAATCACAAATATAATAAACCATGTATATCAAGTATGCTAAACCATCGTATCAGAATGCGAGTTAGTGTGATAGTGAGTTCGCCTCCCACGTGGCGTCGCCCTTTGTCGATCATTTAACAAGGCACACCACACATCCATCATCTACAACCAGACACACAATAATTGTAATAATTTAAAGTACTATAGAAGAAAGTAGTTCACAAATACAATATGGGTCATCATGAATCACTGGCACATGTAACCTGATATGTTGAATCAATATATATTCACAATTTATTGGCAAGAAAAATCATGGGGAAACTTCATCCTTACGGTTGGCTCAAAGTAGACAAGGAAGGTAAAAAATTTGGAACTTACCCAGTTGCACAACCAACGGTTACCATGAATTGACGAGAATATACTGCGAGGTATTCTTTCATGCAAGATTTCTGCAATTATGCAACTACCCTGAAAGACATTCAATATTAATATATACCATAAGAAATGTTTAACATTTTATTTGCTATACAAGGCACAAGCCATGTTTGTTTATAACACTTACTCTGGGCAGGTTTCCTCAATGATATATTTGAGGTAAAATTGATAAAAAATACAACGTACTTTACCACTTTTTCCCATTAATACAATGTACAAAAAAACTGACCAAACAATGCTTGTACTTTCGTTTTGTTTCCACGTTATACAATCTGTTAAAATGAAGCTAACAGACTGCTTATCTCTACAAAAATATCTGACGTGGCTTTATCTAATTAAGTTAATTTGCTGAGGTGTAAAAAACATAACAAAAGTTTTAGTAATCCACGTGTTAGCAGATGTTGTTACCACATGTTTCAATCTCAACCGTCTATAAACATTGTTAGTATGCAGTCAATGTTAAACAATGTTGGTACAAATCCTTGGAGACTTGTCTGAGTTATTTTTGTGTTCAGTTGTTAATGACAATGTTGGATTTATATATTTTGGGATGCAATTCTATCATTTACATGTATTTGGTTGAATTTACAGGTTTAACTGATTTATTTGGTAGGTTTATTTTCTACAGGCATTTAGTTGAGTATACATGTTTATTTGCTACATGCATTTGGTTGAATATACAGGTTTATTTGAGTAATGGAGATAGGCATTTGACATTTGGTTGAGTTTATTTCAAAGTGCAGTGTATATGAACTTGAAATGAACTTGAAATGTTTATTTACAGTGCAAAGATGGGATTCCAAATATTACCAGACTGATCTTAATTTTCTGAGCTATTACATGATCAAGACAACAAACGACATACAAAAAGAAAATTCTAGCCCCTTCACCATTGTCTTCCCCAACAATTCAAATTTGGTATTCAAAATTCCAGAAATTCAACTTTGGTATTCAAAATTTCCATAAATACATAAAACTGTTCATAATCAAATCAACGGATTACAAATCCAAACATAAATTACCAAACAAACTAAGAAAAAAAAAAAGAAGGTTTTTTTGAATGTTTAGGGTCGTGATCATTTTTTGCAGCTTTTCTATCTTCTCCTCCGTCTGCAGCTTCGAAACTTCATCAGCATTAATGGTCTTTTGCATAATTTTATTTAACTTCTTCATCTCAATCAATGTATTCTCAAGATCTTCAATTCTCAAATTCAAATGCCAATTAACAACCTTCAAATCTTCATGATGATAGTACAATTCTTGATGACGTTGTTCAGGTCGTCTGTAAGAATCAATCCACTTAAAAAAATCACACTTTGATTGTCCATTCGTGTAATTACCGCACCCACAAAACGACCTCCCAGCATTTTCAGGAGTCCAAGCGATCTTAGTTGGAGAAGGAACTCCACATTTGCAACTACGAAGAGAATTAACACTAGAAGAAGAAGACATGAAGCCTGAATTTTGATATTAGAAAGCTAGGTTTTTTGAAACTTTGATTTGGGGAAAAATCGATTTGAGAAGAAGAAGTGGTGTAACTTGTTTCTAACAGAGAATCACGTGAGAATCACGAGCGGTTTTATAAACGGTTGAGATTGAAACATGTGGTACCAACATCTGCTAACACGTGGATTACTAAAACTTTTGTTATGTTTTTTACACCTCAGCAAATTAACTTAATTAGATAAAGCCACGTCAGATAATCTTGTACAGATAAGCAGTCTGTTAGCTTCATTTTAACAGATTGTATAACGTGGAAACAAAACGAAAGTACAAGCATTGTTTGGTCAGTTTTTTTGTACATTGTATTAATGGGAAAAAGTGGTAAAGTACGTTGTATTTTTTATCAATTTTACCTATATTTGAAAGTTTTTTTCTCTTGTTTCGTAAATCGTTTACGTGGTGTCTTCGCTGCCTTAGAAAGCTCATCCACAAAAGCTTTTGTGGTGCTCGCATGAGAAATATCTTTCTGATTTGGAGTATTCAACAACACCGGTGAATCGACATAACTTTCCATAGGTCTGAACTCGTGAACTTTATTTTTCTTTGGAGTGTGCAGAAAGGGGGATTGATTGGCCTTTCGAACGTCGGTAATTAGAACTGAATCCCCATCGTCAGAATCGACATGGTTCATATCTAGTTTGGACACACTATCGAAAAGCTCTTCCAGTCGAACTACTTGAAGTACCCCCTCTTGGAGAGCAACAGACAAACGATTCTGAAGCTTTTTCACATCCATCTGATGAGAATAAACTACTTTAATTCAGAAAATTTATAGCACGATATGATTATAGCACAAGGATTACAAACACAATGTTGTATTCTATTCAATAAAGTAGACCAACAAAAAACTAGATCATGATTTAAAGTTAAGAAAATTTAATATTGGATAAACTATTTCCATCCACTCAGACTCTTAAATTAGAATATTTCTGAAAGAAAATACATATTCAAGAAGAACATGGGCAATTTTAACTAGTCATTTTTATTTTCTTTGCAGTATGAAGAACAATGTGTACACATTGAACATTTAGTTTGATTTGATTGCTGAAACAAAAAAGAAAGGTAAAAAAAAAAAATGAATATACACATTGAACATTTAGTTTTATTTGATTGGTGAAAAATCTACATATACAGAAAACATTCAATCAGGTATATATATAATTTTATATAAATATCCAGGTGAACTTGTTTTTTTATGGCCTTCCTTAATTAGTAGAAACAACCATTATTCAAAAAAAAAAAAAACCTTAGTTCTTGAAGGTTTCAAGTTCCTACAAAATAAAAACAAACAGAAAACAAACCTTGACGATCCTAGTTTTGAGTACGTCAAAAGACCAAACGAACCACCAGTGTTGTTTTTTCGCTGCAACTGTTTCTTCCTCTGGAGTTTGTAGTAAACTATTAGACCCAACTTAATCAAGAATCATGAAGAAGATCTTGATGACTGATGAGCATATCTGAAAAAGATCTTTTTACCAATGGTGCGCGGCTCGAAATAAGTACAATGATGACTATATGGTGTTGTGCAATAACTGTAATCTGTTTGCGCCATATAGTTAGGTATTAACCTGTTTGGACAATCTAGTTAGGTATTAACCAAACTGGGCCAGTGGGCCATCTAGTTAGTAGTTATGTAATAATATTTTGCAATATCTCACTATAAATAAAAATATGGTTTTATTGCAATAAAAATAAATTAAACAATGGTTCACAAATCAAATATTTACATTAAATCTTATTGGTAAACTTATTCTTAATTAAGTTCAAAACACGTAAATATGAACTAACCCAAGTGAGTCGAATAAGGTAATATACGATGCATATATAGACATGCATGATTCCAAATTTTAGGTATAGTGAAGATTGAGATCATAATTAGGTCGAACTTTGGTCATAACATTTTAGCCTAGTCTAAATGAAAACAATATCGAATGGCCGAATTACTGATATATACTTTTAAATTATTCACACAATGATATTGTTCGATGTTGGTGATCAAAAATCGTTTTGGTGGTTTATAACTTATAAGTATCGACTTTCTTTCACCAATATAAGATGCATAGACGTGCATGCATAATTCCAACAATTACGTAAAGTGCGTTGCTTGAGAGAATAATTAATTAGGTCAAACTTAAGTGGTCATAGCATTTTACCCTACGCTATATGAAAACAATATACCGAATGGTCGAATTGTACTTTTATATCAGGGTTGACGTTGTGCGTCTACCCGACGCTATTGTTTGATGTTGGTGATCAACAAGTATTGGGTGACTTATAAGTATCGACTTTCTTTCACCAATATAATATGCATAGATGTGCATGCATGATTCCAACAATTACGTAAAGTGCGCTGCTTGAGAGAATAATTAATTAGGTCAAACTTAAGTGGTCATAGCATTTTACCCTACGCTATATGAAAACAATATACCGAATGACCGAATTGTACTTTTATATTATGGTTGACGTTGTGCGTCTACCCGACGATATTGTTTGATGTTGGTGATCAACAAGTATTGGGTGATTTTCAAGTATCGACTTTCTTTCACCAATATAAGATGCATAGACGTGCATGCATGATTCCAACAATTACGTAAAGTGCACTGCTTGAGAGAATAATTAATTAGGTCAAACTTAAGTGGTCATAACATTTTACCCTAAGCTATATGAAAACAATATACCGAATGGCCGAATTGTACTTTTTTATTAGGGTTGACGTTGTGCGTCTACCCGACGATATTGTTCGATGGTAGGCAACAATAGTTTTGGGCTTTGGGTGATTCATTGAAAGAATTAAACGGATTTTGGTCTTTTTATGTAACATTTTTGCCTTTCTAATTACTTGAGCTAGCTAAGGCAACTAAGCTCAACATGGGACACCCACATGGCCACACCCACACAGACCACTTTCAATTTGTGGTTAATAACTTCAGACCACCTTTAATTTCATAAATTGAATATCTGAAAGAGAGTTGACAGGGATCATAAAGGTGAAGTATTTGTTAGACTGGAGTCATGGTTAAGTTTGGTTTACATAAAAAGACAGTTGGGATGTTGGGGAGAAGAGAAGATGTGAATGCACATGTCTCGTCTAATAAAGTCTGATATTTTGAAGTACTACACATGCTCTAGACACCTATGTACTGCAAGTGTATAACCTACCTACCTCATAGCCCATCAAACTATTAACTATCCACACACGCTACCTCATCAAGTACATACGCTACCTCATCAAGTACCAATTCTGGTTTTCAAGCCTCAACCTTTCCTTTTCTACTCTGGTTTTGGTAATCGAAGAAACATTAATATATACAATTATATAGCTAAGTAAATTAAATATTTGTTGCAGACATAGTTATCAATTTGATGTCAAAATTTAAAACACTAGCTAGTGTCATGATGTCATCTACAAATAGGTCAAAATTCTCTACTATATTTGAGTTTCTTTAAACATTATTTATTAAATTAGTTATTTATCTTTATTATAATTTACATATATTTATTTAAGAATTCAATTAAAACAAAACAAAAGAGAGAAAAAAATGTGATTTCAATGTAGTTTACCATTTCGCCCAATGATTTAAGCTGCATGATTTCAATAATTTTTATTTTTAACATTACCAATTAAATGATGTAATTGTTTTTGTTTCTTTTTTTAGGGGACCAAAGTCCAAAGGTATGATCTGCTATAGAACCCCAAGAAATAGTGTTGATTTCGGTGAAGAAACTAGAAAGAGACAATTAACATAGAAAACGAAACAAAATTAACACAGATTCCGGCATTCAGCCATTCAGGTGCACTACTACCTAACAAAGTGCCTTCAACATGATACAGATAACAATGGATGATTTAACAGATTTTTCTCTTCTTCTCTTCATTCAGCTCAGCTTTCAATTCCTTCACTTGTTTCTGCAAATCTTCGATGATAAGCACTGTTTGCCCTTCATGTTTCTTAAACTTTTGGTATAGTTCATACCATTCTAACTTGATTTTCATGAACTCATTCCGAATCAAAGAACCATCACTTATTGATTTTTCTATGTCTTCAAAATCATTCATTGTTTTGATGAACTTTTGGACCTTTTGCGTAATGGTTAAAGATGGAGGTTCATCCATCTGAGCTGAAAGTGGAAATGGATTTGTGTATGATGGTGAAGCCATTCGAAAAAGATGGTGGATGGGAGATAAGAAGGCTTGTTGAGACTAGAGAGAGAGATGAGCATAAAGACTGAGAAGAAGTATGTAGTATAGTAGTTGGTCTAAAACACTCTTGGGAACTTCCTACTTAGCTACTAGCTAGGTAGGATAGGATAGTAGAGGTAGACTGGTGGTAATGTAATGTGTATAGTATGGGGAAGTTCTCAGACAAGTCAAATCCAGTCATGTGATACACATCTCCCAAAGACACCAACTGTCTCTCTCTTTCATGGGTAAACTTTTAACCATGACTCCAGTCCAAGTTACAGACACTGTCCAAGCCTCTCTCAAGTGTCCGAGTCTCTCTCAAGTGTTGAATTTGAATGTGGTCTCATATGACATAATCTCGGTACCAAAAGGTCATATGTTTGGTCATCAACTGATCACCACCATAGTCCCATACCAAGAAGAACGAGATTTGACCAAAATCTAGGTTTTCTTACCCCATTTGACTATAATGATTGGCCTCAAATCATTCAATCCAAATTGACTAATGTCGTAGCCGTATTATTCACGAAGATTTAGCAGTGTGGCCGCACCCACACCATTGACTAATGTCGACTAATTTGTACGTATTTTTTAGTTATCTTTAATTACATAAAATAAATTAATTATAAAAATTAATTAATAAAATTTAATTAATTTATAAGGGTAGATAGGTCTTTTATATTAGACAAATACTAATTAACGGTACAATGTTACTAATTTATTACTAATTTAATGAATAATATTTATTGTTTCTTAAAGTCCATATATATTAATTATATATTATGTTTATATTAATTAATTAATATTTAACATATATTTATTAATTAAATAAATTTTAAAGCTAGACTTGTCAACACTTGTGGGATCGTCGTCGAGAAATGGGTGATTAAAATTAAATTGCTTATATTTTTTTCTTTTAATATGTTTTTTTTATATTGTACCACATGTGATCAGCTTTTTGATTTTTAATTTATTTAATTTAATAAATTAGTAACATTGTACCGTTAATTACTATTTGTTTAATATAATAAAAAAATTATGTAAATTTTGTGATTATACTTATTAATAATTAAAGAGGGTAAAAATGGAAAGAAAAATAAAGATAATAGAGGGTAAACCATCTCCAACCGTTCCTCTATAATTTTCCTCTATTTCATTGATTTTGGAGGGGAAAAAATGAAGGAAACATTTGGAGAACAAAACAGATTTTCCTCCATTTCCACCTCCAAAAGACAAGATATGAAGGAAAATTTAGAGGAACCACTGGAGATGGTCTTTTGGAGGTGGAGGACCACGGGAGATGAAAATAGATGAATAGTGATTGTTTTATAGAGGAATGGAGGACAACTGGAGATCCTTATTACAGTAAATGAATAATATATTACTTGATCAATATATTAATATTTATTATTTTAGAGGGAGATTTTCAATCTATGTATGTCGTCAAAGAAAAAAAATCAAATGAATAATAGATACTTTAAATGAGCTTGAGCAATAGATACTTTAAATGAGCTTGAGCAATAGATACTTTAAATGAGCTTGAGGAATAAATACTTTCAATGAGCCGACCTTGAATAAAAAGTTTTGCTTTTATTCAAGTTCAAGCCGAGCTTCAGGACACGCTATAAATTTACGAGTTGAGCTTGAACATTTAAACCTCATAAAGCTCGGTTCAATAGCCACCCTTGTCTATGTGAAAAAGTTAAACGTACATGTATAATTCATTTAGATCATTTAGTTTGTTGTTAATTTGGTAATAATTTGTTTGGTAAATGCTACCTACTTTTACTTCAACAATACATTGGAATATAGGTATGTTTCTGTCATATATTATCATCGAGGCATTTTGGGAGTCAAACGTGCTTCGGGTGGGAGTAATTCTCAGGATGGGTGACCTCCTGGGAACAAGGCTGTTGCGCAATAAAACCCTACACTGTCGGATGTCCGTAGTGGCAAAGTGGGGACAATATTGATGTTGATATAGGTCAGGTTGTTACATAACTGCCCCCAAAAGAACGAAATAAAGGTATTTTCGGAAAAAAAAAAAGTAAAGTGGTGTTAACTTGGATGGGAGCATATGAACTTGGACAGAAGTCAACTATCGTCAGCCAAAAGGTCAAATTTAGTCCTTGTGTCAAATTGAAAACATGCCATTTTTTGTAGGCCAAATCCCACACATTCCACAAGAATGTTCTTTAGAAAGTATCTGAAAATAGAAACTATCTTTCCTCTTTTTTGTCTTATTATTACAAGGAATCTATGAAACTGCTACTTGCCTTATCTTCTTGCCCCAACAAAATAGGTAAACAAAATACCAAATTTAGCCCTCTCATCAAAAGTTTGATCAATTATTACACCACCAACCCATCTTCTTACCTTAAAACAAGACAAGAAGATAGTAACAGTATAACCCTATCTTTCTACTACTAGTGCTCTGTTCTCCACTTCTCCTTCCCTCCGACACTAAGGTACCCTTACCCTCTTCCTCTCTCCTTTCCCCTTTAATCACAATCTTAGCTTTTTTTCGCAGTTAAATTGAGCATCTTCTCCTATAATATCTTCTCTCTCTATCTCTTTATTGTATTATGTTGGTTTTAATTTTTCTACTAAATTTGAATTTATATATTGTTTTTTCTTTTGATCTGATCGGAATGAAGGATTTGGTGTCTACTTGCTAAGGTTGTCTAATCATATCAGGATTTGGTGTCAACATTTCCAATTTTGTTTTTCATTGCAGCCATATTTGAGAAACTTGGTGCTAGACGTTTAGGGTTAGGGTTAAAATTGGTTTGCATGTTAGTAGATTTAGTTTATCTCCTACAAATTGATTTTATTTGGTAGTGTTATTGAGAAGAAAATGGTTATTATGGTTAATGTTGTTGTTAATGGCGGGGAACAGATTATTAAGAAGACAATTCAAAATGTGACTTTGAACTTGTAGGAATTCCTAAAAGTATGTATGAGATAGACATCATCAGTAATTGAAGGTTATAAGACATAAGTGAATGAATGTTATGTAGACTTTGTTCAAGAATTGAATAGCCTTATCAATTTATGACGTGGTGTGCTTCCATATAATTGGTGTATTCTACTATTTTCTTGTAATTGAACCTACTTGTCGTTCTACCACAAGATTTACAACCAATGAAAATGAAAATTAAATTTGTGTTTATTTTTTGTTATGGTTGGACTTGTTATTCAGATGGATGCCCCTCCGCTACAACAACGTGTGCCCAATGCTCAGTTGTTTACCAGGGTTCTTAAGGATTATCATGTCCAGCGGCCCCCGACGATTTGTAAGTTTTCATCAGTTAGTGATCTTAATTTTTATATTTAAGAAACAATTACAAGTTTTTACGATTAATGTTATGTACTTGTCAATTCCCGATAATGCAGTCATTTCCAGCTCAGTTTAAGTGGAGACTTAGACGTGCAAAGATCTTAGAAGTTCTTCGCGAGCACGGTGGACGCTGGATTGGACGGAGGGTATATGACCACCATCGCCACTATGCTATTCACCATGGACTATGGAGGACAATTGTGGAAGATAATAACTTGCAAATTGGCGACTATGTAGGGTTTGAGCTGAGGGGTTGGGGTATTGACTTCACGACCTGGGTGATCCGGATTAGTAGGGCTGGTGGTGATGAAGAAGAATTTCTCCCAGATGATGGAGTTATTGATATGTATAACAGCAGCGATGATGATTCTAGTAGTGATGACGATGCCCCCCCCCCCCCCCCCCTCGGATTTAATTTGATCAATCCAGTGCATGTGCAGGAACCTGAGGTAATTGTGTCGAGCAACTCCGATTAGTGAAGTGATTGGTATGGTTATTAAGTTTGGTATTTTAGCTCTTTAGTGGATGGTACATCTTGTACTGTACATATTGGATGATAGGTTATTTCTAGCTAGGGCTTTATATGGGATGCAGTATGATTATTGGATCATGCAACCAGATTCTGAGCTAGTCTATCTTTTGTTTATGGACTCCCTGTAATATGTACCTTTGATGCATTATGTTTAAATATCTACCCTACTAAGTAGTAATTTGATGGTGTACGTCTACATTTATTTTTCTAGCCTGGAATCGTTTTGGTTTGGTTTAGATGTTTGGAGCATATAAATAAATAGTAATGTTTGAAATATAATCGTTTTTGTTTATAATCCTAAAAGTGGGTTGGAGGAACACATGGGAGAAGGTAGGGTCGTCTGGACAAGTGTCTATAGACAAAGTGCTACTGGGGTGCACCACATAAAAATAAATTATAAACAACAATGTTTTCTGAGTACTTGGTTTCTGTTGACATGGATGTGAAAATAAAAGTTGTAGGACATGATCTATTATAGATACACTATATCAGGCACTTGCACTTGATCAGGCACCAGTCCAAACTCCAAACCATTGCACCTTTTCAACACACTAACCTTTGAACAAGTGTCAGTACCCCCCAAAATACCTTTTCAAACATATAACACCTGTCTTTCTGGATCAGATTCACCTTTTCATTCTATTTTAAAACTTTTCAAACATATAAAGCACCTTTTTATTCAAAATTTGAATATTTATATTTTTCAGGTTCAAACAAAAAGTTTAATGGGTGGAGCCGTGGAGGGTACACACAAACTTTGACATGACAACGATTATTTGGATTTTGGACACAAGTGTCGGAATGGAGAATCCACTTTGAAATCCACCTCGTGGGAAAAAAAAAAAAAAAAACGGCATGTGAGATGACGTCCGAATTTCTGACATAGTCTTATCCGCCAGAAACTGTGGCGGATAATTATCTGATGGATTAAATTTTTGTAGAACTGTGTTAGGGCCCTAAATTGTGTTAGTACGCACCATAATGTGTACCAATTCATATTAATATCCAAGTTGTACATCTAGTTTGTAGTGAATAGTGATTGATGTAATATTCTTACTTAATATGTCATAATAGATTTATTTTTGAACTATCTTGCAGTTGTATTATTGACTTAATAAATATTCATAATAATGTGATAATGCAATAAAGGTGCACAAATTATGTGTTAAAATGTCATTACATAGTACCCTTATATCTTAAAATTTCATTAAAAGCAAAAACGTAGAAAACAATTTTAGGGTTGCATATAAATCAAAAGTCTCCCAGTTGAGAGTGTGGACGAGGTAAAGCGATTCGTTAGTCATTCATAAATCACACATCTACTTGAGTATGGATTGCCTTGCCTTCTCAGTTAGTTCAGAGCATCACAATCAACGTCTGCAACTAAAGAAAAATGTTCATATCAAATTCAATAAAAAAAAATAGTTAATAGGTGTAATACAAACTATAAACTAACTACCTCACATTTTTACCTAAAAAGTACATACAAATAAAAAGAAAATAATAATTAATTATATATAAACTAACTACCTCACCTTCATGTTCTTCTTTAGCCGTCTCCTTTTTAGGAAAATCATGACCATTCTTTTTCATATCGTCACTAATCTTAGGAGAAAAAATAGCCCTCTTCACTTTAGGGCTAACTTCTATTTAGGTCAAACACAAAATCATCATTTATTTTATACAATATCTTATAACTGATTTTTTTTTTTTCTTTTTTTTGAATAACAAAGAATATCCATAGTAATAGTACCATACCTTCTACATCTTGAAACAAATTCCAAGCAAAAGCAACACCTTGACATTTTTCGTAAGTTTTCTTCCATTGTGCCGCTTGTATTTCCAAATCAGACTCAGTCTTTGAAACATCCATACTCTCCAAATGTTCCTCACAGATAGTAAACACAGTTTCATTCAAGTTTGTGACCTCACTCTTTCTTTCATCCATAGAAGATTGTCTGGTTCTTTTGTTCATCTTTATAGAACCTGAATTGAATTTTAGAAACCCCCACCTACTACTAAAATTAATTGGACCTGCCAAGACCACTTGAAATTTTAGAAACCACCACCTACTACTAAAATTAATTGAATTGGACTTGCCAAGACCAGTTGTCTATGTACTTTCACAAGGCGACCTTGACCACATGTGTATGTACTTTATGAGGCTGCCTGGACCACTTGTGTATATATTTATATAATGTTAATAAGCCTGTCTGGAGTCTGGACCACTTGTGTCTTGTTAAAAAAAAGCCTTTTAATAAACAGACAAAACCCTAGAGAATATATAAGTTTAGAACTTCCCTTTTCAGTAACCTAATTAAACATTTGGTCGAAACAGTGAGAAAGCGACAACGGCGGCAATGACGACGATTATTGCCTGATTTCTAGCCGGTTTTGAAGCACTTTTCACACTTTCAAACTACAGGTACCTTCTTGCTTATTTTTATGTTTAGTTTTCTGTTCAATTTTCCCATCACAGTTGCGATTGTTTGATGGAAAATAGCAAACCTATCATATATCTTGCATGTTTGTGGGTTAGGGTTTCTACTTGTTGTTTTATTGTGAACATGTGGTAGAATTTGCTTGTGCAGATTAGGGTTTTATAAAAATCAAGTTTTGAGGTTTAGGGCTAGGGTTTTAGAGAGGGGAAATATGGTCGAATATGGGGGCTAAGGTTAGGGTTTATAAAAATCAAGTTTTGGGATTTAATTTAAAGGTGTTTTAATAGTTGCATTTGTTTTAATCCTTGGGTTGAACTCAACCCCCCCCCCCCCCCCCTTTCAAGCATTAAAATCTGGTCTATCTATTTAATCAAGTTATTTTTGGTTTTTAACCAAAAATCTTATGACCAAACTCATAAAGGTTTTATTTTTATTTTGTGCTGAAGTAGGAATTTTTTTTGTAGATTCAATACATTTTCAACTTTGTTTTGAACTTGAACGAAGTGTGTGTTTTTATTTATGAACATGATTTGTCTTATTAATCTTATCAAAATTCTATATATATGAAATATGTGTTATTAAGTTATATATGTGAACATGATCATGATTAGGGTTAGTAGCTAAAGAATTGTATATTCTCTGTTTTTATTCCTTGTGCGAAATTTGATCAATCATGTATTTTTTTTTTTTCTCAAACTTGCAAAACGTTCGTTTGTATGCTTGAGATAGTTCTCTGTGGTTGATACAGCGTGGACCAACAACTTCTCCTCCTGTTTGTATCTGAACTCTGAAGGTATTCAACTTATTATCGTCTATTTTACTTATATAACACGCAAGTAATTTAATTATATATTTTTTTCTAGAGCTAAGTGATCTATCCTTGATTCGTTCGTATACATAATTATATGTTCACCATGGTTTAAAAAGGCGTTTTTGAGGGGAGCCTTGAGGCGCGCCTCGAAGTGAGGTGGTAATATAAGGCACTGAGGCATATGCCTCTAATGCATATCCATGTCAACCTGATCATATTCTAAAAATGATTTGATTTTGTGATGGAGATTTTATTAAGAATGGAAAAACTTACAAATTAATTATTCTTCCAGATTTGGCATTATAATTAGTAGATTTTTTAACTTCACAATTCGGAAACCCAAGAATAAGATCCTCGATTTGTCAATGAGATTTGTACTTCCTATAATCCTATTCTTAGTTCGTTTTCCTGAAGGTCAATTACCTATCATTACACTTTTAACAGACTTTTTATTAGGTGAAGTGTATAAACTTTTTAATTAAAAGCTTTGTGTATTGATTGTTACCAAATGGTACTATATGTCTTAACATGTTCTGAATTGTTATGATGTAATTCTTTCTGGATTTATTATTTTATTTAATAAAAACTGAGGCTTACGCCTCATTCCGCTTTAAGGCGTATGACCTCGCTTCAATTAACTGAACGGCCTCAGTTCTCAAAATAGCTTTTTAAAACATTGATGTTAACTTATATTACTATTATATTTTCAATAGTAGGGTTATTTGATTGTGTGGATATGATCCAAATGTGCATACTACAATTCTATTGTCTGCCAATTTATTATGAACTACCATTTTCATCTACACACTACCTAGCTAGGCAGGTGGATATGTTCCTGACATCGAATTCATTTATTGCTTACGCGTATACAAAATCAGAGATCATATATTCATATGTATACTAGAACTAGGAGCGATCTGTTTTTACTTTGGATTAATAAAATATTGTACAGTAGGATAATAATTAAATGATACTTTTTAGTTGTTTTAGTCTAATAAAGCATAAACTACTATGTATATACAGAACAATGGGTAAATATCCATTCTATGTTGTTAAACGAGGGAAGCGTCCGGGTATCTATCGTACCTGGGAGTCGTGTGAAGAAACAACCAAAGGGTTTAAGAATCCTCTATTTTGGGGTGTTCATTCTCTAGAAGAAGCTATGCGTGCCTTCAGTGGCAACGAATGTCGAGACAGTCGATTTAGGGGAAGGGATGACTCCGGAAGGCCTAGTGATTGACTCAAAAGAATTGCTTATGTCCACTACTCAAGAAAGTAGTCTTCTGGTTCCTTGTGTTGTGGACGGCGGCAGTTGGTTGAAGTGGGTGAAGTCATTTATCATTGTACTGCTAGTTTTGATGATTGCTGTTTTACTTAAACTTTTGTTTGTATTTTGATATTGGTTGTATTTATGAAACCTATGAATTTCATTCGTGGGGAATGTATTTTGCTTTGTACTTAACACAAACAATATGGGCGAATGTTGTGTACACCCATGAGGGTTATTATCTGATTTTTGCGCATTGTGTTTTATCAAAACCCGAGTACATATAATTGTAAGGTTGGATCTACAATCATTTTTTTTTGTCTTTTTTATATCAAATAAACTACGTAGATGCCTCGAATACCAGAAATGCTGCATCCAGTGTTCTTTCCCCATGATCCTGAAAGGTGGTGGTCCGTAATACTGAAACGTTGGAATGTTGGATACCACTGTAGGAACACGAGGATGGTAATAAAAAATATTATTGTTGTTTGTTATCATAATTGATTTTCATTTTTAATATTAAAAATACATCATTTAAATTGTGGTTATTATCCTTTTAATTAAATAATTGCAGGCCTTCCCCAAAAAATTGCAAAAACATCTCAGGGATGGACAGAATCTCATTATCTCTACTGCGGCTCACCCATATTTTAGAGGTTCTGTCCACTATGATAACAACCACAACTGGTACATCAATGGTGCATGTTGGAGTAAGGTTGTCAGGGACTTGGATCTTAGGGTTGGGGATCGCGTGCTTTTTGAACATATGAGAAGGGAACAAAAACTGGCAAAACTGCCACCCGGCGTCACCATTTTCAAACTCCAGGTAATTTGTTTTTTGGTAGATTAATTTGAGATCTGTTTAATTATTATTAAATATGGCACCACACCTTTAAACTACATGTAGCACGCAAACCTAGGCATGGGCATAGGCAAGGTTCCCCTTCCCTTTCCCCTCCCCTTCCCCTACCTCCTACCTTCATGATACGCATACGCACTCGTGCTGATATGAGGAACGTTGTTCTAGAGGAAGTTGGTCCTTCTACTCGTCGTCATGGTACTCCACGCTGTCATCAAACATCAACTTCAGCACCACGATCCCCTGGTGTTGGCCGAGGCCGTCCAAGCTTTGTGCAAGCTGCTGCACCGCGGACACCGCCATCCAATCATCGTGCCCAAGAACACCACCAGGCACCACCTTATGTTTCTCGTCGCCATGGTCGTCCGAGGCAGGTTGCTCAAGAGGCAGTTGGTCCATCTACCCGTCGTCATCTTCGACAACCTGCTACTGCACCTCCAACTGCTCGAGGTAGTCCACACCGTCGCCAACCTTCATCTTCAGCACGACGAGCCACTGGTCGTGGCCGAGGTCGTCAAGTTCATGCTTCTAGTCATGTGGAATATGTGTCATCGGAATGGACTAATAAAGAAGATGAGGTGTTATCTGGTGAGGATCAAGAGAACCCGGTCGATCTTAGTTCGGATTTTGACAGTGACGATCCAAGTTTGTCAGTTGAAAACAGTGATGACACTGATTTTGTAAGTGATGAATACATTTCCGGTGATGGTTCGGATGGATCGACAGACTCGATGTGTTGATAAGTCTTGCTTCGATGAATTTTAAAGTTGCATGATGGATATATTGTTGTTTTGTTTGTTAGTGCATGGACATATTATTTGTGCAGGTTAGACATGTTTATGTTTTATTTTGGTAGAAAAGTGTTGCACCGGGTTGTGTGTAGGCATGAACTTATTGTTTTTTTCATTATCTATCTATATTATGTTATTTGGTTTGCTTGCGGTCTCGATTTTCTAGTGTATGTATCTATCTATGATTTCACAAAGACCCTGTTAAATTTGTGTATATTTTCAGGAGTGATCATACTTTTAGGACATTTTAAACCAGTTGCAACTAACTTTATTTTACTGTATGTGTCAACACCCCTATCTCTAAAATACTATAAAGAGTGGGGGTGGGTGGGGTGGATAATGAACAGTAACAAAAGTGGGGTGGGGTGGGTATGAATGAAATTTAGTCCAACAACATAAAAAAATTCAAAATAACGTCAACAACTATATAACCTAAGCAAATATGGTTATAAAAATGTCGATTATAAGTTCGGAGACATAGTTTACACTTTAATTTATATTATTGAAATGGTTAAAAGATTGTATGGGAAAAAAATTCAAATAATAAATCCTCAAATATATTATAAAATGATGGAACAATTTTATTATTATTTCAAACATACAAGTGTGATTTATTATATATACTAGTAAAACCCGTGGCGCTGCCATGATTGTCAATTAATTTTATACTGCATAGTAAATTTTAATTTAGATCAAAATATTTTGTTTGTTCGATTAAAATTTGACGATCATATGTTTTTTTTTTTTTTTTGATTAGTTGATATATGATTTAGAGTTGGTTGAACTTGAAGTTGCAATCCCATAGTCTGCACTCTTGGTAATAATTGTACTGGGAATTCTACTACTGTCAAGGATGTTTTAGAAGAATAAGAAAGAAAGCATTAAAAATTAATTAAATCCTGGATATATCATTATACTTAAAATATACTATATCAAGTCGCAAACTCGGAGCAACGTGTTTGTAGTTTGTATTGACAGTTTACATAACATTGCATTTTTGTCGTATGTATGTTTTTTTATTTCCTCTAAGCATTGAAGGTCGTTTATGTAGCTTTTGAGCAGCCATAATTAGTATTTCTAACAATTTAGGGGGAGGGCCCCCGTTAAGTTAACCTCGCTTACTAATACTAATAATAATAATAATAATAATAGAGGCTTACAGCGTAGTTTGTAGCTCGTTTGTCCTCTAACTTTGTATAATTTCTCAAATTTTTATCAATAAAATTTGTTTTTGATTAAAAAAAAAAAACATCATTTGTATATTTTTAGGTTTTTGAAATTACATCTCAATGATCATATAGTAACAAGTTCTATAATAAGAGGTTGATTGATGAATACAATATACATCCCAGAACGAAGCCAGAGAACAAAACTGAAGACCAACATCCAAATTCGGAATGACTAAAACTAAACATATATATTCAAAACCAAAACAAATACTTCCTCAGGGACATATGGAACAAACATATAATAAACATCCCTTTTGGAGTTATTAACTGCACTAACACCAACAGACATTACAAAAGTATGAACAAAATAGGGGCAGTTATCATTAGGTAGTTGATATCAGAATCATATCACATCAATATCAATTAATATAAACTAAATAAAATTAGTATTAGATATTTACCAAATGGCAGAGTATTAAAAGTTCTTCCCTAACCAGTATCTATCAAATAGCCCAAAACTCTAGACAAAAGTAACTATTTTCAATGGAAATAAAATGATGATCCCGTCCACTCAAATTACACTCTATCTCGGTCCTTCATTCAAAGGCCCACCGGTTGTCCTTCCTAACCTTTTCTTGCTCTGGACTGAAATCATTCTTGATGTTGAGTCTCTTCTGTAGTCTACTGTTTGATGATCTTTGCCACAATCTGGAAAGTTAGAATAATTTGCAACCTGAAAAAATAAAAGGCAAAATGCAAATAATTCAGTCAACAACATAATTGAAGGAGTTTAAACTAAGGTTTGGGTATGTGCTAAATAAAATTCAAACCCAAGCACATAACACGTTACAGATTGTTTAATGTTGGGGCACCTCCAAAGTATAGTTTTTGAATTTAAAATTCAATATTTGTCAGGGAGTCCAATAGTGTGTCACAACAATTAATCATACCAGAGTGGACAATCATGATGATACAATGAGAATCCAACTGAAAACGATAAATTAGCTATTTTGGTCCCCTAACTTTGTCCAAATTTTCAGTTGAGTCCCCAAAGTTTAAATTGGTCAATTTGGTCCCAAATCTTTCGTTTGCAAAATGGTCTCACCGTTACCAAGCATTTAATGCCATTGCAGAAATCTTTTTTTTATCAAAGTAAAAATATCATTAATATCAACCAAATTTACATGTACTGGTCAGCATATCCTAATGGACATCGCCAGTTCAGACCTAGAGAGACTCTTACAGACTCAGCGACACAAAAACCAGGCAAAAAAAATTTGCTACTATTGACCTGTGTTCTTCCTGCAGTTCCTTTTTCCAATATGCAGTCTCTATTGTAACAGCACACTCAATCCTCCTCCTACTGATGTCTTACCACTCCTCCTGACCATTCTTCACCCAAATAGGAGATCAGTATAACGCACTTTCTGTCGCAATTCCATTGCTTTCTTACTGATGTTCATCCAGCTCCAAATCATGGCCTTGTTTCCCTGCAGAACATTGTCAACAGATACATCCCCATCATTAAAAATTACCTCGTTCCGAGTTTTCCATATCACCCACAATACTGTGAATGGAACGACTGCCTATAGAGGTTGTGCCAGTTCCCTGTTATTAAACTCAGGTCATCCACTTAGCCTTGCACTGCATATTAACAAAGACCACCACATTCTTATTGATAAGCAGAACCTTGTGAGGCCACATACTGTTTCCAATTTCCACTCCTCAAAATAAATGTCTGTGTAGAATTGTTTAATGCCCTATTGCCCTCAAGAGTCAATGCTGCAAAGTTTATGTGTAACATGCCATGAGATTAAATTCCCCCCCCCCCCCCCCCCTAATGAGTTCAGTTTTCCATTCTACATCCCAAATAGAATTGCTTACAAAAATAAAAATTACTTCAAAAGGGGATACCAGCTTGAGTAATTTTACACAAAAAGGATAGAGAATGTATATAATTATATTCCATTAGATATCTGATCTAAGAGAGTAAGAGAATCCTGAATAACATACTATGAACAAGATGGATCAATTACCAATCAATAATGATTTGAGATTTTTTGTAATAAACAGATTCTAGATTTTTTATTTTTTTTTCTATAATAAACGATGGAAAGTTAGTAAAATGATGAACAAGGTAACACCTACGCTACCTTCTAGATAGTTTTTTGGTTTTGGAAGGTTGACATTATACACCTTGCAAATTTCAGATACTCTGGTTTTCACCAGTAGAGTTATATGGCGTGCTGGTTAGAGGTAATTTGTTTCAAAGGCATCAATCCGATTGCCTGATAGGATTGTATTTGTTGTCAGCCAGGTTGGGGCTTGGTTTCCTCATGCGCATTCCTCGATGTGCTTCAAGACCTCATTTCCATCTTACTTGAATATTTCCTTAGGCACAAACTATATGGTAAAGTCTTCTTGGGGACAATTTAGGGTCTGTTTGATTCGGGCGGGAAATCAATTTACCAGGAAATAGATTTACCATATGCAAATATTCGAAAAATAAAATTTTCATAAAATGATTATAGTACTATATTTATCATGAAAATCATTGGAAAATGTTGTGAATATGATTTTAGTGAGAATTCATAAAATTTCAGCGACAATATGTCCCAACATTTTTACAAATCATTTCATTTTCAAAATTTACCGTTTATTTTCCATGTAATCAAACATGGGAAATTGAGATTTCACGGTAAATCTATTTCCCGGCCTTGAATCAAACAGACCCTTAGATATTGACATTAGTTAGTTGGGTTGGGGATGCCTACTTTTTGTACATATTTTTCCTCCGTTTTACGTAAGCATTTTCATCTAGGATATCATGTCAATTAAGAAGAAGCTCTACTGATGATTTTTAGGTGACCACAAGGAGATAATGATTGAGTGGAACAGGGGTCTACTGGAGACGGTTCAACTTAATCATTTTCCTTAAAAAAACGAGTGTTTAGACCCACATCAACTTCAAAAGGGATGGAAGGTTAAAATCTTGTGCAAGAAAGTTGCCTATTTGGTACTACGAGAAACAATGACTACAGCTTTCAAGACATCCTTAACAATTGGGAAACTATATATACAATGCAACCAACTTCAGACCTTTACTCCAAATTTCAATGGATGTACTCGATGAAATAAACAAAGAAATATTCAACAAAGAGATCAACTTTATCTAATTGTACATTTTCAAATAACAAAGAGAAATACCTGACAACTGATAGAGTTGCAGTGTTGTTTGAAAGAAGAGGTTAAGGATTGGCTGATGAGTAACTTAACCCAGTCCCTGTCAAAAAAGACAGCAGTGGAGTCAATTAGATAATGAGCATTTCATACTTTCAATTGGAAAATTTGAATGTTTGCTTTTGTTAAACACTTCTGTACATTCTAAGAAGTGACTAAAAAGAAGAATGCTCAGCATTCTAGCAGCAGCATGCTAGCAGCATAAAGTAACAACACATAACACACCTAGCTAGGTTCTTTTTCTTTTTGCCTTCCATATCCAAAACCAAGAAGAGAAGTAGATCATAATTATGATCAATCTATAGCTTCTACTTAATTACTCGATTTCCAAGAATTCATTTCTATAAAACCCTGGATATAATTACCTATTAAGGTCTATGTATAGCCATAGCTCATATGAGTTTAAGCGTATACAGTTTTGAATTGATACAATATACATTTTTGATAGAGTTAGTATGTGAAAACTATATATACAATGCAATTAGTTCAAGTGTAACATGTCACAATAGTTTTGACGAGTGACCATATTCAAACTAAGGTACATACATAGTTCTGTGAGGAGATCAGCCAAAATTGAGTATGGCAGTTGTACATAGTGATGGATCGATCCAAAAGGTTGTCGTTGTCAAGATCCAAACATGCACGTAACATTTTCAGTGATACAATCTAGTTCAGATTGTTGGATCGGTCCATGGCAATGTGCACAATGCATATGGTGTGGGGGTCTCGTGCGCACAAACCTAACTTAAGATATTTTAAATGGTGGTTATGGCACCTATTTGTTTGTTTGGATATACTGTAATTTTTCTAATAAAGCACAGTACTATGTCATCTTTAAGAGTAAAGTGACTCGTAAAAAAACATATGGTAGCCCCGATCAAACTAATTTTGTAATTTTGTGTCGATAAACTAACCCATGATTTTTAACGGAATTAATTGCCAATGACTACTTCATCACTTGTTTTCTACACACATCCCATTGAGATCTACGAAACAACATATTCATTGCTTCATGAGGGTATTCACAAGGTAAGCTTTAATTAAGATCTAGTTCAGGAGCTGTGGATAACCTTGTTGTCAAGATCAATAAGATGACAGCAAATATATAAACATTTGAAAATACAACGGTTTAGCTCAATTATAATTCTAAATATCATCAAATTATTAAACCAATTTGTAGCTATAATCATACAATGTTTATTTAAAAGTGATCAAATTATATATAGTTGTTTGGTCTGACTATTAGGAGAATCAGGTTATTGTGTGAAGATGCCACGTGTTAATAATTCATCAGAATCCGTAAGAGTCTTAGCATTCTTTCAAATACGAGAGCATGCATACATTACAAAATCCCAAACATAAACCCAATTTCAGTTGTGATATATAGAAATATGATAATACAACTACGAATCTAATAAATGTTATGGGCCATTGAAATATGGTAGTACCAGAATCTATGTCACAATCTCCAATTCTGAGAGAGATGTATTGGGTAGGAAAATCATAAGAAAATAACTCATAACTGGAGTAAGTCTTATTAAACCATTCCAACATAGCAAAACCTATCTAGTATCAAGCATTTTTTCATACAGGTTTTGAATTTTTGATAGTACCAAGGTCTTTAACGCCTTAAGTTGTGCTTCAATACCAGTAATGATGCTACTTACGGATTTCAGCGTCTGCCTATCTTAATTGAATATCGAACCCAATTCTTTGTAGAGTTTTTCTCTAGGGTTTGGACAATCATCCGCGGAAGAAACAAATAATTGCATGTAATTTTACTACCATTGATGATACTATTTAGTAGATGCTACTACATATCTGCCTCTAGAGAGTTCGAAAAAATAATTATAGATTCTATATTTCCAACTGGTCTTTGGGATTTTGGTTTTAGGTTAATTCTTTCTTGGAATATACTATTTGAGAGTTTTTAACACCATAGGTCCCCTTCACCAATGTCTACTTCTTAAATTTACAACATGGATAAATTGAACAAAGTAATTGTAAGTCGCAATTAGATATTAACAATAGTGCTGGTATGCTCAATAGTCAATAACCAATACCAAATAAGCAAAATTTACAAATTTTGTGAACATAAAGATCATAGATGGGAAATTGGAAAATTACCTTGTACCTGTGATCGCTTTCAAATAAATTTAAATTAATCTTCAAAGTGGCAATCTGCAATCATTAACAACACATTTAAAGTTAAATTGAACACATAATTTTAGTAAAAAATAAACCAATTTAATAAAAAATGAAAGTAAGGAGAATAATGTCGTTATGGTGTAGTAATAACATTGTAATATGTTTAGAATCAATATGATCTTAGGAAGTCAATGATCTATTTTGGTATCTGATGAAGCAAAGAAAATATTTTCATATTGTTTCTCAATTCTCACTATCCAACAGACATAGTAACATGGGATATAAACCATTAAAGCACTGAAATCAGGAAAATTAATTAAAGGTTAAATTTCAGTTAGAGGTAAAATTTAAAGGGTAAGCAAACCAAGTACACACTCCAAAAGTATAAAAACTAAGATCTAATATAGATTCTGCTTGAAAAATTCAATATGTTATTATTACAAAAATTGGTCTGTTTCTAATTTTTCTTTATGTCCAAGTGAATTTATGTTTCACTAGGTTTTCAACCTCCTGATGACACATCAGGATGAGTGCTGATCAGACTTGTATTTTTTTTTTTTTTTTGATATTAATAAAATTCTGAATTTATCAAAAAATAAAATTAAATTAAAGAAAGATCATGGAAACTCATCTATGGTCATTCTCAGTTTGATTATCTTTAGTTAGGGCGCATTAGTACAGCTAAGGAACCATACCAAATACAACAGAATAATTCATTGAAATAACAAGTCATGTCTATATTTAATATATTAAAAAAAAAAACGGCAACAGAGAGAAAGAAAGATCAGAGCAGCTCATCTTTGATTTTCACTTAGGGTCCATGCTCATGCCTCCTACAAAAATATATTATTGGTTGGACAGTTGAAGTGATTCCTAAACCTACTCTATTGCATCTGAAGACAGTTACGGTGATGCACTTTCATGGCAGTGAGAATGAATCTGGATGGAGTTTTGTTGAAGATCGCAAGAGTGTTGGAGACAATGACTATCATATCTTCTTCAACATTATTGAAAAAAAAAAAAAGGGAATGGAGGCAGCTAAGTAATTACTAAGTATTCCTAGAGATTCAACATGTGTTATCAACTTCTCCTAGAAGCTCTTGGAAGGACATTGAGCTTGAACATGTTTGTGCTTATATATAATCCAACCCTATTTTTGTCCATTTATTAGTATAAATTAAACTATTAGTTCTAGACTTCCAGTATGGTTTTATTTCAATGTAAGGTTTTCAGTCATACTGATTACTCTCTTAAAATTTAAGAAAATGGTGTATGATATGTTCCATTATTGTTTTGGCAATTCAATTTTTTTTACGCTTTTGGCGAGCCAAAAACATATAAACAATGCTAATTAGTCTGCTTGAAATCTCTTAATTTCTGCAGTTTTGTTTCCATAATGACAGAAAATTGACTTAAAAAATGCGAATAATTCCTTTCTTAATTTCTGCAATTTTGTTTCCATAAGGACAAAAAATTGACTTAAAAAATGCGAATAATCCGCTTCAGAGTTGCGTAGAGGTCATAACTCATAACCTAATGATTTTGCACAGTTTGTACTTTGTTGCCTACTATAGAAGTAATAAAACTGTACGTTTGGTGTGCAACTGCAGTGGCACTGTAGCAGTGCTGGAACAAAATTGTATTCGTCCAACTGTTAATTGTGTTGCATATAGAGTCTGATTAAAAAAAGATCATAACAACTCATTTATTTTTTATTTTTTGTTTTAACCTAAAATTGAGTAGGCAGCAACAGCTGCTAAACCAGGTGAAGATGATGCATGATGAAGTAGATGATGAAAACGAATGGAGGTCTAACGATAACTACAAGCCAACCCATGAAAAAAAATTAAAACTTAACCATTGGCAGAGTTAATTGAGAGAGATAAGGAAGAAAAACAAATTGATTAAGCTTTAACACCATGAAAGAGTAGATAGGAGATTGATTGAACTCAGTAAAGACTAACTATTAAAACAATATTGAAATTTCTAAAACCATTAAATTAAATTGATTGAACATGTGTGAATGAAGATATACTTACCAGAGTAGTATTAACCGAGAAAAAAACAGAAAAGAGAATAAGGTTTGGTGAGAGAAGAATAACAGAAAGATAGAAAGAAATTTGGATTAGGGCTTTGATGGTTCAAAACTGGCCCTTTTTCGATCTGAATTGAGTCTAAGCCCATTAAAACTATCTGGTCCATCCACTTAAGTCAAAAATCTAATCTCTGACATCCATCTATATCAGATTTAAAATCCGACGGTCCAAAATATCTCAAAATTGTCTCTTCGTCAAAACTGTCTCCCCAACTTATGTACCCTTTGTGTCTTATAACTTAGATTTCACATCTCTTAATGAGTACACAAAAAATGAAAAACTAAAAATTTAGATGGATTTAATCTAAAAATTAAGTGGGGGTTGGTACCTTTTTTCAAGTCCACTCCTCTGATGCTAAGTGGGGGTTGGCACATTTTTTCAAGTCCACTCCTCTGATCCGTCAGGCCTAGACTAGGCTAGGGCGCTAGGCTATAGATAGGTTGCTAGAAAGGCCCTGGTTGTTTGCCTTTGGGCTTTACACTGGCTTCAGGCCCTTTCTCTGTTTTTAGGGGTTAGGCTTTATGTCCCCTCCTCCCCCGTTTTATTAATGCACAGGTAGGGGTCCATGCCAAACCCCCATTTGGAAATTAAAAAAAAAAAAAAAAAAAGTAAAAAATTTACTCTTACCACAATCAATATTTTAAAGGTGTCTCTATTCGCATATCACGTACGACAGTAAAAACAAATCGAACCGGAACAAACAACCACAAAAACCATACTCGAAATGAACTACTAATGTGATTTTAAGAGAGAGCATAGTGCGCAATGACAAGAAGAAGTATGAAATTAAATTTAAGAATACATAAGTCTCAAATATTTCTTGATTACTAATTGAAAACCTAAAACCATTGTTTCATCGTCAGTGTTTAAGACTCCAAAAAACATCCCCATTTGGTTGAGTGTGCAAATACACGTCACCCATATCCGTAACGACAACACCCGCAATGGGTGAATCGGTACCTATAGACAAATGAAAAGAAAATAAGATATTAAAATCCTCAATATAGCATCGCAAATTAGTCATTCACTAAATAAAGGACCCAAACCCTATAGACATACAAGTTAGTTATTTAGTACACTAATAAAATATCTTACTTTGGTGTTTAAGTCTAAGCGGACAAGCATTGCATCTATGACCCACTTCATTGCAAAAGCTGCATGTTGGAGCTTTTCTAGACGATGGTACTTCTGGGGGTACATCAGCAAACACTCCCGTTGTTTCACCTGCCTCATTCATGTTATGAACAGGGCTAAAAAATCAAGGATACAAAGTAAAAATGCTGATTGGCACGGTCAAACAAATAAATAATACCTCCTTCAGAATCATGTTCATAATCAGTGACCTCATTATCACTAAGTAGACCTACACATCACAAAATTGATAAAACACAACAAACGACGTGTAAGTAGTTGTACATATCAGATACAGAACGTAATCATATGACTACACTATTGTGTACTCTAAACTACAAACAAACAAGACCCAAATTAAGAAAATCTAGGGAGAGATAATTACTAAAGCATGTCCTCCTTGAATGGCCAACAATATGACAAATTCCACACCTTGTGGATGTAAGTTGGTGGAACATCTTGCGTTTTGCCTTTCTTGGGCCACCTCTTCTTCCTAGATCGCGTTGTGGATCAGCAATATTGTCAGGGGGGAAGGACTGTTGAGGAGTAGAAGCAACCGGCTCCTCCTCAAAACCCAAAGGATTTTCTGGGACTGGTGTTTCATCAAACCGTTGTGCTACTCTTCCGGGTCACCTTTGTCAAAAGCCGCAATTTGGGTTTTAACCATAGTACAACACTGTACTGATTCACATCCCCACATAAACAGGTCACGACTATATTCCTCAAGCTCCTTTAAACGAGGTCCAAAACCAAGCCTGCATGAAGTTGTTGGGTTTGTTCCAAAATCTATACTCGATGATTTAGCTTCTCGGGTCCACCTGTGCAGAATGCAACTTTTGGGCAATGCTTTGACATGTGTATGCTTAAAACTGCAAGTATGTGTCTACATAGAAAGCCAACTCTCTCAAATAGCTTGCACGTGCAATTGTATGCATCATTTTCTCTGTTGTATACGACAGTCGCCGGGGCATTAGGATGCATATGACGGTTCACCAAGTATTTGATTATGTCCTCTCCATCCTCATATGACTCATTTACAACATACGACGGCTCATGCAACAATTGCTTAAAAAGATATTCATAACCTGCTCGAGTATACAATGTTTCGGCTTGCTCACCAATGAGAGAAGTTGGGAATCTGTGCTGACCTGGTCATGGTAGTATTAACCTCTGCTTCAAAGTCACGGTAGCGAATATGCCTAATTTTCTGCAGCAATTTATCTACAAGCTCAATCAAGGTTAGGCCAGAGTTTACGCATAGCAGCACAACAGAGTTAATACTTTCGCACCGCTGGTTGCTTCTACACCCGACAAAAAAATATTCTCTTAAATAGCCCTCTGCCCACATTTTTTTTTTCTCATATATATTGTGCACCCACTTCTGCTCAGCCACAGTCTTGTATTCAATTAACAATTCTGCCCACTTTTTCTCAAAAGCCTTTGGAGGACCCTTACAAAACATTGCAATTAACAATTCTGCCCACTTTTTCTCAAAAGCCTTTGGAGGACCCTTACAAAACATTGCCTCAACAAAGCCTTTGACAAATCCCTCAGTCCAAACATTTGTAATTGCATTCTGGACAACGTGCCACACACACAACCGATGTTTACTCCTAGGAAACACATTTTCAATAGCATTGCGAATGGCTGCATCACCATCCGTGATCACCGATTTAGGAGCGACGTTGGATACCGTCCATTGCTGCAAGAAAGGTTTTCAAGGTCCATTCATAAAAATCTATCGTCTCATTATTCATCAGTGCAAGGGCATAGATGACAGTATGTCGGTGGTTATTCACTCCAGCAAATACAACAAGGGGCATGTCATACCGATTGGTACGGTAGGTTGAGTCAAACATAAGCACATCACCGAAGAGCTTGTAATCCTCTTGCGACTGGGAATCAGACCAAACAATTTAGTTAACTGCTTTTTTTCATTAACTTGGATCTTTTTGGAAAACCCAGGATCACGCACATTCATATCCTCCAAAAAAGAATTCACTAGATTGGCATCCCCATCGATAATGCGTTCAACCCTTGCTCTGTTGATTTGATTGTACAATTCTTTGGCAGTACAACCAGCTGTTGCATGACTGCCAGACTTTGAGATGATAATATCCATAACTAATTTTTTACTCACTCCCAATGCATAAAGGTTTTGGGCTAAAACTGCATTGCTTAGACTCACTATTCTATGGGATCTTAAGAAATGTGAACCACCAGGTGGTGCCAAAACATGGTTGTGTTGGGATATAAAACCACGCACTGTCCACATGTTTAATTCATCATCATAAACTATGTTCATTGCTGCAGGACAATTGCATCGGGTTAACCGACGTGCTTTTTTTTTTCGCTTGTGCAGATTCGTCCATTTACTTGCTCTAACACCTACGCATGAATAGATAAATCTTCTTCTGCGGGTTCTACCATCTATTACCGTCTTGTGGTCCTTGTGCACACTAAACCCTTTAAACTTGGCATACTCGTTATAGAAAAAGTACGCATCCTCATCTGTATTGAATCGTGCCCTTAACATATCTTCATCAGAAATCTCACCTATATCGTCATGAATTTCATCTTGCAGCCTTAAACCCACTCTATGTAGAAAATCTGCATTCCTTCTCCTAGGATTGTCACCCTCAGCCTCACTATCATCACTAAAATCTTCAACAAATTCATCGACGAAGGCCGACATAGCAATGTGATCGATCCTTGAAAGATGTCTAGTTATTTCTATATTACACACACATTGTTTGGCTTCAATTATATCTAATCTAATAAAAGCTAATATTGGGGCTTAATAGGTCTGAAAAGCTGGAAAATTTGTGCATTTAAAGGATAGGCTTGTATTCAAAACCCAGACACAACAAAACGTATAATGGTTTGTGTATTTCCCTCAAGGAATTCATTCACTAGCAAGATCATCAATTATCACACCAACCCAGACACCAATAGACTTTTTTTTTCACACGGAATATGTTATTATTATCTACGTATCTATTTTATCTAACCCCTAAAATGGCTAGTTAAGGCAATTGTTGAGTCAGTCAAGATGTTTACAAATCATTAGCCAAAAAAAAAAAAAAAATGAATTTGAATTTGAATTTGAAGTACCACATCATCAAGCCATAAAAACAATTAAAACCATTCAAACTTGAAATAATGTGATCGATCCCTGAAAGCCTGAATGCCTAGTTAGTTTTGTTTTTATTTCTATATTACACATTGTTTAGATGAAATTAAATCTAACAAGATTTTGTTCTTGATCTTGGTTTGTCTGAAATCCTGATTGAACTTGAAGTAGTAAAATAAAGCCTTCAAAAACGAAATGCAAAACAGATCTCACTAACCTTAACTTCAATATTGAATTAGTAGACAAAAATGGAAATCCCCGTTGATATACTGGCAAGAGCAAGAAGGGTAGACGCGCCGCTCGAAGCTTGAACTATAGTTAAGTTTCAGACAACATTAGTTTTTGGGAAGACAATGAAATAAAGATCTGATAATTAATTCTTTCTACACGTCGGATTTTGGACAGCAAGGTGGTAGTCGCGTTTTCTGGAGCCCACTACTGTTAAAATAATATTTTTTATAAAATTTTGTTGACTTTAAGCTAACAGGTAACAGGTTGCTAAGTTTCTACACGGAAAAATGCTTGGTCCGTATTTGTCCGCGCCGTAATGTACCAAACCATTTCGCATGAAATAACGGTTAAAAGCAAGCTTCACTACAGGGATGACTCGTTACCTCATGTTGTGTGTCCTTGGACTGCGATTGTATATCCACTTGTACCAGCTGCCTTGACATCATTCACTGCCTAGATTTTCACTATACTGGCTGAGGCGAAACCATTGCTTTCATTCATGGTTATTAATTGTACACTTATATTAGCTGTAATCGCTCGCGGCTGCACTAAGAGTTATATGGTTTGGAGCAGAACTGCCACTGCCATTGCCACGAAACAATGTAACCATCAGTTTCTATTGCAAAGGCAGCCGGCTCAGCTTGTGACCACGAAACAATATTGTTACCTGAAATATATCTGCCATTAATTAATACAGAAAGTAACACCAAGCTAAACAAGATCGATCTTTATATTTTTTCAAGATAATATGGACGGGCCCATCTTTTATCTTCTCCTTACGTGGCTATTACGTGGACAGTATTGGGACCTACTAGAAATGACAAATAGACTTTATTTTACAGCTCATCACCAATATAAGGGATATATAATTAAAAATATATATAATAATAATTACGTCAATTTCATTTGGCATATTATTATTATTATTTATTAACAATTCAATCGTTTGGTACAAAATAAATAAATAAATAATTACGTCAGAATTTTCTCCTCCAAGCTTCCTTCTTCTTTCTTCCTTCCTTTCCTTCCTTCATTGGCAACACACACACACAGAAAAAACCAAAAACATTTGCAGAAGAAGAACGACTGACTATATTAAATATTCACTATCAATCATTCACTAATTTACAATATTTGCCCTTCTTCTCTAAACTATATTAATGAAGTTTTAGGGTTTTTTATATAAATTTTTAATGAGGTTTTAGTACTGATAATGAATGATTTGGTGGAGATATGAAATTTGAAGAATCTTCATTAACTAGATACCTCGTAAATAATCTACAACCTTTGTAAGTCATTCTATTTCTATTTCTTCTATGTTTTCTTCACCTAGTGATCGTTATTACTTTCTAGGGTTTTTTTTTTTTTAATTTGAAATATTGTTTTTTCGAGTTTAAATTTCATTTCGAAAGTGTTGTAATTTGGTTTGATAAACCCTAGCACTTTGTTCAATTCCAATTCCAATTTCAACGTATTTAATTTTTTTTTTTTTTTTTTTTTTTGATAATTTATAGTGGCAAACAACTGAGCTAAAAGTTGATTAGAGAAATGCATAGTGTAATTTAGTTAAGTTAGGACTTAGGAGAATGTTGATAGTTAAATAACTTAGCTGAAATGTTCAATATGATGACAACAATGTTGTAGTTTGGAAGTCGAGTTTTTCTGAACATTTTCCTGGCGGTTTGAGTTATTCACAAGTTGTTGAACAGCGAAATTTCTTCATCTAGAAGTTTTACTAAGACCAACAGTCGAAGACTAGAGTACAAGATCATCTAAATGTTTTCTCTGTTTGCAAGTTTTCCATTAGGAATCAAAGATCTGAAATTTCTTTATCGAGTGATTTTGAAAGTTTGATGCTCTCAATATATTAATATGCATCCTAAGAGACCATTAGCATGATAAATACAACCACAATTTTGATGAGTTCATTTAAACCAAAATTATTCACTGGAGGTTGATTGGAATCCATGGAAGGAGTGAATAACTCTAGAATGTTTGAACTATCTGGAATATAGTCTGAGAATTAAAAAGACAATCATAACGGGTGTTGATGGTCTGGAAATTTGAAATATGATGGTGGGGTTTGGTGAACAAAAAGAGGATTGTTCTATTGCATTAGCGAAAGAGCTTGTGAGGAGTAAGAGCACTTTTGTCAGTATCTTTTATTTTTATATGTTTATTTATGACTGTTAATTCTCTGGGTCAAGTGCATTTTATGGTGGGAATTCCAAGGGGAAAGTTGGAGTCTCACTAGAATCTGTGGGTGCACGATTTCGGAGAACCAAATGGTAGTGAGAGCTGTCTAGTCGTGTGACACTTTTTTAAGATTCAATTCCCTCCATTCACTTCTATCTGAAAACTTTGAGTTCCTTCAACCAACTCCAAAACTCACTTGTTGGGATTGGGGAAACTTTGTTCAGCTAGAAACATTTATAGAAATAAAAGAATGCATCTCAAAGTACGGATCAGAATGCTTGTAAGTTGTATCATTAGTCTAATTATTTACCTCGTGGAAAAGTGATTTCATATCATTCAGTGAACTAAGTTGGAGATTGCAAGATGTACCCGTGGAAACTGTTCCGGGCTTTCCATTATTATAAGTGTTGCATACTGAGTGCTATGTTTATCAATCATTTGCTGTAAATCATATGAAAAAATTGTGCATGCCATTTTTTTCCTAGTAAAATACGTGTATATCTATATCATATCAGAAATAACACTTGATGAAAGTCGTATGCATTTTGCAGGACAGAGGCTGACCCCGTGATTCTTGCAGAATATGTGGCAGCCTTGTTAAAGAAGGATAAGCCAATTAAAGAGCTACATAAGCTTTGTGCAGAGAAATTGGTTGAGTTTCTTGGTCAAGGTGTGTCTCATCTCAGAAATAGCAAGTTTTTCTATTTGTTCTGCTTAGTTACTGTTTTAAATTGGTATCAACTTATTTGATTCAAAATGAGCATCATATATCATCAGAAGATATTTTCTGATGTAAAATTTTATTCATCATTCATTGGTCCCAAGCTAGTACTGATATTCTGTTTGAAGACCTGGTTAGTTGTTCTCCCTTAGGTTGGACACCTATTTCTCTTTTGTGCATATTGTTTGGTGTTGAATAGCTTATCAATTGAGTCCAATTTATACAAGGAGGTGTGAGTTTGTTTCTGTGTCAATGACTAGTTAACCCAGTGGTTTACATCTTTCAACAAATTAGTGGACATGGCTATACTGGTATATTAGCCATAGTGTGAGGAAGGTTCATATTGATATAAGGTGCATTTGATTGACTAGGAAATGTTATATTACAATTAAGTCACTTTCATGGAAACCTTGTTTCTGAATGTTTTGATCAGTCACTTAAACCAAAATAAGAGTTTACTTATGTCACTGAGGTTTTGAAGGATTTATTTTCTTAAGCGAGCAACAGTTTAATTTCATGCTGAGTTCTGTGCTTCCTATGTTGTTTGTATTAGGTTCAATCAAAATAGTTGTTGGAAAGTTATGTTAAAGTCACAAGTAGTTTGCTTTCTATATTTCTGCATCTCCATGCCCCTCAGTCAATAATTTTCTCATTTTTGTAGGTACAAATTCCTTCATCACAAAATTGTTTCAGGCCTTGGAAGATGGTTCAGTTGTAGCACCTGCTAAGAGTTTAGATGCTCCTGGGCAAGTTGAACCATCTTCGTCTCTCGTTACAGAAGATCCAGTTGAACTAAAAAGTTCAGTTTTGAATCCAGAGGTCCTATCTCCAGGTTGTGCGAGTGATCCAGAAGAGAAGGAAGTTAGTGACGACGACGATGATGATCGTAACCATAAACATCGGAGACGGGAGACACGGTCTCAGTCTTTGGACAAAGATGTACAAGGACAATTTTTAAGGCGGACAAACAAAAAGCGCAAACCTTTTGAAAATGGGGATGCATTCTTTGGGAATGATCCACAGTCAAGTGAAAACCAGAGAGAGTATAATCCTGCTTCTTCAGACCGAGAATTTTCTGCAAGGATTGATAAAAGGCGCTTGGCTCCTTTGCCTCGGACTGCTTATGATTTAGGTCTTAGAACCAGATTAAATCAAGTATTTCATGGTGATCCAGGTCCCCATTTGGATTTGTCCACATCATTAGGCCGTCTTCCAACAGGCAGAGGAAGAGGAAGGGGTTCTGGCCCCTGGAACCAACATGATTTCAAGTTCAGCTCCATGGACGCACTTGATTTTGCATCACAAATGCCTCCACAGGGACCTACACCTAATGGCCTCTTTACTGGCAGGGGATTGCAGACATTTGGGATGATTCCAGCGATCCCTAATGGGGGTCTGGACACACTGCATCCACTTGGATTGCAAGGAGCACTTGGACCACAGATCAATCAGTCAATGAGTATGGGCATGCCCCGTCAACGCTGTAGAGATTTTGAGGAACTTGGATTTTGTCTAAGAGGAGATATGTGTCCGATGGAGCATGGAATAAATCGAATCGTTATTGAAGATGTCCAGGTACTTCTTCTTCTTTTTTTTTTTTTTTTTTTTTTTTTTTTTTGATTTCTTCTAAGGTTTCATGAGCGTATCCTATGTGAGTAGCTGATTGGTTCATATAAATTTACCAGTCCGCGTAATTCGAGTAACCAATTTTTGTATCTATCCAATTGAATTTTGAGTCTAGGTTGAAGATTAACTCCATAAACATCGTCTACTACATGAAAAGACCATACTTTGTAAAATTTGTAGCTCCCTGTTGTTTTGATGCTTTGAATGATACCAGCCATTTTAACATTATATGGTACATGGAGATTGGCTGTTTGGTCTGGCATACGAATACCACTTTGTAGAATCTCTATCTGATATACGAATGTATCCCACCTTGCTGCACTATAAATCATGGTATCTACTGTTGCCTGGCTCTTATGTTTGAAGCTATTTTAATGTGGTAGAAAAGTACAACCCTAGTATGTATTGTGCTTAGGGTCATGAGGATTATGACCCAATCAGTTTGCCCACTTCTGTATATATGTATTGTGCTTTGGATGCTATTTTGGTACACTGATTCACTTTCTCTTATAACATCTATTTCTACTGGTGGCTTAATTGCTGAAGCCCCAAATGGCGCATGGTTTGGCCATACTGGAATGTGCTTTTATAGAAATGTTCTCTTCCTGTGTATGCTTGTTTTACAGTTTAGTTAGAGCTCTCTTAACATGTAGCTGGATTTGCATTTAACAGAGTCTCTCACAGTTCAATCTCCCTGTTTCAATTCCAAGTGCACATCTACCGGGGACGTCAGGAGCAGGGTCTTTGCATGGGAGTGGTGGCCCCTCAAGCCTCCTGGCTAACCCCAAGTTCTTACACACTAAGAATAACAAGCATGGAATAGGCGATGATGGTTTTGGTTCGAACAAAGTGTCATCTGCTTCCGCTGATTCGGGCGAAGCTGACTTATACGATCCTGATCAGCCTCTGTGGAATAATAACCATCTCTCTTCACCCAAGGTTGATGATGCCAAGCCTTTATGGAATGGTGTTCCCTCTGATCGTGATGGTTTCAAATCATCTGATGGCTTAGAGGGTGAACCGTCTGGCAGAAGTATTGCCTCTGCAGTTGGTTCGCAGAGTACAAGCTCCTCAGTTTGGGGAAGGATTAAGAATTCTGGAAACAAATTAGATGCCACAGGGAATTTTGATACTACCAAACCTTCTATGGGCTCCCGCAGAAATGAAACAAAAGAAGAGTTAGAATCCAGAGTTCCTGGTACAATCACCCATCAAAGGAAACAATTTGCTTCTGAGGATGCTCCTTCTAAAGCTCCCAGTTTTGCTGCTAATCCAAGGCTGCGAAGCGAAACTACACACAACAACGGGCGAACCACCCAGAAAGCTTTGCGTACTCTATTTGTTAATGGTATTCCCTTACAAAATAACAAAAGGGAGACTCTACTTTCACATTTTCAGAAATTCGGAAAGGTTATAGACATTTATATACCACTAAACAGTGAAAAAGCTTTTGTTCAGTTCTCAAAAAGAGAAGAGGCAGAAGCTGCTCTTAAGGCACCTGATGCTGTAATGGGCAACCGCTTCATCAGGCTCTGGTGGGCTAATAGGGACAGCATTCCTGATAATAGTTTAAGTATTGGTGATATTGTCTCTGCACCACCTCAAGTGGTTGGAGCTTCTGTTATGCCTCAAACATCTGTTGTTGATAGAGGAAAACAAAGTCTCTCATCAGCAGTTCCAAAGGTTAGTGCTGCTGCATCATCTGATGTTCCTATGTCCACAGTTGCATTCCCTTCGGTGACCAATGGCCCAAAGGTGACATCTTTTCCCCAGAAGAAGCTGGACAATCTGGAGCAATTGAAGGAAGAGCTCCGGTTAAAACAGGAAATGCTGGACAAGAAACGTAATGACTTCCGCCGCCAGTTGGATAGGCTTGAGAAACAAGTAAGTTATAAATTCTCCTTATATTTTTTTTTTTTTGGCTTTATAAATCGATGTGATTGTTTGTTCTTGTATCATAGAAAAGCATTCTTGTGGTTAGCCTGCCAATTGAAATTTTTTCACAACTTTCTCCCCTTTAGTATTTAGTTTATGTACTCAATTCTTCGATAAAGGCTAGGATATGGGATGGAGATTAATTGAGCTGTCATTGAAGCAGAGGATAGCCACAGAGGTTTTCAATATTTGGACTTCTAATTTGCAATTCTTTATTTAATTTTTCCCTTTATAATAGCAGGTCAAACCTGTACTTGAGTGAGTTAAAAAGAGCGGTTTGTATACAATGTTATATCATTTTTAGAGAAAGGTATAACGGTTAAAAAGAGAAAATAAAGGACGTACACAGATTTTCATTTAATACCATAGAACTCTTTCTAATCTGAGACTTTTATGACATATTATCATGGTCCTTGTAGAAAACAAATGCTAATAAGCAACACACAAATGAGTTGCACAGATGCAGCTTGGGTTAATCACTTCACATGGAATGATGGGAATATCAAATATTACCAAACCATCAAATTTGGTTGTGTAGGTCCATAAATGTTTATCACTTTATTTTATATTTGAAATGTAGAAGTATGACTTCCATATGGCATAAGTTGCAGGAGTTATTGTTTTGATTATTAGCATGGTGTTGTTTGAAGTAAAGTTTTTCACTCTCCCTGTTAACCCTTAATACAAAAAAATAAGAAATGAAATATATAAAATTCAAGGGTTTTAAGATAGCTTTTGAACCACATCGATAGATGAAGAAAGTGGTGAGTGTTGCCTTTTCTTTTGTCCTTTCTGTGAGATGTAAACTAATGTTTCATGAATAAATAGGTTCAGTACAACAAGTGCTAAATGGGTGAGTTTTGCTGTTTGTTATTCGGCTGAATATCTGTAATTTAATTTATAATCTTGAGCAATCAATTGAAGGGCACTTATATTAGTTTGTTTAAGTTGTTTCGTACATCTGTTTGTATTGAATGTTGTCCTCAAATTTACCAATTGTATTTTATCTCAAGATCAATAAAAATTGTTGTTTATATGAATTGCGCGAGGATTCTTTGTCCTAAAATATTATAGGTATACAATGCCCTGACATCTGTTTGTCTAATATTAGTTTATTTATAAACATTACTGAAAATATTATTGTCCTAAGAATTCAGACTAATACACCATAATGATACTGCTTCAGGACGAAAGAAATTTGGCAATATAGTTCTATAGATGTGTAAACTGAGTTATTTTACACCACACTCTGCATCTGATTTCAGTCTTCTTAAATTGTCTTCTTAAATTGTAATACGTTTGAACACATTTAAAAGCAATATGAATGTTAAAGATTATCAAGTGTTCCCTAGCAAAACTTTACCTTGGATGGAATTTTCGAGAACCATACAGTCTTGAAGATGGTCCACAATTTCTTGAGGCCTATCCTTTATCAACCATTTGTAATTTCATTCTATTGATATAATTCCGTTCCTTCAGGGTTCTAGCTCCAAAAAACATATACATGGTGCTATGTCGACTTAAACTGAAAAGATTCAACCAAAAATTTCAGGTTTTTGTTCATAACTACATAGCATCTTGTTTTCACCATTGCCGAATGGGTCGTTTTCTAATGTGCCAATAAGAGGAGGATCCAAGCCCCAATCAGAAAAATCTTTTCTGAAGCGTTACATGCAATTAGGAATTGATAAATTCTGAGCCCAGTGGTCGGCAACGGTATCATATTTTTCGTCCTTGCATTACATGACTGGATCTGACATTCAAGAGTCTGCCTGTATCATGCTAGTATTTGACCATCTTACCATTGCCCAATTTGAACCTTCTAATCCTAATCTATATGACGAAATGCCAAAGTAAATTTTAGGATAATTTTGCAGCTTTGCTCTTTCATCATAACTCGCTGAGTCGTTCTCACTCTTTTCATCCTTGAGAATTCTGTCCGAAGCCCAAAGTTTCATCTAGAGTCTAGTGTCTTACACTCTGCTGCTCTAGGAAATATCTTGACCATAGTTAATCTGTGTAAAAGGTAGAAAAATAGTATCACTATCTGTTCCCTCTGATATGCCGCAAAGAGTTGTGTGGCATTTGGTCAACGTTTTAGAATTCGATGCGAATTGGTTTGTCCGTGATTGGTGTCTGATATGTTGTTGATGTGGCATCAATTAGGGTTTTCCATCAGGCTAAGAGGAGGTTGTGGAGTATCATTATGTTTGGATACTTGAGGGAATTTGGCTTCATCGGGGACACTTTCAGGGGAGGTTTATGATATATATTGCTGGTGATCATTGTAATCAAAGACTTCTTTTTCTTTGATGCAAATGTTGACATGAATACAAAGACATCACCTTCGAGTCTTGAGTGATTTCCTGGGGGAGCATATTATTATTCTGCCTTTAAATGTGTTTTATTTTGGATTTTGATGTATGTATTCTGTAGGAAATGAAATGTTTATTTACCTCCAATGAAATCAAAACGATACACAGTAGGAATTTTTTTTTTTATTCGTTATGATCATCATCTCAGCTTCTATTGGTCTGTCATGTTTATTTGTTATTGTTGTTGTTGACTTCTTGTTGCTGCTGCTACTCTTAATATATTATTATAATTGTACATCGTTACTCATTGTTGATCTTTTCCCCAGACTATAACAAGTAAGGGTGTAGCAACAGCTGAGCAAGGTGCTAAAAGACTTAAAGTTGGGATGAGGACAGATCTCGCTAGAAGTGTCACTTCTAATCCCATTAGTTCTGTTACTGCTGGGCATCTGCCGGGAGCTGAGAAAACAGCAGAAAAAAACCATTCTGTGGAGAAAATTATGTCCCCCAGTTCAAAAGTGAATTCAGCGATGGTGCTACAGTCACCTAAGAATTTGAAGCACTCCACTCGTGCCTCATCGTCACTAGGGACTCCTGTGGCAAACAGATTTAAATTGGACAATCGTTCTACTTCATTTAGAATTCTTCCACCTTTACCAGCTGATTTTGCAGATGTAAGATGCTCTTCCTTAAACTTTATTTTTATTTTTCTTATTTTTTATTAATAATTACAAAATTATGTGCACATAAACATTCAAGTCATCTTCGGTCATGCTTGCTATTAGCGAACTGCATGCATTGCCTAAATTTTGTCATATTATTGAGTAACTTTTTAGCAGTAAATAAGTAGTTATACTTTGATCAGAGAGTGTACAAAGCTCTGGGATATGGGAACCTTTGAGGGTGCCCCACTGCCCTTCTTATTATTGGCAACTGTGGAGGTAATGTGGAAGAGACTCTTGGTTCTGATCCTCGGTTGAAACGAGCTTCTCTTCTTTTCCTTGGCCTGGAATTGCTACTGTTAATTGGATAAAGTAGAGGATAAAGGCTATTTGTATTGGTGTTGCCGAAGGAAGTATGGACCCAACATCTATAAGCTTGTCTGCTGGGAGTAGAGGGGTTATTGCTGTTTGGTTTGTGAAGATATTCAGGTGAGGATATTTGAAGGTTAATTGTGTTGGTCTTCCAGTTAAAACAAATTAATGTGCTCTCGTTGTGTTTATGGCACATTTTAAGAGAGAGGAGAGAGAAAGAGAGGGGGGAGGGTGAGGATATGATTGAGTTGCTCTAAGTAAGAAAAGGGGCAGTGCGGCTGGTCAATTGTCTGCTGAAGCTGTTGAGTTGGAAGAAGCATCTAGTCATGTCTATTAAATGTTTAATGTGGAATATTAGGAGTTTGGGAAGTCTGGAATCAGTTGAAATGGCCAACGAAAAGCTGTTGAGGCGACTACTACTATTTGATTATATGGAATTATGGACATGGATGGTATGATTGAAGAATTGGCTGTGAGTCAATAAAGGCAATCTGGGGGTGCAACTATAGTACACAACTTTCCAATGTATTCCCAGACTTGAACCTTTGCCATCCCAACTTGGGGTCTGGTATGATAATATTGTTTTTGTTATAATTGGCAAAATATATTAAAAATAAAATAAAATGGAATTTTTTTAGCTGTAGTAAATATTTAGCGGAACTTAGGTGCTAGGCATTTGTGAAACCACTAATTGGTTGTCCCCATCGCTATGAACTTACCTTTAGGGATTTCTAAGTTGTAGCTTTCTGTCAAGTGGATCGAGGACCAACTTAAGGAAGTTGTCTTGGTTCTTGGTCTGTTGTCTATAGCTAGATTTCCTTAGGTCATAGTGTTGCTAAAGGGTAACACTACGATATATCATATATGTTAGGTACTTAGATTTGGTCTCTTCAAATGTGGTGATTTTCTCATGGTTAGGTATTCTTAATCTTAAGGTTGATTATTGAGGGAGACGTGAAGATTTTCTTTTACGGCTACTTTTAAGCGGAGAAGTTGGTAGCTGTAAAAAGGTAGAAGAAGTTTGTTAATTTTAAGGAACAACAGTGTGCTGCATTAGCATCACTCACAGTGAGCTTTGGAGATCAACTCTTTGTTGTCTGTAGCATGGTTTGATTCCTTCAATCACACTCATCAATAAAATCAATTGTCTTACCGCAATATTTTTTTAAGTTAGGCGTGTTTGGACGGCCTCTAAAGATGGAAGATTCTCGTGACAGCCATTCTATATGACATTAGGTCCTACGCACTCCCCTGAGTCAATCATTTATGCGTCCAAAATGCTGCACTCCAGGATCTCACTATTCTTTGAGTCTTTGTGTGCATTGCCACTAGATGATTAGTAAACCACACTCAGGGAGAGCTTTTATTGGTATATTTTCTAATGGTGGTTGATAAATATTACCTATCTTCTTGGAACATTTGCATCTCCTTTTCTTTGCATTCTCATTGTCTTGGGTCATGCAAGGTAAAATGATAGATCCATTTGTTTGGCATTTTGTAGCATTCTTAGCTTCGGAAATGTAGTCACTTCGAGTATTATTTTTTGAGACTCTCGTCATAGGGATGAACAAACTATGAAGTACATATGTGTCGTGTCATGACTCTTGAAGTGTTGTCCCAATTGTGACAATTCACACAGTTCAGATTGAAATATATGTAAAAGGTGGCAGCAACTAGGACTCACCTAAGATGTGGACAGTGGTTAGAGTCAAATTTATACAATGGGAATTAACAGGACGAGTTTGAAGATGGTATATTGTTTTCCTGCTCTTAAATTCTGAATAGTTGTTACCTCACAGCCGCCTGCACTCATAAAATTTCTACATCCTTACATTATCTGCATATATGTCTCAGCTGTTGGTTTTTACTTTTTAACTTTTTTTGAGCTTACTAAGCTTCACAAAGATGGAAAAATATTCTTGAGTATGGTAGGGGCTCATTTTGTACTACATCATTCAAAATATGGAGAAGATACGGCATTGGACACCCGATATAAGCAATTCGGCAGTTTTTCGGCAATAGGAAGAGATCATGTATCAAAAAAACAAAAAAAGGAAGAGATCATGTATCATTCCTTTTGTGATACTCTGGGCCTCTGTGGTATTTGGCTGGAACAAAATCGTTGTCATTCAGGGTACAGTTCGGGATGTGACATCAAGGGTTACTTTACCTTTGGTGTCAAATATAGCCGGACTTTAGGGGTATTCCGTTTTCGACATTAGTGTTCTCGTGGATTCAGCGCTGTTAGATCCTGGATGATTGCTTGGTTCTCTTGTGGTTTTGTGTGTAGTTGTGTCTTTCTTGTAGTATGCGTCGCTTTGACCAGGCATAGCTCATCCCTCGGTCCTTTTGTATATATGTTTCTTTATTTTTCCATTTCTTACCTCTCAAAAATAGATAAAAATAAATTTATATTAGCCTTTGACAGAGTAAGTAAAGGGCGATATGTTTTCGTATTTTTAGGCTGTAGAAGGATATGTATACAATCTGTAAACATACATGTTCTATATTTGGACTTGTGGACAATTATGAAAAATTTACTTGGACAATAGGTTATGACTAATAGGCTCAATTTGATCTGTGACTCTATTACATGTACCAAAGTTTTTATTGGAAGTTGAAATGAATCAACTAATTTCTATGTTTTCCAGGTTGCTATATTGAAGGAACACTTCTCAACATATGGTGACATCTTTGTTGTTGAGCTAGAGGATATTGAAGCTGATACTGGCGCCGAATGTTCTGAGCCATCTGGAAGCCTTTCTGCTCGAATAACTTTCACAACACGTCGTGGGGCTGAGACAGCATTTTCAAATGGCAAATGTTGGAAAGGTCATAATTTGAAGTTTTCTTGGGTGGTAGTTAACAGCATTTCCACCAAAAGTGGCAGAGAGAATTCTCCAACCACTCCCAAGGGTCCTCCTGATGCTGAAATTTCCTCTGAGAGTACTGCCCCTGGGTCTTTATCAGTTACAGGGGTGTTAACTACAAGTGTTTCTCATGTTGCTGCTTCCATTGGAAATGGAGAACCTGAAAAATCTAATGGAACAGATGCTACTGAGTGCATGGATCCATTAGAAACGTGTCGCTCCGGTCGAATTCCTTTGTCATCCTATCAAACATCTTCTCCTAAAGCAGATACACCAATTATTGAAGATGGCATAGATGTTGAAATCGAACGATGAGGTGAGTTTACTATTATGAAAACATATTTCTTTGCCTGCATTGCAATTAGCTTAAATATGTTTTCCAATGTACCAATGAGTAAATATGTCAAGTTTCATGCTTTATTGAGGTTCTTAATATTTTAGTTTGTGAAATTCATCGACTAGGTCAGAGGGGCTTTCTGTTTGTTTTACGTGAAATGAATTTGGTATCTGTGAGCCATAGACTAAAATCCAATGTGAAACATTTTCGTAACAACTGTACACCCCTGAAAAATTTTCTTCTATTCCTGGATTCTATCTGTTCACATTAGATAGACATGATTTTTTATTTAAGTTTTATAAATTTTGTTGGTTCTCTGCTGAAGTAAGGTTAAGCAATATTCAACATTTTATGTAAATATTCAGTGCTCCTTAATGACATCAACAGTCATGAGCACTGAGCACTGAACATCTTTCCTCGCATTATTTCTTCTTCAATTAATAATGGCATACATATTCTTAAGTTTGGATCAGTGTCACAGTCAATTGGATAGGAAGTCCAAAATATTTCAAGGTTTCAATCAATTAAGCTTTGATATTGGTTCATCTGACATCTATTGAAGAATCCTCACTGATACTGTAAAGCTATATTACCAACTCAAACATTTTCAGGGTCTGGAGTTTTTTTTTTTTTTTTGGTTTATATCGATGTGTTTATCGACAATCAAAGAGAAGATTTGTTGAATTGGTCAACTGATTCTCGACCAAGTTATCATCCTCATCCAGTTTCAGATGTTTTGAATCGACTCTGTGCTGATCCGCGTTAAGATTAGTTTTTTGAGTCAGGTATCACCGATCCCTTGTCAAATCGGCCGGTTCAAACAAGAACCGGCCGAGTCTTAAAACACCATGCCATATTTAAAAACCTAAATGCATTTTGGTGGATTAACTTTAATGCAGTCTTGAAATGTTTTTTATGACATTTGATTTTTATTTTGCGTTCACTCGGATGGGTGTTGTCACCATAAAATTTGATGTCGTCGGTTTTTAATATATTTTATTTTCGATGAAAATTTGTGAATGTAATCAATACCAGATGTCATTAAGATGTTTTGAAAACAGCAAAGGTTATATAAATAGTGGGGGCGCGGGAGTTGGAGAGCCTTTTATCTTTTTTAAGCTGCCCAACCAAATTTTGGGAGTTGAGTGGTTAAGAAGCACCAAAGTCCAATATGGAAGAAATCCCAGCTTCTCTTTCAGTTGTAGAAGGAAATCGATCATAGGTGTTGACCTATTAAGCTTTGTTCATTTTTTACAATTGCTTGCAAAAGAAAAAAATAATCATCATAAATGAAAAAAAGGTGGAATCTTGTTTGTAAATGCCAGGGCTGTCATTTGGAGTTTGTTAGTTGTTAACTGCTACCCTCAACTTTGAACAAAAAAAAGAAGCTTATCCTTTTTCTTCCACTGATTTTGAATTCATACATCGTTACCGAGTGGAGCCCTCGTGTTAAATGAGTTAAACATGAAAAATATTTGTGGATCACTATACTGTATTACTGTACGCAACTAGGCATTGGCTGCTGGCCTGTCTTCGATTAACTTTGCATCGATTTCTCTATGTTGATGCAATAGTTCTTGGAAGTTTTGAATGTATCTGAATCCTTCACGGGGGCTCATTTGAGCATGGATTCTTATGTAAGCTTATATACACTAAGATTAAGGTTGCAGTATAGAATTCGGCATGTATGAAAGTCATTTTGTCAACGATCTTTAAAAATCACTACTCTAATGACAGCCCACAATTGCTTGATTATTAAGATTCACATCGAGGTGTTAGATCATAATATCTTTAAACATCTATGATAGTATAAAATATTCGTAGAAGTTAGTATAACTTTCCAATGGAATTTGACTCCTTGGCCGCTTTAGCCTTTTTCTATTGGAGTACTCAAAAAGTGAGCCACCAAATAAACTGAGACGCTTGCTGAAGAAACCAATTCTTGATGTTTTTCTTGCAGTAAAGATTTTACTGCCACTAAATACATAATGATAGTTCCAACATGTGCATGGTTTCTTAGAATAGAGAAGTAAAAACTCCATTTATCTTTATTTTACACCACTTGCATAGGGCTATTGGCTAAAGTATTCGTTATGTATCAATACATAATTACAAATATCTTTAAAACATGTCTGATATTAAGTTACAAACTTTTCATGTTTTCTTAAGGTTGGTCACATATATCGTAAGTTCATAACTCATGAGATTAAATTTTGAGAGAGAAGTTTCCAAGCAAAGGAAAACCTTGAAGGTGTTTATTTAGTGTAGGGTAGGGGTGTAGAATAAGTTCATAGCTTCATGTGTGTCTTAAACCACTATATTCTTGTGTATCACAATATCGCTAATGCTTATTGAAAGGCTAAATACCATTTTTATTTCTTTAACATTATTGGTGGGATATTGGGATCTTATTGTTGAAGTTGTTTGTTTACTTTGTACGGTTGTGTTTAGTGTTTTCTCTTTTAATCATAAATTTTTAGAAGTATCATGAAGTAACCTTGCAACTGCAGGTTATCAATACTTGATGGGAGATTGAAGATACATACAAGTGGTGACCATTGCCTGCAAGAGGTCTAGTATCTAACACTTACTTTGTGTAGGAATACAAATTTTATATGTAGTTTCTGATGTTTTTATGTGAATTATCTGTTTATCAAATTTTGTATCTAACTTTCAAGATTAACATTAGCAGTATCAGTCAGATATTGAATTCTTGTGAAAAATGTCGAAAAACAGCGGGTCTTGTCATCGATGTCCTAGGATTATAATTGAGAAATTCTTGAAGGCCATTTGAGTGCTTCCTTTGTACTTCTCTTCATGTAATTTTTAATTCCATTTGGATATACAGTACAGTAGTTTTCTTATGTGAATTATCTGTTTATCAAATTTTGTATCTAACTTTCAAGATTAACATTAGCAGTATCAGTCAGATATTGAATTCTTGTGAAAAATGTCGAAAAACAGCGGGTCTTGTCATCGATGTCCTAGGATTATAATTGAGAAATTCTTGAAGGCCATTTGAGTGCTTCCTTTGTACTTCTCTTCATGTAATTTTTAATTCCATTTGGATATACAGTACAGTAGTTTTCTCCTTTGATGACTGTAACCTTCCAGTTCCATCCTTCGATGTGCATTGTGAAATCTGTTGAACGTGATGCTATATTGTAGATGGATATGTTAATGGAGTCAAACTTGCCATCTATGTAGTTTAGAATTTAGATGGCTACAATATTAACTTTCAAATCATTGTGAATGTCTTCTGTTCGAACCAAGTGAAGTGCTGAACTTTTGTGCATCCTAGGCTTGATACCTATTGCAGCAATGCAGCCTTCTACACTGCATCTTCTAGATTGTCAATTAGAGGAGTTAAATTTAAATGTTGGCCTGTAAATATCATTTTGATGGTTGTAAATGGAGGAAAACTAAGAGAAGAAAAAAGAAAAGGAAGAAAAAGGGAAAATAGAAGAAAGGGGGAAAAAAAGAAAAGAAAAAAAAAAGAGAAAAAAGGAAAAAAGGAAAAAAAAAAAAAAAAAAAAGACAAGAACAGAATGTAAGTAAAAAAAAAAAGCTGAATTAAGAGAAGAGATAAGGCTGGCAGGCAGTTTTTCTCTGAAGTTAAAATAAACATGAGAAGAGCAACAACTATATACGCTTTACTTTTTGTAGTTTGCTGTTCTTTGTCAATTTTGTTTGAAGCCTGTGAAGGAAAGACTGTCGCGAAGGTTTCTCTCTTGTATTGAACTTGATTGTCATTCTCTTAGTGTGTCTCTTCCTGTGTACACAGACTGATGTGAATACTTTTAATGGTCGTCAGATGTTTGTCCATTTTCTGTACATGTTACCCTTGTGCACTGGGGTCATATTTTTGTATCATAATGTAGATCCCTGATTTTGCAGAGGTAAAACTACTTAACGCCCGAATCACAGTCTACTTTTATCCTTTCTGCAGTCCAGTTTGATTCTGATCTTACCATGCATTGTTCTGTATTATAGTTGAATGCTGTGTTGGCCTGACCAGCTCTCTCACCTAGCCAACATTTCACACCAATGCTCTGAAGTTTCAATCCTTTTCTCTAAATTTAAGAGTGCATTACTTAGCAAAATAAAAAAAACATTGAGAAACAGGAATTATAACTTATGTTAATGGTGTTGTCCTCGTACGATTTACTCATTGTCCATGGCTTTGGAAGATTTATACTGTGGTGCATATGTAGTCAGTCACTTGGTCTTCATCAAAAAATTATGAACATACCGGCTTTATTATACTCAATAATGTAACAGGACTATACGAGTTTGAAGCTAATCGCCTCACTCTATCTTGCCAATGGCTATGTTTAGAACTCCTTGATGGTAATGCGGTGGCCACTTACAGGACTATACGGGTCAAAAAAATACAAACCATCCTTGTGAACATACCAACCACATACTACATGAGAATATGAGATACATTTATCATTTTCGGTGAAGCTTTGGTTGTAATTAGTTACTTCCCTTCCATCAAATTGAGTGATATTCATAAGAACTTAAAAATGTTTTTCTCACATGGAAAAGAGAAAGCCTGCCGCTCACTTCAAGCAAAGTACACTATGAAATTAGCATCTTTTGAAAACTAAAACTGAGGTTTATCTTTGTACATCTGACGTCTGAACTCCCCTTTGCACCTTCTTCGGAATTTATAAATGCTTATGTCTTACTGAGGTGCAATTGTGAAAAGTCCAAGTTGTCAATAATTTCAGTTGGCAAAAGGTTTTAGTAATCCTGTGTATTTGTACTTTGTAACAAATAGCAGTGGTGTTTGGTTGGCTATGGGGTTTATATATCATTCAAAACTAATTAATCCTCTCTTCTAAAACCCCAGAAGCCCACAAACATTTCTCCCAAACAAATATAATTGATCAAAAGGCATTAACCATGTCTACTGATAAAATGTTCTTAGATCATTCTGCCTTTGTAACAGGGCTAGAAGTATAGAAAAAACCTGGGTATAGTTACTAGTGAGGTACATTCAATGCTTCCTAGCAAATAGTTTCCAAACACCATTCAATCAAGGGAGCATACTTTCTGAAATGTCTGAAATTATTATTACACAACCAAACCATACATAATTCACTAAAATTACATAATTAAGAGTTAAGACACACATATGACATCAAACTTCATTCAACCTTCTTCGAACCCACCCATCAACGATGAGACAGATGGTTAATCATATAGCTCAAAACATAGCACTGGATACCTGTGCCACTCCAAAAGTTGAAAATACAACTCACACCTGAGTCCTGGCCATGTAAAATAATATGCAGTTCCCTGTCCACTGTAGTGGTTACTCACTCATTCAATGGAACTTTTTCAACTGAGAGACATGCGTTCGAAGTTCAATCACTGTTCTGAAAAGTTTCACCAAGTCGGTTGTGTGGCACACTGGCACACGAGGAACATTTTGACCTGAGTAACAGAAATACATGTGACAAGCATTCTTACGTTTTTCGATTATAGAACAGGGTGCCAGTGTGCCACCCAAAAAATCCATGGGAACAGGGTTCGGGGTTGTTTCCAGACAAGACATCATTAAAAGGAATATCAGTTTTTTAATTTCAGACCATGTAATCTAGCTTAGTTTTGTTATTGCAAGAGTTCCATTGTATACTCATTGCCTAATTACATATAACATCCTACTGTAGATTTTTATATCATGGTGGTCAGAATATCTCAGTACTCTTTGTAAACTACTACTATTTGCTCTGTAATAAAAATGTTCAATTGCCAACAACAAAAAAGAAGAAGACAAAAAAAAAAAAAAAAACAGAACAAGGGGAATCAATCTCAACTGACAAGCAAGTTAATCTGTAACGCCCCTGAAATCCAATCCTAGGTGATCAATCCAAAACCGGACTCCAAAGTCATAATTTTTACCATATGTCCTCCATGGACAGTAGGCTCACACTACTGTCACGTGATAACAAACCATATAGCCAACATCCATGCAAGACATGATAATAAAATAACAGAAATAACTAATAACAACAGAGGAAGACTTATTTTGCAAAAAAAAAAAAACAGCGGAAGACTAACAAATCTGAATATCTGAACAAATGAAATAAGAGTGAATCCAAATACTGAAACTAAAAGACAAATTGAAATAAAATAAGTCTCGCCACACAGGCTACCCTACTATCATCTCCTGGATAACTACTGGACTAAGAGCAACGACCAACACCTAACTACCAACCAAAACATCCCCATCGTTCGCTCCGCTAGACGACTCACTTGCCGCCTGAAAGAGGAAAAGGGTTAGACATAAAGTCTAAGCAAGGTATATAACTTGGGTTTCGATCTTGACTCCAGGAATAGAATCCGCACACCCAAAGTTAAAATAGAGATAAATATCAATAACATAATATATATACATACTAACAATATCATCAATCAATAATAAATGTATAATAGTAAACAAACATGTGCCACCGCACTGCTGACCGACCAGCTATGTGCCACTTGCACCTGTGCCCACCGACACTATCAGGTTTAAAGGATCGACATCCCCAACCATAGGTACCACCGTACCACATCCAACACTAAGGATATAAATTGGCTAACACTATAGCCATGTGCCACTTGCACCAAACTCTACACAAAGAGTCCCAACATCATCAAATATCAAATAAACATTCATCATTTCATCATGTTCATTAATTAATGAATACAAGTCCATTTTCAGTATAAATATTCAATAATTGTTCTAGAATCTCGGTCTGTAACATATCCAGTAAATTTAGAAATCAGTCGACTGGCGACTGACCTCCAATCAACTCCAGTTTTTATTTAAAAGAGCAAATTCAATCTGTAACATATAATACACACTAACATGATGCCCTAATCATTCAAACACGAATTCCAGAACATATAAACATGTCTAAAACTTAATTCAGCATGTAAATCATCTTTAAACATATTTCCACGTAATATATTATTGTTATTTACAATTAAAATTTATTATCACTTTTAATTAATTAATCATGCCTTCAAAGTAGAAATTACAACAATACCAATATTCCCAATTCAGCAAGATAACATATTTATGAATTAACTATCAAGATAAACCAATATCTATCATGACAAGAGATTATATATATATAAATTATTAGCATGTTAATACACAACTTAACTTCATCTAAACCTACAATCAAGATGGAAACGCAAGTTAGATAACTTGCCTCAATCTAAGCAATAAAATTAACTCTGAACTTCAAATAATCCAATTCCAATTGCAAGTAATCCAAGCAAGCAAACCAAAACAAACTCTATCATTTCATCAAACTCTACACAAAGAGTCCCAACATCATCAAATATCAAATAAACATTCATCATTTCATCATGTTCATTAATTAATGAATACAAGTCCATTTTCAGTATAAATATTCAATAATTGTTCTAGAATCTCGGTCTGTAACATATCCAGTAAATTTAGAAATCAGTCGACTGGCGACTGACCTCTAATCAACTCCAGTTTTTATTTAAAAGAGCAAATTCAATCTGTAACATATAATACACACTAACATGATGCCCTAATCATTCAAACACGAATTCCAGAACATATAAACATGTCTAAAACTTAATTCAGCATGTAAATCATCTCTAAACATATTTTCACATAATATATTATTGTTATTTACAATTAAAATTTATTATCACTTTTAATTAATTAATCATGCCTTCAAAGTAGAAATTACAACAATACCAATATTCCCAATTCAGCAAGATAACATATTTATGAATTAACTATCAAGATACAACAATATCTATCATGGCACGAGATTATATATATATAAATTATTAGCATGTTAATACACAACTTAACTTCATCTAAACCTACAATCAAGATGGAAACGCAAGTTAGATAACTTGCCTCAATCTAAGCAATAAAATTAACTCTGAACTTCAAATAATCCAATTCCAATTGCAAGTAATCCAAGCAAGCAAACCAAAACAAACCTTAGATGATGATTAAGCTTCTTCTTCTTATTACGCCTTTTCTTTAAAGTTGAACAAGATGATTTTCGTGATAAAACCCTAGCTGATAATATCGTGCTTTATAAATAAACATTATGGGCCGGTTTCCAAAATAATACCACGAATAACCGTCTGAGCACAATTGCCCAGTCAACTGGACTCCAGTTAACTGAACACTGAAAATCTGCATCCTAGTAAATATAGCTAATACACAGCAAGCATATCAAGTACATACACACTGCAACTACACACAATATCACAAGTATGCAAATAACGGGTATTACAGAATCGCAATCTAGGTGACATTTTGTAGGCACTCCATTCATAAGTATCATTAATGTTGGCGTTTCTTCCTTTCTATCTTGTTCTCCCTGTTGGAGAAATAGGTCTGACAGACCTGTTAGACTGTCTCCTTGTATTGAATGAACAAAGTGTATTTTACACTTAGTCCCACATGTGTTGTGGGAAGTGAGTAAAGATGTTTATATACAAAATTGTAACACTAAGGGTGTTGCCCTTTGGGTTATCAAGTTTTCACGCAATAGCACAAGGCTATGCAATTAATTGTCCACCACACACGCGCGATAGCACACGCGCCACCGTCGGCTTGGTTGATAAGATAACTTATCTTTTTGGTCCACCTTTTATTTAATTAAATTGTGAATGGGTTCACTGGATCATATTAAACCTTTACACTAACAAATGTGTCTATTCATTTTGAAACGGTTCGTCCAATGGGTCTGACCCGTTTCATTAAGTCTGCAAAAGATGTGTCTGTTTAGAAAAGACGTTTTCCAACAGGTGTGTGTCTGTTGTGAACAAGCACGACTTAGCCTATAAATTAAGTGCTATTCTGGCCATTCAGACTAAGTCTGCTTCTCTCTCTCTCTCTCTCTCTCTCTCTCTCTCTCTCTCTCTCTCTCTCCATAGAAATTCGAAGTGTTCTTCTTGTTTGTTCGCCAGTACTCTGCTATTACAGTGTAGTCTAGCAGAGTGTAGAACAGTTGTATCTTGGGAGACTAATCGTCCAGTATCTCTGTGCACCATAGCATGGACGTAATATTGTCTTAAGGATATTGCCTCGGCAAGCCTCTGTTCATATCCTTAATCATCAAGTTGTGTACTAAGTGTTACTGTGTTCGTGAATTTATTTAATAAATATTATTTGTTTTCTGTTTGTGTTATTAGAATCTCTATTTCTGAAATTCTTGTGTTATATCCATGAGTTCATACAATATAATCCCAACACTCCCCACCCCCAGAATATAGAAGTTAGAATCATGAAAGCCAGAAATACAAACAGGGTTAAACTTCTGATCCTTTTCTTCGTTATTAGGGCTCGAGCAAATGCTTCCCCTGTCATTGCTAGTTGTACTGTTGAGCTTGAAAATCGAGTGTTTTTGCATTTATATAAGGATTGGTAGATGCAGGTCTGTAATTAACAACTATTTTGAGAAATAAAGTAATGTAAACTTGCCAAGTGTAATTATTCTATACTGAAATGAAATCTATTTTGAAGAAAATAAAATAGCAATTAAATCATAAACATAATGTTGCAAGTGATGCACTGAAGCCAGTACACCTAAACAACTAGTACTAAATCAATTGTAAAAGGGTTCTATCCAAATCCTTTTGCAATCCTTTGTAGCAAGAGAACCATAATGCTTGGAACAACATCGACTTTTTCGCTTTTTAGAATCATCACCGAAAGGGAAATGCTTCTGTCATCTGGTCGTCCCAACAATAGAAAATCTTATTTCTCATTTCTTTTTGCAACTTTGTACCTGCAACTGTCGCTGGAAAGGATGCATTGCAACCACCCAGGAATAATACTGTAACGCCCTGGGATTTCGTCCTCGCTCATCTGCGCCTTGATCCAAAACCCTCTACTGCTGGATATCCGCAGTGACTAAAAGGGGACAATATTGACATTGGCGAGCGGTATGGTGCTCGACACTCCGGGATGAGCGAGGAAGAAATCCCGGGGCGTTACAAATACGCGGTTGTCTAAACTACTCAAATGCTTCCAAGTCATATTTAAACGATCAAGACTATAAATTGCAAAGTAGTGATCATCATTCCAACTGCTTATATAAATCAATAATATCTCTCCATTAGACACAATCAAATGAGGCTTAATACTAGTTCTCCGATGCAAAACCTTAAGTTCTAGCTTATTGATAAATACACACCAAGATTGTTTAGCAATGTTGTAAGTCCATAGTGTTCCATTTTGACCTAAACAATAAAATGTCCCTTCCAAATAAATCACACTGCGGAAACGGTACCACCTGTTACAATCAAAGGTGCAAGTAATCCACACCATGTCCTTACGCGTACATGTTTTGATAAAAACTTTGGCACTTTTAGGCGGAGCATTTAAAACGAAAATAGACACAATCTAAATCAGTAGGGGGTGGAAGTGAATGTTGCAATTTCAAAAGTAGAGTCCAAAGGAGGTGAATCAATAAAGCTTCCATTTGGTGAAAATGGACTGTATAAGAATAAAGAATCGCGATTTTCATATTGAGACATCAAAATCCAACCATGTTTACAAGTATGGACTAGTATATCATCAAAGTTCTTACTTTGTAGACGCTCGTAATGGACAATAACATTGTAACTCTTCTTATAAACTGGATCAAACAGTTTAAAAGAACTCCATGAGTTAGGAATGAAGGCTAATAACATTGTAACGCTTCTTATAAACTGGATCAAACAGTTTAAAAGAACTCCATGAGTTATGAGTGAAGGCCATAGCGAATGAGCTTGTGGCTCAATGGTAGCACCCCTCTCACAAAGTGGAGAGGTTGTGGGTTCGAAACACGTCAATAGCTGATTGTTGATATAAGTTTCCACACATAATTTAAAAAGGGGTAGGGGTCCCCTCAACCTCGCTTGCCAATAAAAAAAAAAAGTGAAGGACATAAGCAATGGCAACTGCTTCACTGGTGGAACACTAAGGTGCTGTTTGTTTCTTTGTCTAGTAGCTTATAGCTTATAAGCTACTAGCTACTAGCTATAAGCTTGAGGATGGAGCTTATAGTAACCGCCACTTTTTTAACCAATTTCTACTAGAAAAGCTTATAAGACCATAACTAGAAGTAAAAACAAACATACATTTGGGTTTTCTAATAGCTTATAAGCTATCAGAAGTAGTATAACTGAAAAAACAAACAGCACCTAACCAACCCTTACAAACTGCTTTTAGATGAACTTGATCTATGTAGAATAAACGGTTTGCAATATTTTTTATGATATCTAAAGGAAGATCTGACCATGATTTGTTCACTCCATTGCCTTTGCTACATCTTCTTTTCTTGATCACCATCTAAAACTTTGTTTATTGTTTTCTTGATAGATTCGTGAAAGTATAGAGTAGAATAAAATTGTTTCAAGAATTTTCATGTACAGTATTCCTAAAAATAAGTACTGTATTCAGCTTTCAAGAATATCTTTTTCCAAAACTTGATATATATCCTCAATAACATTTTTCTTGAAACTGTTTCAAGAATCTTTCCCAAAAAAACAGGACTCTCGTTCAGCAAATACATGCATTGATGCATACACAAAAATATTTTGACTTCAGTGTTTTGGGCCCAAGGACAAAATATAAGGTTTCATTAGGCCCAATGACACGGGTAACGTTTTGTTAGGCTCAAGGACAAGCCTATATAATGACGCATATACCCTTGCTAGTGTTTTAACAGCTGTAACAATCTAGCAACGTGGGACGGTTACGTTATGACGGTTGTAACAATCTGCTAGTGTTTTAGAATCGAGAGAAAGTTTTTTTTTTTTATTTTCGAACAAAACTCTCTTTCTCTCCTCTCTTTCTCTACTGCAAGTTTACAACAATAACGATTACGAGTTGATTTCTTAAGATTTCTTAGGATTTTCTTTAATTTCTTAGGATTTTGTTGATTAGAAGTCTGATTCTCTCTAGAATCGAAAACCTAGATCTACAATGGCAAGAAATAAACAATTTCCAAGAAGTACAAATCATCCTGGAACAAAGAGAAAACGGAAGAATGGTGATACAACAAAGCGAAAGTATGATGATGATTTTGAAGAACAAATTTCTGATTTTGAAGAAGAAATTTTTGATTTTGAGGTAAGTTATGTTTTACAATTTATAATTTTAATGTAAATTTTTTTCTTGAATAACTTCTACATCACATGTTCTTGCTTAATTACTTCACAGTTTTTAATTTTTTATCTAAATTGTCTTTGATGTTAAATTCTACTTCAAGCTTTACTTCAGATTTAATCAACATGTTCTTGCTTAATTTTACTTCACAATTACTGTTTTTTTTTAATGTAAATTATAAATTATCTTTGATGTTAATTTATTTAACGCATTGATTAATAGATTAATCAACTGTTGATTAATGTTCTAATCATCTTAATAATTGCAGCACAATGGCATGGTCTTCTCCAGATGCAGATTTGATGATAATTGCTTCACAACTAAATGATCTTATGACGGGAAATACATCGATTATCAGGTAACAAGTTCTCTTTATTTTATATTTTTATTCTAAACCATAAACTCCCTCCACATTTTTTAATGCTAACAAGTTTTTTTGTTTTTTTTTATCTATGTGTATGTATGAAGATTATCGATTGGTATGCAAGAAAGCTTATAGAAAGCTATGAGAGAATAAGAGTCCTAGAACCCAATCAAAGAAATATTGTCATCTTCTCAGCTTATGCATGGGTATGTAATTTCCATTACGTTTCTTCTCTTGTATTGTTTCATTGCTACATTATTCAGTTTTATATTCTTCTTACATTAGTTGATTACTACATTAATCAACCACGTATTCTTTTCTGTTTAGTTGATTAGTACAGTAATCAACTAATGGTTAACCATGTATTATTTTCTGTTTAGTTGATTAGTATAGTAATCAACTCTTACATCAATTGATTGATACAATAATCAACCTTATTTTCTTTTCTGTTTAGTTGATTAGTAAATTAATCAATAGTTCAATCTCATGAATTTTTTCTTGAACAAAATACAGACATGGTTGAGAGACTTTAAAAATCAGAAGAAAGGAAAGAAGGACCAGAAGAATAAGGAAGACAAGTACTGGAGTGATGTAATTGAGAAGTTCACAAAAAAAAAGTCGCTTTTCTTGTTTCCATTCAACACTTCAAGAACTGATACAAACAAGGCTGGGTATCATTGGAGCCTTCTTGTGCTTGAAAAAAATGAAGGATGGATGCTTTACAACTCCCTTTCCGGAAACAAACCTTTCGACAAACGTGTTCTGAAAGATTGTAAAGCCATTGTGAGTAAAATTTCTTAAACTATTTTAGTTTTATAAAGTAATATAATTATTCAATATTGTCACATTTGAAACAGGCTGAATACGTCACTCCATTGCTAAACAAGAAGCTCATCAAACGTGGGGATGTTCGTTATGAAAGTGGACCTATAGTGCAACCACAAGATCTTCCGCATCAAGGCTCTTCGTAAGTTTCATAAACTTGAATTGTCATAATTGCAATTTGAATTTTTGGTTAATTTAATTTTTCAGGGTGGACTGTGCATTGTTTGTATGCAAGTTCATGGACACTGTAGTTTCTAGAAGAGAAATATCAAAGGCTGACTATACAAAAGGAATGATAACATGCATGAGGGCAAACAATACATGTGACTTGTTGAGTGAACCAGGATATATATAGCTTCAACAAGGAAGTATGGGATCAACAACAAAAAATTATAAAGGCTGTTGCAGAAGAAAAAAGAAACTTGCAGAGGAAGCGGCAAAGCAAAATCAAACAGGGCAAGAAAAGATAAAATAGGTTCAAGTGCGAAATATTTTTTTGGTATTGATAAACAGTAATTTTTTGTGTTGATAACAAACAAGTATTGATGGAGTAGAAGCAGTAGAAAATCGTTGTAAATAGTAACTTTTTGTGTTGATAACAAAGAAGTATTGATGCAGTAGAAAATTGTTGTAAACAGTAATTTTTTTGTTGATATATAAATGGTATTGTTATTTGCTTCTATTATGGTGTTTGAATAATAGTTGATCTAAGAATGCATTGGTCAACTCTTCCATAACTTCTAATAAATTAATCAACTCTTTCTTAAATCTGCATCAGTTGATTACTACATTAATCAACTGTGATAATTATATTTTACTTTCTGTTCAGTTGATTAGTACATTAATCAACAAAGCTTTAGCTGATTAGTACATCAATCAACATTCTCTTAGTTGATTAACACAATAATCATCTTGTCAGAAAACTTTTCCTGAATAAAAGAAAATTGATTAATTTCTAAAACCTAAACCCTAAACCCTCTAAACCCTAAACCATCTAAACCCTAAACACTAAAAAATCTTAAACCCTAAACCCTAAACCCTAAACCCTAAAAAATCCTAAAACCCTAAACCCTAAAATCTTAAATCCTAAACCCTAAATACCCTAAACCTATACCCTAAATCCTATACTCTAAACATTTTAAACCTTAAACATCCTAAACCCTAAATCCTAAACCCTAAAAACCCTAAACCATAAACCTATACCATAAATTCCTAATTGAATTGTTATTTGCTTATTTTCATTAGTTGATTAATAGATTAATCAACCTAAACTATAGTTGATTAATTCATGAATCAACTAAATCCTAAACCCATAACCCCTTAATGTTGTCATTCTAAAACCCTAATTGGAATGGTGAACCCTAGTGGAATGTTATCATAAGTACCCCTTAATGTTGTCATTCTAAAACTCTAATTGGAATGGTGAACCCTAGTGGAATGCTGTCATAAGTACCACTTAATGTTGTCATTCTAAAACCCTAATTGGAATGGTGAACCCTAGTGGAATGCTGTCATAAGTACCCCTTAATGCTGTCATTCTAAAACCCTAATTGGAATGGTGAACCGTAGTGGAATGCTGTCATAAGTACCCCTTAATGCTGTCATTCTAAAACCCTAATTGGAATGGTGAACCCTAGTGGAATGCTGTCATAAGTACCCCTTAATGCTGTCATAAGTACCTTTTAATGCTGTCATTCTAAAACTCTAATTGGAATGGTGAACCCTAGTGGAATGCTGTCATAAGTACCCCTTAAGGATGTCATTCTAAAACCCTAATTGGAATGGTGAACCCTAGTGGAATGCTGTCATAAGTACCCCTTAATGTTGTCATTCTAAACCTCTAAACCAATGGGAATGGTTAACCCTAGTGGAATACAATCCTAAGTACACCTTAATGTTGTCATTAATTAACTTCTCAAAACAATTTTACCGAATACAATAAAGTTGATTAATATATTAATCAACAGTTCAGTAAACTTTCCTGAATACAACTATGGTGATTAATACATTAATCAACATTCCTTAGTTGATTAACTTATTAATTAACTTCTCAAAACAATATTCCTGAATATAAAAAGTTGATTAATATAGTAATCAACTGATCAGTATACTTTTTCTGAATTAAAATCAATCATTACTGGATTAGACAACTTTCTCAAAACAAAAAAACTGAATTATATTGTACGAACTGAATTGTAATGTCATAACAAGTGGGAAAAAAAACAATCTAAACTAAAATGAATTATATTGTCACCACAAGTTTTATTCAAAAAAATGAAAAAACAAATCATCAAATACAAGTAGAATCTAATTGTTGTTCAGATATGGGCAAGTCCTCCTATTGTGATGTCCAATACTAAGTCAATTGGAACACTTCTGAGCTTTTGCAGGCTTTTTTGACCCGGTGTTTGGAATTCTTTTAGTCTTTGGCCTACCAATCCCATACTAGATTATAATACCAACATATAAATTTTACATTTTAGATTATCAATATAAAAGCATCAAATTATCATCATTCACCCAGACATCAATCCCATCCACCATAATTCACTATTAAAACAAACAATTTGTCAAACACCTTTCAAGCATTAACAAAAGGGCAAAAGAACAACACCAATAAACACATCAAAAGACGCAATTGATATATTTTAAATCTAACAGGAATAAATAAGTTCATATACACCATAACCAAGATCCAGAAAACATTCAAAATCCATGAGATTATCCCTAATTAAATAAAAAGCCAAACATGTTTCTTATCCCATTCTTCTTCTTCTTCTTCTTCTTCTTCTTTCACATTGAACACTTCATCACCAACACGTTTCTTACAATACTCAATCACTAATCTCATGGTGTTTTCTGATATATTATGGACATTAAAGGGATTTCTCCATCAGCAAAATTATCTTCAATCATGGTTTTGATTGTTATGGATTGAAGAAGTATAGTTTCTTCTACTTCAAATACCTCACAATTACTAGTCTTGAACAATGGTCTTGTCCCATTCATCAAGAACTGGAACAATTGAATCACTTGAATCACTAATTGGAAAGATTATCTTTTTAATTGCAGATGTTGAAGTTTGGGAAGAACGAAACCCAAATCTCTTATCACGGAAAAAAACACAAATATCTGCTCGCGAGGGTACTTTTGGTATTATAATAATTTTATCGACTTAATAAAACGCGACTTTGTCCTGGAAACTATGACTATTCCGTATAATTGGACTTCAATGAAACTGAACTACAAACCCTTGTCCTTGGGCCAAACAAACATAAGTGATGGCTTAAAGCCCAAACAAACGTTTGTGTTTGGACTCTGGACAAGTTGTTAGTTTTGACTATCAGTATCAATCGGCGTTGTGCCTTCATTGGGTTTGGGCACATCATGCTCAGGCAGGCCTTCATACGCATGAAGGTGAAGTGGACATAACAATATAACATGCCAGATTGCCAGTAGCAAACTGCTACTTTAGACAAAAAGAGCAAATCATACAACAAATACTTCTCCTGTGGAAGTGTAGTTCACTAACTTCGAAGTTGAAACAGCATTGATATCAAAACTAATGTTACCTCTTTACGTTCTTAACATTATGTTCATTCATTCTATCATTTGAAAGTGGTGTGTTAGTACAGTTGTACCTCTCTAATTTAATGCCCTTGAAAATTATTAATTAGTGGGGATATTAATTTGTAGAACTTTAAGTGTAAAAAAATATTTTTTCATGCATGTATATGTAGGGATCAAATGTCCTATTTCTCAATGAATTTAGGAGACATCTCCCATACAAATTGAATTATGATGACACATTTATCTAATAAAAAATTAAGGTACTTCGAGATATACAATTTGAGATTACGATAACAGGAAAGAAGCAAACTACCTTAGATAAATGGTTCTCAAAACAATGTAGTAATTCTACTAATTAATATTTTCTATATAATTGGTTCTATGTTTTGTATTAATTAATAAATAGTAGAAATATTAAATTAAACCTATAGAACACGGTCGGTTTCATGAAATTTTATTAAATGTTAGAGGTTATTAATTATTGGGGTATTAATTTAGGGAGGTACAACTGTATTTGAAATTGAATGTGCCGATAAGAGTATTTGAAATTGAATGTGTCGATAAGAAGAACTTGATCTATTTAGAATAAATGTTTGCCAATGTTTTCCATGATATCTAAAGGAAATTCTGACCAAGTCTTGCTCACTTCATTGCCTCTCTTGATCATGTTACATCTTCTTTTCTTGACCAGTGACCACAATCTTCAACTTTGTCTACTGTCTTCTTTATAGATTCTTCTTTTTTTGGTAATCACTTTCTTTGACAAAAAGCATTTTATCACAAAATTGTAATATTTAAATTATTATCTTTGACAAAAAGCATTTTATCTCAAAATTTGAATGTAGGGCATTATAAAACCAAATGAACATTTGTGGCACATATAATTTGTCGGAAATAAGGAATAATTGTTTGTGAAAAAAAAATTGTTGAAAATAAAGAATTATTTGTGACAACAATTTTTTGTCGGAAAAAGGAATTATTTGTGGCAACTATTTTGTGTCAGAAATAAATCACTATTTGTGACAATATTTATTTGTCATAAACGAAGTAATTATTTGTGATGACACATACAAAATTGTCGCAAAAGCTACCAATTTTCGACAATTTTGTCGTTATTACGACGATAAAGTTTGTCACAAAAAAGATAATTTTACGACACCTGAGTTTTGTCAAAAATAAGTATTTGTCACGCCGTATTTGTGACAACCATTCTTTTTTTTTTTTTTTTTTTTTTTCCAAGGATTGAATTCCCAACAAAAACCCTAATTTGTTGTAGTAACAATATGAAGTGAAAGTAAGCTGTTTGAAGAATTCTGTATATATTCCTGAAGTAAGGTATTTCAAGTAAAGATATATATCCTCAAGTCCTCAACATCTTACTTAAAACTGTTTCAAGAATCTCTCTAAGAAATAGGATTCTGTTCAGCAAATACATACTGTATCCAGAAATATTTTGGCTATCAATCGGCCCGGGGTTTGGGTTTATCATGGTCAGGCAAGCCTTCATGGCTGCTAACACGCATGAAGGTGGAGTGGTGGACTGTGGACATACAATATGACATGCCTAGCTACTACTTTGTTCTTGAATGGAATTAGAGGCAAATGATACAACAAATACTCCTCATGTGGAAGTGTAGTTCACTGTCCTTGCATGACTAGTTCAGCACTTATTACACCATATATATCATGTTAAGCCTCCATGGGTGTGTCCTCATGTGACTCCTTATATACAGTTCATATATATGCTTGAGTTCATAGTTATCCTCACACTCAAGAATGATAACATGTTTGAGGTTGTTTGCAAGTAACATAAGATATTTGAGGAGATTGAATGCTTTGGCCAAATCAGAATTTGGAAGCACATACATCACCAATCAGAACTCAGAAGGGAAGATATTATATGAACTCTTGAATCTGTGTTTTTCTACACACAATTAATAAGCAATTCTGCACAGCTTCAAGATTATAGCTTTTTAGTTTTAAGGGATTTACAACCAACCGCTTGATTTGAAAAAACTGTTTTGGTTTTCACTAACATATCTAGTGCGGTTGTGTTATCTATTAGCTAGTCTTTAGTAATCTAACAACAAATAAATCTTGTTTTGCCAAAAAACTTGTATAAATCTAAAGAAGACCTAGTTGGCTATATATTGCCTTGGCTAAACTGTCGAGTTATGCAGCAAAGTAAGGTCGAATTCCCAACTTATGCAACAAACTAAATTAGGTTTGAAATCATCAGTAAACTTTTAAGTTTTCCCAATTTATGCAACGCCGTCGACTGAAATCTAATAAACGTTATTTTTTTGCTGACCGGATAATTTTTATATTAAAAAATATTTTTTTCAAAAAAAAAATAATAAAAAATAAATAAAATAATATTGGTTTTATCTCAAAAGAAGGCAAGTCTTGAGTTTTTAAACCCCCAATTTTCAATTTTCTACTTCTCAATCTATTGGATTCATCAAATCGAACTTAAAATCTTAGTTTACGGTTGTTTTGGGGTTAAATAATTTTTTTATGATTAAATCATTGTTTAATTTTGGATTTTGCTTTTAAAAATCTTTACACAATCAGCAACAAAAAAAAAATACAGTCAACAATAAATTATTACACAATCAACAATAAAAAAATAAAAAAAAAGAATACAGTCAGCAAAATCTAACTTCCGTTAAGAATTGTTAACGACATTGCATAAATTGCAAAAACTTAAAAGTTTGCTGATGATTTTAAACCTAATTTAGTTGGTTGCATAAGTTGGGAATTCAACCCTACTTTGTTGCATGACTCGATAGTTTAGCCTATTGCCTTTGCATGTTTAATTAGACCATCTGGCATCCCTAATGGACCATCAAATCTGGTATCAAACTCAAATTTGGTAAAAAAACAACAAAACTCATCTCCAATGGACCATCAAATTTGAGTTGGTAGCAAATTTTTATCAAATTTTCACCAAATTTGGTAAAAATTTGGTGTTTTTGAAGAAATTTGATACCACACTTGAGCGGGCAAGAGAGAACCGCTCAAGTTAAGCGGCTCATGAACACCCGCTTTGAGCGGTCCTTCATTACCCGCTCAAGTTTACACCCTCTTTGAGCGGTCCTTCATTACCCGCTCAAGTTTAAACCAACTTAAGCGGCTCTTGGTTGTCCGCTCAAGTCCAACTTAACCAAACATTATGTTGAGCGGCACCCCATTGCCCGCCCTATAACATGATTTTTTTACTAAGAATATAACCGGCTCTCTTTTGCCCGCTCCATAACATGCAAGCGGGTGTTAAAAGCCCGCCCCAAATAAGCGGGCTTTAAATGACCGCTTAACCAAAGCGGTTCTCTATTGCCCGCTCAAGTTTGATGAACCATTAGAGAAAACGATTTTTGGTAGGAAATAAAACACAAAATGGGTATCAAATGTGCTTAGGTGGACCACCAAAACAAAAAAACCATTAGGGAGGCCCTCACCAGGGTCTGGTTTCAGAATGTATTTTGTCACTTATTTATTGACTAAACAAAGAGGGGTCATTCTCCCTTCTATTTTCCCATTCAATACAAAATTCAACTAAGCATGATGGAGTCTTAGGTGACTTATCTGTCTCAGTAATCGTCATCTCCAATTGTGAACAACAGAAGCAAAGAGCATGAGTTAGAAAGCAATTAAGATTGAGCTGCACTAAAAATCTGCCAAGTTTGTTGTATGCAACTAAGTTTGGACAAAGCTTAGGACTTTTCAATGCTTACATAAACCAAAATACACTAGGCTGTGTTTGGTTCGGGTGAATTCAGTTTCCCAGAAAGTAGCAAAAAATCAGGCGAAAATAACTGATATTTGAGAAAATTTAGGAAAGCAGATACCGGCCAAAGAGTAGTTCGATGAAATTTGGTTTCCTTATTTATAAAAGGGAAACCAATTTCCAAAACTGACTAGATATATGCGTCAAGAGTAGGGTTGTTAGCCTGTTAAACGAACTGAACAGCTCGAGCTCGAGCTTGTTCGTATAGCTAAACGAGCCGAGCTTGAACATAAAATAAAGCTCATATAAAATTTGGGCTCGAGCTGGGCTCGTTTAACACCCCTAGTCAAGAGTTTTATGTTCAATCAGAATTCTTTCCAACTCCGTCTTTTTTCTCTCTTTTGTGCGCACAGTCTCTCTCTACCGTTCTTTCTTCCAATACACCCTCTGTTTTCTTGGAATTCAGATTCCGTGAACCAAACACAGCCTAAAAGAATTTCGATGGTTTATGTTCAAAACTAAGAAGCTCTATAGTTAACAACATTCCCTTTTCTTTTTCAAATTCTGAGTATCTCAGGGATAATTCCAATAGCTAGAGCTACTAGCCTACTACTGGCATCCTTGTCTTATTTTGTTTCGCTTCCCACCCCTGAATCGTCACTTTTTTCTCTCTTGTCAAATTTTAGGTAGCTTTGGTTGGACAGTGACACCAAGTTGCTGACTCGTACTTGAACCAAACAGGCAAACACCCTGTGGCATGTTGCATGATTATGATGAACGATTGCCAAAGAAGCAATTCTTGCATGGTACGTCATATCAAATTCATTGCTTGCGGCAAACACCCTGTGGCCTATTGCATGATTATGATGAACGATTGCCAAAGAAGCAATTCTTGCATGGTACGTCATATCAAATTCATTGCTTGCGTTGTTTAGGGCCACCGTATGAAACTACAATAGGATGTAAATAGGTGATATTCGTATTGCATTATTGAAACTCAAAATGATAATAGTATACTAAAACAAGAACTCTTTCACTCGGGCTACTTTTCTTATTGGAAAAGCTCTTTGAGCTTCCCTTCATTTGCTTCGCGAGAGCCGCACAACACCATAGATCGGAAAGCGCCTTCTAAACCACTCGGCAGAAGGGAAGGGGGCCTAAGTATTTGCATGTTCGAACCCCCGGTATTCCTATCAATACTTCAGTTTTCAAGACTTTGTTTCATTGTTGATCTTATGATATGGTTTTGGCTACTTTGTTTAGTTGAGACTCGGACTGAACTCACTCCTGCTTACTTTAAAGCTCGCTCCATGCGTAAGCACTGAACCTGATTGCAATACATATATTCAAGGGTAATTTCCTGAAAAAGCACAAACTTATGGTGGCATGCCCCAAACAGGCACGGAAATTGGCAAATATACCCCATTAGGCACGGAGTTATACTTTTCAGATTTTTCGTTCGTATAATACCTTTTTTTGTCTTTTCGTTACTTTTACCTATATTTTTTTGTTGAAGTTTATAAATTCCATAGCTTTTGATTCAAAAGTTGGATATGAACATTCTTTATACCGTTTGAAAGATCTCGAGAAAATCTATTCAACAAAATCTTACATGACTATTAAATTCTAAATTTTAAGAAAATTATAATTTCGGAATTTTTCACAAGTATGTACAAGTCAAAAATTGGAATGTAGAGATCCATTTATTGCTATAAAATGGTCCATTACAATTGTAAATGTAGTTAAGTTAGAAATGTTGTCGGAAAATGAGGAAGAATGAATATGATTGGAGAAGAAGGAGAAGGTGTTAAGTGAGGAAGAGAAGTGGCTGAGCTATCACAAGGTGATAGGTGCCTACGTATCTGAGAGTAAGCAGGTCCCAGAATCAAGCCAACGTAGTTCCATTTTATAGGTGATTTGGGACAACGGCTAGTAATTAATGACCCAACGGTCAGATCATTAATGGTGCAAATATCAGGAGGTTTAATGAGAAAGATATGTAACTGATAAGAGATTTGCTATGAAGCACCGAGCCCAAGAATAGTTAAGAAAGCCCCAAGTCGGATAAGGTCGGATGATTTTATGTTCAAGTCAGTATGATGGGCGTTCAACATGGGAGTAAGTAAGATATGAACTCGATTGAGGTCGGATGAAATAAGTGCTAAGTCGGTATATGGCATTCCGAGTAAGAGAGATGAAATACGTACAAAGTCGGTTATTGGAGTTCGAGCTCGGGTGATGCAACTCGATTGAAGTCGGATGAAATAAGTGCAGAGTCGGTATATTGCATTCCGAGTAAGAGAGATGAAATACGTGCAGAGTCGGTTATTGGAGTTCCGAGTAAGAGAGAGCTCGGTAATGGGTATATACATAGCCCCTTTTCATTCAGATTGACAGAAAAGAGTGTATACGAGTTGACTTCGATTTGAATGAAAAAGAAAGTTAGATTGCTGGAGATATGTAGATAGCGTAGCAAAGTTTGTTTTTTGTACTTGTTTTGTGTTGAATTTTTGAACGAAATGGTGTAATGCCTTGTTCATTTTTTGGAGATTCGTTGAACGATAGGTCTCGATGCCTTATTCAATTTGTCGAGATTCTATTTAACTTTGAATGAAAGGGCGCAATGCCTAGTCCAATTTTTCGAGATTCATTGAACGAAAGGTCCCGATGCCTTGTTCAATTTTTTAGAATTCCATTTGATTTTGAACGAAAGGGCACAATGCCTTGTTCAACTTTTCGAGATTCATTGAACGAAAGGTCCCAATGCCTTGTTCAACTTTTCGAGATTCATTGAACGAAAGGTCCCGATGCCTTGTTCAATTTTTCGAGATTTATTGAACGAAAGGTCCCGATGCCTTGTTCAATTTTTTCGAGATTTATTGAACGAAAGGTCCCGATGCCTTGTTCAATTTTTCAAGATTCCATTTGATTTTGAACGAAAGGGCGCAATGCCTTGTTCAATTTTTCGAGATTCATTGAACGAAAGGTCCCGATGCCTTGTTCAATTTTTCGAGATTCATTGAACGAAAGGTCCCGATGCCTTGTTCAATTTTTTCGAGATTTATTGAACGAAAGGTCCCGATGCCTTGTTCAATTTTTCAAGATTCCATTTGATTTTGAACGAAAGGGCGCAATGCCTTGTTCAATTTTTCGAGATTCATTGAACGAAAGGTCCCGATGCCTTGTTCAATTTTTCGAGATTCCATTTGATTTTGAACGAAAGGGCGTAATGCCTTGTTCAATTTTTGGAGAATTCCTAATCACATTTTTAGCTGTATCAGAAGTAACCAATTTAATGGATTATCCTTAACTGAAATATTATGGTAACACCGCAAATCGCTGACAAGATGTTGATACATCTAAAGTAATATTTCTAATAATGAAAATGTGTGTGAATTATTTGTTGAAATTTCTGATAGCCCCTAGCTTATGTTAGTGTGGGTCTATAACAGTAGCTAGGAAAAATGAGTTTGTGATATAGTTACCAGACTTTGTTGTGGTCGATCGAAATATGAACCTTGAGTAATTGGTTATATATGCGCTCGAGTGTAACACTTGATCTGAAACTTAGAACATATCATTAGTATCGAGAGTATTTTGAATTGGGCCCAGTATAATATTGAATGAAACATAACATTCAAAAATTATCAGATGGGAACTTGAGATTGAGATCATTCCAAATGTTACTAACCTGTACTTTAAAGTGAGCTACACCAAAAATAATAGTTAGTATAGCAAAATGGGTATTGTTGAAATCGAACAAGTATTTAGCCCCAATATCATAAGTGGTAATATGACAACTGCATATTAAACAACTATTGTGTTTGTAGTAGTAAGTGGTAACATCAGATCGCAATAATATGTGGACACAGATGAACAGTTTCATTTAATTGCTATTAACCACTAAGTTAGTCATTGTCGGTATAAATGATTGGCATTAAACCGACGTGGGATTTATGACAAATTAAATGAGTCAAATAAAATATAAGATGGGTATAGATAATTTTTATACCAAATATTAAAGTAAACATATGGGAGCATAGTAATGGTTGTGACATGTAAGTGATTACATGTGTATGGTGAGACATAGATATTAGATACAACAAATATATGCTATAAATGCAATTTGTAACTCTTCACCAAAATATTAGCTTTGTAACGGTTGGTTTGACCAAATCTAAAGCATTTTGTGTGGAATGTCATAATGATTTTCAATTTTGATTAGCAATAAGTGCACATGCATAGATAAACAAGGGTATAGCATATGTTATGAAAAAACCCATTAATGTAAGAATGGTATACTCATGTATTGAGTCTAATGATAAGCAATGTTAATATTAAATTAATAACCTGAGAATTCAGTAAATTCCTTTGACATTTCCTATATCAGTTGGTAATAAAAAATGTATGGTCAAATATAAAAATAGAAATTCGTATATCTTATTTGCAATATAAATAGATGTTCCCAACGGAATGACATTGAATTGTGGCAGGATGATATACAAAGTGTAAGAGATATCCATTAGAGAAAGTTTATGTTCATATTAATTTCGGTAGAGTGTATGAAAAATTCAGAAGCAAGAAATTGATAAAATTTTGCTATAATGAAAAACAACTTATCTGTTTGTTGCCCCAAATATTGATTTGTTCAAACTGTTCTGACGTGATTCCATCCATGGCCTTTGTTTGGTTAATATTCGTTCACAGACAGTCGGCGCCAATGTAAATGTAGTTAAGTTAGAAATGTTGTCGGAAAATGAGGAAGAATGAATATGATTGGAGAAGAAGGAGAAGGTGTTAAGTGAGGAAGAGAAGTGGCTGAGCTATCACAAGGTGATAGGTGCCTACGTATCTGAGAGTAAGCAGGTCCCATAATCAAGCCAACGTAGTTCCTTTTTATAGGTGATTTGGGACAACGGCTAGTAATTAATGACCCAACGGTCAGATCATTAATGGTGCAAATATCAGGAGGTTTAATGAGAAAGATATGTAACTGATAAGAGATTTGCTATGAAGCACCGAGCCCAAGAATAGTTAAGAAAGCCCCAAGTCGGATGAGGTCGGATGATTTTATGTTCAAGTCAGTATGATGGGCGTTCAACATGGGAGTAAGTAAGATATGAACTCGATTGAGGTCGGATGAAATAAGTGCTAAGTCGGTATATGGCATTCCGAGTAAGAGAGATGAAATACGTACAAAGTCGGTTATTGGAGTTCGAGCTCGGGTGATGCAACTCGATTGAAGTCGGATGAAATAAGTGCAGAGTCGGTATATGGCATTCCGAGTAAGAGAGATGAAATACGTGCAGAGTCGGTTATTGGAGTTCCGAGTAAGAGAGAGCTCGGTAATGGGTATATACAACAATGAGGGGAAACATTGTTCTATATATAAACTACATAGTAAAAAAAATATACTTGAGGCCTAAACAAAACAGTAGAGGTCCCAAAATACATACTTAGGTCTTCAGATAAAGGCTAATTGAACAATCAAACAATAGAGCCTCAAGTATGTACTTTGGGACCTCTAATTGGTAGACCAATTGTACTCACGACAGGACCTTCAAGGTGAATTGTTGATCAAGGGTCAAGACACAATTGGTAGACCAGACACAATTGGTAGACCAATTGTACTCACGACGGGACCTTCAAGGTGAATTGTTGATCAAGGGTCAAGACATGTCGACACTTAAGGCTCTTGATCATTGTCATGCGTTATCATCATCATCGCATGACTTACCCATAACAAGCCAATGATACTAATAGGAAGTAAAAATGTTTTACTGCCATTCTTCTTGCATGATTAGGAACATTACCATCAATCATATAATTTAAAAACTTACTGGGACGTTCTTTCAAGACTTGTAAAACTGTCTGAATTAAGTTTGTAATATTAATTAGGAAGTGTATAACTAAAATATTGGAGGAAATTGAGAAGAAATCAACATTCAACAAAGAAGAAATGAACTTCGTCATTGATTTCGTGGATCATTTATAATTGAATGACAACTTGTTCCGAAACGAACAGCAATGAACACCAAAAAGAGGATCATTTATGCACAAAATTTAATCCTAAACAGATAATAAGACTTCAACTATAGTCTTAAGCTGTTTTGCAAATTCTGTGTTCTTCGTCTCCTAATTTACCATTGTCCGCTAACTGAATGTAATGTAGATCAAATAATCAAATTTTATTAATCAACTCTGTTTTTATTTTATTCTATTTTTTGCTTTTTGCTTTCTCCCTATTTTTATTAATCAAACAGTTAACAAAATTGTTTGTGGGGGGTGGGGTGGATAAATCCACCTCAAAACTGCTGTGGTAGTTCCCCAATGGGAAGGTGGGGAAGGCCATCAACACCAAGGTGAGTACCAAGGTGGGAAGCTCACCTTGATATCCACCTCCACTAATACAACGCACGACACTACCAATGTCGTTTCATTTTGCACGACATTACCATGTAATGCCGCTTCACTCCATACGGCAGTTTGAATTACGAGTGCATTAGCCCAAGCCCAAACGGCATTACGAGTGGATTTTGTGCTAGAGAAAGTGGATTTTCATGATGTGGCGCTGATGTGGAGGTTAATTTACCCACCTCCCATTGGGAATGCCCTTGGTTGTGCGAGAATATATGAAGGGGGACATAATTAACAATATAACATGGCCAGTAGCCCAGTACTACTTCGTTCTTGAATGGAATTAGACAAAAGGGCAAATTGTACAACAAATAAAAGTGTAGTTCACTGTCCTTGCATGACTAGTTCAGCACTTGTTACACCACTCATATCATGTTAAGCGTCCATGGGTGTATCCGGCCTCGTGTGTGTTGAACTGTTAATGGGTTATATACAGTTCATCATATATATACTTGAGTAGTTGAGTTCATAGTCATCACCATACTCAAGAATATATGATGACAAATTTGAGGTTTTTTGCAAGTAAAATAAGATATTTGAGGAGATTGAATGCCTTGGCCAAATCAGAAGAGGAGATATTACAGTATATCATATCATATGTAATTCAATAGAAGGAAGCAGAGCTGGAAGGCTGGAAGCAGCATTAGTTTTTGGAGATATTTGAGCTATGTTGAGACTTGAGAAGGCCTAAATGCCTGGTTACAAAAATGGAACATAAATGGAGCTTTTTTGGAATTGTCTCCATCAAGTATATCGTATTGGGATTATATTAAGAAATGAAACGAAGCAGCATGGAGCATGGGTGAATGATCTGGTTCAGCAACCTCTGACATCAATTGTGAGTTGTGACAAACTTACATTCAGAGCAAAGAGCATGTATTAGAAATTTAGAACACAATAAATTAAGATTGACCTGCACTACAAATCTCCCAAGTTTGTTCTTGCAAGTTGCAACTAAGTTTGGACAAAACTTAGGATATTTCACTTTTTACATAAAACCAAAATACATAAAAAGAATTTCAATGGTTTATGTTCAAAAACCAAGAAGCTCTATAGTTATTATAGTTAACAACATTACCTTTTTTCAAATTCTGAGTATGTCAAGGATAATTCCAATAGCTCCAGCCTCTAGCTCTACTACTGACATCCCTGTTTTGTCTTTACTTATTCTGTTTCGATTCCCCATCCCTGGATCGTCTCTTCCATCTCCCTTGTCAAATTTCTGGGAGCTTTGGTTGGACAGTGACGCCAAGTTACTCACTGGTACTTGAATCCAAGCACCCTGTTACATGATTATGATGAACAATCGCCAAAAGCAATTCTTGCATGGTATGTCATATTATATTTGTTGCTTGCATTGTTTAAGGCCACCATATGAACTGCAACAAGAAAAATAGGATGTAAATAGGTGTCATTCATATTGCATTATTCAAACTCAAGATGATAATAGTCTGATTGGAGTACATACATTCAAACTTTGGTTAAGGACATAGAATATACTTGCAGGTTTGTCTTGAAATATAAACAAATAAAACGAAAAGCAGGCATATTAGACATTTTATACAATAGCAAATACAGATTCAACCAATTAACTAAATGTTATATGATCTCGAACAATTAAACATTTGTACATGCAGTATAAGATGTCCATCAAAATATGATATAATATGGTGCCTTCGTTCTCCCAACTGATATGGTAACCAATAGTACTCGCGCCAGGACCTTCAAGGTGAATTGTTGATCAAGAGTCAAGACCACATCGGCACTTAAGGCTCTTGATCATTCTCATGTGTTTACCATATTAATGAAGATCATCACCATCATCGCATGACTTACCCATAACATGCCAATGATACTAATAGAAGTAAATAAAAAGGTTTTACTGCATTCTTCTTGCATGACTAGAACCATTACCATCAATTATATAATTTAAGAACTTACTGGGATGTCCTTTTATGACTTGTGAAACTGTCTGATTACTGAGAAGTGTATAAATAAAGTATTGGAGGAAATTGACTTATCAAAAAAATGAACTTCATCATTGGTTTGGAGGATCATTTATAATTAAGTAAATAGTTTTGAATATTTTGCATCTAATATGAAAATATAAACATCAATCAAAACCGAAAAGAGGATTATATATATACAGATCAATGAAAATATAAACATCAATCAAAACCGAAAAGAGGATTATATATATACAGATCACATCGCTTATTTAGTCCTAAACAGATAGAAAGACTTCAACGATAGTCTTAAGTTATCTTGTAAAATTCTGTGTTATTCATCACCTAATTTACCATTGTTCTACTTGTGCTACCTAAACGTAGATCAAATAAACAAATTTTATTAACCTGACCATCCTCATAAATGATGGTCATGTTAATTCTATCTTTTTCAATTTTTGCTTTTCCCATACCTTTATTGACCTGACCATCCTCATAAATGATTATACTCGCACTATTGGTGAGTTGGAATCAGTTGAAGACAAGATTTCTTGTTTGGCCAACCCATTAAAACCCCAGCCAGTCTCAATTCCCAAAGCAATGAAATAACTTCTGTTGTAGGAAGACTTGAAATGTCGCAGAAATTATATTGGCTCATGTAGTCGACACTCTGACTTGGCAGCCACATAGATTCCAACCCTATGGTTCTTGCATTCCTTAAACCCTTCCTATTTGCATCCATGGAAGTTTTTGCTGAACCACTTCATGCTACAATCCAGTCTAGAACCAGCCTTTGGCTGTAGCATTACCAGATCACACCATACAGTATGGGGATCATGGTCCAGGGAAGCATTGAAATTGTATGGTCAAGTACAAGAATCAGAATGAAGTTTCCCTTGTATTGTTGTTATCCACATTGTTTCTTATATTGTTGCATGTTATTTCGAACCCAGAAACTTAAAGCATCACCAACTTAAAGCATCAGCAAGGTTTTGTATATACTCAGCGCAACGAGGACAGTATACGGTGGAATTGCCTAAGCAAATGCAAGAAAAGAGTCATGTGGGAGACTTCATTCCAATGGTTCTGCACGATAGCCTTTTAAGCACCCAGGGTTATAGAATCAATTGTCAAGTAATGGTTGATCTAATGACGTCAGAACAACAGTCGTGTGGTAGTTTCTTAAATATCAAACTGGGAATAGGGAAGAGCACATTGCAGGAGTGAATGGAGATGAAATGGGAAATTTTGCATAATGAGAACCATTGAAGAGTATTTTTTTATTATTATTTATTAATTAAAGTCCAAAAGGAGGAGGGGCTCATATGGGATATCATTAAAGATCTTAAGTGTCACGACCCTAATATCTAAACATCGGTAAAAAAAGAGAATTTACAAAATTACCCTCAAAATGCCAATAAATGGAAAAAGGATCAAGACAGTAATCTAAATAAACATTTGCACCAGGTAAAAATCCATAACTGTTTAAAATCAAGTACTTCAACACAAATAGTTTGGACTCCCAATAGTTTCCATAAATAATCTAAAAACTCCAAATATCAAATTATCCAACTGAGGTACTATATTCCCCAATCAACAATAATCCAATAAATGAAATAAACTAGAATAATCCATTGACAAACAAATCAAAGAACTAAACCTACTATGAAATATAACTTCTATGATCTCAAACTCCTTCCCGAACAACTGGATCTACACGAGCCTCCTGGTGTTGCTCCCGATCGTACTCAACTGGCTGCTCTCCTCCACCTACGCTCCATAAGGATACGTACCTAAGTTCAAAACAAGCAACATAGGTCAGCAAACTATGCTGGTATGAGTAGACGAGGGTAGGGAACTCCATTCCCCAAAACAATAAAATAACAGACTCCGCGGTCTTTATACATTTATCTCGTTTACTAAGTAAATATTATATGTTATAATAATACATTACCTGAGCTGCACCTCCTATTAGGATAGGTCGAGCCCTGCAAGATATGTTAATTGACCTATCCTCCTGCAAAACTGTGTTAGTACAATAATATATAATTCATGGCATCTCAAGTCTCGACACTATATCTCAATCACTACAAATCAATCATTACACCCAAACAACACTTCACAACCTATACCCAATCACTAGTACATCTCCCACAGGATGCACTCCACACATTTGCCATACCCACACTGCACCAGTGTGCCTTGACCATGGCTAAGACCCTCTACGTGGAAACCAAAACCCAAGTGGGTGCTCACTTGCAAGCTTTGGCTAGCTTCGACGTATGCCTAACTCATGGCCTCTACTAGCTCCCTTGAGCTTTCTAAAGTGGCGCCCAAACCAACCCCGAAGGCTATGAAGGTCTGTAGGGTCGGTTCCGCAGGCTAAGCCGTCTAGGAAATACCCAACAAAAAAAAAAAAATATATATATATATATACATATATATATATATATATATATTCCAAGTGTCAACCCGCAGGCTTAGCCGTCTAGGGTGATATCTAAATTCCTTAATCTTAATTCCACAGGTGCGGCAAATGTACTAATAATTGGGTGACTACTAAAACTAGATAAATCAAGCAATCACACAACATCATTCGATCATAGGACACATAAACTCAAAATTTCCAAATCCTAAATCCATTCGGTATTTCTTTTCCTTTTTCCCATGTAAATACACCGTCCATGGTGTCGGCCATTCCAAGGCATTTAACATAAATTCTCAAAAATTTAGGAATAATCTCTTTTATAAATATTTCCTCTATAAACATTAAATTCCATGGCATGCATAACCATACAGAAAACAAAAATCCAAGTCATTTACTATTAATTTCGATACACCACAGTAGCATGAAAGCCTTAATTCAATATAATCAAACCATACCATCAGAACCCATTTAAACCAGTACGCACCCGCTCGATAACTTTTATACTGTCATCAGTTTTAAAACATATTTTTCAGTAAAAGCTTTCCACCAAAACATATTAATAAAATAAAAAATAAATTTCCAGAAAAACTGCCTCATATAACAAAGCAATACATAAAATTTCAACCTTTCGGTATCTCTTTTTAGTATGGGTAACCATATATTAACAGTCGATGCATACCAAAATCACGACATCCGATCACGTCAACCTTACATTATAAGCATATCACGTTATGAAAATTACTCCTTTTTTTTTTTTAATCATCAGTAACTAGTTATCTTCCACAACAAAATATAATCAAACCCATGTATATATATGTATACTAAGTAGTACATAGTTTAGAAAAAAAAAAAAACTAAATCTACTCACCGTTATTGCTGGTCGTCCACTTCTTCCCTTCCAAATTCTTTTCTAAAACACCAAATCTCTGCAACCCTTAAGTTTTCCAACTTCTTCTTCTTCCAAAATTCTGATCGCCGCCACTCTCTCTCTCTTTTTTATCGCAAAACAAACTTTAAAATCTTTGCTGCCCATAAATAGAGAACGCATAAACCTAAGCTAATTGATCGTGTTTCCGAAGTAGCCGGAAACAATTCTGATCGTGTTCCGAACTCCAAGGGAAGAAAACTGTTCGTGGGATATATTTCAGCAAGTTTGGTTTAATTAAACCATAGTCCTCCTACTTTATATTAATTATGCTTAAACCCTTGGTCCAGGGACTTGCACCCAATTATAAATAAAATCAAATTAAAATTTTGCATGAAATATAAAAGAGGGGGTTTACATTAAGAAACTTATCAAAGTACATTGCCAGTAATTGTTTGCATATATAAACAGGACTCCTGCACCATCTATAGTGGTTGGACCTCCTCTTCATCTGTACTAAGTAGCAAAGGGTTTTTCCTACTACTCCGTTCTTCACTAAACATATATCAGAGTAATATGATAAAATGATAGGGGAGTTACTACTGATTACGCACGTGAGGATGACTTCAGTATTTGACAGTCAAAAGGGAGGAAGACAAAAGAATGAAGAAGTAAGTCCAGTCATACAAGCACTGATATTTATGTCATGTGTTAAGTCTTACTCCACGTAGGTTTGAACCGCATAAGATCTGGTAGATGATGGATGTATCAAACTTATCCTAGTTTTTTGTAATGAAGTTTCAACAATCCGAGACGTATTAAATATTTATGTTGCAGTAATTATCTGGAATGGGCAAATATATCCTTAGTGAAAATGACTGGTCTATCCACACAGGCAATGTCAAGTGTCAAGTCCCACTACATAGGTTTGAACTTCATAAGTACGATATGATGGATTCAACCAGAATACTTCCATGTAAGACCGTAGGTCTTGTCAGGCCAAACATGGTTCCAGAACTGGATGGATGCCAAAAATATTGAGTAATATGAACTTTATTTTCAGAAAAGTCTCAAAATTATTTGTTTTACTTCAAAGCTAACATGTTGGTAATTGTTCATAACATAAGTTTGGAGAGTACCTTTGCTCTTGCAGAGACCCACATGGCCACATTCTTATCCAATTTTTCCATAATATATGCTTTTTAGCGTGCTGAAAATCTTGATACAAAGAGTGTGTGACTCAATGAGCTTGTCCTTGTTGATATCTATACATCAATAAAATGAAAATAGAAATAGAGGCAGAGGGAAATAGTATGTGTGGTGACATGTAGCAAATATGCACCAGAACAGTGTATACAATAAATAAATTTATGTAATGATAGTTTGATCCTTATTCTTACAAGAAGACCATAAATATCACTCCATTTTCTGTTCTCACCTAAGTTATCAAAAACCTTCCAGAGTCCAGTTGTTGATCTCAAAGATTTCATTTTGTTCCAACACACCTGTAACATATTACCAGTTTAATTTATGTTTTGCTGTAAAGATTTTAACTGAAAATTCTAGAAAATATTCAAGACGGCATACCTCTATTCCAAGAATCAGCTAGCATTTTCAACAGACGACGCTGCTTGAAACTTCTTTCTTACATAGCCAGCTCGCGAAAGCCCATTAATTAGAGACTTGCATGTCAGATTATTTGGCACAAAACCTAGTTTCAACATTTCATCCTGCAGCTCCAAGGACTTCGATACATCACCTTCCTCACAGCAAGCTTTAACTAGTGCATTGTAACTTTCGGTATCATAAATTTGAAACTCCAAAGCAAATTGACTCAATACAGACTCTGCCTTATTAAGATCTTTCTCTTTGCAAAACCCATTTACCAATGCCCTGCAAATGGCAACATCTGGAACCAAAGTGGCTTCAACCATCTCTCTCATCATGAACTCTCCCTCAACACTTTTACCTAATCTACACAAGCAACTTATAAGAACCCTGTAAGTAAACAAGTCGGGTTTCAAACCCTTTTCAACCATTTCATCCTTCAACAAGTATGCTTCACTCCGACCATCAGATTTGCAGAAACATTGAACCAGAACATTATAGATTTCTACGTTGGGCTTGCACCCGTCTGTGATCATCCTTCTCAACAGACTTTTTGCTGCGCTGGGCCTGTTCTCTTCACATAAAGAAATTACAAGAAAAGTATACACCTCCAAAGGGATAGAAACTCCAATTCTTTGAAGCTCAACAACTAAATTTAAAGCAGAAAGCAACTTCCCCTCTTTTCCATATCCCTCAACAAGGAAAAGACAAGTGGAACTATTGGGTGATAACCCACACCGGATCAAGTCATGCAGCAAGGACCTGGCTTCTAGCATCCTCCCTTCCTTGCAATAGCCACAAATAAGAGAATTATACGCCACAATGTCTGGGTTAAATCCTCTATTAATCATCCTATGGAATAGTTGATGAGCCTCTTTCACCTTCCCTTTATTACAAAGACCTTTCATCAAAGCAGTATAAGTAACCAAATCCGGTGTAACAAACCTCCTATACATAATCTTATAAAGATAAAAAGCATCATCTAACCTCCCCTTCCTACAATAGCTTTCTATCAGTGTATTGTATGTGACAACATCCGGATCAAATCCTTCTTCCTCCATCTTCGACAAGAAACCATTTACCTTTCTAACATCTCCATCTCTACACAACACATGAGTCAATATATTAAACGTGAACGAATTCCCTGAAATCTCTACTCTCTCCATTTCATCATAAATCTCCCAACACAAATCAAGACAATTCGACCTTAACAAACCGTTCAAAAGACAATTACAAGCATTAACATCCGGAACAAACCCAATCTTAATCATCTTCTTAAAAGCTTTCAAACCTTCTTCAATCTTACCCATCTTAACATAAGCCTTTATAAGCATATCAAAAACAATAGGACTCCAATTACAACCCTCAGTACACAAAACCAAATTCCGAAAAATATCTTCCCTAGGATAAGCCCCATTAACCATATTTATCAATTCACCTAGAAACTTCATTACTAAAGAAAATTTCCGAGACCAAGCTAAGATATGAACAATAATACAATAATTATGAATAGAAGGTTTAAAACCCAAATCATATTTCACCCAATTAAAAAAACTAAAAGATGTAAAGGGATTAGATTGGCACCTTAATAAAACCCTGGAAATTTCATCATTACCCAAATGGGGAAGAACCCATTGAATATCTTTGTGAAGTGATGTAAGATGACCATTGTTGTGTTTGAGATTTGAGCAAATGAGGTTTACTATGTTATTGGGATTGTGGGTATGAGGAAGTAGATTGTAAAGTGGGTTTCCTGCGACTGTAACTGCAATGGGTTTTGTGTTTGAATTTGAGATAGTTTGAATAGAAGTTGAAAACAAAGAAGATGAAGTGAAAATTGGCAAAATGGTAGTAATGAAATTGGGTTCTAGAAGAGGTAATTGGTTGGTTTGTTTTCGAAGAATTTGGGTAATAGAAGTGATTGAAGTTCTACTATGCATCACTGGAATCACAACAATAAACTCTCCTCACTGCAAGAAGAAGAAGAAGAAGAGCAGTAATCTCACTTCATTTCTTTCAAGTACAGTGTATTTGGGTAGTTGCCTAGTTGGGGTGTTTCAATACGATTGGAGCCTAAACAGTCTCAAAGCCCATTACAAGGATCCAATTACAAACATGACCACCGTTGAGAAACGACTTGCGGCACACAGTTTGTAGCGCGTTTGTCCTCTACTTTTGTGTAATTCTTTGAGCTTATCAATAAAATTTGTTTTAGTAAAGAATAAAAAAAAAAAACCATCTCTATCTCCCAAAGTTAATTTCAAAACTTACGTCGGAAACAATATTTCTCTTATTAATTTCATTAGGGAAATTTGGACTTAACCCTCCATGTTATGTTCCCTCTTTAAATAAATCCCTATGTAGTAGAAAAGTTGGACTTACCACCCTGTCGTTTGGGTCCATCCAATTTTCGGTTTTCCATCCGATGTCTATTTTTTTTACCTAAATATCCCTCTTGACTAAACACCCTAAAATTTGAAGTAGATTTTTTTTATTTGTTTCATTTTCAAATTTGGGGTTTATACTTGGGTTTTAATGTGTGATGGTTCTACTATAATTTTAAAGTTATTGTTAAGGTATTTGGGTTTGGGTTTCAAAATTGGGGTTTGAAGTTAGGGTTTTAATTTTGGTTTATCAAGTTAGGATTTAAAAGTTTGATGCGATTTTTCGAGTGTTGGTTTAAAGTTGTGGTTTTAAACATGAGTATATGACTATTTCATTTTAATTTTGGGTTTTCAAAGTGAAATTTTGATGTTCTTTGGGTTCAATCTCTTTTATACGTGAAGAAGATGATATGAAGAAGAAGAAGAGAGGTATTTAGATAAGAAAAATTAATCATTGGATGGAAAACTGAACGGAACCGAACGGTGAGGTGTTGTGTCCAAAATGTGTGTGTGTTGGGGGGGGGGGGGGGGGGGGGTTAAGTCCAAATTTTCCATTTTTTATTCTACCAATTATCTTGGTGATTTTTCTGTAACTAAATGCAGACATACAGTGTTCAATGTTTAATTTTGAATTCGAGATGACATTCATATGTTTGTATACCAATTATATTGTGATAGTTCAACATAATAATGTTTTTGGTTTTTCCAATTATTAGCATGTTGTTGTGGGTGATAAGTTAGCTAGAGATTCAGAACAACATGCCTCCTGGTTAACGAAAATCTGTAAAATGGTGATCTTGTCTCCACGGTAGATTATTTACTGGATAAAGATGTGTACAATGAAGCTGATGATGAAAAAACCAACGTAAGAAAAACATTGTCTTTATTTAAAGAAATATCTATGATTCTCAAGATAACGCCTTTTGGGTGGGTTGATCGAAAAGCTGGAATGATAATGAAGGAAAATGAGGGGCTGAACATTGGCAAGCTTGGTGGATGTCCCTGGTGTTGAAGTAGCCATTGTAGGGTGGATTGATGCTCTTTGCAAAGAAGGGATGATAAAAGAAGCACATAGACTATTTACTTTCATATTAGACCCTTGTATTTCTATATGGATGTTTCTTTTGTGAAAATCACTAATATATGGTTGTAGTTATTCGCAGTGGATTGTGGTTTATTTAAGGGATGTTGATGAAATATATGTTGAATGGTGAATGCTTAATTTGAGTTCTAGCTAGATAAAATTTAGTACACCAGGTTAAGTAAGACATAAGAGCATTTCTAATGGTAAAAGGCTTTTAGAGGTGCCACATAGGAGAGAGGGAGAAGGTTTTAGGATAGACTTGATGTTAAAAGTAATTTAGGGTTTTAGAGTTGCCAATGGTTGAGTGTTAAAAGCTTAAAATTTCACTTTCCCAAAGACATGGTTTATAAAATTTAACTTTGAATTAATTAACTAATCCTATGTGGCACTGGCAAGTGTTTTTTACTAAAAGTTCTTAAAAGGGATTTAAAACGGGAATGCTCTAAACTAATTAAAGTTCTGTTTTTCGCTACATCTGCTTTTGAGGTTTTATCATTATGGACATGTCCAAACAAGCGACATTCAATCAAGAAATCTTTATAATCAGTTCCTTTCATACAAGAAATCTTTTCATAGGTTTTCTACTGCAGTAAAGTTAAAGTATTTTCAGGGCTTAAATGTTGGAATAACCAAGTAATCATTATACATGAAAGTAAGATGCGTTCATATTTTTGAAAAGAAGGAAGAGGTACTGCTTAAATCTTGTCAAGAAAATTAGAGATGCTAATGCAGCGCTGCTGATTATCTAGCTAGTTATGTCAACTCTTCTTACTATGTTGTAAACTTCTAACCCTCTTTTGGACGTAAAGCTTCAAAGCTTTGTTGATCAGACGAATATATAGGGCGGGACCTGTATTTTACCCAAGACTTCTCAGATGCACCACCGTCGGAATTTCTACACAAGTTATACTTGATAAATTAACAAGTTTGCATGTCGCTAAAGAGAGCAAGATTGCGGCAGACTACTTGCCTTTGTGTATTGCATATTCCATTGTATCAAAAGTTATGTGGAGGAGGATACAAATTAATAAATTACACCCTGTGTAGTGTGTTCTCAATCCACGAACACAAAAGCCATTGATTTATAGTCCATACTCCATAGAGGCATAGACTGTTTTCAAATCAACAATTTGGAGATAATATTCGCAATTTTTACGAGTTTGAATAGTGCAGGTAAAATGATGAGGCTGATGTAATTTTCATCAGTGTGGAACTCGGGCAGTAGCTATGTCGCCAGGAAAACTGAACTGCACGACATGGCTATAAGGTTATCGTACGAACATGGCTGAACGCCTCAACTTGCCTTACTCAGTTACTACTCACTACTCAGTCTTCCCAATGCAGTGCTCCTCATCAAGCAGGTAATTGATTATGTCAAGGTGTGGAAACTCGTCACGCACAGCCCTTTGCTCCTGACATGTTGGTGCACTACCTACACACTAGCTGGCAACTCATCAGCAAAGTATATGTGAAAGTCACTGCTAGTGGAACCAAAGATATTGTCGAGTACCATTGGATTCTGAATAATGACCATATTTCTTCATAACCCTTACCTCAATGGCGATCAATACAGGACACAATCGACAATAATATTCATAGATAAACAATCACGATATGATATTCTATAGTACTTGAAAGCCAAAATTTCAAATTCTACGGAACCACAAGACATGGAGACAACATGTCATCCTCTTCTGTAGCAATGAATCGACCATGTAAGGGTTGCAAAAAGGACAGAACACGTTGCCAGTAACCAACTGCTAAAATATCCTTTCATTGGCAGATTTATGGATATACTACTCGCTCCTTGCGGTACAATCCACCAATTTTGACAAAGGAATGCAAAATTTGTACCAGGTCACTCACAGTATGCAGGTGGCAAGCCGGTCGGAATGCAAGGTATACAAACTATCAAAGCTGCTGTAAACTAAAAAAAAAGTGTGTGAGGTATGTGTCTACGATCTTGAGTATGGGTTGCCCGTTAGTTGAGATTCGAGATATGGCACTCACTGCCAGTCTGCCATCCAATGATTCTATCCTGAGGAGTGGCATGTCAAAACTAGTGGATGCTCAGAGGTGTTGTGCGCAGCGGAAGCTTATGCACCAATACCCAAGATTGAAATAGTGTGTGAATCAAACAAAGCAAAACAAAACAAACACAAAACACAAGATTTACGTGGTTCGGCTAATATTGCCTACGTCCACGACCAAAACAACAATCTTCCAAATAGAGACGATTATACAAGCCCTCACGAAGAAACCAAAGTGTTCTTCCTCACAAGAGTTCTCTCAAACTCACCAATGGCTTCTCACAATCTCTCTCTCTCATGAAGATTATGTTTTCCAACCTTCTCAATTGGCTTTATAACATAGCCATACAAACACACACGAAATGGGCTTAAACCGGCCCATATACACAAAACCAAGAGAGGATGTACGTACGTTGAATTGACGTTCGTACGTCGAGCCACACGGGGAAGTCATCTGTGATCCAGGACGTACGTACGCCCTAACTACGTACGTACGTTCCTTCCCCCTAAAGTCATCTGTCGAATGGAACGTACGAACGTCCTAACTGCGTACGTACGTTCCTGAACAAAAAAGTTCCCTCCGTCCAAAAAATCCAACAATTCTCCACTTCGGCGAAGATTCAATAAATCTAAGCCGACACCAAGTCCTAAACTCCCATACTTGTCCCGAAGGACCAAAGCGGTTGCACCACCTCATGGTTGCCTACGTACCCTTCTTCTAAGGGATCAAACCACCGTAGTTCACTCCAATGGCATCTATACGATGCCCACCATACCCCGAAGGGTCAAATTCCAACAAGGGGCCAAATCAAAACCAAATGCCCACCCATGCCGGGGCCAAATCAAAACCAAATGCCCACCAATGTCGGGGCCAAATCAAAACCAAATGCCCACCAATGCCGGGGCCAAATCAAAGACAAATGCCCACCAATGCCCGTAGAGGGCCAACAAACAACTTCAACACAATGGGGTCCAAGCTACCAAATACCATCTCCACCTCAACAAAGTTCTCCATCGAAGATGATCCAATGCCCCGAAAAACTAACCTCTCAAGAGTTTATCCTATGAAGTTCAACCAAGTGGGGTACAAATTCAAATCACTATGCATAGATTTACCAAATACGTCTTCCTTACTAAGCGCCAAACAAACATCACATGAGAGATTACCAACAATAGGAAGTACGTACACTAAACCCCCAAACGAAGGTTTCACGGCTTCATAAGGTTCTTGGGCGATAACCTTTGCTACTAACAATGGTGGCTTCAACTTTCTTCTTTGCCGTGTCACCTAACAAACCAATCAAATGTGGAGCGACATCAATCTCCACCCGAACAAATGACGCTTCAACAAAATGCCTACCAACTATGCATGGCTTGCCACCCGCAAACAAATCTGTCTTCACTTGCATAGTACCATCAACGGCATGCCCCATATTACTATGCAATTCCTTGGTAGAATCGACAGACAAATCAACAACTGAACTATGCAAACCACATGTAATTGCACTTCCTTTCAAGTAGTACAACTTACCCTTTCTAATGCCTTTCATAACAACTCGTGCACCTACAACAACTTTTAGAGCTCCACCAATACATGTAATTTTCATACCATCGGACTCTAAAACACCCAATGAGATTTGATTCGTAGTCAACTCTGGTACATACCAAACATCTTCTAACTTTCGAGTGCATCCATCTTCCAACTTCAATCGAACTGTACCTATCCCAAAAGTTTTGCAAGTATGATCATTACCAAGCAAAACACAAGCATCTAGCTCCTGAAAGCTATCAAATAACTCCCTATTGGGACACATATGATAGGAACAACCTGAATCCAAAATCCACTCATTAGTAGAATGACTAACTGAAGATGAAGCCAACAACGAAACACCAACACATGAATCCTCATCTCTTCGATGTACACGGACAATCTTCTTCTGCAACTTTGGACAATTAATTTTCTAATGTCCCCAACAATGACAATAGGCACATTCATTCTTTGCAAGAGTTCTTCGACTTCTCAATTTACATTGAGAACCAACCAATCTACCAATACTATCATCAACCACATAGAGCCGGTCCTCTGTATTTTTCAAAGCGTACTTGTCTTCCAACTTGGACAACATAACTATTACAATGGTTTCCAATTTGACAATGTACCACAAATCTTCTACCAAACAATACCGGATAAATTCACAAGCCTTTAAATTTAAAGTTAACCATTCATCATCATTCATATTTCTCGATTTATCATCAAGAACATCCACATAGCCATTAATGGCTAACCAATCTTGTACCTCCGTCTTCCACATAGCAAAGTCGAGGTTACCATCAAATTTATGAATGTCACCATCTAACAACAAGGTTTGATCAAACAAACTATCAACCTCCTTTCCATATTCACTCGAATCCGAAATATAATCCGACATGATACCAATCAATTTCATACACCAGCAAACCAAACAAACAAACTAAACCAAAGAAGTTCACCAAGTACCACAAGAAAAATCCAAGATTGGATTTTTACCGAAATTGAGAAAACAAAACCGTCAACTTCAAAGAATTACTGGGAACAGAATACTTTGAAACAGAAAAAGTACCATACACCGTTGGAAAGCCTGAAGAGTCTTCTTTCCAACCCAAAAAACGGATCAATGTTTCGATATCCAAGAACAGAGTTATGGCCGTTTTACCACAGAGTATCGAATCTGGACAGATTCCTCAAAACCCTTTAACCAATGTTCTGCAATCCCTCTTTAACCCAAGGAACTAACCTTCGGCTCTGATGCCACTTGTTGTGCGCAGCGGAAGCTTATGCACCAATACCCAAGATTGAAATAGTGTGTGAATCAAACAAAGCAAAACAAAACAAACACAAAACACAAGATTTACGTGGTTCGGCTAATATTGCCTACGTCCACGACCAAAACAACAATCTTCCAAATAGAGACGATTATACAAGCCCTCACGAAGAAACCAAAGTGTTCTTCCTCATAAGAGTTCTCTCAAACTCACCAATGGCTTCTCACAATCTCTCTCTCGCATGAAGATTAGGTTTTCCAACCTTCTCAATTGGCTTTATAACATAGCCATACAAACACACACGAAATGGGCTTAAACCGGCCCATATACACAAAACCAAGAGAGGACGTACGTACGTTGAATTGACGTTCGTACGTCGAGCCACACGGGGAAGTCATCTGTGATCCAGGACGTACGTACGCCCTAACTACGTACGTACGTTCCTTCCCCCTAAAGTCATCTGTCGAATGGAACGTACGAACGTCCTAACTGCGTACGTACGTTCCTGAACAAAAAAGTTCCCTCCGTCCAAAAAATCCAACAAGAGGCTCAGAGCCAGTCGTGGCCATTAGGGAGCTTGTACTAGCATCTTCTCTTGCATATACATAATTTGTGTTCGAATAATCCCAATTATTGGATGGAACGATGTAGATCGTATTATGAATTGGACAAAACAGTATAAGAACATGCACCCTGTTATAAAGCACATCTGGAGCTCCAAGTACTTTTAGAATGAAAGCTTTATTCAATTCATTAATAATGAAAACTTCAAGTGTATCAATACATTAGTACCAACAGGATGTAAGAACTAAAACCTAAACTATCATAATTACAAGCAATATTCTGTAGATACATGGAATTGAATTGACGAAGATCTATATAACCTTAACACCATGCACCTTCAAACTACAGATCGCTTGTAGTTACCTTGCTTCTTCCCATTAAGACTTGGACGATGCAGAACCTTCTTGGGCAGTTCGCTTAAATCCAAAACTTTGACAACACGTTGTTTCTTGGTTGCAGCAGCTTTCTCATATCCTTGTTGCAGTTTTCTCTTTGAATTCACCAATTTCTGTCGAATTGCTTCCTCATCATCTAAAGTAGTACAGGCCGAATTCTCAGTAAGCGTGGAACTAGTTTTGGTAGCAGCCACTACATCTTCCTTTCTTCTAATCTCTGCTGGGTCCTTCTTTGTCGTCGTTGTTGTTTTTTCATCAACAGTATGATTCACCTTCTCTTTTGATTGCATCTGTTTTTCATTGATTGTTTTATATCCATATAACCTCTCAACAATTCGTTCAATTTGCCTGTTAAAAACTTCAGGCTGGTACACAGCAGCAACAGATATCCCCATGTTTATGATTTCAAATACAGTAAGATTTCCCATTTTACTCTCAAAGCAATTCTTCCATTCCTCAACAGTTGAGTCAGCCATAATCAAAGTTGATAGATAACCAGAAAGCACACAGAAAAAAATTCAGAAAACAACAAAGAAATAAGAATCAAACTTACTTACAGCACAAACCCTAATATTGTCTTGTTGAGACTAGCTAACGCCAAAGAATCACCAATCCTTCTTCTCAGGTAATTAATGTGAAATAAACTAAGCTAAAAGGATATATATACTATACTGGAGTAATAGGTTTACATAGCCTACCCCGAGTAGGATTTGAATTACTTGAGCGCGTATTTGTAAAGCAATGTTTTTAGCAACCAGGTTGGTGGGTTTTCTTCAGTTTGCCCACCAAAATTTGTTTTGGGCTTAAGCAGTTAGGCTCGGGTCCTAGTAGCTATTTCTCCAGGAACTGCAAGTCATTGCTGAACGCCTGAACTTGCGGTACCCCCAATGCTCCTCATCAAGCAGGTGTGGAAACTCGTCATGCACAGCCCATTGCGTCTGACGTGCTGGTGCATTACATGATTAGGCAATTCATCAGCAAAGTTGTGAGAGAGCTACTGCTAGTGGAACCATTTTTAATGTTTATTTAAATTTAATTTGAAGTTATAAAATAATTAAGTATAAGTCCCTGGGTCAAGGGTTTATTAATAATTAGTATAAATTAGAGGGACTATAGTTTAATAAACCAAAACTTGAAGAAAACAACCCACGAACAGATCTAGTTTGCTTGAAGTTCGGAATCACGATCACAATTCACAATCTCAAATCGATCAGGTTCGTTGGATGAACCATCTTAGGTTAGATTATTAGTTATATATCTGATTAGAAGGTTTTTGCAGAGAGAGAGAGAGGGCGGCGCTGAGAGTTGCTGAAAGTTGGAGTTGCAGTTGCGGGAAACCGGAGTTGCAGAGTTTAGAAGTAGGGAGAAGAACAAGAAACAATGACTGTGGGGTGGTGTCGGTGTTTTCTGCGAGTTGCAGACCAGTAGAAGAAGAAGAGCAGCAGTAACGGTGAGTGGATTTATTTTGTTAAATTACTTTAAGTTGATTAAACTATATGATTATGATCTTAGTGGTGGGGTATATGAGAGTATGTTTGCTGTTGGTTTGGACTTCTATACATATTACATCTTTACATGATGATGGTGAATTGTATATAAAATAATTTTGTTTTTCTTTCTATATTGGTGGTCAAATTCATTCCCTATATCTATCATGTTAATCAGATTAATGTAGCTGAGCTTTATAAGTTCAAATTCCTGAAACATGGATTATATTTGATTACTGATTGCGAGGTGTTGCCGAGTCATTAATGGAATAGTATTTATGTATATTTTTATTTTTTGTTTTTGTTGATATCCATACACTGTTATATAAGTACTATAGTAGGGATTGGACTTCTATGTTGTGATGAATTTTTAGTACAGTATACACCATTTTGCCATGATATGGGTTTTGAAAATTTGATATTTTCCTATAACAGTATAGTTAACTTTGCCGACTTGCCGACCTTTCTTTTCTTACTGTATGGGGTATATATATATCAGGACACATAGGAAATTATTGATTTCGTGTCCTAATTCTGATATGAACTTGACAGTATTGACAGTATACGGAACATGTTTAATGGACTTGTTGTGAACGTGGATATTAATTTTAGTTGGTTATGCATATTAATGATTGTAATGGCTATTAGAACTGTATTTATTAGAGGGGTATTTTTGAAATGGAAGAATTTATTAGTAAATGCCTTGGAATGGCTTGATACCATGGACGGTATATATACAATTTGGAAAAATAAGAAAGGAATACGAAATGCACTGGGAATTTAATTGTTTGAAAATGGTTGTGTGATTGGTTGATTAGTTTAGTTGTTTTGGTAGTCGCCCAAGCATTAGTACATTTGCCGCACCTCTGGAATTAGGTTAAAGAAATTAATTATCACCCTAGACGGCTTAGCCTGCGGGTTGACTTTTGGATTATATTTGGGTATTTCCTAGACGGCTTAGCCTGCGGAACTAACCCTTCATACCATCATAGCCTTCGGGGTTGGTCTGGGCGCCACATTAGAAAGCTCAACGGAGCTATTAGAGATCATGAGTTAGGCATACGTCGAGGCTAGCCAAAGCTTGCAGGTGAGCACCCACTTGGGTTTTGGTTTCCGCGTAGAGGTTTTTAACCATGGTCAAGGCACACTGGTGCAGTGTGGGTATGGCAAATGTGTGGAGTGCATCCTGTGGGAGGTGTACTAGTGATTGGGCATATGTTGTGATTTTTTTTATGATTGTTAAACCCGAGCACCGGCTAGAAGCCAGGACGTGGTTTTGTGGCTTTTGATTCGTTGTTTGGAGTGTGCTAAGGCTTATGGTATTGTAGTGCTTGGTGTTAATTAATGATATAGGTAAATTTTATATAGTTTGATTATGAACCGGAGGTAATTATGATTATATGGAAGAACTGCGATGTTTTATTTATTATGGGAATTAATAGTCATAATTGGACCTGTCATTTTGGTAGATTGCAAACTATGCAGAGTTGGAATGAGTCATTATTAATGGTTTGAGTAAACAGAATGTATATTTCAAGTTGATACAAAGTATTAGATAACACGTAGCGTGTATGTGATTTGGCTGAGCTTTATTATATTTGTCTATTATGTATTAACTCCATTTTGCAGGTGGATAGGTCGACTAATTTATTTTGTGCAGGTGGATAAACCTATCCTTAAAGACAGTTGCTGCTTAGGTAATGTATTTATATTATTGATCAATTAACATCGTAAATAGATAAATTAGAATTGAATAATGGAATTAAACAAGTGATTATATAATGGATAAAGAGTTTAAATATAATGGAATTGATATGTTTTTTGGCGTATGCTTAATGTCTTAGCATGGAAGAATGGCTCGTTAAGGTTAATTATGTTGTTAATCATATGTTGGAACTTTATATTTATTATGTTATTTTGTGGGAATAGATTTCCCCCTTGTTTACTCATACCAGTTTTTATGCTGACCCATGTTGCTTGTTTTGCACGTGGGTGTGTTCCATTTGGAATGCAGGCAGGAGAGGTTAGAGCTATGGACAAACCGCTTGTTAACACCGGTAGAGATCTTTAGATGTTTAAAGGATGTATTTTATTTGAAAGTGGTATTCATGTATTTTGTTGGCGTAAGTTATTTTGTATAATAGGATGGAATCAGGTGTACTTTTATCGTTTGGATTTTTTTTCTTCACTGTATTTTATTTAAGATTTTTGTTGGATCTGGTTTTTAAGTTAGAAATTGTTGCGGCCTGGGTTTATTTTATTTTTTTTAAATTCGGGTCGTGACACTGCCTCGATTATCTGAGAAGGAATAACCCAAGCTTCCTTCAGAAAAAGCAAGTTATTTGAGAAGAAAAGAAAATAACAACAAACTAAAAGTCCCAGCTTGTAGTGGTGTTTTGAGCATATATGTTAATGCTAAAAAGCAGTCCGTTTCGTCTTTCCAACGCAGCAACATTATATAAGAAAACATAAGAATTTCACTTGTAGTAGAGCACCTCATTAGAAATTGCACATATATCAACATTATGAGACAACAATTGCTTTACATTTGCCAACTAATTCTACAGATACCACAAGATAACCTATTGAACGAATTAGCATACAAGTAATTCTACATTACAAATTACAGATGCTAGCTTGAGGCCTGAAGACCATTGCGTACAATCGGGCAATTTGATCCACAGCTATACATGAGCACACTTCAATCATTAATCTTGCCGACTTTCTGGAAAAATCAAAGGAGAGCAAAAATATAGCACAGTAATTAGGTATCGAAAGCAATGGTAACAATTATTAGCATGAATATCATGAACATACCTTTAGATCCATTTGCAAGATTTGTCAGTGTCAATCATCAATCTTCATATGCACTGATACGAATATCCTAAGAGCTCCGGAAAACAAAAGGTTTGTCTCCTAGTAGAGTTTTGAAGCAATTTGTTTAATCGTCGTTGCAATTTCACTTTTATATAAATGTTCACATATGCCCGAATTCCACCCCAGGTGCAGCATTGAACAATTTTGCTGACCAAAATAAAACCTCTTGTTCTCCCTCCTTTCTATTGGTTATTGAATCTCACGCCCACTAAAATGCTGAAAAGCATATATACTTTTATAGGACCAACATACTAGCCAGTTTTAACTGTTTTTCAAAGGGCAGGTAATCTTTCAAATTCATACATGTCTGCTGCATCACTCGTGTAAGGAAAACAGCATCATTGCTTTCACTTTCGTCAATAGAGTACTGGTTGGAAGCACTATATGAAGCACTCTCCAAAAGTTTGGCCCAGTTAAATATCCGTTCAGTTGATTTCCATAAATTCATAACAATAGGTTCTGCAATCACCATCCAGTTGTTATCTGAGAAAAGAGAAGGGAGCGTGACAGGTAAATCACTCAACACAGTAACTTGATCTAGAACCAGAAGAGGCATATATCTACAGCAGCTACCGGCTAGCAACCCAATAAATTTCAATGCCTGCGTGAAAAAGCAGGAAAATATAACAGATTATTCATGTAAAAAATTAAGAAAACAGCAGGTAATTTAGATGGCATGTGCAAAGGTGAACTGAAGAAACCAGTTTGTGGATGGCAACACATTAAAATGATTTTGATTTTTAGCAGGTCAATGATAGGAAATTACTAGTGAACCAAATTCAAAAACATATAGAACATAATTAATATTCTAAATAAAAAATAACAGAAATTTTGTTTGAGAAAAACACTTGACGCGTCGTTAATGATGACATCATTGACACTATATGCATATAGTTATTGTTTCAACTTTTTTTGGAAAGGCAAACCTCTCTTATAAATTTCTAAAGTCAAGATACATATATACTGGACTCTACAGAATCGATTATTAAAACAACCTATACTATGAGGCTATCAGCATATAAAACAGAAGTTGACACCACAGAAAGAGTATTTAAAATAGCAAATAGTGTAGCTGTAGCTGTAGCAAAAGTTGCTGAGAATTACTATATTATACATAATCACTAAGGTACATTAGTAATTCCAACCGTACTAACTGCTTGTGTGTTTGAAACTGGCAACATATATTTCTCAAACATCGAAAGGTTATATGTATATAAGATGCCACTTTTGGTGAACCAAGTATACGGCAAGACTGTTATTTTAATGCATCTAGTTAGAACTTACTATTGTTTTTTTATCAGCAAAACAATCAATTTATTTTGATATGGAGACTAGTGTGATGAAGAAATCACGTCAGAAACCAAAAACTGCAAGTAAATGTCAATTTAAATTTAAAATAAAAGCCTCCCAGCTTGCTATACTATAACTATTAATTAGGTTATATTACAAAATTTAATAGTGACCTGTGACTTGAAAGTGGCAACATAGATTTCTCAAACAAAGAGCCCTCTTTCAGAACTAACACACTTGGCATCTCTTGTTTTCCACGTATCTTTACTCCACTCAAACATACCCACAAGGCCACAATGGTTTCAATTATATTAAGCACAAAATTTTGGAGATCAGTCCAAAATCCCACTCATAACATCTCTAATTTTCGACACATCTTTACTCAAGCCAAAAAAAAATCATCCAAATTTATTAAAGAATATTACGAACAGCATTTCAGAACTAAGCTCATACCGTGGAGGGATAATTAGTAATAAAGCAAATCTCCACTGCATCCATAAGCCACTGCCTTTTAACACTGCCTTCTGCTTGTTGCAGCACTGAAACAACATCTACAAGTACTTCCCAGATATCTGAAATTGTGTATAGATTTAAAATATTAAGACATTTGCAAAACTGCAGGTTTAAATGGTTTTCAGATACAACAATGATTTGTGATTTTGTGTATGCTACAAAGTACAAACGAATAAAAAAGTCCCATATCATTAAAATAAATAAGATACAAACCATCTGATTTGATATGCAGGATATTAGTTCTAAGCTTCCCAAGCTCTGTCAGTGGAATGGAACCAATCATAACTAGCCTGACTCTTGCTTGAATCTTTTTCATCACTTCATGAAATTGACTTCCTCCTTGTACAATACCCTTTTCTGGAATCTGGACCACATTCCCAACCAAACTTTTAAGTATGCATAAACACTACAGAATTCAGAAAAAGATTCAATAACAAGAAAGTGGGTTCCATGTGAGAATGAGGGTGTATGAATGTTTATAACCAAAATTATTACCTCCAACAGATCTTTTAACCAATTACGTGGAGCCTTCCCTATGCATTCAATTGCCTTTGACCATTCTTTTGCAGAATTTGCATGACCAGTCCTTGACCTGGAATCGATATGCAACGCAGGAAGCGTAGTGAATAACAAATACATGCACTTCTTTATATTTGTGACATATTCGAGGGACTCAGTGGAGGCTTCTTCAAGACAACTGTACAGACCCTTCCAAAATGAAATTCGTAACAAGCTTTTTATATCAGGGTTATGAACTTGATATGAAGAAGATGAAGAACTGAAATAGTCAGTCATATCATCAAATAGTTTCTCAAGCCTAGAAGCTGAGAAAATTTTTATGAATCTCGCCAGATGATACAGAAGAGATGTCTGCAGATTTAGCTCAAGTGTCCTGAACCTAGAAATATCAGAGAGCTCATCCAAGAAATGAAGGAGTTGATTCACACTGTTTGAATGAGCTAACGCAAACATCACGCATTCCTCCCTCAGGGCTCCTTTTCTAAACAAGTGATCCAGAGGTATCTTGTTAAGAACTTGATCCTCGTATCTCATACAGCGTCTGATGATTGCTCCCCAATCCAAGGATGGCAACCTGGGAGCTTGTGACAGGCACCTTAAGACAGTAGCAACAGTGTTCACATGTATGATGCTTCCCTGAAAATATTGAAAGTCGCAGAAATTGAGATATAATTAAGTGTAATTAGCTTAACGGATGCATCAAAAGGCAATGACGTTGATCAAGTGCTCCTAATTCTTGAAGAATACAAAACTGAACTTTAGACAGGTTGAAATGCAAAACTAAGTTGATTAGAACTTATAGACAGAAAGAGAGGGAAAGAGGAGTTTGCTCACATGCACTTTAATACAAATTAGTGACGACATTTGATCTAAGAGATCTTAAATAAAGAATAATGAAAATTGTAAGGTCATTACTTCTTAACAAGTACAGCACGAGCTTTTTAAGAAGTGTGATAGTGTAGTCCACTAGTCCTAAATGGGACCAAAAGCTAAAGAAATAAATCATGGATCCAAAACTTCAATTTCATATTTCAAACTGCTACGTAATATTTACTATTATCACTTCTTTAAGCTTTTTATTCACTGGAATGGAAAAGGGTGGAAGTGATATTGTACCAAAGCCTGTTGCTACTCACAGACTATACAGAGTTATTGTTCATTGACTTACTCAAAAGCATGCAACGGAAGACTAGCATGGTATAATACGTTTGATTCTTCGTAATACTTGAAGGAAAAGCTACCAAAGCTAATAGGAAAAAATATACATATGATACATTTTATGGCCGAACTATGAAGGAGTATTTCCACACGCAGTAGATAAGGGGAGAAAGGACTAAAGAACTTTGATTATTCATAGCTCTTCCACTCTACAAATTTGAGCTTTTAGAGTAAACGGTGATTTAACATTGTATAAGAGCTTTATCATGCCCACTTCTAGGTGTAGTTTCACATGTGCCCACCGCTACAAAAGATAAACCCCTCCTAAAAGTCATAAATCTGCCCCCCAAAATATTCGAGTTTGTAATCGGCAATTTAACATTGTGTAAGAGCTTCGTTTATATAAGATAATATAAGAGGCGATGGGTTCAAGTCTCTCTAGTGCTGTAGTGCATTTTTTTGTTGAGGGGAAGTATTATGATTGATTATGCACATTTCTGTGTAGTTTTAGTTCCCACTCTTAAAATTTATAAACTTACACAACTCTACAAGACCTCAAGGTCACGGTTGTGGAGTACTGGAGTAAATGGCCACTTGCCAATTGGAACAATGTTGGTGTCTGACTCGGGTATAGCATGTACGACGAAGTCCCACTCAGGTTTCGGTGAAACTATAAACTTAACATTTTGTTTAGGTAGCTTAGTCAATAATGATGATATTATACACTTCATGAAGTTTGCTGTGACACGTATAAAACCAAAATAGCAAAAAACAATTAAAAGATATATATATCTTACATAACAAACTTATCAAAACAATAATCTCTGAAAAGGGAAGAAAGCATAATAGTAATAATAATAATACATTAATTTTAATCAATGTCTTGCAAAAAAGAAATTGTAATCAGCGTCGTGTTGGGCACGGGGGTGCAATCTTAATGTAATTCCATGCAACATAAGAGCATCCATGGCAGGAAAAAAAAATATCATGAACTGGAGATGAATATAGTACATTGCTACACACACAGATCTCAAGATCAAGTTGGAAAGAATGAGGCAATTCTCTCAAAGACTAGACATACAATGATCTTAAGTAAATGTTACTGCATTGCAGTAGGGGGGTGAAATGGAAAAGCCATTGGATAGAGGGTATCCAAAAACAAAAATATCAACTATTAGGGCAACAGAGAACAGATGTGAATGTCAAATCTGAAGGGACATCCTTACGAATCTTAGTCAGCTCCAGTCTATGTTTGTAGAGATATTATGGCATGAGTGTCATGGTATTAAAAAATTGTAAAGCAGCCATGCATACAACTGAACCCTTTTTCAAGGGGCAGTGACTCAGTGAGCACATAGCCACATATTCAGATAGATATTAAGAAAATAGATATAATAGTGAAGCTTTTCTTTTTGATAAAATCCCTTTAAGGATATGTAAAAGGAAAGCCAACCTGAATATAGTTGAGTTCCTCTAGCCACAAGGATAGCTTCCAGACCACACTATCCTCGGAGAAGGTTTGTGAAATAGGCTTAGTGTCTATTTGTTCATTAAAAGATTTATCCACAATATGAGGTTCTTTCGACCACCACCTATGTCTAAGAAATGAAACTGCCCATGCTGCATATTTTTGCAGTCGCCGATCCTTAGAATCTTGTGCACCAAGAAACATATCTTGCATCAACGATGCCGAGAGTTCTTCACAAACAGGCGCTGAAAGTATAGGTCCTCTTATATAAGATGAATCCTGCTAACAAAGATAGATACAATCATATACTTAGAATCTTAGATACACAAATGAAACCAACAATGGTAACTTAATCAACAAGGTATAATACCTTCTGCCCTTGAACAGTTTTCAAAGAGGAAGACTTCGGATTACTGTGAGTTAGAAATCCTGCACCAGCACCTAGTGCATTAACAACTCCAAGCATCCCACCAAAGTGGATTGTGGGAGGGTATTGGTTAGTGTAACTTTTTCTGAATAGTTCCAGTAATACTTCTACATCTTCCGTTTTGATAGAATGCACCCCTTGATCCAAAATGCAGGAAAGGAGATCTCCAGCTCCAATACATGATACCATCAACAAACTTTGATGCAAGCTACCAGATTTTTTAACAGATAAAAGTTCAGAAATTAGTTCCCTGAAACCATTGACCATATGGATCAGTTCATCTTCAGTAACAAGCTCTACTGTCAGGCAGAACTCCATAACCACAGGTAATGCAAGACAGGAACCCACAGATAACATCATCTCAGGTTTCACGTTGCAAACAGAAGAATTCTGATCAACATAATTAAGATATGGAATCCAGGATGTAAGCAATGTTTTCAACATAATCACAGCATCTGGACCTCCAGCTCGGTATATTGCACTAACAGACTTCCCTAGACCAAGGATAAGTCCAGCAATACCCCAAACATCTTCCTCCATGATACTGACACTGTCACAAGAAACTTCTGAAGCTTGATCTGTAACCAAATTATCTATGTTCAAGGGAAAATATTTACAGAGTCTTTGAAGAGAACCACATGAAGATGGACTCAGCTGGCAAATTATCATAGATAAGGATCTAACAATCCTGACAGCTAAATTGACTTCCTTCACGCTGCTGGTTTCATGGGAGGCAGAATTATCGACAGCTTCAACACTTGTGTCAAGATGATTTTGGCAAGCAAAACCCAAACCAACACCACAAGCTCCTTTGACAAGAGTACTTTTGCTGGTACATGCAACCTGAAAACATCCACCACCAGTTACTTAACTCCACCAATATAAATATACCAAACATAATCCTTATATCTGATAGTGTCTCTAGACTCAACGAATGATTTAGGTCTTAGTGGTGGGGCAAGGTTAGTATTGTACATGGGGGTTTATGTGTAAAAATGGTGCATATATTGCAATGGGGTGCAACTATGTAAGTTTGTTATGGGTAACTTAAATTAGTTTCTACCTAATGTATGTCTGAGTTTCTTCTTGATGTAATAACTAGACTTTGTATCAATGAATATTTGTACTTGTCAAAAAAAAAGGTCTCCTGACTCCTCAACCGACTTAGTTTCAATCAAAATCATCATTTAATATTGTTAAAAGTTGAATATGTCACCGTACATGTGCTAAAAAATTACATTTTTAGTAATCCAAGTCAACATGAAGTCTTAGTTTCACGAGACTCCATTCAGCCTAACACGAGTTTGCACTGCCTGACTCATTTCAAAATTCAAAACCTTCTCAGCCCAACTTGGCTTAAAATGGAATATACTTTTCTTAGACTGGACTGGACCATAATGATGGACTGGCTTGGATGACATCATTCAAAATAAGCACATTTTTGAAAATCAGTAAAGCAAGAAATTATATGTTTGATGTGATACAGTAATCTGGATTTGGTTTGATTCAGTAAACTATACTACTATTATAAACCTGAATAAAATTCAGGGGTAAGTCCCGGTTAATGAGAATTGAGCTTTAGAATTTTGTCACCTAATTTTGACAAAAATACCCTTTTAGTTATGGTTTTTTGGTAAATTTACATAATACCCTTTAAATAATGGGTTTATTGTAATTTAACATATTATTATTTATGGGCTGAATTTTTATTTATGAGCAAAAGGTCCAAGAATTAGAAAAATAATTAAATTAACAAAATACAATGAGAATAATGAATTTACTTAAGAAATAATTATTTCATACGATTTAATAAATTAGTGTACTTTGTAATATTGAATAAAATTAATAACTTAAAACTTGAATGGTAATAAAAAATGGATAAATTAAAATTAACCGGTGCGTAGCACCGGCTAAGACACTAGTATCTATAAAACCTCAACTCTTCTTTCAATTCATGCATGCAATCATAGAGCCATGAACATTTTAAACAATATGTAACGATCTCTTCGAACTAGAAACAGCATTAAGAGCTTACTACATAATCAAATGTATGTGTCCACAAAACATGTATTTCTAGGTGATCGCAAAGCAAGTAAAGGATTCACATCTTAAATACAAGCAGAAGCAATATTTATATTAATAGACGAATTGGAAAGCCCAGTCCAGAAACCCATTAAGAGGGTTGCAAATATTAGTCCAGTGAAGAGATATAAAGAGAAGGATCAGCAGCAGCGGGGAAAGTAAGGATGAGCTTCGAGAGGATGGAAATGGTGTTGAATCCTTAAGCAGCCAATTGAAGGCTTTATTGATGCGCACAAAGGAACTCAAGAAGGGGCGGAAGACAATGTATGGGCACCTTGGGGAGTTGATACTTACAAGGAATCTTCAAGGCACTGACATTCAAAGAGCAGGTTTGCAGATGGAGGAGGAGGCCAAGATATAAGCGTGGTAGAACCTTTAGAGGGTGGTGCGAATGTAGGCGAGGTGTCTTCCTCTGGTGCTGGTAACTCTAGCACAAAGATCGCTGGAATGAAGGACCAAGACCAGATGAAGGAAAAGGAGGAGTTTCTAAAAATGGGCAAGCAGTGGGGTATCCAAGTGACAAAGAACCGTCGACGGATCGAGGAATTCCGTAAGAGCAAAGAGAAAGAAAGGGAATAGATGGTGGAGGAGGTGGTGGATTTCGACAAACCATATATTTTTTATGACATCTACAAGGGGGGTGCAGAGGACGATATTGAGTTGTCTGATGAAGATGGATGGAGGGGGGAAAGGGGGGGAGTGTAAGGTTTGAGGATTACAAGGGGCTTCTGTCACATTGGTAGACAGGTTGAGGGTAGGGACTTAGTGGGTGTCTGAGTTGATTTCTATTGTCTTCTCTTGATGTAATTATTTGGATTATATCCCTGGTTTTTATTTATTAAATAAAAGATGGATAGAACTCTTATTGCTGACCTAAGAGGAAATGCAGCGAGAAAAAGGATGGGTAATAGCATCTACATGTTCTACGAAATCCCAAGTAGGTTGGTACCCTTATGCCACTTATCATTGCTGCCATTCCAATAGGTAAGGGAAGGACTCACCTAGAGATGCCACTTATCATTGCCGCTATTCCAATAGGTAAGGGAAGGACTCACCTAGAGATACAAGACAAGTACAAATACAGACGCCATCATAAATTCATTCATTTCAGGACAGATGTTTGTGCTTCTTTAAAAAATCTTGTGTTTTTGGCACATGTTGTAGGTTTCTACAGCACTAACCTTCGCCATTGAAAATTATTATTTTTTATACATTTATCTTTGGTCGCAATTAAGAGATTTCACCGAGTCTTTCCAAAAGTAGCAACCTTATTGCCAGTACAGAGAAGATGACTTCTATTAATATATAGATTTAACAAACAAGCATAAAAATTGCACTGTTTCACATGGACATAAAGGATACCAGCAATCAAGAAGAAACTACTCAAATTAAGATGTAATACTGCAAGCTCTCTCCAAACAGTAACTAATACTACTAATCTCTAGAAATGGCTCAATATTTACCTTAAGAAGTCCAGTGATGATATCAAACTTCTGCTTGTGATCGGTTGTGTGTAAACAAGTTGAGACCAATCCCAATGTGATAGCAGCTGACCATTGCCTGTGTTCATGTTCAAATTGAAATAACCATTCCAGCAAGAACTTTGAAGCGGTGGTTGTAACAGAGTGGGCAGATGGAGGCAACACCTGTCAATGAAAAGAAGTGCTAAATTATATAACCTAAACAAAAGCAAGAACCAACTTTGTTTTGGGGTGGGAGTCTCGACATGATGGTACATACTATGCACAAACATTACGAGTGTAACTGAGTACATAAAGATGCTTACCATACATAGAGCACCAACTGCAAGTGCTATGTTCTCAGCAGATCGTGGAATAGATTCTTCAGCAATTTTTTTTACAATCTGGATGAAAAGAAACAATCAACACCAACTCACTTTTCATTTCTATGGGAAAAAAAGATAGTATTTAAATAAATAGTATATGCAATCACATCATGGCTCGTTATATTTTATGAAGATAAATGCGCCAATTTTATTTAAAAAAAAAAAAAAAAAAAAAAAAAACTGTATACTAACAATAGCAGCAAATTTATGATTTCCAAGCATCATAAGTAAAAAACAAAAAGCAAGACAGATCAGAAGAACTTATAATACCTTGAGAATATCAGCGGCAGCTTTTGAAGTTTTATCTGAAGCACTGGATTTCACTTTAGCATTAAGTGACATATCTACTGCTTTTACCCAGCGTTGCATGAAGGGTTTCCATGATTGTAGAGAGAGCATTGCAATCAGTACATTTCTTGACAGCTGCAGAGAATCGGCTATATCCACTAAAGCAGTTTCATATGCAGCATGCAGTTTTTGTAATTCCTGGAGATCAAGAAAACACCGCTGAAGAACTAAGTCCAAATTAAAACACTACCAACCAAACACTTTAGTATATATACTGTTGAATTTGAAACATAAAACTCAAACACCAATTAGCATTGGGACGAGCGATCCAGAATTTTCTATATTATGATGCAAGTGCCTGATGTGGGGATTAAGATTATATATCTCAACAAGTACCTTTGGTGTTCCTTGGTTATGCACTTCTTTGGGAGTAAAGCTAAAGCATATCAGAGCTGCGCCAGGTAAGTCTCTAGGATTACTGCTGCTATTTCCTGCATATTAAGTATTAACATTCTTAAGGAAGTAAACAAACAAATCATGCATGAGTGTGACTTATTTTTTCAAGTAAGCAATAGAGTATATAAATCTAGGTAAATACTAACATATTCGCAAAATAAATTTGTTTAAGCGTAAATGCATGTTGGTCCCATTAAACGTAGAAAGAATGTGACCTTTAAGGCCTAACGCCCCTAAAGTGTTTTCATATGGTTTAATAATGCATCGCAGTTTTATGTTTTCATATATATTTCATTTGGACAAAACGCTCAGCTAACTCGATTCCCACCAAAGCTAGCACTAGCACCTTAGCACACTGATGCATTTCCCACCATGGCCTATCAATTCTAATGTCTCTTTTAGTCTTTTATTTTACTTCTGTATTGACGAATAAGAAGTGACCTAAAAAATTATCTCTAGAGTCGCATTTTTCTTTGGTACCTTCCCTTCTCCACGTCAAGTTCTTAATCATCCCCACAAATCTTCTGTCAATACCTTGCTTTCGTATGACTAGATAAAAGAAAAGTTCCATACTTTGATCTTTTGTCATTGCAGTCTAGCCCTACCAAATCGATATGAGAAGAGATCTACATGTAGTAATGCTTCTGTTTCTACTGAAAGAACATCCAAGACTCCCCAAACCTTAAAACCTGACGTAGCGGAAGCGATTAAAAATCAAACCTTGAATAACACAAGGGGAGGATTGCCTTGAAACAAGGAAGAACTAAAACAAAACTAAAGAAAAATAAATTGTAGAGATAAATCTTAATTGTATTGATTGAATAATTGAATTGGTTGTCCTACATCAGTCCCCCATTCTTCAAAAGAATTCGTCCTCGAATTTATGTTGTATTGATATCGTCCGCTCCATAAGAAAAAATACTTTGAATAACACAGACTCTTGTAAACTCTTGTAAACTTTCCTCATATTAATGAAAGTTGTAGTTCCGTCTTTTGATTCAAAACCTTGGACTTGGAGAACAAAAAGAACTTTTTGTGATAGTATATGATCAATTCCAATAAAATCATAATGTTGAACATCTAGAGGTAATGAATCTTTCGCAGCGATTTCAACTTTATGATATTTGTCTTCAGTAAAAATTGGTTTTGCTTCATCAATTTTGGCCAAAATATTGGAAGAATCTTCCTTAAAACTCGGTGGCTCTCCATTAAAACTTGGTAGCTCTCTATTATAACATTTTCTTCTTTAAGACAAACATGATTTGTTGGTGGTGTGGTTGAAAGTAGGGTTTGACTTTGACATTGTGAGGGAGAAGTAATGGTGGTATAGGTTGTGGCAAATTGTGGAGTAATAGAAAAGTGAAATGGTTGAGAGGTATTACAACGTTGTGAGTATTGGTAGTTGTAGTATTGGGGGTGTAAGGTTAGGTTTTGTAATGGTTGAGGGTTGACATTAATAGGGAGAGATGAGAAACCAATATAGGAAACTTGTTGTAAAGTTGTGGTGGTGGTGGAAAATTGTGGTGATGGGAATGGGTGTGGTGGTGGTTGAGATAGAGTGGGCATGAAAGAGGGTGGGAGGGTGGGAGCATGAACAATAGGTTGCTTACCTTCCAACTTATCAAATCGAAGAGTAAGATTGTCGATTAAAGCGGTGAGACGATCAATAGCCGAATTGAATTCAACCTTCGTCATATAATCTCCAAGATTACCGACTTGGGAGCGGGGTGAAGAATTTTTGTCATTAACCATTGTAGGATTGGAACGAAGCTCTTGATACCAATTGACGTAGCGGAAGCGATTAAAAATCAAACCTTGAATAACCCAAGGGGAGGATTGCCTTGAAACAAGGAAGAACTAAAACAAAACTAAAGAAAAATAAATTGTAGAGACAAATCTTAATTGTATTGATTGAATAATTGAATTGGTTGAATAATTGTTCTACAAAGCATGACTTTTTATATAGACTAAAGACTTAGACTAACTAGCACTAGGATTTTCTAAACAAAGAAATCAAAATACAAATCCTACTTTGAATTGTATTACTAATATCAACTTAATAGTAAACCAACTATTTTAGAACTTCTAGACTCTAAAATAGAAATCCTAAACTTATAACTTATAATGACTTCTAAATAAACATTAACCCAAATAGGAAACCAATTGGTGTAGGTAGGATGTCCTACATCAAAACCTCTCTTAAATGTTGTAGACTTCCATTCCCTTTTTGTGGACAATTACGCGTTGGAGCTGAGAGTGTTGTTTTCATTACAATGGAGGAGATTCCATTTTCAAAGAAATCCTAGATTTTATTGAAATTTTGCACAATTAAATTCAAATTAATCAATATGTACTGTTGTGTCACTCAAGAGTTTGTTACTTTGTTTCATATTGTAAGGGAACTGATACTCCACAAATCTTGATCCCCATCATTTTCTTCTATTCCGCTTGGTTTTTTTCTGAGTACAAAGGAAGAACGAAGCAGCAAGGACTGCAGGTATAATACATTGTGTGTATGTTGATTTATCAGCTCTGTTGTCAGATTTTATAAGAAAATAAATGTATGGGTATAACGAAATGGAGTGTCAATCACCTGTCATTTAATACCTTAGATTCTTAAAGTTGTGAGAACAAATTCGAAATATATTTGATTATTTGAACATTTTCTAAAAGATATAAGATCTCATCTGACAGTATTAGAAAACCCAGGAAATGGAATTTCGACTTTGACGATAATAGAATTCCAATTGGAAAATACTTATAGTTCCTATAATTCAACTGGAAGAAACTTTTTGGTACCTGAGTGAAAAACAACCTGGGGAAAGGCATCCAGCAATTTTTCAACCTTGTTCACTATGATCCTTCTCTCTTTCAACAGTCTTCGTCGAGTACTGGTGCCAGTCGATACGACTTCATTAGTATTGAAATGTCAACCATTTCCTTGAGAATTTGAACAGTTGTCAAAATGAAAAAAAAAATACTAACTTGTGCTCAAAGGTCGTAATCTTGACCTCAAATCCCTCCATGGCCCTGAGTACGTCAGGATTATCCTCAGAAACAAGAAACTGCATATTTGCTGTCTTGAAATCGGGAATGCATCTCTGAATATGCTCCACCTGAGAAAACACCATAGTGATTGAAAACCTACAGTAGATGGCTTCTCACTAACTTAACTCGTATAAGGAAATCCAAGTGACAAAAAAGACGAAAGGAAATAGCATGAAGTATTGCATATCATTAGTGGAGATATCCATGGATGAAATGGAAAATGGAAAATGAAAACAATTAAAGACTAGTAGACCAATGCATCTACAGTGTTTACCTCATATTGAGTCAGAGACTCAAAAGCCGAGCATCTTGCCTTCAGCCATTTTGACCCATTGCCAGACTTTTTGGAGGTTCCAATGTTCCACAAGATTTCCAACACAGTCTTTGAAGCTTCAGAATATGCTTCTGCATCCATTGCACCCCATCTTATGAAAGTGCAAACTCTGCCCATAAGAAAGAGTAACACTCAATTTTGGGTCATGATTTGATCCATGAAAAAACAAAATCAAACTTGAATACCTCAAAGCAATCAGAATAAGGAAACATGAAGGAGGATAATGGTGTATAAACATCGAAGATTGCATTAAAAATTTGATTTCATTTAAAATCATGTATCAACAAAAACAGGAAACAATAACAAATTAACAATCACAGAATGAGTAAATAAATGACAACTGTCATCACTGACTGTAACAAACCAATGACAACAATATGAGCTTATACTCTTCTCTGGATCAGTGCAAATTAAGAATCAAAGGACCAGCGAAAATGGCACAATTAAAAATGTCTATACTTGTAAGCATCAACTTTGTTGTCATTGCTTAATGCTTCTGGGTTTTTTTTTTTTCGAATTTAACTAACAATTTGTTAGTTTAACTAACAACAAGTTCAGTACAAGGGATGCCATGGGATGAGATATCAAAAACACCATAAGAATATCATCTGTTAGGCAGTTCAAAGTACTTACCCATGTGCCACAGTAGGGTCTATACTATAGTCCATTACGTGTTTTCCAATGACAGTCCAAGCAGTATAGAAATCTGAAGCAAATGGATTGGTTGGATAAGACTTCAGCAATCCAAAACATCAAAACACAAAACTATATTTGAAAAGGGACACATATAAAGACCATGGAAATAATGATAGTCGGTCATGATTTATATACCGATATATACTGATAAGTAGCGTAGCAACATAAACAGTAGGAGCAATATATTATAAGCTTTCACAGTTGTTACGTGTACTAATCAAATGATTGGATAAATAAGGTTTCTTTAAAATAACTATACTAACAGAACACTCTAATACATGCCAAAAAGGATAGAAAAACCCCATTCATATAGCATATGATATTATCCTTGGCCAACAGACCGACTTCTCATAAGCATCATTAAGTTTTGAATCAGGATTCATTTTTATCATTCAATACTTGGTTACGAACTGGTGCCTGGATAAATTGTGAAAAAAAAAAGTGACCTATATACACAGATACTTAAAAAAATCCATATTGCATATGATGCTATGATCTGTATAGCCTGGCTGCAACTTCCGCAGTAAATAAAAACAACCACATGCATCTCATATCCAGATCAGTATCTGGGTATTATAAAAGATATAAAACACCTAGAAGCTAAGAGGACTTCTGACAAAGCTAAACAGACTTACCAACAACATCAGCTTCGCAAAGATATCCAAGGCTTTGAAAACCAAGAGATTTTACAACAGGATCTGTGCTCCCTATGCATTCCTATTAATCAATAGAAACAGCAGAAGAAAGGCAATCTCAGATAGGTAAGGCGTAAACAAAGTGAAGATATAGAAGTCACAGCAGTCATACCGATACAGACAGGATAAGGTCCACACCCCTATCAGGATTTTTTCTGCAAACATCACGGATGGAAGCAGCGAAACTGATACAGACGTCTTTATCAGAAATAAAATCACTAAACGCCTTTGGGTGCAAAATTCCCTACAATTAAAAAAGAAAAGATATCATTATCACAAGAAGAAAAAAAAAATTAGAGGCTACCAGAAATGGTGAGGAAATTCAATCATTTAGCAGTCACGATCGATATTTTTGTAACATGCATTGTTGTCACCATTACTCTGCCATCTAATCATCAGTTTTACCGATGTGTAGTCATTCTTAGTTTAAGTTCTACAACGCCACAAGTATAGACAACTATGCAAGTTCAGTGTGCAGTGTACTACCTACTAAGTTCTATGTTAGTACGTTACTATATCCAAAATTATAACTCAAACAACTATGTGCAACCCATTACTCAAACAGTCATATATACGTTTCTTGCTCATTGGACGAAATTTCTCACATCTCAGAAAAAATATACTCAGCTATATCAATAAGTGCATTAAAAGAAATAGAATATGCCAAATAAAATAAATCTTGAACTATCAAATAGAGCAAAAAGTAAAGAAGAGTGATCATACTTGTAAGGTTCCAAATATACGGTCTGTGACCTCCCATGTTTTGCACAGCAATCGAGTGGCTGTAGCACGCATCGCTCTGAAATACGTGACAAAAATAATAGTTAAGAAGGAAAAGATCGTTTTTCCTTCTTCTTCTACCATTCGGAAACAATAAAAGTCAAAATGACAGTTTTGTGTTACACCGTTCTAATGGCTCCTTAAAATCTTATAATAAGAACTGAAGAAAGAGAAATCAAAACTACTTCACCATCAAAACATGAAGTCCACAAATCTCAAACTTCTCACCCTAATGTTCATAGAAGTCAAACCCAAATACAAATTTTACACTACAAAATTACTTCCGCAATCATTGAAAATTCTGTGGTTTCTTTCCATCCATAGACTGTCTTTCAAAACAGCTTTGTAAAAGTAGACAAGTTCGGACAAGCAACTGCTGTCAAAAAGAGAGACATCATAGACACTGAAACATGTAAACTTAACAAATAAAACATCCATCTTAAGAACCGTAGTGTGGATTGGTTTTTTTCTCCTTTGACACACGATGCACTTCTTAGAAATCAACTTCCTTTATTCCTAAACTTATCGGTAATATGCGCTTATAAACAACAGTAGGTCTCTGATGTGATGTACTATCACATTGCCTTATGATTAATTGTCGTTTTGACCTCATGAAATCAATTAAACATGATGTGAATTCTAGGCAGAAGCAACAAGAATATTTACATAAAAGCCCTAATTTCAACTTAGGGATGATAGAAATTGGGATAAACACCAAATCTCAATCAATTAACTTTCGATTTATAGATGGGATTCCTTGCTAGCCAAGACTAATACTCAAATCAAAACCTTCCTAAACATTGTTTCTTTTGCTGAATAAAACTTTTATTGATTAAAAGATAATTGTTTACAAGCAGCAAAAAGACAGGTTGAGTGAGGGAGTTCCTCACAGATAAAGAAGAAAAAACAAAAACACCCTAATTAAGATTCTATTTACATCAATACATGCTCGGTTTTGAAGACATCCAAAAAGATACACGTAATAGATTACGGAAAACATAAAATTAGTAAAAGACTTTTAACTGGTTCTTGTACCATGCAATATACATTTACCGAAAAAACATTGTACAATACATATAAGAAGAATTTCCACTCAAACTGTAATCTATAACTATAAATCTATAATAAAGCTAATGAATGTTATAGCCCTGAACTGAAGGAAGATATGATAGAAACATACGGCTTTGAGTCCTTGTTTAGCATTGGTAAAATAGTCTGTACAATAAGTGGAATCATAGCAGAATGCGAAGCCACAGATGGAAGCAGTTCCAAAAGTTTTAGCTGCAGTAAATAACGAAAAGTGTTGAGATTGGCCAAACCATTCAGAAGTTTGGTCTCACATAAGCATAAATATCACTAAAAGTTCCAAATAGCAACTTACCAACATTTCATGAGTGCTGCTATTGTAGTTGCAGAAGAATTTACAATAAAAGAGAACTGACAGCAACTGCGGTAAACCCAATTTGGGATCCATAATACCAATAGCAGCAAAGGCATCAACTGCATAGCTCCCTAATGACTGGTGCATGACCATACCGGCAACAACAGAGCCAAGTAGCAATGACAATTCTAGAGGGACAGAAAGAGGATGACTAAATGATGAGATAAATAATAAACTGGGGGAACTGTACCATATTAAGTGTACAAAGATAACACTTCCATAATTTTAATAGTTTGCAAAATATCTAAAATATCATTCAAAATGTAGATGAGAGGACACAGAGGACGCATATAACAAACTCCAATACTTAACAGCCCAAATTATAGACGAGTATGTCAAGAACCAACCTATTGAAATATTTTTCTGGCGCTGAGAAACCAGTGAGGATTTTTGTCTTTCAACATTCAAGAGACAATAGTTTCTTAGATGAGATATCCATGACTTTAAATCACTGTTCTCCTCCGTACTCTCAGTTTTACTATTGGAAGCAAGACTAAGAAAGTAAGAGCTTGAGAATGAGGAATGCTCCTGAAATAAAAATGCCGTAAATTAATTAAAACCTTATTTAAAAAAAAAAAAAAAGATTTCCCCAGCTATATCCTCAAATCCTCACTCTTTTTTTTTCAGAAAAATATGAGCTATGAATGACCCATGACTTTAATAATGAAATCTATTCCTACAAATAGATATGTGAAGATTGGATCCCCTGACTTAAAATGATACATATTTGAGGTCATTTTACACTAAATCTTTCATGAGAACTAATCTTGATTACTAAATTAATAAATTTTGATAAGAAGGTTGACCATAAAAAAACAATGACCATAGAAAAACAAGAACAGTGTCCTTCTCCCACAAAGGTTTGAGGTCGGCTCAAAAGACGATTAATACAACGACTATACTTTTGTATCTTCTAATAATGTCTTTAACAGTGTGTATGTGCCTCTGTGGAGTATGCTGTGTAAAATAAGAACTGGTTTTGACTATTTATGGTAATAGACCAACCAGAGAGGGGACAAGGACAGTTCACCTTATCAGTCAAAACCCGCAGAAGAGACTGAGAACACACCTCCAATCCCATAAATCAAACTGATTCATGGTCCGAACTAGAGCAAGGATGAGCGCAAGTTGTTTGCCTACTCATTAAGAGTTGAAACTAAGGATTGAAAGTAGCTAACATAAGATACAACATCTGGGTGTGTATGTCTATTGGTTCCCTACCTCTTAGTCCTAATCCTCACGATTCCCCATCACCTAATATAGTATCCATGAACTGACAAAACTCATTGAAGAGAAATGTGTGCATAGGTTTTAGTTAAAATCTCAAAAATCAAGGCAAAAGGACTACTCTATCACCAACTATGATGTGCTAACAATAACACTATTAACTTCAAAGCGGAGAAGGAAAATCAATTATACAGATACCTAATTATATCAGGACCCATATTAAAATATAGGCAAATGTATATGTATACGTTTCTTGGTTCAGGAATACGTAGTAATAAGATGTGTGATTGGACAGGACATTTAAAAGGAAAAACGCATTGATGATTCAACAGCAGTTAACAATATTTCCACCAATTGTTATTAACATTGACGACAAGAGGGTTAAGTATTAACCTGGAACCATAAATGTTGCAGAAGCCTACATATAATAGACTTGAAGTTACTAATAGATGGAAGTTCATCTTGGATAACTGGCAGTCCCTTCCTTGCAAATAAAAACTCTATTAAGACCTTCTCCAATACAGTAAGTAAGTCAGTTGCTGCAGCTTTAATGGATCCAGATGGAGATGACAAAAAATTGATGACAGGAAGTAAGAATAGAAGCTCCTGAGTAAGACCGAATGCAGTTCTCCCCACGACATGTTCTAAAAAAAAATGTAGCACTTTACTAGTAAAAACAAAAAAAAAGAAAATTACAGTAACGATCAAATAGATGAAGTTAACAACCGTAAATATATGCTTAAACAAGTAAAGCCTTTTTTGCTCCTTTAGTGGTCGACAAACTTGAACCTGATTGTTTCTCAAAGTTTAAGAATACATTCAAATGTAAATTATATATACTCACTGGAGTAGTTAATTCGGACAAAAAGTGAATTTTATGAAAAAAGGGCAGGTTCTTCTTAAGGAGGGGCATTATGATGAAAAGGACATTTCAAGATGCTGTGACAGCAACAGAAATATTTTAAAGAAACAAAAAATTGACACAAATGAAACTCAAGTTAGGAGTACAACATTTAGACTCAAGTTGTCAATGAAAATGCATGGTCACTAACTTCGTTTAAGCCCCCAATGATGCGCACTAATGTTCTAAGCTCCAGCTTTTAAAGCATAGTTTTGTGAATCATTAGTGCCTTAGTGGGTTAGATAGATAATTATTTCTTCTGACCTTCAAATATCCAATTGATACAGTATAAGAAGTAACCTGGGAAAAGAAACCAGGTGATAGAAATTCTTTATTTAATGAGCCAAAAGTGGTGATCCCTTATAGCAGCAGCATACAGAAAGTTAGAAGTATAACAACAAACACAGGCTGGATATTTATCAGAAACAGGAAAAGTGAAAATACCATTTTCACTTTCCCACTTCAGCAAGAAAAAGGATAGCTTCATAATGGAGAGTTGCTCATGTTCAAATTCAGCTTGACTAAGGATGATGAACAAGGAAGTCAAAACTGAGGACAACTCAGGAAAATAGTGCAAACCAAGTTGTTTTTGGACATGCAGTAGTCGTTTCGAGAGTTCAACAATAGCCTCCTTCCCATTAAAGTGCTTGTCAAGATCTGAATAAAAAGATAGAAGTGTCTCCACCAGTTCCACCCCACACAATTGAACCTCATTCTTCATCTGTTAACATGGACAAGAATATGTTTACGTATAAATGATGTTTGCACATAAGCTCAGAATTTCAACAGAAAATTCATTTGAGTCAATTAGATTCCATTGGCAACCCAGCACCTTTACAGCCATACTGATGTAAATGGTAAAGGTCAGGAAGATAGACACTGAAGTAAGCCAACTTAGTCAAGTGCATCAATTATTAGCTAGATAAGTATAACGTGCCAGCCAAAAACTTAACCAACATGTGATTCAGAGGCCACCAGGTGACAATCAGATCATTCAACATCTCCTATCTGATGGACTAATCACTTTATGGCCATATTAGCTTGTTTGAATACGCTCAAAGATTCTAGTATTCTACTGTTGCCAAATTTAATAAAAGAAAAAAAACGCAAAATACGCTTAAGTAAACTGCATATATTCAAACTACAGAGACAGGAAAACACTTTAGCTAGTAGGACTTACCAATCCAGTGCCAACCGTCTGTGTTAAGACAACCGTATATGCATCCACCAGACACTCTGCAATATAAAAGACGTCTTTGAAATCCTGTGAAAAAAAATTAAAATATCATAAACCGATATAATGTGTTTGGATAAATTCAAAATGATCCACAATATATATATATCAATAAGACATGAATTGGATAGACTCTTCCAAGCAAAACTCACTTACATTGGCATTCTTACAAGGGAAATATTTCAAGTATCCAATCAAAAACTTGATAACTGGCACTGCCTCAGATGAAAAAGAACAAGACAATGCAGCAATTGACAAAACTAATTCCCTTGCAAACAACGCTGAAGAAGGCGGCGAAAAAGGTATTCTCAAAATCGAAAAATTCAACAAGGGTCTCAAAAAACTCAATACATTAACCAACCCCATTTGTTTATTTTGCATTATAAACAACAAAACTTGTTTTATAAGCTCAGATTGAACTTCAGTTCTACCACAAGCAACAACTCTAACAAAAGGATTATTCTCAGTATAATCAAAACCTTGTTCCAAAAACTCATTCTTCTGAAATCCAATTCTAACAAGAAACCCAATTCCTTTAACAAAAACATCAATAAAACCCAAATCACAACCTTCTAAAGAAGATTGAAGTTCTAATAATCCACGAGAAGTATTTAATACACCTTGTTTAACTAATTTACAAAGTTCACGAATCGATTGATCAATAACAGAAGATGAATTAGAAGTAAGACATTGAGTTATAACATCTCGACCTTGATTTGAATCAGGATTTAAGTAATGTGGAGCTGATTTAAGTTTTTGAAAGATTGAAATAACTGCAAGTTTTTGTAAAGATGGTTGTGGAACTCTTGTTCTTTCAAGAAGAAGTTTGTAAGAAGAATCCATTGTATTGTTACTGAGAAAAACTACGAGAAGAAGAAGAAGAAGAACATTGAAGTGATTTGAGTTTTGGTGGGGGGGGGTTGGTTTAAAAGGGTTTTTCAGTTATGTTGTGGACTGGTGGGTGAAAATAAAACTTTATACTAACCCCCACAAGTTAAACACAGACCCCAAACGAAATGTTGTGTTTGTATTGGTCGATAAATAAAGACAAATGAAATTTCCTCCTCTTGTTCATCATAACATGTTATAATAGATCTCGTGATAAGTTGTTATCTTGAAGTTTAAAAAAATATCCTTGATATATCGAATTATGTGTGATATTTTGCGTTTTTTAGGTCATTGAAGTCGTTGAATTAAGATAACTTAAGCTCAAATAGACTCTAAATATATAATATAAAATCACGATAAATATTATCTCTCCAATTTCTTGAAATATTTATAGGTAGAACATAAATAAAATGTCACATTTCATTATCGCAATCTTAAGATTATTGGCTTGAATATTGTTATATCGTGGAATCAAACAAGGGTTTAGAGGATTAAGCGAAAGAAAATGAATGTAAGGTATAATAAAACATCTATAAACCCTAATGCAAATTCTCACTATTTTTTTTTTTTTTTAATTTAAAACAAATTTTATTGATAAACTCAACGAATTACACAAAAGTAGAGGACAAACGCGCTACAAACTGCGCGGCAAGTCCTTTCTGGATAGCAAACCTGATTCTCCTAAATACATATTCGTTTGAACCCGCAGTCATCACGTTGCTATCCATTGCCTTCTGCACTCTCCTGAGGAGCTCAACTACTTCTGAGCCTAGCAATCCAAATGTGTCAAATGCAAAGGGGATGAATATGTTGGTTAGCCCTACAAGCTCCGTCATGTTTCTCCACTTTTGTTGCTGCTGCATTGCTAGCTGCTAGCCCCACCTCAAAAGTCCCAGCACCCAACCCAACCATCGGAGACGCCCCTGTAACATCAACACACGCATGTTTACCTTCAGACCAGTTGTAGACCAAAATATCAGTAGGACGTAATGTCGATCTTCCTTCCTTAGGATCAGTAAGAAAGTTAACAGGAGCCTCCTTCTTAACCTGTACTCCAGCCCGCCAGAACACATCACACAAGATATTTCTAACGTGGTCATGCCTGTACTTGAAGCCGGGGTAATGCTTACAATGGGCCGCATGGTCCCCAAAAGCATCAAGTCTGTTTTTCTTGCACACTGGACAAAACTCACCATCTGAATATAGAGGGATCATCAATCGATAACGAAGAATGGCACAATATTCTACAGGTGTCATGCGTTGTCCAAGCCCTTCCATCGGGATAGCAAGGAGAAAATCTTAAGCTTAAATAGACTTTAAATATATAATATAAAATTAAGATAACTTAAGCTTAAATAGACTTTAAATATATAATATAAAATTACGATAAATATTATCTCTCCAATTTCTTGAAATATTTATAGGTAGAACATAAATAAAATATCACATTTCATGATCGCGATCTTAGTATTATTGACTTGAATATTGTCATATCGTGGAATCAAACAAGGGTTTAGAGGATTAAGCGAAACAAAATGAATGTAAGGTATAATAAAACATCTATAAACCCTAATGCAAATTCTCACTATTGATCATCATGTTATACATATAATGTGTGTACCCATACTTGGGTAAATATACAATTTCGAGGCTTGGATTATCCGACCAAAAATCTGGTATATATTCATATCAAGCTAAGCCTTGAATACACCTGTTTAGAAGGATATTGCAAAAACCATTTTTCGCCCAAGTTATGCCATAAGAATTTTTTATCACTATATATAGTCGATGATCATATTCAAGATTTTGACCAACAGCAACAACAACATCGTGATTTCTATACTTACAATGTTCTCCAAAAGGGATACCAATATAAAATTGATCTTCACCTAAGTCATTAAATTGGTAATTGTCATACTCATCTAAGATGAACAAGTCAGTGATAATAGGACTTATTAATTGTAATACGCTCAACACTTGTAATTCACTGTAGGGCTGGGCAAAACCGAACCAAAATCGAAGAACCGAACCGAACATTTTTGAAGGTGTTTAGGTGTTTAAGTGTTTGGTTGGTGTTTGAAATTTTACAAAACACCTGTTAGGGTATTCGGTTACGGTTTTAGAAAACTTTCAACACCTAAAACCGAACCGAACATGTTAATCTTTAGTTTAACATTTTAGCCCAAGTTAATTCAGCCCATATTAGTCTTTATAGTTAAGCTCAAGTTAATTTAGCCCAAGTAAAAAGGTGTTCGGTTCGGTTTTGATTCGGTTAACTGAACTGAACTATATATTCGGTCCGATTTCGGTTTTTACATATTTTGATCGGTTCGATTTTGGGAATCAACATGTTCGGTTTCAGTTGTGTTTATTCCAAAACACCTGTTAGGGTATTTGGCTTCGGTTTTGGTCAAAACCGAACCGAACCATGCCCAGCCCTAATTCACTCTCAACAAATTCAAACTGATCAACCCTAACGCCTTTTTAGCTACCAACAACTTTAATTCCATAAGTTCAAATAAAATTATACAAGTCATCTCTAGCAATCGAAAAAAAAAAAATCTTTTGAATTTGCAAAAGTACTTAATGTGGTTATGTGGAACTACGGATCATCAAAGCAAAATTTGATTTTCTTCGATATCTTTGAAAAACGCCACTTCTAAAGCATGTATAGCAGAAGCAGTCATAGAACATCTCATTCTGCATTGATCAAACACCTGACTAATGTAATTACACTCATCTGCGTTCAAAGGAAATCCACTTTTTTTTTAACAATTAAAAATATATATATTCTTTATTGATATTCACAATTAACAATTCTTACAAGTCCAGAAATCTATAGAAAAATGCATATTTAATATGAACATTCAAACGACCAATTGAGCATGAACTATGCCTCTGGTGGATCCAAACGCCATTGGGGGGTCGATTGATAGGCATGGTAATTTTTGGACTTCATAGCACAGCTTGAAGAATGGATGGCGCAGAGTATCTATAGTGGTTGGCCTTTTACTTGGATTCCATGACAGTAGTCATGTCATCAAGTCGATTGCATCTTCAGAAACGCTTGTCATTATCATATTAAAAGATGTTCTTTGAAACTGTGGAAAGCGATAGTATTTAGTACTTTCTCCCACCGATGATATGTCATCCGAAGAACCCATGATATTGTATATTCTATAAAGCTGGTTGTTCCCACAATCACCAGGAAACAGTAAACAAAGGAGAAACAACTCTGCCATAATTGCTCCAATTGCCCACATATCAATTGTAGAACCATACTCAGAGTAAAGCAATACTTCAGGTGCACGATACCATCAAGTAGTAATATACTTTTCATATGGTGAATTAGATAGGAACTCCTATGCAAAACCTAGAACAACACGCTTAATAACGTCTTCGCTAACCAATATATTATCAGGCTTAAGATCACAATGAAACCAACCATTCTTATGCATGTAGTCCAACCCTTTTAATATCTGAAAACAATAATTCCCTATTTAAATCTCTGAGAAAAATCTATCTGTTGCACACTTACACCTCTATCTCTACAATTTTATAATAGCCCCCCCAAATCGAGATGGTTTGCGTGGCCTTCGCTGGTAGTATGTTGAAAGAACACGTGTCTCTTCACTAAAATATATTTACTTCATTTATTTTATTCTCTCTCTCTCTCTCTCTCTCTCTCTCTCTCTCTCTCTCTCTCTCTCTCTCTCTCTCTCTTCTTTTTAGTTTCAACTCCACGCATATATTTACCACATTAAAAACCCAAGCCCATATCCACAATATTGTCTTTCTTTAATAGCACACATTAGCGTGCACATTCACATAGTATCTAATAACTTTTCCAAGGCACATTCACATAGTATCTAATAACTTTTCTAAGACTAGAATCCATTTATTCAAACACTAAGTAAAGCACCCCATCTTCTCCAAGAACTTCTCTGAGTTAAACAATATTTGGATGTTCAATCTCATATAATAACTTCAGTTCTCGCAAATTTTGCGCCTCTTCCTTTATCTTTCAACACCTTAATCGTAACAATTTCACCACCATGATTATCAAAAGCCTTCCATACACAACCAAAACTTCTTTCCCCGATCTTAGAACCAAAAATATACTTTGACAATAAATAAGATTGATTCATCTCCTTACCACTTGTAGGGGTACTACATACAACATACATGTGGCACCATCTCTACCGTCCATCATGGTGCCACATGTCAACATCTAATGGGCTCTCTCTTGATGGCACAAGTTACAAAGTTAAAGCCAATTACTACAAAGATATTCTCTCATCATTACCTCATTAAATGCTAGGAATGGAGTTACATTGTAAGCCTATAAATATGAAGGCAAGCTACTCATTCTAGGCATGTTCTCATCTCTGCTCAGATGGTCTGATGGCCTAATGCTCCTAACACGACCTCATGGTGAGGTCTCAATATCAACGACCTCCCCAATCTCTCATGATGAGACCTCACCTCTCAGGTCTCATCTCTCTCTTGAGCTCTCTCCATTATCGAGCTCTCATTTTGTATCACCACCACTACTATAATAAATATAATAAAGATCATTCTCTCTCTCTGTGGATGTAGGCACAATTGCCGAACCACGTAAACAATGGTGTTCATGTCTCTACTTTATTATTGTTGTTCATATCATACAAATCATCATCATTCATTAATGTACTGACCAACCTCACAAATATGGTTAATACATTTGGCGCCGACTGAGGGGACTTGGGATTTTCTCAAGCGAATTCCACCCACCAACCCCACCATTACGCCATTGTTTCATAAGTGGTGACTTCAAGAAATTCATCGAATTTGAAATGAAAGAATTGCAACTCATAGTTGGGGGCTTGGAGCAAATTGTCTACACAATTACTGGGCTCGGCAGAAGCAAAGATAAGTATCACTTTAATATTTTTTGGTCATTAAGATAAGGCAACGGGCTACCAAATAGCGACCTCATTTGTCTCTGTTTATTGTTACTGGTCATTGAGATGAACCAGCGAGCTACTGAAAGGCAAAATCGACCTCCATTCTATTACTGGTCATTCAACATTTTTCCATTACATGTGCATTTATGTAGCAATTTATTCTCATAACTCATCCATGATTATCTCCTCTCATTCATGAGCCACATCAATTGATTACTATCACATGCATAATCAATCACATGCTTTATGCTTACATATATAAGAGTTACATTCTCACATCAGTTACATTTTTTGTGGCCACCAGTAACCCACAATCAATTTTGTTATATATTTTCAACATTAAACCACTTTAATGATGTTGACTATGGCTCAGTTCTCATCAAGCCCACTAATGGAGTTCTTAGGTCTTGCAGAAAACTCCTCATACATTCAGGTCTCTAAACTAGCAAGCTCAGGTCTCGTCGCGACCTCACCTCATATCCAGGTCTCCAAGCCAACGACCTCTCAGGTCTCGTCGCGACCTCACCTTCATGCCAAGTCCTTCATGCCAGGTTCTTCATCGCGACCTCACCAGGTCTATCAACGACCTCCTCAAATTACAGGTCTTTCAACGACCTCAAGAATATTTATGCCATACAGGGGGCTATTCTCACTTTATCTAATGAAATTAACTTATTATTAGCACAATTAGCTATTAATGATATTTTTTGTAGCTCTCTCTATGTGCAGGTCACATGAACACGACCTCACTCCCCATGAGCTATTTTTGCACAAATGTGCTACATTGCTTTCACTGAACTCTCTACAAGTGAAATGCTTGATATACAATACGGCCACCCTCATTGACTAGTGAGTCACTCGTATGCGGGACGACCTCAAACACAATTCTCTAGCCACACGCCTGGTCGAACGCATTCACTCTCAACGCAATGCAGACCCACAAAGGCCACATGCCCGAGAATTGTCAAACAGGTCTCCACGCTGCGACCATTCACTAGATCGGGCACCAAAAGGTTCCAAGTAACTCTCAAAACACTTGGTCAACCAATGCTCTTTCTCAAATGAGCTACATTGTACTCCAAAGTGCCATATCTATCGAAGTGTCCAGTCACAAGGCGACAAAGATAGTACATACAAGTCATAAGGAAGACGTACAATTCCATGTAAGTCTTTTATTGAATTTTATAATGTTTCACATGCTAACATTATCAGGTCTATGCAACTCGACCACAAAAAGGCGACCACCTTAAAGCATGACCGAGACCAACAACCCATGCATACAAGAAGACCCACTTCAGTACGACCTGCTTGCAGCTGTCCATCTCGTCTACATGCCTTCTGAACGAGCTACAAGGTCTCCTTGGAACTAACTAGCTCGCTACACACAAAGTTATGATCGAGTTGCCATTACCACAAGGGACCTTCATCGCGTCCTGCAAATCTCAATGATCAAGCTCATCAAAATTTGGGGCGGATCGACTTCGTTAAAGACCCCCACATTTCATTCATCTTGGGGGCTGGATCGGTTCGATTACTTCTTTTCAGCCCGAACTTCGTTCAACCTAAAAAGAGGGGGCTTATGTAGGGGTACTACATACAACATACATGTGGCACCATCTCTACCGTCCATCATGGTGCCACATGTCAACATCTAATGGGCTCTCTCTTGATGGCACAAGTTACAAAGTTAAAGCCAATTACTACAAAGATATTCTCTCATCATTACCTCATTAAATGCTAGGAATGGAGTTACATTGTAAGCCTATAAATATGAAGGCAAGCTACTCATTCTAGGCATGTTCTCATCTCTGCTCAGATGGTCTGATGGCCTAATGCTCCTAACACGACCTCATGGTGAGGTCTCAATATCAACGACCTCCCCAATCTCTCATGATGAGACCTCACCTCTCAGGTCTCATCTCTCTCTTGAGCTCTCTCCATTATCGAGCTCTCATTTTGTATCACCACCACTACTATAATAAAGATCATTCTCTCTCTCTGTGGATGTAGGCACAATTGCCGAACCACGTAAACAATGGTGTTCATGTCTCTACTTTATTATTGTTGTTCATATCATACAAATCATCATCATTCATTAATGTACTGACCAACCTCACAAATATGGTTAATACACCACTCATCATCATCTTGTTACAAAACACAAAACACAAAACACAAAACACAAAACACAAAACACAAAACACAAAACACAAACACACAAAACACTAGCAAACAACAATGATAAAAAAACTCTTAGCAGATAAAAGTGCGTTTTTTATGAAATACAAAGGAAATCCACTTGATTTGAATAAATCATGATAAACACCATCTCTTAAACTTCTTAAAAAATTTATAGTTAGAACATGAATAAAACTCACATTTTGGGATCACAATCTCGGTATTCTTGACTTAAATATTGTAATATCGTGGAATCAAACAACGGTTTAGATAATTAAGGTGAAAGAAAAGGAATGTAAGCTATAATAAACACCTAATAGGAATTCTCACTGCTAATGGTCATGTTATACATATAATGTGTGTACCCATACTTAGGTAAGTGCACAATTTCGAAGAATGAATTACCCGCCTGAAAAAGTTGTATATATCTACATCGAGGTAATCCTTGAATAGACCTGTTTAGAAGGATATTGCCAAAAACATTTTTCGCCCGAGCTAGACCATAAGAATTTTGTATCACTATATATGGTCGATGATCATATTCAAGAATTTGACCAACGACAACAACAACATCGTGATTTCTATACTTACAATGTTCTCTAAAAGAGACAACTAAATAAGTTCGATCTTCACCCAACTCATCAAATTGGTAATCGCCATACTCATCCATGATGAACAAGTCAGTACGATAATAAGACTTAACTGTAATACGCTCAACATGTGTAATTCACCGTCAACAAATTCTAACTGATCAACCCTAACCTTTTCGAGCTACCAACAACTTTAATTCCATAAGTTCGAATAAAATTATACAAGTCATATCTGTGAATCGGAAAAAAAAAAAAAAATCCCTTTTAAATTCGCAAAAGTACCTGGTGTAGAACTACAGATCATCAATCTAAAATTCGATTTTTCTTTTATATCTTTGGGGGGGGGGGGGGGGGGAACAAAAAAACAAACCACTTCTGAAGCATTTATCGCAGAAGCAGGTATACAACATCTCGTTCTTGATCAAGTGCCCAACTAATGTAATTATATCAATCTACTTTCAAAGAATTTTTACTTGATTTGAATAAATCACGAAAAACATCATCTTTCAAACTTTTTGAAATTTATATAGTTAGAAGTTAGAACATGAATAAATCCTCACATTTTGGGACCGCAATATCGGTATTAATAACTTGAATATTGTCATATCGTGGAATTAAACAAGGGTTTAGAAGATTAAGGCGAAAGAAAGGGAATGTAAGTTATAATAAACCCTCTATAAACCCTAATGTGAGTTCTCACTGTTGATGATCATGTTATACATAAAATGTGCGTACCCATACTTAGGTAAGCACACACTTTTTAGAAATTGATTATCTGACCGAAAATGTGGTATATATCCATATCGAGCTAAGCCTTAAATAGACCTACTTATTAGAATATTGCCAAAACCATCCCAAGCTAGACCATAAATTTTTTGTATCACTATATATATATGGTCGATGATCATATTCAAAATTTTGATCAACAACAACAACAACATCGTGATTTCTATACTTACAATGTTTTCCAAAAGAGACGCCTAAATAAATTTGATATTCACTCAAGTCATCAAATTGGTAATTGTCATACTCATCCAAGATGAACAAGTCAGTGATAATAAGACTTAATTATAATGCGCTCAACACTTGTAATTCATCGTCAAAAAATTCAAACTTGATCAACCCTTACCCTTTTCGAGCTACCAACAATTTTAATTCCATAAGTTTGAATAAAATTATACAAGTCATCTTTGTCAATCGAAACAAAATCTCTTTTGAATTCACAAAAGTAAGTGGGGGTAGAACCACATATCATCAAGGTGAAATTCGATTTTCTTCCATATTTTTGAAAAAAACGCCACTTTTGAAACATGTATCACAAAAGCAGCCATACAACATCTCGTTCCACATTGATCAAGCGTTCGACTAATGTTTTTCTATCAATCTGCTTTCAAAGGAAATCCACTTGATTTGGATAAATTACGATATATATATATATATATATATATATATATATATATATATATATATATATATATATATATATATATATATATATAGAGAGAGAGAGAGAGAGAGAGAGAGAGAGAGAGAGAGAGAGAGAGAGAGAGAGAGAGAGAGAGAGAGAGAGAGAGACTCAGGTACGGTCTGTCCGCATGCGGACTGGAGGGTATAACGGGAACTAATGTAATCTCTCGGATTGAGTATCGTAAATGTAGATTTTCTATATGGGTCCAATTAGACCCAATAGAACTTGATACCAACCTCATCTTTTCAAACTTTCTTTCTTCTATATTGATCAATCTTCTCCCAAGAAACAATGAAAATTTAAAGGGAGACCTCTAATTTCTTTGTTCGTCTACCTTAACCGGTTTTTTTTTTTTTTTATGCTTTGACATGTTTTGGAAGACTGCGTTTCTCCGATCACCTCTGTTGGGCAAGAAAGTCATTCATGTTCCATGAATTTCAAGACACAGTCAGAGAGAAAACTAATTTATGTGTAGTAAGAATGTTAATTTATTTACAACCCCAAAAGAAATTTAAATTCAGTTCCTTGAAACCTAAATTGGATTTAATAATAGCATTGAAACCCAAAACAGAGGAACTTTCAAGTTTCATTATTTGGATTTAAAACCATAGGTGAAAAAATTGAATTTGCTGCCCGGATATTCACGAAATATTCCGTTTTTCGGCTATTCGGATCGGTACGGCATACGACATATAAACGAAATTTAAAACACCCCATGCCGTTCAGAATTTATCGGATATTCGCGAAATATTCGACAAAAACCGAAATTTACGAAATTTACGACATTTTCGATTACGAAATTAACACATTTATTTTTAATTCAACTAGAATTTTCGATGAGATTATCAAAAAAAGGTCCAAAAGGCACTAGACGTTTGGAAACTTTGGCGACGAACTTCATGGCCCTCTCAATTGATATAATATAAAGAAAGTTAAATTTCATCGATCATTTTCCCGCTCAATTGAAAGTAACAATTAATGCTTCTAAGGTTATTGCAAGTTAGAATGTAGGAAGGAATGCATGTGTCATAAGATTATTGAATGAGTTCTGTATTTTCTATAACTATCCTCATTGTAGAGCAATATATCAGAAAGAAACGAAAAAAAAAAAGCACGCCCATGCCAAAGTGAAGTCCTCTCTCACTTTTATAAAGTTTTCATTCACTTGTTGTCTGTTTGTATCTAAGGTTTGTTTTTGTGTGGTAAATAATTGGTATCGAATTGGTTTTTCATACATAATTGGTTTGTTTTTGTGTAGGACCAGTGGGCCTTGCAAGTTACCTTTTTGTCTCCCCACATTAATAATTCTTCTGAACAATAATTGGTCTTTGCATACACATCCTTGTTTTTCATCTATAAATGTTGTGATTCACTAAGAGAGTGCACCCCAAGAGCGATTCATTTTACGGGGGAGTCTCAATTTCTTTTTGCCACCCAAGATGAAGACCATGCTGCATGGCAACAACCAAGAGAAGGAAAACGACCTCGACAGAAAAGACCGCATCCTAGAACGGAAACAGAATCATCTAGGGTATCTTCCCAAGGTTCATGGAACATTCCTGACCAGTTTTCTTCCCAAGGTTCGTGGAACATCCCTTATTCTCAAAGCAACATCCAACCTACCTATGTTTACCCTCATTTTTCTTATAGTAACATGGGAACCTCCCAAAGTGATGATTCCAGTGTACCATCCTACCAAACCCAACCAGATTCCAGTGGTTCTTGGTTTCCTAATATAGGGAGTTGGTTGGCCCCAATGACAAGTGGGTCGGACGTGCAGTCAGCCGATACATTAATGTCGGTTCAACAATACTCGAGATTTCCTATCTTTGAATCATTTGCTCCGTATTGTATGGATCAAGATGCATACGATATGCATATTGACCAATTCAGGTCGTACGAGCAAACAATGTCATGGGAATATTACTGTACTGAGTTCATCCCACACGTATGCGACTCGAAGCTCATCGGTTTGACATGGGGCGTCTATCATTCTGGGGTTAGCATGTATTTTATTTTGATTATTAAAATAAAACTATGGGTTGAGTTGTAATGAGGTTGTTTGTGTTTAGTTCTTGTATTAGAAACATATAAAAGTTCTATGAATATCCCCCCGATATTTACGATTTTTTCACTTATGAGTAAAACTATCTTGTGTAATAGTTCCGCCTTAGCTTCCTTGTATGATTTGCCGTGTGTTTAATTTGTAATGTATGTTTTTCTTTTAATTATAAGTTTATATATTGAAATGAGAAGAAAAACACGAAAAATGCAAAAAACCTCCTAATTTTCTGAATTTTTCGCGAATATCCGCGAAAAATTCCGAAAAATTGGAATTTACCAAAACTCCCATATCCGACATGGGAGGTCGGATATTCGCGGAATATATCGTTTTTTGGGAGGTCGGATATCCGCGTTTAAACGACATTTTCACCTATGTTTAAAACCAAATTGGATTTGATGCATGGGGTTGAATAATTCTTGGAAAACACCCTAGCAAATCATACAAGTCAATAATTATAGTTTTTTTTTCAGTCAACTTTTTTGTTTCAAGCAACTTCATATGTTCCATTCAATTAATTCCTAGATTCAACTAAATTTCTCATAAATCATATTAAGGAGTCAGAGTTCAAAAGAAAGTAAAAGATGGAGATGAGTAAGAAAAATATGGAGAAAGATTTCTAAGTTTCCAACAATAGTTCAAAGAGATCAAGATGGAGATTGAGCGATATAAGCAGTAATAGGAGGTTATCTATTCGAGAGAGAATGTTGTGAACCGGGTCCAAATTGGGTTTAAATGGACACATGTGGAGAAACCATATTTACAAGAATTGGAGTTTACATGTTATTTTTCTTCCTCTCTCCCAGTTTTAACCTCAGTCCACATGTGGACGGTCCGTACCAGAGACGGTCTGTATATATATATATATTTTCAAAAGACCGAAGAAAAATAAAAGAGAAGAAAAATCACCTTGATCTAGTCTCCGATAAAACCGCGAATATTGGTAAAATAGTAGTTTTACTGAATGGATTTGGTGAAACAAATATAGAGACAAAGTCACAAAACCATATGCACCGCCGACACGATTGTTAAGATGTATGTTGCCCAATTCTCCATTATTATAACCCCATTCCATGCCATAGGAATTTTGAATGAACACAAAATGGTATTTCTAATCAATATTGTAACCATCTGAGCAGATATCATCATTTCTTTTCATAATGCTTGTACCGAAGTTGTTTCTAAAATATTTGGAGTTGTCTAGTATATCGAAATCTTCATCCACATATATATCGAAAATAACTGATTTTTTTTGCAATTCCCACAAGAAACGTTATTCACCTCCAATATTAAGAAACCAATCTACCTTAATACCTACTTCATCATCATCATCTTTTTTTATTTTTTTTTATTTTTTTTATTTTTTAAGATCACCTTCTATTAGCATACAATGAGTCTCAACAAAATGATATAAATCTAGTTTATTGATAGAAACCATATTTCAACCCCTTTATCAAAGAATAATGTGTGGAACCATAGATCATCTAAACAAAATTTAATTTTCCCCCATACTTGGTGAAAATATATAATTTCAGATGCATGTATGCATGCAGCTTGCATACAATATCTTCTTTTTCCTTGATCTAAACCATATTTCAAAACATCGGGGAAATCCGGGAATATTCAGCGGATTGTGCCGTTTTTTTGGAAATCTGATCGAATTATTCTCCAAATATTCATCGGCGCGTGGAAATCCTAATTCGTTTGATACTAACTGGATCTTCATCGAAATAGTCGGATTTTGCTGAATTATATACGGATTCAACGGATTGATTCAAATTCAATAGATAGAAAAATATTTTCAAGATATATCAATAATCTGCAATTCCTCTTATTAGAAGATCCAAGATATAACAGATTTTTAATCTCTTCGATTATAAAAAAAAAAAAAAAAAAAAATAAAACAAAAAGTTTAAGATCTGTATAAGAAGTTGATTTAATAACAAAAGAAATTATTGTTAATTCCACAACTTTTTTTTTTTTTTTTTTTTTTGATTCAGAAATTTGAGAAGAAGATTGAAGAAACAAAGATAAGGAAAAAGATGAATAAAAAAGGTAATTATAAATGTGTATTTACCTAAAAAGACTTATTCCTGTATTAAAATAGGGTCCGAATTTTGCCAAGAAAGTTTTTTATTTTGCCAATGTTTATAACATGATTTGACCTTACTGCACTCAAAATCAAAGCAAAGCAAATACAGTCTTCTTCTTCCTAAAAATGGCTCTGAATTTTGCTAAAGAAGAGTTTTCTCAAATTGAGCTTCTTCCAATTGTCATTTTTTGTAAGTGTATTATTATCCCACCCCCTTCCATCACCAGTTCACCACTCTTCATGATCTATCTACCCTACACCACAAGCCCGATTCTCCTATAGACATTCATCATTTTTTTTACAATAATTTAAAGACTACGTAGAAGTATTATTTTTCTAATAGAGAAAAATTAATGGAATTATATTAAGAAATTTGTTTGTTTATTTTAAGAGTAGAAATAATTTTTTCTGCGCAATTTGTTGTTTATATGATTCACTTGTGTTTTTGTTATTGAAAATATATCATATCCTTTTTTTACAATTTCTCTATATACAGTATAATCCTAAACTTAAAACTCATAAATTACCTTTTTAGAGATTAAACTTTTTCTTTTTTTTTATTTTCGTTTCACATGTTTTTTTAATTTTTGTTCCCTCCCGAACTAACACAAATACTTGGAAAGAGCAATTTAGGTGCTGTTTGTTTTTCCACTTTTCTAGTAGAGATCAGCCAAAAGCCCGTTTGTTTTTTTGGGCTTATAAGATTTTTTAGTAGAAAATCGCTAGTTAGTAGGCGGTTACTATGCTCCATCCTGGAGCTTATAGCTAGTAGAAATATCTGATAGGATGTAAAATTACATCTAAAACCCTTCTTAATAATTAAAATTACTATTCAAACCAAAATCAAAACTGAAAGTTTACATGGGTTATGTTTGTTCTATTTTCGGGGTCTTTTTCTATTATTTTAAAAAATATTTTATGTATTCATTCGTTAAGAGATACTTTTATTTGTTATGGTGTAATATTATTTCATTAGTATTTTTCTATATGTAGTAAAATAAAATAATTATAGAACATAAGTCCATTTTTTTAACGAGGGTATATTAGTAAGAAAATATATATATATATAAATAGATCCAGAAGTGGTAAAAACAAACAGGTAGAGCTTATAAGAAGAACTTATAAGAAATTATTCAAAATAAAAACAAACAACATATCTTATAAGCTATTAGACATCTAATAGCTTATAAGCTACTAGCTATTAGAACTTGAAAAAACAAACAACACCTTAGTCTTAGACAGTCAATAAACATTGGTAAAATAAAAAAACTCTATTGACAGGCCCTTAGAATATATTCAAAAAATATTTTAATTAAAACTCAAACTCCCTATAGCGGCATAACCACACATACCAAATTGGATATTACGAATTAATTCATTTTTTGGGAAAACGAAATTTACGCAGAAACCTCATCTATAGTTGAAAATTTTGTGCAAGATAGGAGAAAAACAACGAAATTTTTAACTAATATCCGAATTGATTGGGTCGAAATGGGGAGGTTTTTATCTATATCTATAATACAACTATTGAACATCTCGAGGAAGCAGGACATTCACGGTTGGGAACATCTTATTTCTGCACGCGGCCCATCAACAAGTAGGCCCATAAAACAAAAAAAAAAAACAACCCCAGCAGCCTCTGGGATACCCACCGCTGCAGTTTCCCTCCTCATCCGTCTTCGCAACACGCAACTCTCTTCTTCCAACCGCCTTCAATTGGATGGAACTTAGATATCCTTTCTTATCGTCCTCTTCTCTCTTTTTATATACTTTTGCCTATTCTCTCTCTTTTTTGCTTTTAAATAAATCTTACTGAATTTGTCTTCTCATAAAATCTCTCTCGAGTTTGTCGATACTTTAGCTTTGGTTAACTATCCCTGTGAAATTGTTCATGTTATGTTCCTGCAATTTAAGGAATTGAGACGTTTTTTGTAATTGTCTACTTACAATTACTTCTCTACTATGACCCCAATTTAATTGTATTTGGTCATTTACAAATACTCCTCTATTGTGATCAGTTGGAGCTTCTCTGTGGGCACTGGGTTTTGCACAAGGTCAGATTTTGTTTCCCTTTCATATATAATGCTCTTTTTGGGTAGGTTTTATTTCAAATTTATTTGTTTAGGTAGAAAATATCCAACTAATTTTCCTTTTTTTTTTTTTCCCAATTTGGCGTTTAAAATTTGATTTATAAATCTTGCTCAATCATTTATTACTGTATCACAAAATATATAAGATTTCTTTCAGATTAATACTATCAATTTTGGAAATTTCAGTAAATTCATATGAGTTTTTATGTGTTGCCAAATATGTAGATTCCGATTTTGAGTCATTATGGCTGTGCTTGTTTCCCCGGAAGTTTAGGGGAAACGGAAATGGAAACTTTTTTTTTTTTTCAAAAGAGGTAACAATTTTTCAAAAGTTTTCATTTATTGCTAGTAATGCTGCTTGGTTTAGCATAATTATAAAAACAGAAAAAACAGACGTGGCAAGATATAAAACTCTGGGGACCACGAATGAGAGGCCAAATTTTCTGTTTTACATAAAAATCCGGGTTTATGAAAACAGTAATAAATGCTGATGTGTTTTACGTTTTTAAAATTCTTTTGCAGAGGGGCCCACACATAACTAAGATCACCAAGCATCCGGAAAAGCAAAAGTACAGAAAATAGCTTACGTGTGTTTACTTTCCGGGATTATTCCTGGAGAACAAGCACGGCCTATATGTTGTTAAATTTTTTTTCTTTCACTTTTGGTTTGGATCATGGTTCAAAATTATGAATCCGCGCGAAATTGTGAACTTCAAATAGACGGCATATTCCGACGAAATTGTGAATTTCAAATAGACGGCATATTCCGACATTTCGACACTCGAAACAAAAAATTCATCTGAATATGTCGGGAATATTCTCGATTATTCTTGGATTTTAAAATGTCGATTCTCTAAAAACCGGTATATTTCGTCAAAATTTCATGAAATATGTCGGCATTTTTAACTATGGTGTGGATAAACTATTAGATTACACTATACTTTTTAGCTTCCATTTAAATCAATGGACATTTTTTGGGTCGAGTTCAATTGTTGCATGTAAAGATGCCTCAAAAAATATTAGGGTTGGTGATTAAAGGTGCACATTTTATAAATGTTGTACAATTTATTCTTTGTTTGGGAGGTCTATATGGAACAATGCCCCCTCATTTGAGGGAAAGTAGGACACATTGCATGTAAATATTGCAGTCAGCCATATATGGTAGCAGCTAACATTTGAGGAAGATGGCAGAAATTTTTCCGTAGTTCTTAGGAAAGGTATGACAGGGTTATTACATTACTGATGCTAATTGGTGTTTTTGATTGAATTCCATATATTTCACTTTTTCCAGGTACAAATGTAATCTCTTAATCTACATTTAGATGAATGTGTTGTAAGTGAGGCGCATTTTTTTGGGTCGTTCTTTTTCCTGTATGTAAAAATAAAAATTGTGAGAATTTATATTCCAAATTTCATAATAAGTTTTATTTTTATTTAGGTAAATATGTAAGGTAGATATGTAGGTGGATCCATCATCTTACACACTTAAACAATTTTTGCATTATTATATTTATTATATTTATTTTTTCAGACATGTTCTGTCTTGCTAAATTGTATCAACAGGCCTTTCTGGTTTTGAATTTGAGGTCACTAATTTTTTTTGAGACCATTGTTTCATATTTTGTTTTTTTATCACAAAAAATAAAAAAAATTATCATGTATATATACTTTGATTGAGTATATCCTTATATATAGTTATTTCCTCCTTCTTAATTTGATTTCACTAATTTTTTTTGAGACCATTGTTTCATATTTTGTTTTTCTATCACAAAAAAAAAAAAAAAAAAAAAAAAATTATCATGTATATATACTTTGATTGAGTATATCCTTATATATAGTTATTTCCTCCCTCTTATTTTGATTTTTTATGATAAACGATTTTCTAATTTGTTCATCCAGATATAACCACCATGGACCAACATTCAGAGATTCAGATAAATACACAGGTCCGGCGCCAACTTGAATTTGAACAAAGATCGATGCGACAACGCGCAAGAAGAGCAACAGAAAATCAGGTTCAATTTTCATCTCATGTTGCTCGAAGACAACAGTCTACAAATATTTCCACATCATGTTCAGTACCCAATAATCCAATTCGTGATCTACCATTACATGTTTCCAATACCGGACCATGGTTTCCAAATTCTGATGTGTTGTTGTCTGAATCTGTTCCGCACAATCTAAAGTTAGTAATTAAAATATTTTATTACTGTTTTGGGGTTCCACTCCGTAGATTACCTTAGTATTCTTAAGCTTTAATTTTGTTTCTTTCTTCCAGTTCCAGATATCTTCATGAAGATGTCGATGTTGCGCCTCAGTGTACATACCAAGAAGGATAGGTAGATATTGAAGAAATGGGATTACCATTAGATCCTATACTTGATCTCCCTGAAGAACGACATTTTCTTGGACGGATGAATGTAGTATGTAGATCTTGCTCTGCACTTCACTGGAGAGAAGAACGATTATCAAATTCTACTGAGACTACCTCTTTATTTGGCAGGTGTTGCCTGCAAGGCAAAATCAGGTTGCCTTTGCTTTCGCCATTACCTCCAACATTTCAATCTTTGTATGAAGATTCTAATCCATTGGCAAGATCGTTCCGAAATAATATTCGATCGTATAATGCTTCCAATGCATTCACAAGTTTGGGTGTTACAATGGATGAGCGGGTTCTTAGTGGGCGCGGACCTACAACATTTACTATTCATGGAGAATTATGCCATAGGTTTGTTTTTAATGTTTCATTTCATATCTATTGCGGATAGTTTTTTTTTTTTTTTTTGGTTTAAGGTTAAAAAAAATGGCCCCATATTTACACAATTGTCGTTGCTTCTGTTATACTTTTAATATTCGGTAAATAAATCTATTGTTGTTTCCCATATTCCTAATACATTTTTATGGGGGTGGTTATTTATCCATATAATAATGACAATAACAATTGGAGTTATTTTGTGAATATATTTTCTCTGAAATTTATATTTGTCATATATTGAATTCAAATACGTTTGTTCACTAGAAAAAAACTACTAATATGTTTGTTCCTATTTTTTTTTTTCCGTTTATAATGCTGAAATATATATTTTCGATAAAACTTCATACTTGCTTTTTTATATTGTTTAGAGTAGGGTCACTGTTACCGGAGCCGGGGACACAACCAAGTTATGCCCAACTGTATATTTACGATGCAAATACAGCTTTAGCTTATTGCGAGGATCGAAACCCTCATCTTCGAAGTGATGTCTTGAGTATTATAAACGACACACTTTTGGAAACCAATGACCTTTGCAGATTATACAAACGTGTTTTCGAGATTTTATTTGACATTGCTCATGAGAACAACGCAATTCATGTTTCGCTACATTACACTCCGCTTACAGATTCGAGACGTTACAATCTTCCAACGACAGATGAAATAGCTGTTATATTGCCAGGGGATGGCAGCGCACCAATTACTACCCATGATATTATCCTCCGACTACATCATGGTCCGTTACATCGCATAAGTGAATGCCACCCAGCATATTGGCCCTCTCATTATGTTCTTTTCTTCCCACGTGGAGAACTGGGTTGGCATCCAGATATGAAACATTGGGATGTGCGTAATAATGTTCATATTGATAATCGCCTAACCCAGTTACAGTATTATACCTATCGATTGTTTGAAAGATCCACTGAGTATTATTCGATCTTGCGAGGTGGGCCTTTATTCCAGGAGTTTGTTGTTGATGCCTGGGCATCTTATGAACAGAATCGCTTACAATATGTTCGAAAAAATCAGGCAAAACTTCGATCAGAGGTTTATACAGGGTTGACTGACAGTATGGGTACGGGTTTGAATCCGCAAACAATTGGGAGGCACTTCATTCTGCCATCATCGCATCCTGGAAGCCCAAGAAGTATGTACGAAATCTACCAAGATTCGATGGCTATAACGAGGCACAATCATCATCCAGATATTTTTCTTACAGCGACTGTGAATCCAAATTGGCCAGAGATTAGAAATGAACTTAAGCCTCATCAAACTGCTTCTGACAGGCTTGATTTGGTTGCGCGTGTATTCGAACTGAAACGGGAAGCTATCATGAATAAAATCACAGAGGATGGACTTCTTGGACAGGTAGCAGCATATGTCTATACAATTGAGTTTCAAAAGCATGGTCTTCCTCACATGCACGCGCTTATATTTCTTCGGGGGCCAGATAAAATCCGCACACCTGCTCAGGTGGATAAGATTGTATGTGCGGAACTTCCAGATCCTATTAAAAATGCGGCTTTGTTTTCAACTATCATTAGATGTATGATTCACGGGCCATGTGGTACACGGAACCGTGATGCTTCATATATGGTCAACAAGAACGGCTGCATTCTATGCAAATCAAGATTTCCAAGAGTCTTCGTAGCTAAAACACATATGGATAAGGATGGATACCCAACTTACCAACGTGAGAATATTGGAAAAGTATATATGGTAGGAGGGCATGAGATCGATAACAGAGATGTGGTTCCTTATAATCCTTATTTATCTGCCATGTTCGATTGTCATATCAATGTTGAAGCCTGCGTGTCAGTACGGGCTGTTAAATATATTCATAAGTACATCTACAAAGGGTATGACTTGACAACTTTAGTAGTGGGTGGATCAAATGACGAAATACAACAATACATTGATTCCAGGTAATTTTACTTTTAAATTTATATATTCAAGCTTACTATTAGCGTTTTTAAAAATATATTTGTTTTAATTTATATTTCGCCTATAATGTGTTTCAGTTGGACTGTATTTTATAATCAGTTAGTCTGAGTGCTTGATATCTCAAGTTCAGTATGTACCAGTTAGACCTTTAACATAGAGGTACAAATTATATCAAATCAAATCAGCTTTCATCCTTTTTCAAAAACCATCTTATTAAATTTTTAACTTATATTTTAATGTCCTTCTTAAATGCATTCTATTTATGTTTCGTATATCTTCTTGGTAAATAGCTTATGTTTGTATCTTTAACTGAAATTGTCTAATTTAGCAGAATCATCTGTTTGGATGTATTTCACAATATTTTTTCTTTTTTAAGATATATCGGACCTGTCGAAGCTGCGTGGCATCTGTTCAAATTCCCCATGCACAAGGAAAGTCCACATGTTGAACGACTTCCACTTCATTTAAAAGGAATGCACATGGTTTTATTCAATCCAAACGATACTCCTGAGCAAATAGAGGCAAGAGCGCTGCATCAAAAATCCAAATTAACGGCGTACTTTGATTACTATACTGCTCATCCAAATGCTGCTAAGTTTACTTATTTGGATTTCCCTCAAAATTTTGTTTGGAAAAAAGAGAAAAACAATAATAGATGGGAACCACGACAACAAGGTTTTCCTATCGGGCTTATGTACTTTGCCAAACCAAACGAAGGGGAAAGGTTTTATCTTCGGCTTTTACTAACTGTTACCAAAGGTTGTCCATCATTTGAGGCATTGAAACAGGTCGGTAATACAACGTATCGTACGTACAAAGATGCCTGTATTGCGCTTGGGTTACTGGAAGATGATCAAAAGTATAGTATCTGTCTAGAGGAGGCTTGAATTATAAAAAATGTGTATCAATTACGAAGGTTGTTTGTTATTTTACTCACAGAATGTTCTCCTCTTCATCCAGAACAATTATGGAATCAATATGCATTACGAATTTGTGATGATGTCTCTTACAAGCTTCGTACGACTTTTGGAATCAACGAGGCTACTGATGAGAAAATTAAAGATTACGGTCTTTTTTTGTTGGATAAGATCCTATTAGAGTCGAGGAAGTCCTTATCAGATTATCCATCTATGCCTTTGCCAGCAGATAATTGGTCGATGGAGTTTGGTAACCGTCTACTATTAGAGCAAATGCAACTTAGATATATGTGCTCTCCAGAACAAACAACTACCCGCATAGCTCAACTCAATGAAGAACAACGTTGTATCTATGATGTTGTTACTGATTCGGTCTACAACAATCGAGGGAAATTGTTTTTCTTAAATGGAGCTGCAGGTACAAGGAAAACATTTGCCTACAACACAATTGCAGCTGCCTGTCGACAGCTTGGACATATAGTCATAATGGTGGCATCATCGGGTATTGCGTCTCTCCTGTTGTGTGGAGGGTGGACTGCGCATTCAACTTTCAAACTACCTCTTGATATTATGGGAAATAGTGTGTGTGGGTTTACAAAACAGTCCATACACGCTGAACTTTTCAGGCAAACTGCTTTGATCATTTGGGATGAGGTTCCTGCGCAACATAGGCATTGCCTTGAAGCCGTGGACCGAAGTCTTCAAGACATTCGAGGTAATTCAGAGCCATTCGGAGGAATATCAGTTGTTCTAGGCGGAGAGTTTCGTCAGACTTTACCTCGTAAATTGTGCGAGAGGAGGTTGTTGGCGCATCTGTAAGTAGATCACCTCTTTGGAAACATGTGGAAGTTTTGAATCTAATTCGGAACATGCGTCTCCACATGGAAGATCCCGATAATGTTAGCTTCGTCGACTTCTTAACAAAGGTACGCTTTTATTCGTACATCACTTTTATAGATCATTTGCTTTTGTTTATATTTAATCAATTATTTTTTCATAAATATTACTATTTTTTCATTTAGTTGTACATTTCCAAATATTTTGGAAACGTTTTAATCAGTTTCAATCAATGTTATTGATTTCGTATATGGAGACTTGATTTTAGTGCTACCACTAATTCATTGATGTCAGTAGCCATTTTTCAACGTGCATATCCAACCTACCTATTTCACCTTATCGTTTTCCAGCTTGCCTTGTGAAATTTTTATTTTTTTTGGGAATAAATCATTTTTTGCCAAATCATTTTTAATTTAATTTGTTTTTGTCTTGCATTTATATTGATTGATATAACAATCAGATGAATACACGCTATATTGGGCATTCATAGTTTTGCATTATGCGTCCGAAAACATTGTACAATATTGTGTTAATGGATCATGTAAACAACTTATACCAATGCCACTTTTTCCAATAACTATAGGTGGGAACAACACCTGAAGAACATCTGGATATGCCTGCAGCTACCCATACATGCAATAATTTGAATGATTTGCTTCTCTCGATTTATCCAGAACTCAATGTCCAAGGAATTGCAACATCCTCTTTCTTAAGAGATCGTACAATTTTAGCACCTTGCAATGATGATGTCTAAGAGATTAACCATGCAGCTTTAGAAATGTTCCCTGGAGATTATGTTGAATATCTAGCTGGAGATAAAGCTATAGAACAGGAGGATGATCAACCCCACATTGTTCCTACATATACGACTGACACCCTTAATTCTTTAGATCCCTCTAGCCTTCCACCTTTCCGACTTAGGCTCAAAATGGGGACACCTATTATGTTACTAAGAAATATTGCACCAAGGGATGGCCTCTGCAATGGAAGTAGACTTATAGTCAAGCGTTGCGCTACAAGAGTTATTGAGGCTACAATTTTGACTGGTGACAAAGCAGGTAACACTGTATTCATTCCTAGGATTACACTGTCACCATCATCTACAGAATTAGGAATTCCTATGTCAAGGCGTCAATTTCCTATACGTTTGGCATTTGCTATGACAATTAACAAATCCCAGGGCCAGTCAGTCAAATACCTTGGAATTGATTTGCAGATTCCTGTTTTCAGTCATGCCCAGCTTTATGTTGCTTTATCCAGATGTACATCTTCAGCCAACATTTCTATTATTTTCCCTCCTGAGGCAGCAAACTGCACTACAAATATTGTTTATCCTGAGGTTCTATTATGACATATGTTTAGGTGAGCCGTAAGTTCTTCTCAGTTTTGCACATAAGTTATTTTGCCATTTTCCTGTTTCTTTTACTTAACATTTATAAATTGCTTAATTTTTTATTTGATTTGAAATATAGGAGTTCATGCAAATGTCTTTTGTATGTGAGTTTGTTTTGGAATTTTTGTTTTAACATTTTTATCAATATGCTTCCCCGGCCTTTTAGTTGCTCTAATATCTATATCTTCTTTTGATGATATTGGATGATAATTTTAACATTGAATTGTTACAATTAATTACATAAATAGGATACTATTCCCTTTTACCTATTTATAAATCAATAGTTCATTTATACCTACAGGAAAGTCATGATTCCAGTTCAAAATGATTCCTCACATGTGGAAGAAATCGGCAATCAGATCTTTTGGCTAAGGATTTCTAAATAAGAGATTTATGGACTCCGCGTTATTTTTTGGGAATTGAAGTTGCTAAATCGAGACATGGAATATTCGTTCTACAGACAAAGTATGGTCTTTCTTGTCCTACTAGCTGAGACAGGGATTTTAGGATGTGCGGGCATATTACCTTTTGTGATGACACCCTGACATGCTCACACCTCATTGCTCAGATCTGCTTTCAGGTTTTCTAGCTTTATCTTTGAGAGTGGCTATTAATGCAAAGGGTATTCAGTGGAAGAAGTATTTTGCTCAGTTCTACTTTTTGGATGTTGATACACTGCTTGAGAAGTAGGTAAGTTCTCCATTTTCCACTCAAATTTTATAGCTTCCATTCTAATGTCATGTGCGCAACTTATTTAAATTGTTTATAATCTTCAAAACATAAATTCTTTATTTTGATGTTAATGCCAATATGAAATTTGTTGATAGAATGGTGTATTGCTCTTAGGATGATGCCAACAGCTACTTCAAAACTATTAGCGTTGCTGCTCTGATAGTAGTAGTCTAAATTACGCATGTCACTTTACATCAATGTCTCTACCATGGTCCTTTAGGTCTGTCGCTTCACGGATGTAAAATACACAATACAAATATAAGTTGATGATTTGGATTTCCGAAAAATAGTCTGTGTATTGCATATGTTCTGGCCTATACAACCCTACCATGGTGAGTCCAAATGGAAATCAACGGAAAACATTCGGACGGCCATATTAATCTAATAGTTTTACTATTATGATTAATTTTGTGCCAAAATTTCCACTAAAAACCATATTCAGGAAACTCAGAAATCCGGTAATTTCATTAAATTGATCTTGCTTATTTTTTAATTTATATTTCGAAAAAAAATAAATAAATAAAAATTTCCACCTAACTTTGCATTTACAGCTTCTTTTGTACATGGCATTTCCCCATTTCATTTCAAACAAGACATTCCAGGAGCTGCAGAAACTTTACGAAGTTGTTATTTATTCGGACTCGACATTCACATTTTCAATGATGGCAGTTGCATCTGCTTTACTACAGGTAATTGTCCTAACAGTTGCACCCACTTTTCCTCTTATGCGATATGGCTTTTTGAGTTCCTGTAAGACATGCTTTCTACTCCAAATCCTCCTAAAGCCTATGTATATGCCTCCTAATTACCAATGACAGGAGCAAGTATAAATGCTTCAATGGAAGGAACTAAAGGGAATCCACTTTCAGGTACCACGAGAACACATGAATATGCCCCCTATTTACCAATGAAGAGAATTTTAAAGAACTTATTTGCAATTTCAGTGTTCATAACAGATAACAACTCCATTTTTGTATTTGTTAGAAGTATACCAAGTATATTAGTTGTGTACCTTCTTCTTCAATAACATTATTATTAGATTTTATTGTCGGCACAAAATTGAGCATATCATTTCTTTTGGTTTCATGTTTTTTTTCTTAGAGCTTTATGAGCACACTATATAGTACGAGCCCAGTTCATTTATAGCATTACTGTACTTCCTATCCTCTGGTGTATTTCTATTCATCTCTTTCGTTAAAACTACTATACTATGCCCGAATTTGAACAGCTTCGACAAGGTAATAATAGACGGAAAGACACCCCCACAAGGCCGATATTCTTTTATTCTGAAGTTATAGCTCAACTGTGCACAATTTGTTAATGGTTTAGGTTTGTTCCTAATACTATCTAAGGTTTATATGTAATTAAAATGAAGGTTGCGTACTGATCATGAATTGCATTTGTGATTATCAGCTGTTTGTGAATTGGGATCCAGAGCTTATCTATCACTCCTTATTCATGTACATCCTGTAAGTGAAAAGAAAACTACTTTATTTATTCATCAATTTTCATATGCGATGAACCCTACTTTGAAAAAAACTTACCTGGCAATATTACTTGGTCCAATTTTCATATGTTGCTCTGCATTATAGAAGAGTGACATCCATTTTGTGGTTTAATATACTGATCTAACGCAACGTTCTTTGTACTTAGCTTTAACAAATATCTATTCTTTAAGAACCTCTGTCACTTAACGTTTTAGATTTATGATTATGGCAGGGGACACTTACATTTTCCATTCCATGCATGGTTTAACGGGAGGAAGATTGATCATTTAATGAACATGACCACGGTTTTGGAAGTAAATAGGTGCCTCAGATATTCACTATCAAAGATAGTTTGCAATATAAATATTGTAGGCATACTTTAGTCATCTACCTGCTAAAACTTTGGTCGTTACACCTCTCTTTCTCCATCATAAGGTTGCAAACCAGATCTGACTGATCGTGGCAGAGTGCAGCAACAGTGTATGGCCAATCATACAAAGCATCATTTCAACTACAGAGTTACTTCATCAGTGGCCTCAACTGAATGTAGGTGGTCTAGCACGCAAACTGTGGGATATAGTTCATTATGTGGTCTGTTGAATCTTATGGAATACTCTGCCCGATCTTTAGGCAATACTTAGTTACCCAAGTTCTGATTAAAGCTATTGAAGGAACAACCGAACAACATGGTCTTGGCTGCTCATGCTTTCATAGGCAATGGAATTATGAAAGAAACATTGCTTTGTGGAACTGCTGATGAACTGGAATAGACTTTTGATTGATCCTCACTAAAATTCTAAACTTCGCTACCTGGGGGATGCAGCTCCACGATGACAACCAGGAGAAATACGGCACTGTACGAGATGTATTACCTAGGTTAAGATGTTGCCTGGTATGTTTGTTGTTTTCTTTTCTTGGTCTTACCTGACGTTGGTTTTAACAGGTTGATAAGGCGTTGTAATCATTTTCTTACAGAGAAAATAGATTTGGTTTGAGTTAATGTACCAGATACTTTAAGAATTTTCATTGTAATTTTATTTCATCCAATAACTTTAAGCTGACATTAGTAAATTGATATAACATCATAATATAAAAATTTAAAAAATATTCACATACTAATGTGTCGTAGGTGCCAAAAATTCAATGTTCCATTTTTTCTATATTTTTTTATACAAACCACCATGTTTACTCTCATTTTACTGTTTCTTATTGAATTTATCCTGAATTTTTTTTTTGAAATACTAAGGTTGATCACCCTTACTTTTCTTAATAAGACCCTTTAAATCCATTGGATTTCAACGCCAAGCCAAGTGGATACATGAAAAACAAGAAAATATATTTACCAGACATTGCCAAGAATTAGTATTTGTTAGTATTAGTTTATTACTGTCTTGCATAAACCAGGCACCAGGGCTGTACAACAAAAAATATGGATACTCATACCACCAAAACTTTGATAAATAATTTTGTATTTGTATTTCAAATTAAACCCAACTCACATTTGCATAATGTAAAAATTCAAATTCTAATCCCAGCGACAACACCAACCCATATTAAAACGATTTCATAGACGCGATCTGCACTTGGCCGCAAGGGTGGTTTACGCTTAAAGTTATGCAGTAATACGTACTCTGAAGTCTGAACTATACCAAATCGTTTAGAAAGTCCTGAACACAATCAAACCACACTGCAACCCACAAAGCAGCTGCTCCCTGCACCAAATTTACTAGCAGGCTTGACCGCAAGTGCCAAAGGCACGGGTCAGCTGCTAGTTTCATATTATACAAAAACAAAAAAAATTGTGAATATCCGTCCGAAATTTTTGATTTTTTTACCAACGTGAATACACAACACTCTCTTGCACGCACATTGGGCGTGCATCAGAACCCACCCCACCGGTCGAACCCGGTTCGGTAGATTAAGTTTTATAAATAAACCCTTTGGGTTTTTTTTCTTTTCCCTCGTAACACGAACAGAGGTGCTCTTCTTCTTGAAGAAATCTTGTTCGAAACTCCAGAATCTCGTGAGTTTTTCTTTAATAGTAATTAAATATCTTAATTTGTAATAAATAATAATAATAATAATAATAATAATTTATACTACTGTAGTATCTAAACTGTTTTTGTTTTTTTGAAATCAAGAATTGATGACGATATCTCTAACAGAACTCAACGATGACACTGTTCGCAACATGGCTGTTGGAGCCGTTTTCTCAGATTTCGTAAGTTTTATTGTTATTAATTTAACCTAATTTTACACACTACACTAGTAGTTCTAAACTTGTGATGATTATTCACATTGTTTTGAAAACACAAATTCTTCTTCAATTTAACCTAATTTTCTTTCATACACTTTCAAATTATCAAATATTCAAATTACATAATTACTGGTATATAAGATTAGTACAAGAGAAATTAGTAACTAATGTGATTGTGTTGGCGAATCTTCTTGTATGTTTATGAATAGAATAACACAACACAAGAACATGTACTTTGTGTTTTTAGCTAATGGTAAATGACTAAATTCCCATTTGTACCACCATATGCTGAAAAATAACTTTTGTATTTCAGGGTGGGAAGATCAATTCCGTTGATTTTCATCGTACTGAAGATCTTTTAATTACTGCCAGTGAAGATGATTCAGTGCGGTTATATGATATTGCAAATGCTACGTAAGTATGTTTTTAAGTTATTATTGGGATAAATTAAGTTTTCAGCCAAGGCAGACTTCAAAGCTAATGTATGATTATCCGATATTTCCATAAAATCATGTCCACTCAACAATACAAGACATCTTGAGAAAATTTATTTGCCTATACTATATGTACAAATTACCATACATATACCTAGGGTATTGAAAGAAAGAATGGAATGTGTAATAAGAATCTTATTATAAGACATGGAGTATGATTGTATGACTGATTCAGTGTAGATTGGGCTTTAAACTTGTATCAGAATGTGAGTCTTATGATAGATAAACATAACATGTTGAAAGAAATCCAGGATTTCAAAGAATGTTCTGCAAATCGTAGACATTATCGAAGAATCTTAAAGCCAGTGTTATCCAGGCATTATACCTTGACACTATTTAGAGGATCAAATTTTCAACCCTAGACATAGTAGAGTTTAAAAGATAATAGTTATGAAACTAACTTGCTTCAAATTGTGATTGGCTCACGGGAAGTTGAAACAGCCTACAGGTGCTATTTCAGAAGTAGATCAAGGGTATTGGCGGATGAGACACTCAGATGAGGGAAAATTTCATTTTACTCACTTATTTTGAAATTTGAACTCAGAGGCTTTTATGAGTTTTCGGCCATAGGCTATGATACACAAGAAATATTTATGACATTGCTATTTGCTTCCCACAAAATCTGCCTTTTTTTTTCTCTCTTCTTCAGTTACCAATCACTGTGGTATATCTATCTTTTCCTACCACAAATATTGATGTCATTCTTCTTCTTATTTGACTTTGTTAGTAGATACTGCTTATGTAGATTTTGTCATTAGCATCTTTAATAAATTGAAGTAATTGTGCTACTCATGTATTTTCATGCCATGAACTCATTGCGAAGTTTAACAGCTTCTAAAGTTTTTATCCATACTTGATCACATTTTCAGGTTATTGAAGACTACATACCATAAGAAACATGGGGCTGATCGGGTATGCTTTACACACCATCCAAGCTCTGTCATATGCTCTTCTATATACAATTTGGATGCTACAGGTGGTGCGTTTCTGAATTTGTGTATATCTTTAGATAAAGTTTGTTACTTTGTTGTAAATTTTTTTGTACCAAATTTTGATACTTTTATAAGAAGACTAATGTTAACTATCACTGTTATTGTTATTTTTTGGCCAGAATCCTTGCGATATCTATCAATGTATGATAATCGATGCCTCCGCTACTTTAAGGGGCACAAGGATAGGTACATGATTCTGCAATACTTAATACAGTAGCAACTATACTTGTATGATTGTGATCTGCTACCAATTATAAATATAATATTAGAGGCATGTGTATCTAAATGACATATAGGATGGGTTCAAAAGTGATAAAGTAACGATTATTACAAAAGAGTTTAGTGATAGATATAAGCTGTGCAATGATATGGGCAATACCTACTATGATTTATTTGTGTATATTTGAATATTTATTCAACCATTCCGGTGAGGTCCTGAAATAGCAATATGCAATGCCCTAAGCAAGATAGTTTTCCTTTTTGCCAAATATTTACTCTTGATCTAATATAATTCCATTCCTTTGGCCGCAGAGTTATTTCACTTTGCATGTCTCCAATCAATGACAGTTTCATGTCCGGTTCGATCGACCACAGTGTCCGAATATGGGATCTTCGTGTAAACGCATGCCAGGTTGAACTTTACTAATTTGTGATGAAATTTTCTCAACTTAAACTACTTGCTTTAAATTTGTTTCTCATTAGTAGCTTGATGGAGGGGTTGGATGTGACCCTCATTGTTCTTTTGTGAAGTGTAAGACTGCAAGTGTCCAATGCTGTGAAGGCTATAACTATTATGTGAAATTTTGTGATGTCACGAGCTATAGATATGTTTGGGGTGAGCTTCTTGTATAGTTTGAGTTTTTCATTCAAATGTTTGTTAAAAAAGTTTCTTAGAAAGTAGTATATTAGACCCTGCTTGGCGTGGTAACTTCCCTAATTTCATATGGGATTACTATTACAATTACCATTATTGCAAACACGTCCATTTGATCCCCCCCTTTCCCCCCCATAAATATATAACAAGTCATTCACTTGCAGCCAAAAAAACCCACGCAAGTGATTGAATGGATTTTAAAGTTTGTTTGAACTCCGTTTTTGTCTCTCAAAACTCAATAAGAACCATTCGCCCCTCGTTTATGAAGGATAATTCTCTTTTGAAACATGTTACGATATTTCCTCTTTTTCTCTAGCACACACGCAGTCTCTCTTTCTAATTAGACAATGATCGGCTGATATATCAGAATAAGATGTTTCATATGTAATCATGAAAAAATAGCAGGGAGAATGAACACATTTCTTGGCTGAAAGGTCCAGTTTTGAAAGTAATTCCTTTACACAACTAGGTCTTGTATAACTAACAATCCCAGTAATCAGTTAATGAAAACAGAATTATAAAATCCCTTTTTTTATCTTTCTTGTGTCAAAATCGATTGGGATTAAAAAAATCAAAGAAAGATGGCTCGAGATGCTGTTTTTCCTTTCAGAGGATTTTGGAAGGTAGAGAGAAATTAAGTAAGTATATTTTTGCCATTTCTGTTTTATCTAGCCCATAGAAATGGGATGAAAGAAGAAGAAAGTATATAATTTTTTTCTTCATAAAAGTAGAAGTCAAGAACAAACTGAATAACAAAGTTGAGTTTCATGTTCATCTGGTGGTGACGTAAGAAAGTTGTTAAAAATGCAATGCAATATAGTGCATACATCCATTTGCCTTTTGCATCCCAACACAACAGACCAAACAAGGCCAGAACCAAAAGTGTTTGAATATTTAGTGATACTGTTGTTTTCCATGTTTGAATTATGCTTATAGAAACGTGTACTGTACAGATACAAGGAGTGGTAACAGTTTTCTGAATCTTAAATGTATTTAGCAGAACCAATTTTTTTTTGCCATTAAGATGTGTATATCAAATATGTCTATTCCAGGATATATCGTAGTGAAAAGAGCCATTAGAATGCAAGACCATTCAATCTTCCAGTAAACATTTTGAATGGCACATAGCAAGTCTTAACTTGTCAAGAATCAGGAATCAAGGTCGTATAACTCAGTTAATTCTGACCCTTAATTAGACGATTGTTACCTGACCCTTAATTAGAGGATTTTTACAATGCTGTTGATAAACTATCTTTATTTTATCTAGACTTGTTAGTTGAGTGCATGTCCTCAGAGTTGTGTAGTGATATGGATGATGGCTTAGTATAGCTTTAGTTTGATAATGCATTAGAGTATTAGACATAAAAACGATTCTTGCTTACTGGTGTAACTTTCAGGGAATCCTGCATTTACGAGGTAGACCGTCTGTCGCATATGACCAACAGGGCCTTGTTTTTGCCGTCGCAATGGAAGGTGGTGCTATTAAATTGTTTGATTCACGCTCCTATGATAAGGTATTACCTCATAAAGCTGTAATTTCATTCAGTAATCAGCACCTTGGAACAGGTTTATTATATGTCTCCGTAATGCAGGGCCCATTTGATACTTTCTTTGTGGGTGGAGATACGGCTGAGGTATCTGATATAAAGTTTAGCAATGATGGAAAGTCAATGCTTTTGACGACAACGAACAACAACATCTATGTTTTGGATGCGTATGGTGGTGAAAAGGTAATTTACTCAGTTTGATTATGTTAGAGGTCCATTCCTTTTAAAGACATAAACAAGTCATGGATAATTATGTGATGAGATCCTTCCTAATGGGATAAGGGAGTTCCTACAAAAACTTTGCTACTTCTTTCTATTCATTTAAGAAAGAATTTGAAAAGAAAACAGCTAGTTCAGCTCGTCATTGTTGTACTGTCTCAAAGTTATATGTTAATGTTTGGTAATTGGTACATCTATGATGGTAGTTTTATAATATATTACAAAACCACTGCTGCGGTGTGGTAATAGGAGCTTTATCACTTTTCTGATGAAAAATCTATTCTGTGCCTTCACAGCGCTGTGGCTTCAGTTCGGAACCATCCTCAAATGTAGTTACAGAGGCTACTTTCACACCTGATGGGCAATATGTTGTTTCAGGTATCATCAGATTGATACTATACTCAGTAATGACCTAAGTCTTTTCAGTTTTCGATTCTTACCCACAGCGTTTAGTCAGTTGCTTCAGGGTGAAGTGCGGTTCAACCATATACATCTAATGTGCGGTTCAACCATATACATCTAATTTATAAACATCCGTGTCTATTTGTTTTCGATGTTTAATACTGAGGCAATACATTGTTATAGGCCTTTGTTTTTCATTTTGAGTTAATCTAGGGATGAAAATAGACAATTTCTTTGAAAGAATAGATATTGTCAACTTTCCTTGCTATATATAAAGGTTGTGCTTGCAAGACCTAATTCCTAAGAATTATGTGCATGAGCTTTAGGTATATACTATGATACATAATTTCATCTGTCATAACTAATCGAGTTAAATTATATGTAAATACCACTTTCACATCTTTTTTTAGCAAGGTCAGAGAGGGAGGATCTCACCAAATTCATACATGTAAAAGCAGCTAACGACCTTCTTAGGTCTTCCGTTACATGTTATAAATTTGCTTATTGAAGCTCGAAATCATCACGAATGTCAACTGAGATGAAGACTGTTCATCCTGGCACATGCTATAAACTCTTAACAAAAACTTCAAAGTTAATCAATATGGGCCCTACAATATCAAAACTTGCTTATTAGGACTTTCTAATGTTTATTAGTTATAGGTTTCTCTATTCACTTACCGAGGATTACCGTTATTGATTTTGTTTTTGCTCTCTGTCAAGTAGTGAACATACGCACGAATGCACATCACAATTTTATTTTGGAACACTCCACTGAGCATGAGTGTTCACATGTTTTATACAGGCTCTGGAGATGGGAACTTGCATGCATGGAGCATCAGCGAAAGAAACGAGGTATAGTTTGGTCAATATTACCCAGTAGAAAGCTGTCTATATATTCACACAAAGATGCATATACAGTAACTATATTTTGGCATGGCTTTGTGTGCATGCTGCGGCAAGATTGAGTGAGTGTAGATTTTCTAGGATTTTGGTTATGTATTGAAGACGAAGCAATTGCTGGTTTTCTCGGGGATCACGAGCTCTTGATAGCTCTGTGGTCCTACCCAAAGATTTTTTTTTTTATGATTTCCATGTCGTATTCCAGCTATGTGACCTTGCCACCAATTGATATGAGATTTTTATTAGCTTGGACTGACCGAGTAGTGTACCTTAGATGCACCAAAGTATAGCATGCGGAGTATTATAAATAGAGATCTTGGAAGTTGTTGGAAGTTATTGTAATAGTAGTGACTTGTCTAACACACTACTAGTAGTGACTTGTCTAACACACTACTAGTAGTAGTGACTTGTCTAACACACTTCTTTCATTATATATACAAGTTATGTCTCACATTGAGATATATAGCTTTCCACCCTAATATTCTACTTCTAGTATAATTCATCTTTTATACTTCTAGTTGGTATCACAGCCAAGTGAGATCATGGTTTTCGGCCACCGGCGACACTAACTCAGGTGCCGGTGGCCGGATCTCCGACAAAGTCTTTTTGTCTAATTTGTGTTCTTGTTTCCGCTGTTTTTCTGCGCCTTGTGTGCTGCTGTTTTTTTTTTTTTTCCTGAGTACTGTTCACGAGTACTGTTCACGGCTATTGTTCATCAAGTACTGTTCACCAAAACGAACATGGCCCTAACAATCACCACCACTACCTCCGATGTCTTTCTCGGTTGAGCAGCTGGTTATCCCTGCTCCTTTATTGTCTTTGCAGATGGACATCCCTGCAGACGGTTCTTCTCGCAGCTGGTCATCCCTGCCATTGAACATCCTGCCCGATGTCGTTCTCATGATACTTTGTGGGGGATGTGAGAACTTTTTTTTTTGTATTTCAAGCTGAAATTCAGAGTCTGAATGTTCAGCTTGAGGGGGAGTGTTGGAAGTTATTGTAATAGTAGTGACTTGTCTAACACACTACTAGTAGTAGTGACTTGTCTAACACACTTCTTTCATTATATATACAAGTTATGTCTCACATTGAGATATATAGCTTTCCACCCTAATATTCTACTTCTAGTATAATTCATCTTTTATACTTCTAGTGAAGTTAATGATGGTAGTTTATACTTTATATTAACAAGTAAAATTATATACCCGTATCTGTATTTTGTTGCATTATAAAGGTCTGGTGTCACTGTTAGATTGCTTTAAGCTGTTATGTATGTTTTATGGCACATATTTTGTGTAACTTTTGGACCAAGACTCCATTTTTTCCATCACTATTATTTTCATGGTCATAATAATTTGTGTGGATGGTTTATGTGCCAAAGCTGATTTGAGGGGTCTGACTCGGACAGCTCATGTATTCACTAAAGGGTACCTGAAAGGTGTCAATATGTTGCTTCTGATAAGTTGAGAAGAGTACAGTCACTTCTAGCTGTGTTTTACTTGTGTATGAACTGACAATGAAAGGGGTTCTCGTGACAGGTGGCCTGCTGGAACAGCCACATTGGTGTGACAACCTGCTTGAAATGGGCTCCTCGAAGGGTGATGTTCGTTGCTGCATCTTCCATTCTCACATTTTGGATTCCTAACTACTCAAAGTCCAGTGTAGAAGCAGACAATGTTGGACCTGATGCTGGGGTATAGCATGAACTGTTCTCCTGCTTGGTATAGAATCTTTCTCTTTGTACCTTGCTGAATTGGATCTTGACGAAACTCTTTAATATATTGTGAGATTGCAACATATACGTATATAATTCCTTTAATGACATTAGTTATATATATATAACTTTGGGCATGTCCCATGCATTTAATATTCTCAGAAAAAGGTAAAAGTACTTGTCTATATACATATATCCCAAGGTTTCAGTAAGATAAATTTGATGACGAACATCTTTGGGCTTGTCTCATGCATTGAATATTCTCAGAAAAACATCAACGTTTTGCACTCTTGGGTCTTTTCTTGCATAGTTGAAGTTAGTCAAAATCGATACAAGACACATACTGGAGTTCCTTACGTCTATTCTTTTCATCTTCCATTAAATACCCCGCTGAAAATCTGACTGTTACCTCCTAGGGAGGCTTCCCACTCTACTGAGGACACCATGATTTGAGAGAGGGTGACTACAATCTCTCGCATCTCCGGTCGATTCACTGCATCTTCACTCAAGCACCACTCAGCAATTTCTGCCATCTGTAACAGGGAGATTAATCAAGTTAGATTAGATACACAATCAAATACGTGAAAAGAAATATACATAGATGCACATGTTACACTCCTACATAGCTTATTATCCACACGCGCAAGTGTTCACATCACAGAGTGTTCACACTCACCTCTGTCTGTCTATCGCTTTTTTTCCCTCTTCTTCTCTCCTCCTCCCTCTTGTGTATCATGATTAGGATCAACAGATTGGATATCTCTTGATTGAGGTTGGGTGCGAGGGTTTGGGGGGGTGGGTGCCTGGGTGGTGGGTGAGTATCTCTTAGGTAGCACGTAGCTAGTGGAAATTGATAACTTCTATTGACGATTTACAATAGCCTTTAGGTGGATACATTTGTCTTTCTCGATTTGGCCATTCACTTCAAATACCTATTCATGCATGTTGGGTGATTTTGTGCTATACTGCATTTTGGAGCCGATATTATGATAGCGTATATAAAAGTATTTTGCAAAAAGGATATGGATGTGGAGATTTTGCATGAGATGCACGTCCCGTGAGCGAAACTTCTTGTGAGTTCAAAACTTGTTTAATGTCTGGAAATATAAATCATTGACTTAGTAGCCAGCCTGTTCAAATTTATAATCCTGTTTTTTACTGTGCTTTGACATTTTGTGTGCCTTGAGATTGGTGAGTGGATATATAATGTTTGCTATATATTTGAGAAGATAGTTGCTCTTTCAAGAATGGTATTTTGGTAAAGTGAAAAATCCTAAGGCTCGTATGGTCAAACTAATTTGTGAGCGCACTTCTTTATCCAACCCTTTGGGATTTTCTTTTATGTGTGTGTGGGTGGGGGGGGGGGGGGGGGGGGGGGTTGAGTTATTAGAGATGAGGGGTAAATTGCTTGATCTTTCTACAAGTACTACGGTCTGATTCTTTGGCGAAAGCATTATTGTTGTTGGAAGGTACCAAAATATGTATACATGCAAAATATCAGTAGTTGAGGTTGATTTGGAAATTTGAACTGATTGGATTCTTGAAAGGCTATCGTACCTTTGTTGATCCTGGACGTTGTTGACTTTTTTTATGGGCTCCTCAGTCTGAACTCTGAAGCATCCATCTAACAGATGTCTACATGCAAGCCTATATGGTTGTTTAATGCTAAGCTGGCCAGCCGGTCAAATGTCTGGTCGTTTCTTTGTAATGAGTGAATGATAGAGACATTAGTTCTCTGATACTTTTGTGGTCTTACGCGCATAAGGGTTTGGTTCTTTGAGTTTGTTTGCATGAGGGTAACCGTGTTTAGGTCAGGGATAGGGGTAAGGTTGGATGTCTTCCTTTCTCTCATTTTAATGAAAGTTCTATTTCTAAGGGTCCTTTCAATCCCCACTGGCCCACCTCCACCCCCTCGTCTAGATTGTTTTTTCCTGAACCACGGATAAAATACTAACCTTGTATACTTCATCCAAAGGATAGCTGTCCTTGAGATTACCATCTATAATTGCTTCCAATGCATTCTCGGGATCTTCATCTTGAAATAATGCATATACCTGACCATATTACTTATAATTAGCAGATTCTTTTTTCCCCAAAAAAGCAGTCAGCCAAAAGAAATTAAGGTTTTACATTTTTTTTATTACTCGATTTTGCAATTTCTAATCGATAGGACTCATAAAGGAAAGGACTTTGACATGCAATCAAGGATGACTGAATCTTGGATAAGCATCAAATGTTGGACTTCTGGCAAGTGTAACTGCTAATATCCAACAATGGATTCCCATTCAAGATGGTTTAGAAACCAAATATTCCTTATAATGTTGGATTCTGTAAAATTTACGAAGAGTCTGTTCGTCACTTTTTTTTTTGGGTTGTCAGGACTTAGGAGGTGGCATCTTTCTGGATCTTCTTCATTGTAGAATTGGAAGGCAATATATGGCTGAAATGAGGTATTGGGCAGCTGATGGTAAATTGGAAGTGTGAAGGACGGTCTGCTAGGTAGTCTGGACATTTTACTTCACCTGAGTCAAATGTATGTTTGTAGCTCAATGGATCAGGCCTGAGAAATAATCTTTTGAGCCTTGAGTCGGTCAATAGTTTTCATGTTCAAGGTGAAGATGACTTTTTTTTTTTTGATTGGCAAGCGGGGTTGAGGTGAAGATGACTTACTAGTGAGATCAATGATTTCATTTTGTTAGGTTCATGTTTGTCACGGATTAGGGCACGCTGACCCGTTATCAGCTCCGCTAGAACTACTCCAAAAGCAAAAACATCAGTTTTTGAGCTCGTCTGCAGCTCACGCACAGACCTGTCAAAATCATCTGAGGAATATAATAATCTTAATTGGAAATAAATCAATATGATTACTGTAAAAAAAAACCCTTATACTTACTCAGGAGGAAGGTAACCCGGTGTTCCAACCAGACGCGTTGCGATGCAGTCATCATCGTTGGTACGTTCCACGAGCTTCACTAGCCCAAAATCTGCAACCTGTAGCAAACAACCTTGAGCTAGTATCTCTTATGGTTTGAAAACTGAAGAGCAAAATGAAGCAGATAATTAATAGCTTAGGATTCTCTTCGAGAAACACTCATCTATAGGATATGGTTCTAGTTTTTTTCTTTTTTGTCCGATAAATAGAAATTTTATTGGTTGAAAAAAGCAGAGCATAAAAACTGGGAGAGAGGATGTCACCTAGACCCAGAATGGAAAATAGATCAAGATTAAGGTTTTTATCGTTTGACAAGGCTTAGTATTTCTTGCATGTTCTTTTCTTCTTAAAGCTCTTTATTTAAGTGGCTTTGTAGTCCGATAATTCAGAGGGTTAATGCAGGAGATAGTTGTGCCTTTGTTCCAGATCAGTATGGGCCGAGTAAATTGCAGGGGCACCCGAAGAAGTTTGTGGGTAGGCTGTTTATATTAACACGGATATTGGATAATTGAACTGATCACAAAAAGAATATGGCACCAGCTTTACTTTATCACTAACACAATAACACATCCATAACTTGTCGTATAAGCATGACAAAGAAGAGCTGCAACTGTGATAAGGCCTAGTAGGTAAGATTATGAGGGGATTTTTTTTGGAGATGTTTGCATATCCTAAGGATCTGTGTATAATGAAGTCATCCTATCTGATTGCGTGCTATCTTAACGTCTGCAGATCTTGTTTTATCTATAGGCATTGTCTTGGTTGTATTGGGGCCTGGGTCTTCACTGTATTTCCTGCTTGCTAGTTTGTGTTTGAAATCTTCTTGGTGTAATTTTTAATATATCAATAAAAAAAGTGTAGGCAGTGTTGACATGACAACTACTTGGTTGTGAGATGATATAAAATTATGATTGTAATTGACATTTGGAGAGTGTTTGAACTAGAATACAGCTGTAGACTTCTCGAAATATTTTTGCATCAGTGAAACATTAAAACATTTGATTCACAAGCAAGGCCATCCCTAAATTTGAAATCAAGAATGGTTAGACAAAACAGTGAATAGAGCTTATTTAAAATGATTTGATGTCTGAAAGATCATCTTGAGAAACCAAGCTTTAAGGAAGTTGAGAATTTGTAGACAGAAATATCGAGCAACTGCCGTTTTAAAATCATAGTATTTGAACTAACTATGTGATATAGGTGCTAATGTTTTGTTGACAGCAACTCTCTTGTTTACTTGTAGACCAGGCTACTGTCTTTGGAAAGACGGCATCAATATATTTATTGTTTGGAGAAGACCACTAGCAAGATCTGAATGCAAAAGTGAGTTCTATACCTTTGCTCTGAGGCTTTCATCCAGCAGAATGTTGCTTGTCTTTATATCACGGTGCACATAATGTGCCTTTGTGTGGTCGTGGATGTATTCGATGCCCCTTGCGGCATCAAGTGCTATCTGTGTTCTTGCAGTCCATGAGAGTGACTGGTGACCTGATGTCATGTAGATTTTCAAAGCATTGTTTTAAATATAAATAAAAAATAGTATCTCTTTTCAAGTAAAAAGACAAGTTGTACCAATATACAGTGTTTAAGTGCATGATTGAAAATGTTAAAATCTGATAAAAATGACAAGGGTTACATTCGTGTTTACCTGTAGTCATAAGCTGACATGCCTTCACTAGTATATTTTTCTTTGTCATATGTTTGTGAAAGTACGGTCTCTTAATTCTCCTCACACTGATTATACCAAGTAGAATAATATATTGTAATGTTGTGATCTCAATGTGAGACCCAACTTGTATTTATAATAGAAATAGAAAGAGATGGGTTTGGCCCAGTACAATATGAGTAGAATTACTAATATTACAATAGAAACAGTTGAATTACAAATATTTATGTCTGCAATTATCTTATTTTTCTTGTGCGTAAATATGATCTGATAGTTTATGTAAGCCTGTAAGGCTTACTAAGATTTGGAATTTGAAAAATCTAATTTTTATTATATATTTTTTTATGCCAATACACACTTTTCATTAGGGGGAAAGAGGACATTTAGGGAACTTAAGGTTCTGTATAGGTACCTTTCAGTAATGGATCATGAAGGTGCTCACTTAGTGCTCCATTTTGAACATATTCATATACCAGGTAGAGGTGGTCATCTCCACTTGCATATCCAAGCAACTCCACCTAAGAAATCACGGTTACAATAGGGATAGAAGAAATTTAGGAGGAACACAAAAACAAGTATTGAGTAGATAAACGACGTTGCAACCCAGATCTTTTGGATTTTTTCTTACCACATTTATGTGATGGATCTTGCATAACACCTTAAGTTCTGCAAAAAATTCCTTTGATTTATTAGACTTCATCTTCTTAACTGCAATTTCCTGTTATGGGTGAAGTGTTTCCTTGTCAAGGAAAAGTTCAAAACCAGCAAGGCGGAACATAGTTGAGAGCTGTGAGAACATTGGAATCGGTTAGACCTATCATACCTGCTTTCCTAACACACCAAAATACACACTTCCATAACCGCCCTCTCCTATTTTCCTTGTTTCATCGAAGTTTTCGGTAGCGTCTTCAATATCATCTAGACTAAATATTGCTGGTCTTTCTGACTCAAATGCTGTCATGTCTGTACCATGCAGTTTCTGTTTTATCAGTAAATGTTTAAAGACATACATTTTAATAAAGCAGAAAATAGTAAGTCTTCGCTAGTGATTTGTCTTCAATAAGGTTCTACAAAAGAGTTTGTTCGAGTATATTTTGACCTTCATTGCAGTACTGACTTTGGCAGGAATTAGTTCTTCTGCTACTTATTGTCTTTGAAACAGCTTTAGGATCTTCTTCGTTGAGTTGACGTGCTCTCTTTCGTCTGAGAAGGATTACAATCAATGTTCCCATTGAAATTAAGGTCACAGATGACAAAATGCCAATGATTGTATGCCACATCATTTTTTTCCCTGTTTTATGCACACAAAATAAAACAAGGCAAGTTATGTCAAGACGTGTCTTTGTTCTTCCCCATGAGTGCATCATAGGAAAGATCTATGTAATTTATTCTCGAGTTCATCATAGTTGCTTTTTACATAATCAGTACAAGAGGGGAAAAAAATTACAAGATGCCTTTCAGATGTTAGTATTTATAATACATACATTTTTGCACGAATACGTTGTTGTCATGTCTAGTAGGGCTTATTGACACATATATATGATACCAAGATGCATCATTTTAAGAGACTATATGCACAGAGATTAGGTGTAAACTGTAAATTGGAAGAGTTAGAATTTGTTGACTGGATGGGAAATTAATCACTATATGGAATAATTATATTTTAATTTGAGATTTTAAAATGTTGTAGTGCATGATGCTTAGCTCTTATTGTATTAAATTGTTTTTTCTGGTTTTCTTCTGTGTCTTCTCTTCAGTCATCACTGCCTTTTGTCTCATATTTATGAATGCTTTAGTGTAAAAAGAATGACTGCAAATTTCTTGTTTATCTAGGAAAACTGAACAATGGTGTATTACCTTTTTTTGTGTGTTATTATAGAATTAGTAGTATATTATTGTAATAATTGCACAAAATTATGAAAAGTAGATTTTTTTTTGTGTTAAAATTATTGTTTGAAAAGTAATTTACAAACTTTGGAAGAGTTGCTTAAAAAAGAAAAGCTGCGAAAAGGTGTATAGCAAATTGTGAAAATATAAAAATGTGAAATCTGGTACTTGTTAAATTGTTTAGGAAAGTTACTTATTGAAGTATGCACGCCCATTCATATAGAAAGTAATGAATATATTTCTACTATTATTATCACTATTGATAAAGGATGCTAGATGTTTAAACAGAATAAACCCACCTTTAGGGGCACGAATTCCATTTATCTCCATAGGGACCAGAAGTACCCATCCAGCCTCTATAAATGCTGGATTTTTAATCAGTTCCTCGTTCATGCTTTCAATCCCTTCTAACTTAGCAGATAACAGAGTACCTATCCCTGATAAAGTATCATGGTCTTGGACTGTATATGTCACCACGACTTGAGAACCTCGTTCTGCGCATCCACAAACAAGATGAATTGGAAGCACCTGTTCTGGATTAATATTTCCATCTTCAGCATTCCAAGCCTGCCCACTATAAATCTTGGTCGTAACATTCTTCCATGTTCCAAGAGTATCATTCTGTTGGACTGTATAGGTGATGTCATAAAAGTAGGCAAGAGTATTGTTCAGGTTCTTGCAAGCACAAGGGACTGATACAAGGTAGTCTTTATTTGTGTTATGATAAATAGGCTTGATTTGGGATGTGTTAACAGAATAATAAGAAGCAATCTGGTCTGTTGTTGACCCTTCTGAGACGTGGTACAGATATGAATTGCATGTTGATGTTTCAGTGCAAGTAAGAGGGATTATAAAACTGGGCTTCAGTGTGATCTGGGAGAGAGTTTTAGTTAAGAGAGTTGTGAGAAGGGGGAAGAGGATGAGGAGTCTTAGGAAAGCCATCAATAATCTACAGCATAGGTTGTGTTCCTGTTAAGAAAAGAGAAACCTTGTAATCTGCAGGAGGAGATATAGAGGTTACTGTCGTTTCTTTGATACCTTACATGCTTGTTGTATTAAGTGTTGAAATCTTTTGTACTTTGTATTTGAGTCTTATAATAAAGGGCGACATCATTGATTGTTTACTATTTTATTAATTCAAAACAGAAGGTTTCCTTGTAAATAACCATATTCTAAAATCTGTCTCCAGGACACGAATGGGGTTGACGACAACCCAGATGATATTACCTTCAGGTATGATCCTAACTGTTCAATGCAGGCATAATTGTTCTTCTTCTTTTGTATGTGGAAGATGTGCATCTGTCCAAAGTAGTAAAAACTCTCTCTATCTTTGGTTGTATTTCTGAAACGGTGTCCGTTTTCAATGGAACCTACATGATGATGACATGATGAAGAAAATGGTCACCAGAAATTAAACTAACATTGAAATTAATTTATGTATAATCTAATAGGTCTACTCCTCTTAAAAGTGTTAGAATGCTCTGATTAATTAAAATGATGATCTCGGTGATACTGACATCGTCTTCACATAATATTCATTGTTCAATTGAGCTCCAAGACTCCAAGTCGGCCCTACAAAAATTTGCATAATACACTGAAAATGAAATTGAATAAGCCTTATCTGCTTTGTTTCTTCCGTCTGTATTATCTGTATGTCTGTTTTGGCTTGAATAGAATATACTTTGCTAGAGTTTGTTGGTAACCTACCTGGAATTAGAGTTAGGAGGCTGGCGACAAGCTGGACTTTGTTATTCTCTCCAGTCTCCACCACAGGTGAAGGTTCATAAACCATCAAATCTAAGACCCTCTTTGTGAAAACAGTACTTAAGATTAAGATTTGGGAAAACAGCGTCATGATAAGGAGACAAATGGCTTCTTCGTATTGCAAGTGATTATTTTTGGTTTTTGTGAGTTACAGACAAAATGTATTTGGTAATATATTATAATGGTCTTTGGTGTCATTGAATGTCATCAGTTAATCACAGATATCTTGTGCATTCATGAATAAACATTATTTGCTTAAGGTGCATACACTTTGGCTTGGTTATGAAGTATTAATTTTATTTTGGTAATGACTAGTGGGTGTACTGTTTTCTACTTTTAATTTTGTTTAGTTAGGATGTTAGGTTATTATAGTAAAATGGGAGATCTGGGACATGTAAAATGAGCATCATCAAATCTGAATATCTGATGCTTAGGCATACATAGATTCTGGTTTGGTTATGAAGTATTGATGTTATTTTGTTGTTAGTGGGTGTGTTTTTGCTGAATGCTACTATCTTAGAATTGTTTTTGTTTCTCCTGAGGAAAAATGGGGTGTTATTTCTTTGACGGTGCAACATACATACAGTATATAATATGCCTGGCTTTAGTCTATAAGGTTGAGCATAATAACGGAAGCAACCCTCCGTTGTCATAGAAAGAAGTGATAGAACCCTTCAATATTTTGTTTAATTGATAGTAAATGCTTCATTACATCAATTGAGCCTGAATTTGTTACTAACCATCATCGAAGTGATATCCCTATGTGACAAAATTATAGTTTTTTGTAGGAAGACTCTTTATTAGTAAGAGTTTTTGTGGATGCGCAGAGCTAGCAGTAGTACCCATAAGAGACAGGGTGCTACTATGTCAATTTTTTTTTCATTTGACCTTGAGTTAGATCGCAGTTGAAAGAAAGTCGTTAATTCATTGTAGAATTCATTGTAGAGCTTCGATTCCTAGTTTATGGTTGTTGTTTAGTAAGAGTTTTAGTGGATGTTGCAGAGCTGGTTGAAAACTTTTTCCATTAACATTGGAGTTTCAACACAGTTGAAAGAAACTCCCTAATTCAGTGTAGAGCTTTGATCCTAGTCTGTGGTTGCAGCCAGCAGTGACAGGTTAGGGACTTGGGAAAATTGATAGAATGCTTAGCTCTTAGGGTTGATACTGCAACCTGTCACTACTCACTATGGCTAATTTATTATTTGGACTGTTGGATGCTCAACCCAATTGGTTGGTGGGCCTGATTTGGGAAGGAATCTTGATAGAGTTTAATTAAATGAAATTTTTTTTCGTTTTCTTTTCGGTTAACATCTCTATTCTTAAATGACTTTTCTGTTTGGTTACTGTATCTTTTTTGGTTTCTAAATGATCAGGAAAAGTGAGAAAAAAATTATTTATGGTCAAGAGAGAAACATATATGGTGTAGCAAACATTTGGATAATGTCTCACATTTTGTCGACAATATCAAGCACTACTACACCACCATCCCTAAGAGAGCAATGGAGCCCTTTATTTCTTCAATGGACGTAAAAATCACAAATGCACTTCCTTTCTTAGTCAGCTTCAGTTCATGTTCTTGCACCTTCACGAGTTCCTCTCTGCACCTGTATGTACAGTCACATTGCAAATCAATAAAACGTTAATTATATTACTAATTACACTGTTGAAAGATGGCAGAATTTGTTCAAACAGATTATTAGATTAAACATACTGTACCTTTAGAACTGCGGGTTCCATTTATCTCCATGGGGACATACAACACCCATCCAACATCCAAAAATGATGGGTTTTGAATCAGTTTCTTATTTAAACTTTCAATTCCTTCCGGTGTAGAAGATAATGAAGTCGCGATCCCTAATATAGTATCAAGATCTTGAACTGTATATGTCACGACGACTTGAGAATCTTCTTCTAAACATCCACAAACTAGATGAATAGGAATAATCTGTCCTTCAGCAATTTGTTGATCATATTCAACGTCAAATGCCTGCCCATTATAACTCCTAGTTGTAACATTCGCCAGTGTATCACCCTTTTGGATGGTATAGGAGGTGTCATAGAAGTTTGCAACAGTACCATTCACATCTTTGCAACCACAAGGGACTGATACAAGGTAGTCTTGTCTTGTGTTATGATAAATAGGTTTGAGTTGGGATGTGTTAACAGAATAATAAAAGGCAATCTGCTCTGCTGTGAACCCTTCTGAACTGTGGTACAGATATGAACTGCATGTTGTTGTCGGGATTTTCTCAGTGCAAGTAAATGGGATTATAACATTGTTGGAGAGTGTTTTAGTAAAGAGAGTTGTGAGAAGAGAGAAGAGAATGATGTGGTTAAGTAAAGCCATTATCACTAATTGTGAGCGCACAGTAATTGGGTGTGTTTGTGAGTTATGTAGACTTTGTAGAGAGAATAGAGATACCTTGTAAGCTCCAGGAGGAGATATATAGAGGTAATTATTGGACCTTACATGTATGTCTTTTATGTCTTCAATTACTAATAGAATATACTTTGTTCGAATTTGAAGCTTAACTATCTACTAGAGTTTAGAGAGAGAGAGACAACCTGACTTTGTTAGTTTCTCCTCCATAGGTCAAGTTTAATTCATAAACCATCGAAGTTAATACCCACTTGTGAATAACAACAATGTACTTAGTACCATTTATTTATTGTGATTGGTGAAGCAGAAGCACTCTCATTGGTTTTTCTGAAGCTATAGTACAAAATGTATGTGGTTTTAATCGCGTCTTTTGTGTTAATTATCACCAGTTAATCACAGATGTCCTGAGCATTCTTGAATAAACTTATGAAATCTAATGCTCAGGGATACATTGAAAACATACAATATTTCTTCATTAATTTTGCTTTGCTAGCTAGATGTGTTCTTGCTGAATAAACGCGTAATGCTAGTGATTGCTTTGCTATTAGATGCTCGGGCATAATGCTAGTGATTGCAAACTTTTCTTGAAGATCCCTACTAGGCTGTATAAATGCGTTAGCCCATATAGTAAGTGGGCTTGTTAGACTTTAGCAATTTGATAGAGTCCATTTATTTAAGGAATCTGGAACAATTGAAATTTTGAAATAAATAAATAAATATAAAAAAAAATCTCCAATATTTATATTTGTGGGATTTGAATATATTTCTTTGCTTGCAATCATAATTTTTTTGTTTTTTGGAAAAAATTAGAAGGATGAAGAAGATGTGATTAGAAGAGATGCAAATAAAAGAAGAAAATGTAGTGTTGAGAAAGAGAAAGAAGAGAGACAATCATGGTCTACTCTTCTATCTGACCTCATCGAAAACATCATGATGAGAGGTTTCTCTTACGCTGATCAAGTTCATGTAAAAGCAGTTTGTAAAGGATGGAAATCGACACATACTGTTCCTCCACTGAAACAATATATCACCATTGCTTCTGGCATTTCCTGACTACTTATGTAGTTCATGCAAACTCTTTGATCCAGTTTATAAGAGAAGTTACACTGTTAAGGTAGATGAAACACATCTTAATTGGAGATAAAATCTTCGACGATATGCACATCCATACTTGCATGTAAACATGGTTGGTGAAACCAACTCGGTTGTTTGACATTAATTTTGTGACATTGGATGTCCATGGTTATCTCGCCTTGAGTTCATTGTTAGGAAAACCTCGTTGTACGCGCGTCGTCCCTAGTCCTTCTCTTCGCGTCAAGTTTGTCAAAAGTGAGTTTTTGGGTTTAGGACGTACGTACCTAGTTAGGGCGTACGTACGTCATATTAGGCAGCAAACATGTTTTGGTCAGGACGTACGTACGTAGTTAGGGCGTTCGTACGTCCAAGCAGGCAGCGAACTTTTACAGTATGGGGACGTACGGACGTTGTTTCGACGTACGTACGTCCAATGTGGATTTCAGCAATTCCGGCCCATTTTGTGTGTGTTCTAACCCTAAGTATAAATAAGGTTTCTCTACCAAAGAACAAGTTAGTTCTTTGGCCGTCCAATTGAAGTCTTATTCTTGGAGTTTGTTTAGGTTTTGTATAAGGTTGTTTTTGGTGATTGAACTCATCTTCTTCTTCCCCATTCATCTTCTTCTTCCTTCTTCCCCATTCATCTTCTTCTTAATTATTGAATAGTGATTTAGCTACGAGTCTTCTTGTGTGTTCATCAAGAAGTCGAGTATCCTTGTGTGTTCATCAAGGAACTCTGGTGTAAGCTTGCTTCATAGATCGGCTTCGAGTCTTCTTGTGTGTTCATCAAGAAGTCGAGTGTCTTGTGCGTACATCAAGGTGCTCCGGTGAAGTCAAGGTGTTAGAGATAACCAGGAGTGTCAACTTGCAGTGATTGCAGGTAGTTGATAGGTTTGTAAATCTCTTTTCATCTAGTGGATTTATTTGTTGTCGTGAGGACAACCGTGGACGTTTCCCATATTGGGTTTTACTACGTTAAAAATTCTTGTGTGTTCTTTATTTGTTTACTGCTTTATTGTTTTCCTTATTATTGTTATATTGCACATATATTGGGTTTTCAATTGGTATCAGGAGCAGGGCGCTTGTTAAGGAGCGTAAAGGCTCACGCGTAGATCCTTAGTGCAATTTTAATGGATTCTGATAAATTTGGAACACTAATTTGTCCTCCTAAATTTGATGGAACTAATTTTCCCTATTGGAAAGTTCGTATGGCTGCGTATTTGCAGGCTATGAGTGAGGATGTGTGGATCGTTGTGGAAGATGGTTGGTCACCACCGAGAGTTACTACATGTAGTACAGATGAGGTTGTTACAAGTGTAAAGCCACGAAACACATGGAGTGTGGAAGACAAAGTTGCTTCTACTAACAACCAAAGAGGGCTTAATGCTATATTTATGGCTTTGGATGCTAGTGAATTTCGGAGAGTTCATGGTTGTATAACATCCAAAGAGGCTTGGGATAGGTTGGTAAGAACTCATGAGGGTGACATTGCTGTCAAAGAGAGTAAGCTTGAACTTCTTATTACTCAATTTGAAACTATGAAAATGGATAATAATGAATCTTTTGATGAATTCTTTATTCGTTTGCAGGATATTATCAACACTAGTGCATCTTTAGGTTTAGTGTACACCGATACTCAAATAGTACGTAAAGTTCTTCGGTCTTTGCCATCTAGATTCCGTTCTTGGAAAGATGCCATTCAAGAAAGCAATGACTTAAAGACCATGTCCATAGAGACCTTAGCAGGAAAATTGAGAACTTATGAACTTGAGGTTCAACTTGAACAACCTCAAAATAAATCCTTTGCTTTTAAAGCTGGAACTTTTGAGGATATACAAGATGAAAAAATTAATCATGTTAAGTCTCTTGACACTAAGCAACATCTAAGTATCATTTATCGTTATCTTAAACATATTTTTAAGACTATGAAATATAATGGTTTGACTAACCATGGTTTTGACGAGTGTAAGCTTCCCAAGAAATTTGGTGCACAAGGGATAGAACAACAAAAAATCAAGTTATCTACCACTTGGGAGGAAGATGAAAGCGATGATGATGATGATGATGATGTAGCGGAAGACCATGCTACACATTGTGTTGCCTATGGAGCATCTTTGAATGAGAATGTGGATTGTCAGGTAACCGATATTGTCGATCATGAATTTGATGATTCTATTTTGGTAAGTCCTGGTGAGTTAAGGGAATTACATATGTCATCTGTTAAACAATGTCAATCCTTGCGTAAGACTAATCAGATTTTAAATGATATGGTTGAGTCTCTTGTAAAAGAGAAATATGTACTTGCAGGTGATATGAATGCCTTATCTGAGGAGTTTTCCCAAGAAAAGCTAGATTTCCAATCTAGAATTATTTCTTTGGAAATATCCAATCGTGAGATAGAAGATAAGTATCGTTCTTTGTTGCTTGAGCATGAAGCTGTGAAAAAGGATTTATTTGCTTCTACTAAGCGATTGCAAGGGTTTGAGAAAGCTTCAGTTGATCTAGACACCCTTATTAAAAGTGGAAAGTTTTCTTCAGATAAGACTGGTTTAGGATATGACTATGTTGGAGCTTCCTCCAGTTGTGTCCCTCCTACTACTTCTTTTGTGAGGCCATCATTGCCTCCTTTGTTACCAAATCCTCATATTCCTACTCCGCCTCCACCTATTAAGGCTTTTGAATCTAAGCCAAATGTGATGACCAAGAACAAGACAAGTCCTAAACATAGACATTTTAAGTGTTTTACTTGTGGTCGGTTAGGTCATACTTCAGCTTTCTGTTGGGATAAAAATTCCATGGTTCCATATTCTTCTTCTTATGGTAATAATTATTGGAACTCACATTGTTCTTTTCCTGTACAGGCTCATCATTCCTCTTGGCCTCCTTTTATGCGAAGAAGTGGCCCTAAAAAACCACAACACTTCAACAATAGAAAGAGGGTTGTGCAAAAGGTCATCAAACCACCCCACATATGGGATAGAAGCATCGATGCTGCCAAATGTAGTCTAGGGAATGAGAGGTTAAGGATTGGAAAGTCTATTATCAGGGATAATATTCAAAAATCCTCCATATCCGGGTCCAACTTGCAGAATATCTCTCAAGTATGGGTACGAAAGGATGACTTGAACGTTCTTTTTTGACTTCTTAAAGTCAGATTGAATATCATCTTCGTTTTTTTTTTTTTTTTTTTTTTTTATTGTTTTCTAGCCTTGTGTTATTTTAATTGCATATTTTTCTAACCATATAGGCTATTTGTTTGGTGTGTTTTGTCTTTTTGTTTATGCATGCTTTGTTTGTTTGGGTTGAATATCATAAAAAAAAAAAAAAATAGTTTACTTTGTTATGGGTGTTTGGGATACACATACTATGTATATGCATGTGGTTAGATTGGTCTATTACTTTCAATCATTCTTGTATGCTTAATATTCATGGATATAACTATTTTATTACACTTAGCATACGCTTGTGCTTTCATGTTTAGATTTTAGACCAACATTTATCTAGTTGTGTCTCATGCATATATCCTTGTTTGTTTACACTATGCACAACTAGGTGACACTTTGAGAGTTTGTTTGCATATCTTTTTCCATCCTTTGAACATGATGAACTTCTAGGATAATCATTAGTTGGAAATATACGTATGCATGCCTTCTTATGTTATCTTGATTATTAGTATGAAGGCGGTGTGGTAGTGGTCAACAATTCACAAAATCCCCAGCCTTTTGATCTTCTTGAGAAAGAAATCATTTGGTATACATACCCGTTGGGGCCGTGAGGGTCATGCAATGACGGATGCACTCAAGAGATGTTAGTTCTTGTGTTGCACGTTACCATGATGTTGCACTACTTTGAAAAAGGGGAAGTAATTTGAAAAGATGTAGGCTACATCCTACCACATGTTGCAAAAGATGAAGGTAAAAATCCCTTTCACATGTTAATTTATGCACAGTAAAAAAAAAAAAAAAACAGGTTATAAGTGCATTTCCCCGTGTCTGTTTAGGCGTTTGTGAAGTGAAATCCTTCTAATGGTGAATACTAGTTGTTTTGAGTGTTCTTATTGTTTGTGAGTGAGGTGTGGAAATGACTCTCTTTGTGTTTTCTTTAGCTTTCCCACACACCAAGGATGTTTGTATGATGCATTTCTAGTAGATGTTTGGTTTCATATCTTAATCTTTGATTGGTACGTACTTTGTTTAATGAAACCAAGTTTATTCATCTTTACTAAGTATCTTGTTTTAATTGAGCTTGCATATACTCTCTTCTACCCTTGTATGCATGGTTCTTTGTGTGTTTCAAATATCCTTATTTGGTTTGTTTGTTCTAGGGGCATCTTTCTCATATGCATTGCATTTAGGTGGAGCTTTTGTTTAGGGGGAGAATTCTTTGTATTGACATCGTGTTAACAAGTGTTTATTTTATGGCTTCCGTTGCATATCCTTTTTGTTGTTAACATGATTGTTCTCTTTCTTTTCTTCTTTAATCTTATTTGTTATGGTTTGGTATTTTTCTTTTCTCTTTCTTTTGTTCTCTTGCTTCATTTGTGACAAAAAGGGGGAGATTTATGACTCTAATACTAACACCTTCTTCTTCTTTGTTAGTGTATTTTTGGGTCATGTTTCAGGTATGCTACACGTATGGGGGAATGAACGTGTTGATGTTTAGAGGTTGTACAGTTTTGGGTCATGTTTCAAGTATACTACATGTACGGGGGAGTGAACATGTATGGGTGAGTGAAAGTGATGATGATCACAAAGTGCATATACAGTTTTGGGTAAGCTCGAGTATTAAACCTTGGAGCTCATGAAGTATGGGGGAGTTGTTCGAGGAACTTCCGTTGGCTCTTTGATTGTTGTTGCTTCCGTTCGGTCTCTGATGGTTAAAGTGTCTTACTCAAGCTGGATATCAAGAATTGGTGACTCGGTATGTGTTCTACCTTGAGTGTTTTTGTAGGCATGTTTTATAAATGTCATGGTTTGGGTTTGTAAGCACGTTTATAAGTGCTATTAGAGTCATAGGTTTTTGTCACAAAATCAATGTCAAAGGGGGAGATTGAAACCGGCACTCGGTTGTTTGACATTAATTTTGTGACATTGGATGTCCATGGTTATCTCGCCTTGAGTTCATTGTTAGGAAAACCTCGTTGTACGCGCGTCGTCCCTAGTCCTTCTCTTCGCGTCAAGTTTGTCAAAAGTGAGTTTTTGGGTTTAGGACGTACGTACCTAGTTAGGGCGTACGTACGTCATGTTAGGCAGCAAACATGTTTTGGTCAGGACGTACGTACCTAGTTAGGGCGTTCGTACGTCCAAGCAGGCAGCGAACTTTTACAGTATGGGGACGTACGAATGTTGTTTCGACGTACGTACGTCCAATGTGGATTTCAGCAATTCCGGCCCATTTTGTGTGTGTTCTAACCCTAAGTATAAATAAGGTTTCTCTACCAAAGAACAAGTTAGTTCTTTGGCCGTCCAATTGAAGTCTTATTCTTGGAGTTTGTTTAGGTTTTGTATAAGGTTGTTTTTGGTGATTGAACTCATCTTCTTCTTCCCCATTCATCTTCTTCTTCCTTCTTCCCCATTCATCTTCTTCTTAATTATTGAATAGTGATTTAGCTACGAGTCTTCTTGTGTGTTCATCAAGAAGTCGAGTATCCTTGTGTGTTCATCAAGGAACTCTGGTGTAAGCTTGCTTCATAGATCGGCTTCGAGTCTTCTTGTGTGTTCATCAAGAAGTCGAGTGTCTTGTGCGTACATCAAGGTGCTCCGGTGAAGTCAAGGTGTTAGAGATAACCAGGAGTGTCAACTTGCAGTGATTGCAGGTAGTTGATAGGTTTGTAAATCTCTTTTCATCTAGTGGATTTATTTGTTGTCGTGAGGACAACCGTGGACGTTTCCCATATTGGGTTTTACCACGTTAAAAATTCTTGTGTGTTCTTTATTTGTTTACTGCTTTATTGTTTGCCTTATTATTGTTATATTGCACATATATTGGGTTTTCAGTTGGATTCTGATGTCTGAAGTTTGGTATCCTAAATCTTTGTTCTTATATACTCCGTTTTTAGATGGAAGAATTATTTATTTGCCTCCTTTAGATTATACTTTCAAAATCGCGACATTTCCTTCCTCTCCAACTAATTCAGATTGTGTGTTTTTCGCCTTAGATGCTTCAAGAAATAGCATGTACTTTTCACAATATGACATGGATTACTCGTGCCTTCCACTAACTCGAGGTTTTGTGATACTTATTATAGTAGTGTGAACTATACAGAAGGGACTTTTTATTGTTTAACTTGGACTGGATGATTACTAGGGAGTAGGGACTTACAACATGGATACACAATGTTGGCGCGAATACCATAATCAAGAATTTATATCAATGAAAGCTACTAGTGTTCAGATGGTTGTGTCTAATGGAGAGATCCTACTGGTTGTTATAATTGATAAATTCACCAGTAACCATCGCTTTAACATTTACAGGCTTGATAGAAAGACAATGAGTTGGGATATGAGATCAAACGTTTAGATAATCAAGTATTGTTTCTAGGTGGTTGCAATGTGGCTCTTCCGGCAGCAACTGTTACAGGGAGAAAGTTATTAGAGAACAAACTAGTGAATAAGATCTTTTACTCATGTTGCCACTCTAGCTAGATTGAAGCATTTCAGTGTTGGGAATAGTTTTGAAAAGCGAAAAACCAATCCATCTTCTCAAATTTATGGATCTCTTTCTCGTGAAGATTGTAAGAAGATATGGATTGAAACTCCTCTGACAATAGAGTAGAAATTTATTTTGTGTTTAAATAGTACTATCGAACTATAGATTAGTAGTATTTTTTTTTAAAGTTTACTAGCTTTAATGCGTTAGCTTCAATTGAAGCCAGCAACATCAATCAGTAACAGCCATTGACATACGCTGATCATTTTTATCTTAAGCTGCTGCGTTTGATTGCGGAGTGAGAAAAAATGAGAGTGAGAATGACTTAAAGATAGTTTTCCCACTTAAGTGGGAATGACTTAAAATATTTTCACACTTAAGTAAGAAAATGTTTTAAGTCATTCTCACTCTGCACAAATATGGTGTTTGATTGATAGTAGGAATTCTAATTATTTTCTCACTAATTTGGAATTAATCATCTTTTTTTCTCACTCTAGTGGGAAAATAACCCAATTTTCTCACTAGTTTGGAATTCTAAGGGGGAGCGTAAGAAAATGTTTTCTCACTGTATAGAGAAAATAGCTATACAGTGGGAAAATACGATTTTCTCACTTCTTAAGTTAACAATCAAACACATAAATAGTAATAGTGCCCATTTTCCACTGGTCCACTGAGAAAACACATAAATTTTCTCATTACATTGGGAAAATGTTTGCAATCAAACACACCCTTAATGTTTAAATTTAAATTCAAACTGGGAGAGGGAAAATATAAGGCAAATTAAGCTTTATGGGCCATGTAATGAGCCCAAACCCGTTAGGTCAATTATCAATAAGGAAAGGAATCCCGATTGGATTATTATTTATTTAGTAGATTGGAATTATAATTTTGAAAAAAGAAAAATCTCCATAATTTAAGGGATTTCACTATTTATATTGAAACAGTTTGTGGATTCTGGAAAAAAAAAAAAAAAAAAACTACTTGTGAGTTGTGAAGGAAGGATGAAGAAGGTGTTGAGAAGTACTAGAGATACAAATAAAAGAAGAAAAGTTACTGTTGATGAGAAAAAGAAAGAAGAAACACCATGCTGGTCCAGTCTTCCATTAGAACTCATGGAAAACATCATGACAAATTTATATTATGTTGATCATGTTCATGTAAAAGCAGTTTGTAATGGATGGCGTTCCAAATATATTGTTCCACCATTGAAACAGTTACCATGGCTTATGGCATTTCCTGACAACACATGGAGTTCATGTAAACTTTTTGATCCAGTTTACAAGAAGACATACAGTGTTAATGTTGCAGAAAAGCGTCTACGAGGTAAAAATTTCGACGATATACAAATCCATACTTGTAGACAGGGTTGGCTTTTGATGTCTTTAGTCAAGAAACCTAAATGCTTGTTCTTATATAGTCCATTCCTTGATGGAAGAATTATTGATCTGCCTCCTCTAAATTCCACTTTTGAAATGGCGACATTTTCTTCGCCTCCCAGTAATTCAGATTGTGTGGTCTTTACCTTAGATGCTCCAGAAGACAGTAAGACAGTTTATATCAGGACATGTGATCTTAACAACAAGAAGTGGATTACTCGCGTCTTTCGACCTAGCAACTGGATGTTCTTTGGTTGTAATAGTGTTAACTATATGGATGGGACTTTTTATTGTTTATCTAAGAGTGGATTACTAGGGACTTATAACATGCAGGATACACCAAGTTGGCGCGAATTCAGTGAACAAGAATTTCAAATTATAAACCCGAAAGCTACTAGTGTTCATACGGTTGTGTTTGATGGAAAGATCATGCTGATTGCTATAAATTGGCAGGTCACTGATGACAATCGCTTCCAGATCTACAGGCTTGATCGTACGGATATGACTTGGTATAAGATTAGAAGTATAGATGATCAAGTATTGTTTCTTGGTGATTGCAGTGTGACTCTTCCAGCAAATGTTGCAGGGAGTAACTTAGAGAATAAGATCTTCTATTCTGGTGACTCAAGGTTAAAGGCTTTTAGTATTGGTGATGGTTCTTCAAAGAGAAAAGGCAATCCTTGTCCTCAAATTTATGGATCTCTTTCTAGGCAGGATTGCAAGAAGATATGGATTGAAACTCCTCTTAGTACTAAAGTTAGAAATGTAATTGTTTTGATTTAGAATTAGATGTACTTGCTTCCCATGCTTAATGCTTCAGTCTCAATAAAACTTCTTATGTTTTTCTTCATTAATATCTTTTCAGAACATACTTTACTTGAGCCTTGAAGTATTACCTTATAACACTTGCAAATGAAAACCACATTACTGTTACCTTATTGCCATTCAGTCCAAATTACTTTGTTTTTGTTGTACAAACTTGATTGCTTTACTTGCAAATATTGCAATTAACCAACATAAGTTACATTTTTATCTTGATTAATTCACCTTTTATGCCCACCAACTACTTCCATTATGTGCACTTGGCATTTGGCAAGCATGCAAACAGTGCTCAGTTACAACTTACAAGGAAAACCAACCAAAGCAGTTGGAAAAACTGGAAAAATTGTGTTGCTTGATAGCAGTCCCACTAGTAGAGAACAAACCAAAGTGCAGATGGAAATCATGGAATCACAATAAACTAAACATAGAAAATTACTATTAAATCTGTACATTAAGAAAACCATGAAATTAACAACACTTCAACCACTCTCATACACTTGATTTAGTAATACTACTTTTATTATAAGATATTACTAGCACACCACCACCATCCCTAAAGCCTAATATACCAACCTACAATACATCCACCCATAAACAAAGACTAAATAATAAGAAACACCCATTTCTTCTATGGATCTCAAATCCCCAATAACAAGACCCAAAAGCACCATTTCTTTCTCATTCAGCTTTACTTCATGTCCTTGCTGTTTCTTGGGTTCCTCTTGCAGTCTGTTGGCCAACTTCCTTAGTCCTCTGACCCACATAACCTGCAGTATCTTGCATGCGACGCTTTGCACCTTCCATCTGATCAGGCATTTGCTGGACCTTTTCACCTAGCTGATGAGCAATCTTACCACTTATCTGTCGCACATAATTCAAGATATAAGCCAGCGACGACATACCAGTGAGCCCGAAAGCACCAGAGGTAAGGAATCCAGTAACTGCAAGACCAATTGTGAGTGCAGCAGGAACCAACACTGGGCTAAAAAGGATGAAAAGTGGTGTGGTCACAGCTAGACCAACAACAGTACCAGCTAAGGTAAGACCAGCAAGAGTAAGAAGAAGACCACCTAAAGGAAATAGTGTGATCACTGCAATAACTTGAGAAGCTGTTGGACCTCTCTCAGGTAACATACTCTTGATAGCATCAGTTGGACTTTGATGACCATAATGCTGACCATATTGTGGATGTTGTTGAACTTCAGCCATGGTTGATGATGTTTTGAATTGATTGATTCTCAGAAAAATTGAATTGAAAAGAGAGATACAAGTGATAGAGATAGAGATGAAGAGAAGGTAAGAGGTAGAGAGATGTATTTAAAGAGAGAAAGAGGTGTGAGTGTGTGACAGGTGGAGAAATATGGACACTTGTATGAGTGATGGGGATTATAGCTTTGCATGACAAACAAGTCTCTTGTGTCTTAGTTTGTGAGGAATACAGTGCACATTTTTTTGTTGTGTTCTGACTTGCTGGTGCGTTTCATGTGGAGTTTGGGGTTTGGATCAGCTTTAACTGCTGCTGTTTCAAGCAGTAGTATATATACCATTTCATGTGACAAACTGTTGTGCCCATTTTGGGCTTTATTATGGGCCTTAAATTTGGTCCATTTACCTAAGATGTATCCTAATCCATGGACTTATCCACCAACAAAGTAATAGACATCCTCATTGTTAGTTTGTTACATCAAAATCAAGCTTAAGTTTTTAGCCGCTAACCAACTATGGAAACTTCATAATAAAGAGGGAAATTGTTTTTGTAATCATTTTACTCTAAATACCTGATCAACACTCAGCCATCAAACTAGACATCAATCTCTGCGCGCACTACCAACAACTACTCCTACAGAAAAAAAAAAATTATAGTGATTATTACTACTTTCATAAACCAAAGATTTAAAAAGAGAAATCCATATCTTTCCACAAAACCCCAAAAAAAAATCCCCAAAACACTAGTATATGAATAATGATCCACATATACCTGTAGATTCAGCCTCACCACTAGTATTTTTTTGTTTCATCACCACCAACATCTGGATCTATATATATATATACAATTGATATGGTGCATAATATATATTCAATGACCTAAATACTCACTTTGACAATAAACTTTGATATTGGTTGCAAAACTGACAACATAGTACAAACCTGACAACTAACTTTGAGTCAACTTTCTTGACTAACAATGAGAAAGTCTCCAGTTGTTTTCTCTGGTGAACTGGCTGACATGGAAGAATATGTATGACATGTCTTAATAAAAAATGACACCAAGTAACTGAAAAAAAAAATAAAAAATTAACCTTTAAAATAACATTAAATTAACTTAATTTTTTTTTTAATTGGCAAGCAGGGTTGAGGGGACTTTTCCCCTTTAAATTACGTGTGGAAACTTATATCAATAATCAGCTGTTGACGTGTTTCGAACCCATAACCTCTCCACTTTGTGAGAGGGGTGCTACCATTGAGCCACAGGCTCATTCGCAATTAACTTAATTTTACAAACCCCCAAATTAAAAAACCCTAATTTTTAAAAATCCCCAAATTGAAAAACCCTAACTTTTGAAAGCCCCCAAATTGCAGAGAATAAATCAATTTCTAACAATATAAAGCTTTAAAACAAACAAATTCTACCAATATTATATATATGATTGCAAACACACAAAGATAGAACCTTACTTTATTAAAAACCTAGATTAGAATACTTACAAACTTTCTTCAAAATGCCATACGGCTCCACCATGTTGAATCTTCACTATTTGGACAAGAATTGAAGTTTTAACCATAAGAAGAGAAGAGAATGTTGGTGAGAAGTGAAGAGAATAGATGAACAAGCACCGCAATAAGGTTTTTGTCTAAAAGAACAAATATTTAATTAAAGTTGTTGAGTTGTTTGTAAGATTAAATTAGTTTTTATTTTATTTTAATAAAAATATGTGCCTACTACGAGCTTGATATTGTGCAAATGTGGCAATGATTAATGACACTGTGTATCGGTCAATGCCAAGTGTTCAAATTTTTTACACATCAATCAGTGTGCCGACGAAAATAACCGAATTCTGTTCCCAATGTTAGTTATGAAAGCTATATCAAAGTTCGTTGTTAAGTTTGTACAACGTTGTCAGTTTTTCAACCAACATCAAAGTTTGTTGTCAAAGTGAGTATTTAGGTCTATATTCAATGTATCAACCAATTTATCAAAATGTATTATGTTTTTTTCTATTTTTCGCTGGAAAGAAATGTGTTGTGATATGTCGCTATATCAATAACAATATATATAGTTTCATAAAAAAAACTTCTATATATATAATTATTGGTTAAACAAAGTATTTTGTCTATGAAGTTCACTTACCTACTTAATTAAGTAGTTAGGTTATACCACCATAAAATTATGCTACATGGAATGATTTTTTTTATATTATTTTTTGTTGCAATTTGCAAGATAATTATTTTACCAATAGTTTCTAAATTATGATCAAAGTTTGTTTAGAAATACTTAGTGTTCAATAACTTCAGTGAACCAATAAAACACTACCTTGCATGGGTGCAGTGAACCCTAGTGGGATTTAGATTTAAATAGATAAAGACATGTGGCAATTTTTTGTTGGTTTTTTGTTTTTGTAAAATATCTAAGTTATTTGAACAGTAAGTATTTCTAAACAAACTTTGATCATAATTTAGGGGGGGGGATTTAGAGATATCCCCCAGAAAAGTTTGCACTCTTTGAGATATCCTCAGATTTAAAAGTCATTAGAGATACCCCCTATTTTCCCATTTGAAGTCGGTCAACCAAGTCGTTGACCATGGTCTGACAAGTTTCTAAAGCTTTAAGACTGAAATACCCCTCCACCTAGATTTAATCTCATTAATTAACAAATATTAAACATCCACCCTCTCTAACCCAAATCCACAATCCCTAACACACAACCCACCACCACCACCCATTCATCACCTCCACCAAAACCACCACCATTTGTATGATTAATGATGGTGAACTTTGTCTTTAAAAACAATTAAAATATGTTGAAAATGTAATGAAGAAAATGGTGGGGATTGGATTTGGATTTGAAAGAGAAGTTTATGGGGGTGTGAAGATTAAGGTAATGATGATAGAATGTGAAGAAGGTGAGATGATGTTAATGATATGGTGTAAAAATTAATGGCGATGGGGTATGATTGTGTGAAGATGGTGGTGGTGGGATTTTGGAGATGGTGGTAATAGAGGTATATATGTTTGGTGGTAGTGGTGGTGTTGGTAATGGAGTTTAAGGGTTGATATAGTGGCGATGATTGGGTTGTGGAAGGGGTAGAGTTAAGGTAATTGGAGATGGTGGTAGTAGGTAGTGGTAAGGATGGAGGTGGTGGTTGTTTAAAGAAGGAAGATGAAGGAAGTTATGATCTAAACCATTGATTTTGGATAGCTAAAAGATACATCTAGCTTTCGGATGGTGGAGATTAATTCAATTAATAATGGGTGACATGTTATTTTTATGATGAATGTATTCTTGTCAATATGAAAAAAATGGGTCAATGGCTTGGTTTTTTTTATTTAATAATCAGCATATATATATAATTTAGATTGCCTTATTACAGAATAAAAGGTCTGAAACCAACAGGTTTTTAAGTCAAGTAGGTGAAATCAAGAAGGAATTGGGAACCACAAGACTTCTGTCAGCAGCCTGTGCTAAGACATGAGCGCAAGAGTTTCCAGACCTATTACAGTACTTAAAGGAAACAAAATCAAAATAACTAAGTGCTAAGGATTTTGCACTGTCCAAAATGTTCACAGCAGTCCAGCTTAAGTTTGCAGGTTGTCCATTGAGGTAGTAAGCTGCTCCTTGGCTGTCTGTTTCGATCTCGACCCTCTTCAGTTGGTGGTCGATCCCTCTCCGGATTGCAGTGGTAATTCCTCTGCATTCTGCCTCATCAACAGTACCGGCACAACCTGATTCATTTCCTGCAAACAGAAGAGTACCAAATGCATCTCTGAATAAATAGCCAATCCAATATTTGTCGCTGAATTTGTAAAGGCAATATCCACATCAATCTTCACATTTCCAGCCATTGGTGGAATCCTTGTATCCACAGTTCCTGTCACAGGTTGTGCAATAAGTCCCATTCTATTTATTTCCCTCTTCACCTTATAATCAATCAATTTGGCCAGTTCAATAGGTTCCATACAAGAGTTTTGAAAGATCATTTTACACCGGGACTTTCATATTTCCCAAGTGGCAATCACACAAAAGAGTTCCAAGTTGATTTAATTACTAACCAGTTTTGAGGAGGTTCAACCCAGCCTTTAATCCAGTTTTCAGTTGTCATGTTTAGCATGTGAATGATTCTAAAGTTCAGAAAACTGGAGAACCAAACTGCTTGGGTGAAAGGGCACTCAAGTAGCATATGTCTAAGGCTTTCGAGAATGCATCCACACAGAGGGCAACATTTAGTAGGAATAATGATATGTCTACCTAGTCTTTCTCTAGTGGGGACAGCTTTGTAAATGCACTTCCAAGCAAACAGAGTCGCTCGAGGAGGTGCAGAAATTTTCCAAAGCTTTAAACTAAGCTTAGCAGGGAAGGTAGTAGTGATCTCTAAAGGAGCAATTAGCAGTTGGTACATGGATTTAACAGAAAAAGTACCATTCTTAGTTCCTAACCATTTGATTCTGTCTATACTTCCATTGCCTCTAATGTTCGTGTTCTGTATGCAGTGGACAGAAGAAGGTGTGAAATTATTATTGAGGGTGGTAAGGTTCCATTGTTGAGTGATTGGATCAATTAACTGGTTCACCTGAGTTATGTGATGCATGTGATTATTAGACAACATTAACGGTTTATGGGATGGAATGGAAGGAATCCAGGGGTCCTCTAAGAAGTTGATAGAAGAAGCAGATCCAATATCCCAACAAGTGTAAGGACTCATTTTAGTGAGGGTGGAGGAGATTGAGTGCCAAATCCAGGAAGAAGAAGGATTTGGATGATGGTGAAGGGGTGTTGAAGTGTTGAAATATTTTGCCTTAAGAACCCTCGAACACAGGTTGTTAGGGTGCGAAATGACTCTCCAGGCAATTCTAGCTAGCAGTGCATCATTTTGTATGCTAAGATCCTTAATCCCGATCCCTCCATTTTTCTTAGATTGGCAAATTTTCCCCCATTTTATGAGATGCATTGTTCTCTTGTTTTTATCTTTTTCTCCCCACCAAAAATCTCTTTAGAGTTTATCTAAGGCATTAGTCACCGATTTTGGAATTTTGAAACAGGTCATTTGATAAGAGGGAATAGCCGAGGTTACCGAATTTATCAGAATTGTCCTCCCAGCTTGTGAGAGAACTTTGCTTTTCCAGCCAGCCAATCTCTTAGCCACTCTAGTAGTGAGATTATTGATCAGGATGGACTTTTTTTGCCCAAGAAAGATAGGAGTTCCGAGATAGAGATCCTCTTTGGTGATGAGTGTCATTTGCATGATACTAAGGATTTGAGCTTGAGTGTGAGTGGAGGTATTGTTGCTAAACAGGATACCATATTTTTTGAAGTTTATTAGTTGCCCAGAGATGGAGCAAAACAGTTGTAGTGTGTCTAGTAGCTCCAAGGCTTCATTCTCATTTGCTTTACAGAAGATGAATATATCGTCTGCAAAAAGAAGATGAGAGATAGAAGGGCTATATCTAGAAGCTTTGATGCCATGGATTTTTCCCGAATGACATTTCTGATGAAGGAGTCTAGAGAGAACCTCCATGCAAATGATAAAAAGAGAGGGGGAGATTGGATCTCCTTGTCTGAGCCCAACAGTGGGTTTGAAGAAACCATGGGGAGTACCATTGATAACAATAGAATAGTGGATGGAAGAGATGCAGTTAGAGATGAGGGAGATGATTTTCTTATCAAAGCTAAGGCACCTGAGGATTTCTAATAGTGATTCCCAATTCACTCTGTCAAAGGCTTTTGACATATCAATTTTTATGGCCATTAACCCATTTAAACCTTTTTTCCTTTTCAGAGAATGGATGATCTCATGAGTTAGGATGATATTATCAGAAATTTGTCTATGGGGAACGAAGGCACACTGAAGTGGGGAGATAATCGTAGGAAGAATATCTTTAATTTTCCCCACTAGTATCTTGGTGAGAATCTTGTAAGTGACATTACAAAGGCTGATGGGTCTGAAGTCAAAGAGTTGTTCAGGGGAGTCGCATTTTGGAATGAGTGCAATGTTAGTTTGGTTGATATGGTCAATGCTTGCACCATCATTCCAGAAACTATTGACAAGCTGAACTACCTCATTTTGGACAGTAGTCCAAGATTTCTGGTAGAAGAGACTAGAGAAACCATCCGGCCCAGGAGCTTTGAGAGAGCCAATGTTGAACATATGGCTTTTAATTTCTTCAGGAGAAATATCCCTAAGGAGTTCATCATTTTCCTCAAGACTAATGGAAGCCGGAAAGAGATCTCTGATAATATCCTTCTGTATGGGAGAGAGAGGTATGATGGTAGGGCAAAGGAGGTTTTCAAAATATGAGACGAAACATTGAGCTATCTCATCTTTGTTACTAGTCCTGATGTTGTTGGTATTCATGATAAAGTTTATCTTGTAGTGGTTTCTGAGAATGAGCGCAGAGATATGGAAGTATTTGGTATTCCTATCACCTTCACTGAGGATGTTGTCACTCGACTTTTGTTTCCAAAGCATTTCTTATTTAGCATAGAGTTCATCTAACTCTGCAAGGAGAGATTTTTCAATTTTTTTTATTTCCTTCCGAGAACCTCCGAGCCTGAATTATAGATATTTGCATTTTAACAGAGGTCAATGGCTTGGTTGACCAGCTTCAAATAAGAAAGTGGGGTATCTTAAATCTGTGGGTATCTCAAAGAGTGCAAACTTTCTTTTTTTTTTTTTGGGGGGGGGGGGGGGGGGGGGGTAAAATAATTATTTTACAACTTGCAACAAAAACTCAAAATTAAATCAGTTCCATGTAGCATAATTTTATTTTATGGAATACTATAACCCTAGCTAAGTAATATAGTGAGTTTTCCATGTTTTCATGTAGCATAGTAGGTAAGATAAATTCATAAGTAACAATAACTTTGTCTTACCAATAATTATAGAAGTTTATCTAATTTATTTATTTATTTATTTATTATTATTATTATTATTATTTTTTAACATACTCCCCTATTTGAAATTCGATATTTGAGATACGTAACCCCCCTCCCCTCGCATTTGAATTTTTTTTAGATACCCCCCATTTTAAGATATGGTGTTATCTAAGCCATCTATCAAAAAACTAAGGCTACAAATCTCTTATATCTAGAGATACCCCATTTTAATATCACAATATTAAATATAAAATTGGTGCAAAAATAAATAAACTATAGACATCATACATTCATACCAATCCACAACAGTTAAGATCAACACTCAAATACTATAGAACAATGAAGAGATGCATTTCTATGTGTACCTTAAAAGTGATGAAAAATACTTGCCGACTTCAATTCTTCAACAACATTTGCACGGCCAGCTTTGCTTTGGCAAATCTCATTTGTTACCGAACGTAACATTTTATCATTTCAATTCCTTATATTTATTTATTTTTTGCATAAAATTGTGAATTTTGTATTGAGAAAACAGATCAGGTCACAGTGTGTCAGAATGACAAATCATCTTGTTAGAGGCTTGAAATATATATATACCCATATATTCGAGCTCCCTCGAGCTCACTTAAGCGACCACTTCGAAGACAATTTATATATTAAACCTTCGACATCAAACGAGGCGGACACTTTTTTCCTCGACTTCACCTCGAGCTCACTAAACTCAATCAAGATCTGACTTCAATTCGTTGTCACTCGACGTGAACCCATTTTTGCTCGAGCTCACTCGAGTTGGGGCTTATCTTGCTCGACCTCACTCCGAGCTCACCCTTACTCCACACATTTATTCTCTTCAGTTACAATATATTTCACAATCACTTTGTAACGTATCACTACAAGAATATATCAGATTTGCCACGGACCGGAACGGTGGCAAAACTGGATTTGCCACTGTTATGGACCGTGGCAAGACCGTGGGTGTTCAGGGGGTAGCTAATTTGTTTGCCACGGATCGGGTCCGTGGCGAACAGTTGTTATTAGCCACGGTTGAGTACCGTGGGAATAGCCACGGCTATTAACCGTGGTAAATTGTCATCCTCCCCACGGTTGGAGTCCGTGGCAAACGTTATATTTTTAAAAAAAAAATTATCGAGATTAATTTAATTTTTAAATTAGCTACTGCTCTAGCCGTGGCTAATCTGGATTTTTTTCATTTTTTTTCTTAAATTAGGTACTGTTCCTGGCCGTGGGAAAACTGAATATTTTCAGGAAAAAAAAAATACCATATTTTCACATTTTTTGCACCTGTCCTACATAATCTGAAATTAGCTACGGCCCTTCATATTTTTTGCACCAGGACAATGCATAATATAAAATTATTATTCATTAATAGCATTCACACACCACAATTGTTATGATACCATACATTACAACAACCAAACAACTAAACATCTTATCACCCCAGCCTTTATCCAAACCCCACTCCATGAATCTGAAAATACATGAAATTCAGAATTAAAGAACAAATATAATGTGAAAGTAATCACTTTAGCTCAAAGTTGTGATAAGGTGTATCTTTAAGAAGTTCATCACACTTGTTTGACACAGTCGAATTGTTATTTCTCTTTTCCTGTCCTTGTTTCTGAATTATCTACAGCAGCAGTTCCTCCTTTACTTGCATGACGAAGCCTGGTTAGAGCTGGTGGTGCTGGGATTTCAATTTGAGTTCTCCTTGCTGACTACTCTTGAGCTTCTTGTACCTGATGCAGGCCTATCCCACGCCTCACACTCCTTTCAAATCCTCTGAAGAAGCTCTGGTTCTTTCAAACATACCTGCAGAAGCTTTGACCTTCCGAAAATCAAGTATTCCTTCAAAGGGAAGCTCAAGTTCATCGCTAACAATAACCAGAATACAGAGTACAAACACTAACAATAGCATCAACAGTGTAGCAGATGAAGGAGTATCACCAGCTGGGTTTAAGCAAAAGATAGACCTACAAACAAAAAAAATTAATTAAAAAAAAAATTGAATTAAACTCCATATAAAATTTTCAGAATTTTATTTTATTTTTCCTGAAAAACATACCTACGCATGCCATTTTTAGCTGCTTCCTTTCCAACCTCTCCACTTGTTCCCTCCTCTTTCACAGCACCCTCAGAACCATTAATTTCTGTCACAAGTTTAGAGCGTATCTTTCCTCCCTAGCATTACAACACCTTAGTGTTAGTAGCCAAATAAAAAAAAAGGAAGTATATAATGTTAATTAGGTTTTGGTCCTTTTTCCGTCCAGCAACATGTAGTTTTAGTAGGGATGATGGGATGGATGTCGGTATCCGGGGCCATACCATACTGAAAAATACATGGCCAAAGGCAAAATGGCTCTCTCCTAGATTTATTATTTTTGTTTTCAAAACCTTGTGATAAAATAAAAAATAATAATAACAAATTTGAGTGTTTTTCTGGGGCAAGTTCTCATGGCTTTTCTTTTAACTCCCATGAAAGAAGAGCAGAGTGTCTCTCCTAGATTTACTTTCGGACAAATAATTGGCATCGCAAACTTTAACATTTGGAACATATGGAAGAATAAAACTTTCTCCAGGCTTGTACCTGCTCTCAAGAATTAATTCTCAAAGACACACATATGTAAAGGTATTTCTATAGTTTAGTTGGACGGAACAAAGTTGAAAAAGATTCTTACCAGTTCCCTGGAGATTCCATATCTGGTAAAGCCAAATAGTCTTCTTCATACATCTGCGAGTAGACTTGAAAGACCAAGGATGTTGAACTGGCAGTATGTGAGATCTCTTCCTTTAGACCGCTTCTAAGCAGGCTGCTCTGTCACTCACTTCAGAGCCTCCTATATTCACAAAAGACTGGACATAAGATTCTTCAAGTTAATAGGAAAATTTTCACCGAAACAAAAAAGACACTTAGATGTCATATCATGTTCAGCTTCCAATCAATTTTACATAGATTAGTTAGGCACTTAGGCTGTGTTCAACTGCAACACGAATATCCAGCCTGGTTATTCAAGAGCATGTTAACGGGTAGACTGTCACATCATTAATTTAGGTACTTGTTTACCACAAACATACAGCCGAACACAGTCAGTTTTAGAAAGTCTACTTGCCTAACTGCCTTCGATGAGGAATTCCAATTTTTTTTCAGAACAGAAAAAAGGTTTCAACACAGTTTTCAATGATGTTGCCATATAAAAAAAAAATCAATTGATGAATCAGTACACACACATACATAACATAGGCCACACATGTATGTTCATTTTTCGTACACAACAATTGGTCTGACTTCTTTCTGGCTGTGTGGAGATAAAATCTAAAACAGAAGACAAAACTCACGACAAGCTCAAAGTGTACAGTAAATACGTATGACTTGGGCAAGTTTTTGCATTTTTTACTTAACTGTGCTGAAAGGCTAAAAGAAAAATATATTTATTAGAGGTATACTACACAAAACAGGAGAAGAATTGAACCTCATCACTTATCAAATCTGGCATCTTGTTTGGTGCATCCATGATTGTTATTAATGCTATACCTTTTTAAGGAAATTGCAGAGAATTCAAACCAACAAAGACCTCTTTTAATGAAATTACAAAAAATCAACTAAATGCTCTGAAATCATAAAAAAATAAATAACCTTTCTTAGATATCTTGAACTGAACCAATTAAAACTGAATCATCGAAGAGTCGCTCAATAAAGCAAAACCCTAGCAAAGAGCTTTAGGAAGAAGGTGAATGGGCGAGGCGAATCTGAAATTTTTGAAGATGAGAAGACTGCAAAAGAGAAAATTAGGGTTCTTCAACAGGAAAGAAGGGTGGGAACGAGAATGGTTTGGGTTTTAATGGAAATTTCTTATTATTAGTGGTAGATCATTCTTGTGATATGAAATAATAATCCTATGGTTCTAATCACATTTTTGCCCACGGTTGGAAACTGTACCTAAATTCTCAAAAATCTTAAAAATTGGGCCAGACTTTTGCCACGGATAAAACCAGGCCTACCACGGACCCGAACCGTGGCTAATTTTGCCACTAACCCGGACCGTGGCAAAGGAAATCGTTGGTCCGTGGCCTAAATCAGATTTTCTTGTAGTGTATGCTCATTAATTGATCCTACCGTTGGACAATTAATGAGCTAGTTGTTGTCCCAATCACCTATAAATATGAACTACGTAGGCTTGATTCTGGGACCTGGTCATTCTCAGATACGTAGGCAACTATCTTCTAGGATAGCTCAGCTACTTCTTATCCTCAAATCTCTTCCCACTTATATCTTTGATCATCTTCTTCAGCACTCTGTTCACCTAACTTATTTCTACATTTACATTGGCGCCGACTGACTGTGATCGAATATCAACCAGCAAAGACCATTGCCGGAATCACTCAAACGGTTTGAGCAACTTCACAAATAAACCAATGATCAACAAGTTGGTGACTGAAAATGCTCAACTGAAGAGTTCCACCACCGTTCCACCAAACGGAGCAACCACTAATGAAGTCAACACATTCACCATATATTTCATCTCACAAACAAAGAAAAAGTAGTCCAACAACTAGTAGGCAGCTCATGCGTGATGCCAGACTCAATGCTCCATGACCTACAAGTCACCTTTGCATTCAACTCCACTAAACTAAAACAAATGGTGAGATCTACCTCCCAATCTCAACTGGAGAAGATGAAGTCACTGTCAAGTGCACATTTTTCATGTTAAACGTTACAACTAAGTTCAATGCAATCTTGGGTAGAAAATGGATCCACGGGATGAAAACTGTTCCATCATGGAACTCCGAGGTCACCAAATTGAGGCACATAGATGCCATGCAATTCTTGAGGTCATCCCACTTCTTGGCAAGTCGGGGGCCACCAAGACAACTGCGAGCTCACTTTAGCCCTTTGTCAACGAGATCTCTACCAAGATAGTTGTGAGCTCACCAAAGCCCACTGTCAAATGAGATCTCCACCAAGACAACTACGAGCTCACATTAGCCCCATGTCAATGAGATCTCTACCAAGACAACTGCGAGCTCACTTAAGCCCTTTGTCAATGAGATCTTTACCAATACATGTGTGAGCTCACCAAAACCCACTGTCACCAAGATCTCTACCAAGACAACTACGAGCTCACTTCAACCATCTATCAATGAGATCTCTACCAAGACAGGTGCGAGCTCACCAAAGCCCACTGTCAACGATATCTCACAAGCCAACAATGGAAAGGCTATCATTCAGCCATCTGACCCTACAAAAATTGTCATACATAACCGACCTCAATAAAACATCAACGACTTCATAAATACAACATGAAGCTCAATCCAACTCGAGCATGAAGGTCCAAAAGCTCAATGGTATGTTACCAACTTTAAACAGATTCATAGCTCGAGCATCAAACAAACAAAAACCACTACTTCAAATCTTGAAGAAAGGCACAAAATACGAGAAGACAAAAGAATTCGAACAAGCATTCGACGAGATCAATCTCTACCTCGCAACACCTCCGGTAATTACTATACCCCAAGAAGGTGACGTGTTGGGGCTTTACCTTGGAACTTTAGAACATGCAATTAATGTAGTTCTATTTCGAGATGAAAAAGGCATCGAAAGGCTTATCTACTTCGTTAGCAAAACATTACTTCAATGCAAAATTTTGAAAAAGAAGGCTTATCTTTACTTTTGCGTTTAAAAAGTTAAAACCACACAAGATTAGGGTCATCACTGATGCACCACTCACGCAAGTGTTGGAAAACAAGAACAAATCAAGTCGCATTACAAAATGTGCACATGAAATCGGAGAACACGAGCTTACTTAATATATCTAGTTCACTCTCATCTAGCTCAAACGAGGTGAACATTTTTTTTCCTCTAGCTCACCCGATCTCATCTAGTTCACTCTCATCTACCTCAAACGAGGTGAACATTTTTTTCCTCTAGCTCACCCGAGCTCATTTAACATATCTAGTTCACTCTCACCTACCTCAAACGAGGTGAACACTATTTTTCTCTAGCTCACCCGAGCTTACTTAACATATCTAGTTCACTCTCATCTAGCTCAAACGAGGTGAACATTTTTTTTCTCTAGCTCACCCGAGCTCATCTAGTTCACTCTCATCTACCTCAAACGAGGTGAACACTTGTTTTTCCTCTAGCTCACCCAAGCTTACTTAACATATCTAGTTCACTCTCATCTAGCTCAAACGAGGTGAACACTTTTTTCTCTAGCTCGCATGAGCTTATTTAACATATCTAGTTCACTCTCATCTAGCTCAAACGAGGACATTATTTTCCTCTAACTCACCCGAGCTCATTTAACGTATCTAGTTCACTCTCATCTACCTCAAACGAGATGAACATTATTTTTCTCTAGCTCACCCGAGCTCACTTAACACATCTAGTTCACTCTCATCTAGCTCAAACGAGGTGGACACTATTTTTTCTCTAGCTCACTCGACCTCGGTGCAACTCCCAAAGCGAGCTCACGTGCATCATTACTTACCTTGTCGACCAAGACATCGGACAACTCAAGAAAGCTCGACGCAAATCCAAAGGCGAGACCAAAAGCTTCGTCCCTCGCATTATAGAGTCACCTATCTACATCAAAAGACAACCGCAACACCAAAAACGAGCTCACAAGAAACCCCCTACTTCAAGGCAACTCACTGCTCATTCCAATGAAACATCTTTGTTTTCATCCAAATCGAAGTCAGCTTATTTTACTTCATTTCAATTCGCCCACTTCAATCCGGATGAAAAGGGGCTATGTATATACCCATATATTCGAGCTCCCTCGAGCTCACTTAAGCGACCACTTCGAAGACAATTTATATATTAAACCTTCGACATCAAACGAGGCGGACACATTTTTCCTCGACTTCACCTCGAGCTCAATAAACTCAATCAAGATCCGACTTCAATTCGTTGTCACTCGACGTGAACCCATTTTTGCTCGAGCTCACTCGAGCTGGGGCTTATCTTGCTCGACCTCACTCCGAGCTCACCCTTACTCCACACATTTATTCTCTTCAGTTACAATTTATTTCACAATCACTTTGTAACGTATGCTCATTAATTGATCCTACCGTTGGACAATTAATGAGCTAGTTGTTGTCCCAATCACCTATAAATATGAACTACGTAGGCTTGATTCTGGGACCTGGTCATTTTCAGATACGTAGGCAACTATCTTCTAAGATAGCTCAGTCACTTCTTATCCTCAAATCTCTTCCCACTTATATCTTTGATCATCTTCTTCAGCACTCTGTTCACCTAACTTATTTCTGCATTTACAAAATACATCAAAAAAAAGAATTTAAGTTGTCAAAAATCAGTCCAATAAATCTCAGTGAAATCTGAAGTACACTTGATGTGGTACTTCCATAACGGGCAAGAATTGAGGTCTCCCCCACTGCCATTCCTCCACTCCCTTCATTAATCCAGCAACTTTCTTTGCCACCAGGTCTGGACTGAAGTTTGCTTCCCTGTAGATGTGTGTAATGGTCCATTCTCCTATACTATTACAAGCTCTCCTCCATTTATTTTTCAACTGCAAAGGCACCTTGTTAGCTATAAAATTCTTAGTCTGTTTCAATTCCTTACAATAACCCAAAAAAATTGAACAATTAAGCAATTAACATAGTAGCTTTAAGGGGGATTTAGAGATACCCCCCAAAATAATAGGAACTCTTTGAGATACCCCCCAGATTTAGAAACTCTTAGAAATACCCCCCATTTTTCCATTTGAAGCCGGTCAATCAAGCCGTTGACCATGGTCTGACCAGTCTTCATAATTTTTAGACAATTTTACCCTCCCACCATTTAAACCCACATCCTAGTCATTTTGCCCAGTCATCAATAATGCCATGTCAGTAAACCCACTTACAACTACCACTTCTTATCCTAACCGTTCAAAATAGATCTAGATCTATATCTAATCCTATCTACTGTTACATCATCAAACTCCACCTTCTTCTTCCTCCTCCTTCTTCTTCCTCCTCTTTTCTTCTTCACCATCATCAAACTCCATCTCTCACTTTTTCTTCTTCACCATCATTTCTTTTCTTTCTTCCTTCTTCTCCATCCTATCTACCTATCTATCTTGCTTCTTCTTCATCAAACCATTCTTCTTTCACCTTCATTTTTCTTCCTTCTTCATTAACAGATCTAGCCATTATCATCTCTCATTTATTACTCCATTACTAGATCTGGTGAAAGAATGACACTCCATTACTCGATCTAGAAGAAGCAATAAATACTTCAATTTTTAGTAGTTTTACTAGATCTACCTAGTTGAAACGTTGATATGAAGGTAAATTATAGTATTTAGTGGTTTTGTACTGTGTATTTTAGTATTTTTTGAGATTTGGTTCATCATCTTTCATCATCTTCCCCAAATTACCTTTCTCTGCAATTTGGAGGGTATCTCAAATGAAACTTGTATTTTGGGGGGTATCTCTAATGAAAGTTTTGTTTGTTTTGAACAGATAATTTGTCAAATGTGTGACCAACTTGGACATTGTGGAGATGAGTGTCAATGGGTATATAGCCATTGCAAAAAGACAGATTGTGAAGGCATTATGAGATTGACAACTTCAAATACCCCAGAGAATCTAGCTAGAAAGTTTCTTAGATGTCACATTTGCGGGAAGTTTAAATGGTTAGATGAAGCTATGAGGGATGAAGCTACGACCTCTAGTTCAAGTGTTAAAGGTTGTTTCATTTGTGATGACTTGGATCACTGGAAGAAAGATTTACATTGTAATTGAGCATGTAATTTACATTGTGAAAGAAGAATGGTTTGATGAAGAAGAAGCAAGATAGATAGGTAGATAGGATGGAGAAGAAGGAAGAAAGAAAAGAAATGATGGTGTAGAAGAAAAAGTGAGAGATGGAGTTTGATGATGGTGAAGAAGAAAATAGGAAGAAGAAGGTGGAGTTTGATGATGTAACGGTAGATAGGATTAGATATAGATCTAGATCTATTTTGAACGGTTAGGATAAGAAGTGGTAGTTGTAAGTGGGTTTGCTGACATGACATTATTGATGACTGGGCAAAATGACTAGAATGTGGGTTTAAATGGTGGGAGGGTAAAATTGTCTAAAAATTATGAAAACTGGTCAGACCATGGTCAACGGCTTGGTTGACCGGCTTCAAATGGAAAAATGGGGGGTATCTCTAAGAGTTTCTAAATCTGGGGGGTATCTCAAAGAGTTCCTATTATTTTGGGGGTATCTTTAAATCCCCCTAGCTTTAAACTTGAAATACTAATAATTAATCTTGAAAGAGAAGAGATTGTAAAACCTCTAGTGGTAAAACTCCAAGAATATTCCTAACTAGTGTCTTAGCCGGTGCGTAAATTTTAATTTATCTATTTTTTATTACCATTAAAGTTTTATGTTATTAATTTTTTAAAATATCATAAATTACACTAATTTATTAAATGCTATGAAATAATTATTTCTTAAGTAAATTTGGGTATTTTTTCTTAATATTTTATAGGAGTTCATTATATTTTTTAATTTAATTTTTTTTTAAATTATTGGACCTTTTGCTTATAAATAAAAATCCAGCCCATAAATAAAAATATGTTAAATTACAATAAAATTATTACTTAAAAAGTATTATTTAAATTTACCAAAAAAACCATGACTAAAAAGGTATTTTAGTCAAAATTAGGTGACAAAATTCTAAATCTCAATTCTCATTAACCGGAACTTACTCCTGAGTTTTATTCAGGTTTATAATAGTAGTATAGAATACGATTATCCATTTCTTTCATCTGACAAGGTGTTGTAGTGTTGTGCCATGGCCCTCAAAATTTGGTCTACCATAAGCCATGGACTTGATCCACCAAGAAAAAAACTACTCCTATGTCCAACCCAAACAATGTATATCAATCATACTGCCACTGGTGTACTGTGGATGAAGGACACTATCACTTTTTTGACAAGGAACTGAAGGGTCAAGGGAGTGTTCTATTACCTTCAAAAAATGTTTTCCACCGTTACAAAAGGAAGAAAATAGTACCTAACAACCTATAAACCTAGGTAGGGTGGCTGATATAGGGACCCATGTACTCAATTTTGTCTTCTCAACTTGCTATTTTTCACTTGTTTTTTTCTACCTTTTTCCACTCATGGGTAGATAGATTGATGGATTCTAAAACCCACAACCTTTAGAAATCTAAATCCCATCAACCAAAAAACTTCAAAAAGTAATACTACAAATAGTACTACAAAAACCATCATAGACTGTATTAAAAGGATAAAGACTGAAACCCCCAGGAAGATATGCTTGTTTTCTTGGTCTTTATTTTCTTCAAGACAAGATACTAAGATAGTAGAAGAATCCTTCCATGAGATTTTCATTCAACAAATTCAAACTTTTCAACTGGGTCCTCTTGATCAAAAAGCCTATTAAGAAGGAAATAAAATTCTGACATTACTATAGAAAACAATTGTTTGATATTTTAGACCATTAGATGATAGTTGAGATATAATATTTTTGGTACATTCATGATTCATGATTGTGAGCATTGATGTTTGAATGTGTCTTGGACTCGATCTTGGCTGATTGCAATAATATTGAGTATTATTTCAAAAAAAGTTGCCGAGGAACTAGAGTAGTACTGAACTGATGGATGTGACCATTGCAGAAATGTAGAGGAGTTTTTTTTTGTAAATTTTTGTACTGTGAACTTACTTCAGATGATGATACGCGTGCATATGCATGTCTACATGTGTGAGTAATTGTATTAACCTATTTCTAGATCAATGCATTAACCAGGTCAGGTCGCTAGCGGACTTAACCAAATGGGAAAAGTTTGGATCGGGTAGGCTGCACCTCGTTGAGATTGAGATTGCCTACGTACTCTAGTTTGTGGGGATTGAACTTAGAGATCAAGCCATCGTAGTTCTGTTTATATAGAAGGTGAAGAGGCGAAGATCGTGGGATCTTGCAGATTCTCCGTCATATTTATGATGATATGATATTCTCCAGCGATTGTGTAACGGTTGTAGTAATTGGGCAACGACTGAAGAGAGTATCTTGGGCGCCGAATTAGGGTACGTGCGTATTGGCAGACCGCTGTTGATTGTGTAGTTGAGTTGTTGTGGTCGAGCTGCGAGTAGGTCGGGATCGAAGCGACCTAGTGGATTAATGACTGTGCCACGTGGCTGCTTTTGATTGGCTGGAGTATGTAGTACCCCTACATAAGCCCCCTCTTTTTAGGTCGGCTGTATAAGTCGGGCTGAAAAGACTAAGGACTCTGATCGATGTTGATTTGAAGTTTGTTTTTTTGAATTTGCGGTCGTGGCAGTCATGCAGGCTTGTCTGTAATAATCATTGCGCTCTTACGGGGAAGTGGAGGACTTTCCTCGAGCAGTTAGCCGTGTAGTTATGGCAACTGACACACTTCTTGCTTGATTAGGTCTTTGCGTTGCACGTGGATTGATCCGACGGTGGATGTGAATCATTTATTGAATGGAAAATAACTGCAAGGAACGTGGCTCCCTTGTTCGATCTCGGCCGTTTATCTGTTTCGAACCGATGGCTGGGATTACATGTGCTACAGTATTTAAACTGTGGCTTGCTTGAGAAGAGTTTACCTATCTCGTTCTCTTTGTTGAATTGCTGCCGCTTTCTCTTACGATCTGAAGATCTTTGAGAGCTCGTGAGGTTAGTTTCTTCTGTTCTTTTCTTGTATTCTTTCTTCTCTTTGCATCATTTTGTTTTCCTTTCTGTTGCTTGAGAGAGATGTCTGAAGCGAGTGACTCTCAGAATGAGAACTTGAGTGGTGGTGGTGGTGAGGAGTATGAGTCTGAAAGGACTCATTCTGAGACTGCATCTCCTAGTCGTGGTGTGGATCTTGAAAGCCCCCAGAGTAGTGGTTCTCACGGGAAGAAAACATCGGATGATGAAATGGTGGAAGTAGACGAAGGTTCATTCTGTAGAGTAGTGAACTCGAAGTATGTCCACAGGCATATTGCATTTAAGAAGCAGTATGGGCGTAGCTCGATTGAGCATTTGGAGATTAGGTTTTTAGGAGATCGTTTACTTTCTGCTGAGTATCGACCTAAAAACCCTTTCTCCACTGTTTTTATCTTGGCCCAATTCCGAGCTGGGCTGAGGCTGCCTTTATCTTGTTTGGTGTTCGACCTGTTGAATGCTATCGGTCGAGCTCTTTGCCAGATGAATGGTAATTTCTGGAGAAATATGAGGGTAATTGATGACCTCAACAAGTTGCATAAGTGGAACATCACTGTAAATGATGTATTGGACCACTTTAGTTTCAAACGTTCTTCGAGGGCCAAATTTGCGGGCTATAATATGCAAGTTAGGTCAGAACGTTTGCCTTTGATCTATCCGGTTAGTAGTGAGCCATGGTGGAAAGATCCCATGCTGATTATTGGGTCGATCACTGAAGGGAGTGTCCAGTTGCGTCATGTGACTAGGAATGATACTTGTAAGTTTCTGGTTGTTGGTCTTAGGATGGTAGATGATTTTCTTGCTTCCGGACTTGCTGACTTTATATTTTATTTGCAGCGATCAGGGACGACCACTTGGTGAGGAAGAACGACCTGCAGTCTGCTCTGAACAGTTTTGGTTTGTGGGCTGATAATCGGAAGATACAGTTCCTACCCCACCTGAGGGAGCATTTTATTCCCAAGGGTGGTCCGAAAACAGTTGAAGAAGAACTAGAGAGGAGGAAGTTGTTGAAGAAGGCCTTTATGTCGTTTGTACATAAAGCTGAGGCGGGACGATCTGGTGGGAGCTCGCGTCCTGGGGAGAAGGAGCGAGCTAGTGGGAGCTCGCGGCATGATGAGAATGAGCGAACTAGTGGTGGCTCCCGTAGGTCGGAGAAGGAACGATCTGGTGCTAGCTCGCGCCAGGGGGAGATAGTGGCGAGCCCCCGAGTCGTATCCCCTCCGGCCTCACTCCCCAAACTACCTGTTGGGGTTTGAAAGAAGAGGTCGTTCCCTGGGAACCTGAGGCTAATGGAGCGCCCAACTCTGCCTGTCTCTCCCCCTCCGAAGTCTGTGAAATCTCCTGAGCCTTCCCTGTTGTCCAGGAAGACTGCTGCTCGGCCTTTGCAGAAAGGCAAGGGGGTATTGTCTGAATTTCGCCCTGGGTCGTTCGATTATTTGGATGGCCGTGGTGAAAAGCATGTCGTGTATGAGAACGACAGTACAATTGACGATCCCTGCGTTGCCCGAGCTGTAAATGAGGGCGTCGTCTTGGATGTTGATGCTCGAGCAGTGAAGTCTCAGACTTTGCTGGTGACTTGCTCAAAGATAAACGCAGCAATGTCTTTGGTGAGTGGGGTTGTTACTTCTTTTTTCTTTGTCTGTACTGAGTTATTGTTGTCTAAACACTTGTTTGTACTTGTAGCTTAACGCTAGGTTCCAGGAGGTTCGTCTGGTCGCTGAGGTTGGGGCTCGAGCTGAGATTGACCTGAAGCATCTCAACGAGAAACTCGAGCAGGCGGAGAATGTTGCTGTTGTTGCCGAGAGCAAGTTCAGGGACAAGGAGGCGGAGGTCGTGGTGTTGAAGGAGATGTTGGAGCAGGTAAGGGGAGATCTTGTTGCTGCTAGGTCGTCTACTGATCACTGGGAGCGCACATGTCATGAGAATGGCGTAGCTTGGAAGGCCTATTGCGACAATCTGGAGAAAACTTTAATGGGGTCGCCCGAAGGAGAGGAGATGCGAGGTGGTGCTGAAGAAGCTTTAGTACCAGCTCAGGACACCTTGACGGGCCCTAATGTTGAGATCGCAAGTGGCCGGATGGAGGTGGATGATCCTAGCGACCGACATATGCAGCAGTGAGCTCGTCTCGGTCTTTGGGGAGGCCTGATGCTTAGTAAGGCGTCCTGGATTCTCACCAGGTTTTCTTGCTTGCATTTTGATGGCTGCGTGCTCATGGGAAAGTACATCTCCTTCTTCTTCTCCCTTTCTGTCTTCAATGATGTCTGGTGTTTGGTGAGCTTGTAGCTAAGTCGTTTTGATCAGCTAGTTTCCAGGGAGTCCTGGTAGCTCGTTCAGAAGGCAGGTAGACGAGATGAATGGCTGCAAGCAGGACAGACTGAAACAATTCTTCTTGTATGCCTTAGTTTAATGTTGCTTGTAGATCGTTTTGCCTGTAATAGTTAGAATTTCATGAAGTAAAAAGAAATTTCACTTATTTACCTTGCATTCTCATTCTTGTTACGTTGTTTGCTTGTATGAGTCTTGCAAAGAATAAGTAGTAATTATAGTGCTGGACCTGCTGGTGGATGAGGTCGTATGCATGCTAGCTGGGTTGTACATGGGTCGTGGGAATGATATGACTAATGCACCAAGTTAAGTTGTAAATGTTTGAACTTAACAAAATTAAAATTATCAAAGGGACTAGAGTTTTGATAATTTGTAGGTCGAGGGATTGGATTAGACCTTTAGGAGCCATTCATGTTTGAGCTGAGATGAAGGCAGAGATGAGTTTGTATATTGAAATGTAATAGATAGATGCTTACAAGGGCGTCGTTGTGAGGGGTGACGACCTTGTTGAGATCGTCCTCTGTGAAGGTGATGTCAGATTCTTGGCGAGCCGGGATGTTGAAGCGGCGAGCCGGGATGTTGAAGCGAGCTGCTCGGCCAGTAATGGAGTAGACATGATGAAGATGCTCTACCAGTCTCTTCTTGTCTCTTGACACGGGGGTGGAGTTGGATTCACAAATCATGTAAACTACATGACTCTCTGACTCGCTGTCACTATCAATCTTGTTCGCAACCTTTTTGTTAAGTTGGTCGCGTAGGTCGCCTGTTGGACCTAAACGCTGGGAGAGGCTACGCCCTCTGCTGCGGACTGGACTTATGGAGGCCGTTCTGGCCTTGCTGTGATGTCACCTTGGTGAATGCGGAGGCGTTGTGGATCCTTTCTTGGCTCGTTTGCCCATGGTATCGCCTTCCGAGGATCCAATTGTTGAGCCTTTTTTCATCGGCCCAAGTCTGAAGAGCACGTTTCAAAACGCGACAGTCATCAGTTTGATGACACCGTACCTTGTGAACTTTGCAGTACGGTCGACCATATGTGTCCTCCAACTGTGTGTAGGTAGGAATCTTACACCAATGGTTGTGCTTGATTCGCTCATAGATATAACCGGCTGGTCGTGTGAACCGGTGGTAATCTCGTTGCTCAGTATGCAACGATTTTGCTTTGAACCTCTTGTTGTCTGATCGAGGTCGCTTGGTGGAGCCAGATTCCACATTGCTGATGACATGATTCTTTTCCCTACCAGTTAGGGCTTCTTCGAGCTTGATGTAACGATCCACCTTAAGGTATAGCTCGTCCAGAGATGAAGGTCGCTTCATAGCTAGAGATTTGTGCAGGTCGGATCCCTGGATCAGACCGTGAGAGAATGCGATTGTTGTAAAGGTTTCATGCTCCTTTGCAAAATCTTGGATGGAATGCAGTTCAGATTTGAACCGAGCAAAGAAATTGCTCAATGATTCGCCATCCCGCTGCTTGACTTTGAAAATGGAATCGATGGTGACAGAACGCTTCTTGTTGTGGATATAGAAGATAACGAACTATCTTTCGAGATCTGCAAAAGAGCTGATGGATCCTGGCTTCAAACGGTGAAACCAATCGAGAGCAGGTCCGGTGAGGCTGGACTGGAACAGTAAACATAGTAAGTGATCCTCTTTGATAAGAGGAAGGGATTTGCGAAATCCTTTGATATGGTCAGTTGGATCTCCAACTCCTGCATATTGGTCGAATTTGGGGGTGTTGAGCTTGTTAGGCAATTCATGGTCGAGGATCTCCTTGGAGAAGGGAGACTCCTGAAATTGCTGAAGGGACTAAACGGCAAGTTGTTTTGCGGTATAGCCTTTGCGAAGTTGTATGATGGCCTGAGAGGCTTTAAACTCTGCTAGTTGTTGGCTGAGTTCTTCATACTTTCGGTTGGAGTCATCAACATCAACGACTCCATGTCCAGCATTTGCTACTGGTGCTGGGTTGGTAGTTTGTGCAGCCTTTAAACGTGCGTTTTCTTCCTGCAGACGATTGATTTGGTCTTGCAGATCTTGGATGGTTAGTTCTTGGGTAGCCATTTGAATAGATGATTTTGAGTTGGGTGGGAGGGTTTGGGTTTTTCGATATGATCGAATTCCTTACAGTCGGCGCCAAATGTATTAACCTATTTCTAGATCAATGCATTAACCAGGTCAGGTCGCTAGCGGAATTAATCAAATGGGAAAAGTTTGGATCGGGGTGGCTGCACCTCATTGAGATTGAGATTGCCTACGTACTCTAGTTTGTGGGGATTGAACTTAGAGATCAAGCCATCGTAGTTCTGTTTATATAGAAGGTGAAGAGGCGAAGATCGTGGGATCTTGCAGATTCTCCGTCATATTTATGATGATATGATATTCTCCAGCGATTGTGTAACGGTTGTAGTAATTGGGTAACGGCTGGAGAGAGTATCTTGGGCGCCGAATTAGGGCACGTGCGTATTGGCAGACCGCGGTTGATTGTGTAGTCGAGTTGTTGTGGTCGAGCTGCGAGTAGGTCGGGATCGTAGCGACCTAGTGGATTAATGACTGTGCCACGTGGCTGCTTTTGATTGGCTGGAGTATGTAGTACCCCTACAGTAATCCAAATTCTCCCCAGAGTAAATCATAATCACATCAGTATTGTGTTCAAGCCTTACGGGGTATTGCTTCAGTTCTAAGTAGTACTGTATATATTTTCATAAACCCAAGTGGAAATGCATTCCAGCCGATCTTTTGAGAGGTTGTGGTCGACAAAAGATTATTGGACAAAACATATATTTTCTCAGGTAATGTAAAGGAAGTATCATGACTCCCCTCCGGGCTCCAGCCAACCTCGTTTGCCAACCAAAATAAAATTTTAACATGTTTTTTAAAGTACAGCTAGTTCAGCACCCTTACTATTGGACTTTACCATTAATTCCGGCCCCATACATATATGAATCCACCAAGTCATGACACTTATGGCTTTGTTGCATTTTCTCCATATATATATGTCGGCCAAATTTCTAGCTAACAATTGCTGCGCCTGCGCTAAAAGAGATCGAAATCCCTTTTGCCCCCATCCATAATCCATTCAATGATTCAACTGCGCGCATATGGACAACAGTTCTTGCAAGTTGCTCACGTACATAAATACATAATAACTAGTAGTGTATATATATATAGGAATTATATAGAGCATATCATGATGATATGGATAGTTATAATAAATATATAAATATATGGATAGTTATAATAAAAAAAAAAGGAAGAAAAAAAGAAAACCCAATATGATATGGTAGAAGTGGTGTGGCCTGTGCATGGACATTAGGGCATATCCACGCATATGTATAAGAAGAATAAGGTCTATATGGGTCTTATGTAAGGTAGAAACTGTTTCTTTACTACTATTAAAGATGAGGACATAAGTAGAATGAAAACAAACCGACCTTTTATTCACAAGCCTGTCAAGCCATACAAGGTAAAAAAGCAAAGAAACAAAAGCAAAAACATAGAAGTCAAAGAAATTCGCAATAGTAACTTGGGAATGTATCTAAAGTCTAAACCATTGCCAGTCAATAGTCAAATTTATTTCCCAAGGATCAAGGATGATCAAAGAAAAGTTTTCAACAATTTCTAGTCCTTAATATATTTTGATCCACTCTAGGAAATGTATCTTTTTTTTTTTTTTTTTTGGTAAATTAGGGAATGTATCTAAACCATTGCTTAAGGGTTCATACACTTGATCACCTATTATTTTCCTAGCTTGTATCAAATATAATTTTGATATCATGATAAATATATATACAGATCAGTTCAACAAATAACATATGGTGGTGGTCTTACATTTACATTTAATTAGGTCTCTTAATACTACAAGGAAGAGGTATATATGAACTGCATATACATAAATAAAAAAAAAAAAAAAAAAAAAATAAAAAAATTACTTTAGAGAGGGATATATTATATATAGACTATACACTATAGCCTTCATTCAACATAGACAGCTATCTCTTCACCCAAAAACAAAAATCAACATTCATTCAAACACTGATCACAGAGATGTTATATAGTCCTTATTATTATTGGCAGGATATATATAGGTTCTGAATCATACTCATGTCTACCATAATTCTTATTTACATAATGAACAAATGATTTTCCTTAGAACGGTTTTAGAATAAAAGATCAACTCAACTAGAAGACTTCACAAAAAAGCTAGCTACCATAACTTAAAAAGGTCCTCAATCTACCCTTTTATTTCATGGAACGATGACCCTTGAAAGCTCACACCAACTTATTTCCCATATATTAACTGCAACTTAGTTTCCACTACCACTTCCATGGATATTTCCAGATGATGAGTTATCAGGCCATGGGGGAGGATATGGAAGAGGCATATCAGGAGTCTGATAGAAAGAACCTCCTCCATTGACCATCCTTGTACCAAATTCAATAGACCTCTGTCGAGAAATAATCGCTTGGGCACCAGTACCCGGTGATATGGGCATGGCTGTTGGCATTTCATTGCAAGCATACCTGATCAACTCAGCATTGGCAGCATCTAATTCTGTTTGAAGTCGATGAACTTGTCTTTGTAGTACTGAGATTGCTCCAACACAACCATATACGGGATCTTTAATCCGAGCTTCGGCTTCATAAGCTAGTGAGTTAACTGCATCTTCCCTTTGGTGGGGGAGAAGCTCATTGAGTAGCTTTGTGACATTGCTTGCACCAAAGATCTTGTGGACATTAGCAAATTTTTGCGGCTCTTCTGGTGGGAAATAAGGTGCAAAGATGCATCCAGGCATACATTTCCTCCTCAAGAACTTGCAAGCAGCACAGGGAGAGTTTGAAGAGTTGGAAGAAGCCATATTCAATTCACTGCAGTAATGCAAGAAGACACTGCTTCCATAAACCATTAATTAATTTTTTTTCATCCTAGGGAAAACTTAATCACTCTATCTTCAAAGAAAAACATTGCTTCTTAATTCTTCTACTCTTTTTAGGGTTAGTATCATCAAGATTCAAGAAGATATCAAACTAGTCCACCATGTGGTATACTCCATGAAATCTTAAGGCTTTAGTATAGAAAATTCTTGTTTCCTCTATATATTACTTCTAGTTCTTTGTCTTACTGATCTTTATTTATCAAAACCCATTCAAGGTTAATTCTTTTTCTTTGAATTTAGAGACCAAGATATATATATATATACATTGACCTTTTACCTAGGTTCCCTCTGTCAATTTTTTGACTTCTGTATATTTTGACAATTTTCACACATGCCATCCTTTCCTTTTGAGTGTAGACCACAACTGCCTTAATTAACTTTGTTCTTTGTCCCTCTTAATTTTTCCCTTTTATTATTTTCCCTGTCTTATCCCCATATCATACTAAATCTTCTTGATTCTGATACAAGTTAGTTGCATCCATTTGTTTTCTTTTTTCTTTTTTTATGTATATTGCAGTGATATGATAGCTGTGAAGTCAGTTCATCATGGGATCTGATGAGTACAATCTGGCTTATATATAATTTATTTTTATTTATTTTTTCAAATTAAAACTGTTGTAAGATGATTTGAAAACTTATAAGAAATCCCCCATCTGGCAAAAGGATCAGAACATTATAATACCCAGCAAATAAAACTGCAGCTAAAAGAAAAAGAAAGAAAAGGGAGAAAAAAAAAAGAAGCTACATGTTTTTACCTGTTTGTGATCCAGACTTCTTGAATCAGAAGAAAAGGAGCAGTACCCTTTTCACTTGTATGAGCTCTTTCAACAGCTTTTTGGTTCTTCCAAGAGCAAAGTGTTAGTGATTGTGAACATTGAAAGAAAATATATATATAGTTTTTTACTAAGGGATGAGTTCTTAAAGTGGAAACCCTAATTAGAGGAGAAAGGACTACTGCTGCAAATTCTGTAGCACAGGAGAAGGGAGAAAGGTTGGAAAGAAAGCAAAGAGACTTTGGAGTGTGAAGAAAGAATGGAAAGGAAAAGACAGGGCTAATAAATGGGATGTACACACAAAAGATGACTATGACACTACACTTAAAATAATACCATGGGTCTATAAAAATGCCTTAATTCTTTCCTTTCTACTACTGTATTTGTAAACCTTGAAAAGACTAAATCTCATTCACAAAAATAACATAGGTTAAAATGAGATGACTAGTATTGTTTCTGAATAATTTATTGTGTACTTAATTATTTACACTATTCCTGCTTTAATATTGAAGATAATATTTGCACTCTTAGATAGTATGTTCCCTGCAGGTCTTAGAAAGATACTCATTCTTAAACTGTTTGGTTAGATTAATTTAAGGGTTGGGAAGACCCTAACATTCTCAATATATAGCAGAAGTCATGCTTCATGCTTCATGCTTCATGTATGATTTGATTTAATAAGCAGTATATGTAGCCTAAATTGAAGCTGACCTGGACAGGGGTCATCAAGGGCGTGGATGAATAAAAAGAGGTCATACAGGCTGGAGACATAGGGAAAAACGTCGACAAGGGTGATTCATGGCAGTGATCTATTACAAATCCCTTGGTGACCAATTCTATTAGTTCACCGGCCATCCCTCCTTTGTTTTTCCTATTCTAATTGGCAGAAATTGATTCATAGTTAGCATACATTAAATTTTGAGAATTTATAGTAATGTATCTATCAACATTCATGTCGAAGAGCACGTACATTGAGTACTGGGACAAAGGAGAGCGAGCAAAGTACTATGTTATGTTCATGTGGATGGAGGGGTACATGTGGGAGACCCCTACCCACTGATATCTATTTTAGTAAGTTTTATTTGCTTTTAACATATAATGTTCCATCCTGGACTACTCTTAGTTACCCGGCCTGGAGTTTGTAAAACAATGATAAATTGGAAAATTTCCGATTCTGAATCGATCCACAGCATATATCCTGCTGAATTCTGATGAACTTTACTTGATTCATCGCATGTTCCCGGCCTGGTAATCCAATGGGACTGACAGTTAGGTTGAGTGCAATGAATTGAATAAAATTAGTTCTTGTTCTATCGATCAAGCAAGCATTGTACATTGGCATATCATATAGGAGTATTATATAATGTACAATATATAAACTTATGATAAAAAAAAAACACTTTAGGAATGAAAAGGAAATGAACCATATAGCAGTAAATGAATATGGTTGGTGTAGACTGGAATCTGGATATGCATCTTTTTCAGTTTGCTATTTTTTTCCTTTGGTCATCAATAATGGAAGCCGACACATTGCATCAGGTCATAAGGAGAAACTGTTCAAGTACTAGTACTGCTACTCCTACAGTGCTACTCCAACTCAACAAGGAGGAAGTAGTACTGTTTTACTACTTATCTAGTACTATACCATCTGAAACCTGATCAACTCTGTTTGCTCATGTTTATTATTATTTACTTTTCTTCACATTGGAGTGATATATTGCTGCTTGTTCATTGCCCATTTTGCCCACAATATCTGAGATATTCATCAAACTAAGTTTTGCCATAGAAAAAATTGACAGTGCATAGCTAGAGGTGCAAAACGTCCATAGAGCTAGAAAACTAGAAAAGCATATAGAATGGCACTGGCTGGACACACTTTCAGAGCACCAATGCATATAGAATGCCATCTACCAATCATGAATCTTACAAAGATATATATGCTCTTATTAAAATCTGCTAATTTTTTAACTTGGTCATGTTTAGTTTTGGACTACATATCATACATTCCCTAAAATAACATGTCAGTTGCAACCATTTGTAGAATGATCATATCAACCCAACAATTTCAACCTTTAAATTTATTTATTTATTTATTTATTTTTTGTGCTAATCAACTTTTTTATCCATGACTAATATATTCACTATAGTGTATCCTCTAAATTTATGTTCATAAATAAATAAATAAATTCAATTGTCTTTCACCCACAATTTTTTTTAATTGGTAAGCGGGGTTGAGGGACCCTACCTCTTTTACATGTGGAAACTTATATCAACAATCAACTGTTGACGTGTTTCGAACCTACAACCTCTCCATTTTGTGAGAGGGGTGCTATCATTGAGCCACAGACTCATTCGCAAAATGTTATAGTAAGCCTGTTTTTAATGAGATCAGTGACTCGATAATATTGACGAGATTATACATAAATGTGTTATAAACTATTGGATTTTTCTTTAAGATATTCCTAGCCGTTTGTATCAATAGTCTTCACTACCTCATGATAATTACAGGGTAGTTTATATGAGTATCCATACATGAATCTACTTTATGCAAACAATACCACAATAAATATATATATATATATTGGAGTAAGCATAATTGTATTATCATTACAATCATATTTTATATAAAGATAAAATAATTAATCAATACAAAGTACACCTTCTAATATATTGAATTCATTTTTATAATTGTAGTGAGGTTCTGGGGTGATCATAATTCATACATGAATGAAGCCGAAAAAGAAGCTATTGTAAGGCATTCTACCTCTTCTTTAATTAGCCTCTCTATTAGGGTGACGGCCGGCCATACCTGCACGCCTGAGTCCTATTTTATGTTCATATCTATGGCGGTACAGTACAGTCGGCCACGAACTTAAGTATGATCCAATGATTATAAGTTTATTGACAAAATTATATATGATTAATTAAGTAGATCTCCTAATGATTGGAGCAGTTTTAATTTATTTCTTAATCTTGGACTATTCATATAATCTAGTTTATTTATAAAGCTCTTAATTAATAAGATGTTGATCTTTGCCCAATCAATCCTCTAGTGTTCAAAATTAAACTAGGATTCATTGACCACAAGATATACATCTTTGCAAAAATGTATACCATATATATGATACTTGCCTAGCTTAGCTTAACATTATAGACAACAACATGGGTGGGGTGATGGGGTCTATCTATTATATAACCAAAGCTATAAAAGATGAAAAACAACATTCTCCCCACCAAATGTACAAGATTCAAATTCGATCTTAAACACACTCATGCATCCATCAACTTACCTACATTACCCTGAATCTTAGGCTTTTGCTGACATTGAAATGCCAAGGACTTCACACTATGGTTAAACTGTCTAAATCACCAAATAAATTTGTTTGGCAACACTAAAATCAAATCATCCACATTATTATTATTATTATTGAAATACATAACAATCTAATGTAGTCTTGTAGTGCATAAAATGTTACAGAAAGAAACCACAAGCATTTTCTCCAACTGCATAGCACATTAAGCAGTTTGAGCAATGTGCAAAATTATTAGATAAAGCCCAAGGCTTTGAAATGGGCTTTAACACAATTTAAATGGATTTGGGCTCTTAAGAGTCCATATTGACTTAACAGTTATTTCCGTTATACCCTTTACAGTGACTCAACTTCTTCGTAGTTGACTTCGATTCGTTCAACATTGTCGAAGAAGAAAAGAAGAAGAGAAAAACAAATCTCGATGCAATCTTTATTGAATTCAAACCCTAATTTTGTTTCAATTCAATTCAACAAAACTTCATCATTTCGAAGAAAGAATGACTTCATTACAACTCGAATTTCAGCGAAAGTTGATGAATTCGGTCTTCTTCAATCCGATAATCTATTTCAACGAAACCCTGCGATTTCAACATCATATCGAAATTCTAAAATCCCAAAACCAAATCAAATTGTGTTAGATGCTCAATCTAGGGTTTGTACTGGACCAACTCAAACTAAACCACTTAATGAAGAACAAGCTCGTAAAGTCTTGAATACAATTCTTAAATCAGGTAAATTAGTAAATATAATGTTGTTTACATGTAAATTTATAATTTTCATTCATTTAGAACATTTAAATTTCATTTTTTTTTTTTTTTGATCATTTTAAGAGTAAAAATGATATTTTTTTTATTTGTGATATTAGTAAGTGGTGAACTGAAAGAAGAAGATGAGGTTTCGAAAGCGCAATTAGGTGCATTTTTTGCTGCAATGACAATACGTGCGAGTTCATTTCCGGAGTCAACACAATGGAGTGAAGGGGAAAAGAGGGCGATGAGCTCAATGTGGCCTTTGTTAGTTCAGGTTCTTCCACCTGATGTGATTTTTATAGCTAATCCTAGGGGTAAGATTATGGGAGGAAGTAATTCTATTGGAGCGCAGTATTATGGTAATGGGAATAGTGAGAGAAGAATGGTGAGTGCTCTAAGAGAGGTTTTGCGAGGAGGGCATCTAGAGTGTGAGGATGTAAAAGGTGTTCTAAAAGATGTTCTCCCATTAGAAGAAGGGAAATCGGGAGTAAGGGATTCCTTGCTGTCAGCTTTCTTAATTGGTCAACGGATGAATAGGGAGACTGATAGTGAGCTTGAAGGATACTGTCTTGCATTTGATGATGAGCTAGGTAATGTGCATTTCAATTTTTATTTTTCTCTAATATTTGTTTACCAGTTCTTGTTTGTTCGATAGATCCGTAAGAGTTTTTTATCGTATAATGTTAATTAGGTTCTACCCCAGTTGCTGATGTTAAATCTCTGACTCATTATGGTGAGCCTTATGATGGTAATACACGTTACTTCAGGAGCACTTTGTTTGTTGCTGCAGTAAGAGCCTGTTATGGTGAATCTTGCTTGCTTCATGGTGTGGATTGGATGCCACCTAAGGTATGTATATACTTCCGGGGATAGGTTTTTACTTAATTTTCGAAAGAGTATATATGCTAAATCTGTTGAAGAAGGATACATTCGAAGTTTTGACTATTTATCTTGTATGGGACTATTTATCTCAACATTTTCTCTTTTTTGAAGATATGATAAATTTGTTTTGTTATAAATAACTGGAGTCTACTTTGTTTGTATCACGTCTTTTTGTAATGCCATAAATTGTTCTATACAAGTAATTGTTTTCCTTGCTCATGATTAAACTGGATACCCCTTGAATTATTGGGATGTTAAGATTTCAGGGGGGCATAACTGAAGAACAGATGCTGAATTTCGTAGGAGCAAACACCCACTTAAACCCCTTGCAGGCCAAAATTCTTCTTGAGGTGCACTTTGATTTCTAATTTACATCTTGTATCTAGTGTCTTGTTTTTTTATAAATCTTCTCAGCTCTATTTTGTTGGTCTGACTAGTTAACATGTACTTCAGGATGAGGATGTTGGTTTTACATACCTAAGCCAGCGTGAAGCTCGCCCATCATTGTAAGGATGTTGAACTTTTTCTGTCCTATCTATCGAAAAGTTGGTCATTTGTATATAATTCTCACACCTATATTTCCTAGGGTGCTCTTGTTGCTTGTTTTAGTGGTAAATGCGAACTTACTTTGTAAGTTTTTGGTGCTTATTACTACAAACTATGGACCCAACAAGGCCACAAAGGCTTGTGGGATGTGGTCCATCTGCCCTCCTTCGATTTTGATCATGTATTTAGGAAATAACAATCTCAATCCTACCCATATGTATTTCTATGGTGGATCGCCCTCTTAAATTATGCCTTACCTAGGTCCCCTCCCCTTGTCAAATTCCGGGACTGCCTCTTCATAACCATGGATATATTGTGTTCCTACATTTCTCTGCACGAGAAACCCATTTGTCTGATGTTTTGATGGATAGCTAAATTTTTTGACGGATAGCTAAATTTTGGATGTTTATGTTTTGGATGCCTCTTCATAACCATGGATATATTGGATGTTTATGTTTTGATGGATAGCTAAACTTTTTGGAAGATCCCCCATTTTATTCATATATTTATTATTTACTAGTTCTTTTTCTCTTCCACCCCAGATTTTCATTAGTAACACTAAGGGATCACATTAAAAAGCGTCCGCCTCTTGCGACTACAGAAAAGGTTCAGCAGCTTGTTAGGGTGAGTATCTTTAGAATCTCAAGTGTTAATTTACAGACTTATTATTTAGAAATTGAAAGAGTGCACACCACTTGTTAAAGTTCCAAAGATATTAATTTTGTTTTGTGGCAGGCGAGTGGGAGAGAAGCTATCCTTGCTGGGTTTTATCACGAGGGTTACGAAGATCCTTTGTTGATGCTTATGAGAAGAAGAGGTGTGCATTCTGGTTTGGTAATTAAGGTCAGCATTTTTCACTATATAACTAAAAGTCTTTGCCTTTTTTAATATGGAGACATGTTTGATAGAACTGGCTTTCAATTCTATTATGCCTGATGTAAATTTATGAAGGTTCGCTCTGTTAAAGGCTAATTTGTAAGGATCAATGAAAGAGTCTATACATTTCCTCAATTGCAGTTCAGGCAATTTGTTAGGGTTCAACTGACCATGGTTCTGTTTAATTAATTTGTTAATATAGGGTGAGGAGGGTGCACTTTCAATGACAACGAGAGAGCGACCTTTACTTGCATCTAAAGGACTTCCCGTAAACTATTGTTCAGGATTTCGTGCATCAAACCATCCATCTGCTTTTGAACTCAATGGTATGATATCTCTTTCAGGATTTTTAATTCACTGCCCCTTTTCATGTATATGGACCATATAGACTTGAACTGTTTTAGATGTGATGGTGTGGCTACAAGTTATGTCTTTTTTACCTGTAAACCTCTTAAATTTATCAATCTTTATGCAGGAGTTTCTCATGAATGTTTCAGTCTCGAGGTTAATGCTAAAGATTATGGTTTTGAATCCTCAGACACGCCAAGAACCGATAGATCGGTAAGCTCTTTGGGCTTTGACATTACAGTTATTTCATTGTTTTTCTCCTTTTATCATAGGAATGCTATAATGCTTGTTCTGTTGGATTCAAACTAGAGACAAGGTAACATACTACAGTAAAAGATATACATAATAAAATTAATATGTACTGGGATCTTGTAAAAGAGACAAGGTAACATACTACAGTAATTAATGATTAATGCCTTGAATTTATTGCAATCAAAAGGTAAGTTTATTTTTAATAAATTGAGTCTGTCATTGTGCTGGCTTGTTCAAACCAAGATATACAGTAACAACGCCCACACACATAACCTCTATGGAGTTGGCACTTGTAAATAAAAAGGTGAATACTCCTGGGATATTGACTTAATCTAATCAAGTTGAGTTCATTGGCATTTTCACTAATTCTAATCTTTACCTCATCCATTTCCATTCGGAAGTTTGCTGATATTATTGATCAATGTAAATATAGGTTACTACGAACATAAAGTTGGGTTTAGCAGCATTGCACGGAGAAAAGGGGCCAGCTTATGACCGCATAGTTTTGAATGCGGGTTTGGTAGACCACTTACTAGGATGTGATGGAGCAGAAGATATACAGACAGCACTTGATAGAGCTCGAGCAGCCATTGATAGTGGTAAAGCCTTAAGCAAGATCATGAACTACATAAAGATCTCCCACAAAGTGAAGGAAAAGATTTCCTAGTTTTGTATTCCATATTTGTGCAAATTGTTATTGTAAAATGACTAGTGTTTTCATATAACAATAAATTGAGCTGTTCACCCTACCCCAAAGGGAAGTTTTGAACATGTAACTTATTTCCAGCATTGGGTTCTTAGAAAATGTCTTGGATGTGTACTTCATCTTTGAAACCATTTTTTTTTTTTTTGGGCCAAGTTGTATTAGACATAACTGTGCAAAGGTACAAAAATGGTGAGGCGGTGGTAACAAGTCTACCCCTACCTCTTGCACTCTCTGATTAGAAACAAGCAAAAAAAAAACAAAACAAAAAAAAAAAGAAGAATACATGTCAGTGAAATCTATATTAAGTCATGTCAGGTACTCTCCATTTCTTCAACCAAGCTGGCTTTCCGTCATGAATATACAAGTCTTGTGAACCCATTAGAAGAGCCTCCTTGAATACTCTGTCAGCTGGAAAATTAGCTCCCTCCACACTGAAGATAGCCGAAGGAAGGAAAACTTATCTTCAATGCTTGACCACCTATTTCTCATCCTCCAAGATAGGTTCTGGTGACTGAATGCCTCTAGCAGCCTTTAAATCTGTCTCCAGTGCCCAACCTCTGACAACTGCAATTTCCAGAGCTGAGATGATAGCTAACCATTCAGCATCATAAGAATCACACAGACTATTTCTGAAGACTATCCCCATCCCTACAGTTTGTGTCGTAGCTGCAGCTGCACCATCTGTATTTTAATGATGCTTGGGACCGGAGGGATCCACTTACATTCTCTAATCATAGATGCAATATGTCTAGGAGACACATTCCAGTTAGTCAAGTATCAAGCTCCAATGGGTTGTGCTGCCATCTGAATCTGTGAGCTAATACATTTTTAGCAATAAGTCACGACATCAGTAGATACTAGATAATGCTTCGTGGTTAATGAATTCTTGAATCCTAGCTTCCATTCTTTTAGAGATGACTCAACCTCATAATTAAAACCATAACATCTGTCATAAAATTCTCAATAACAACATCCAACCTTATCAGAATTTTTTTCCTTTTGGTCTATTTATGAATAGATGAGAATCACTTGAACAACTTCAACACGGCTTGAAAAGGCTAAAATACATTACAAATACAGTACATCCAACTACCTCTCAATACTTTCAGGATGCCCATTATTCCCTATCCATCCCATCCTTGAAAAAGTTAAAATAAGTTCCGAATACGAGATGGATATGGTTTGCTTTTGTCAAATCCACCTAATTATTCTGCGAAAGAATGGTTGGAAATAATCTACCACTAAACCAAAATCTAAATATGAATAAATGAATTACGACACCAAGTAGCCAATTCCAGTTTCTGTGCAGATGGTGGATTGTGCTTTGCGCCTCAAATAAGAAAACGAGAGCTTCTCCATATGATCGACTCCAAAGCCAACTGCATAATATCTATATCTGAAGGGCTGCTGCTATTGAACTAGCAAGGCTGAGAACTTCAAAGGGCTTTCTATTTTTCACTTCTTTGACAGTCACTGGACAGGAATCTGTGATCCAAAAGTATGTAAGCCCATTCTCTGGTGACCCTGAGGTGAATACAAAAGTACATCAGATTGAATGTATCATTTAGAACTATTGTAACATAATAAATTCACACTGCAAAATAAAATCCATTTGTAATTCTAGTTTGCCACATCAATGCAAGAAAGACTTCTAAAGGGAGATTAACGCTTCTCATTGTACTCGTTGAAAATTCATGAGAATTTATCTAGGAGTTGTGTACCAATCGGATTATACACAATCAAAATTATAAACATACGAAAAAAAAACAGACAGTTATGAAAGGAAAACAGATAAGCCATCAATTCAAGCCAACCCCATCAACAATTATAACTTAAGTTTTTTCTTATCCTTTATATAAAAAGGACAATAAATCAAATCATCATGGATTGTTTATTATGAGAGAAATAAATCATTTGTTATCCATTAACATAAGAGTTTGGACTGAACTATAATGCTTAAACAAAGCGAAGTCATTAATGAATCACAAGGAATTTGTTTATAATGATATGTTCAAAATATTACAAGATTGCTATGTACTCACCTCCATTGTCAGGCTGAAATCGTTCCCATGACCGATTGGGGAAGATCCCATGTGTGACGTAAGCACTGATTTTTGTTGCTCCATGTGCTGCCAAAACTTTCTGAAAGACATATAGGCTATGAGATCAATAATTGTGAAAACTTCCGTGACACATTTACTTGTAACATAACAAGCAGCTGAGAAATCTACAAAGTTTTTAAAATCAATTCTTCCACGAAATATAACTTGAACTTATAGATAAATATCTCAGCACACACCTACGAGTTAATGAGCATACATAGATTCTATGTAGACTCGCACCATGTCAAACGAGTAAGAATCTAAGCACATCAACTTCTTTGTATAAGAAATTTTTATCACTATATGGGAACCTGGAGCGGATTCATTTGTATATCATACTGGAACATTTTCTATCGAACTATATGATCAGCATCTGATTAGTATTGGAGTTTGACATATGAAACCAGGGATTTTTATTTTATTGGAGTTTCTTATTATTGGTTAAAAAATCATTCGTAAGAAAGGAAGAAAAGCTTGCATTTGCATTTGCATAGACATCATTTCTATATTTTACTGTCCACTACTCCACTGTGCTACAATCTTCAGACCGTGTGAACAGCCATCTGACACATTATTTATGGGTTGGTGAGCATGACTTCTCAACTAAACAATAACTGCAGGTAAACACATAATAAAGCTAAATAATTTGGCAGCTATCGACACTACTTATTCCAGTGGATGGCTCACAAGCATGCACTTTGATGGTGCTTTAATTGAACAAGAGAGCGACTTCATGCATCTTCTTTCCCGCCAAATATCACATCTTTTTAACAGACTTAGTACATGCTATATAGTACTGTGTCTGGTTCACATATTCTGGGTCCCGTGAAAATTTATCCTTCGATACAATTAATAAAATCCACCCAAACTCTAAATATCTAACTTTTCTCTCTCTAGATCCCTCTTTTTGTCAACGCAAAATAATAAGATATAAAGTTCTTTCATACTCTAATTAAGTTACATTAGCAGACGCTAAGAGTATTCCTATTTTCTATTATTCATACTTTTGAAACACTAGCAAAAAAAAAAAAAAAACACTTTCAAAGAGTTCATTTTCCATTGAACCAAACACATATAATTTAGATAAAAAATAGACCTAGCTGTAAGAACCAACTTACCTGGCATTCAATCAGAGTGCCACCGGACTGTACAAGATCATCAACAATCACAACATGATGGCCTTTTGGCTCTCCCTCTTTTAGTCGCACAATGCGTTGGTTGCCTTCCCGAACTTTACCACAGATAATCTGAAATTTCCGTTTACATAATTACATATATGGAATGACACAAAAGGTGCAAATATATATTTCTACCTATTATTGAAGGATCGCAAGTGAACAAAATTGCATAACTTGGTCACCAATATTTGACTTCAAATATATCGACAGATGGTGAATTCCAGATGAAATCCTTGCTCATCATCTCAGATACCAACATGTTAAACCGAGTAAAATGTGTCAATTTGTGAAATATATCACACTGACTGATATGCATTTTTACGTAATTTCTATTCGGGTATTATTCAAACTTGATGTAATTAGTATATTCTCCACTCAAAGATGAGTTTTATTCCCCTACTCTGTCAGTGGTATGTATCATTGACACTTGCTTAAATTTTCTCCAACTGGATGGGTGTACACCCTTCGAATTCCATATCAAGGACAAAAGGAAAGAAAATATAACATGCATTGTTCTAATTACCACTTATTGAATGATACAATCAAGCAGGAATGTTTAAGTAATGTACTATACTAGGAGAACCTGAATCGAAGGATTAAAATGATTGGTCCAGTACATTAAAGTGCTTGAGAAAGTAACAACTACTGCTGTTATTTTCAACTAACCATCTGATGTGGCGATACACAAAGGGAAGTGTCATTGTTAGATAGATTAGGAATATTACCATAGGGAAATGCTGCAGCTGCTTATGAAATCTTTTCCACGCACCATCATCAGGAAAGGCGATAGTAATCTAAAAACAATGAAAACAACACAATAAATGAGAATTGTTTGTCTCAATATTATTAATAGACAGTTCAGAAAAAGCAGCTATAGAAGTAACTAAACCATCCGGACAAGATAGTGACACGGTACTGTCTGTTTTTGCCAGCTGGCCTGCCCCCATCTTCAACATCCTAAACACTTAAAAGTTTTCATACCTCAACCATATGATCAACTTTTTTTTAGTAATGGCAGATATATTAGTTTCCTAGAAGCTTTTGCTGACCTTTTTAGTGTTAAGATACAAAAATTCCACTCGCTATTAGTGTTAAGATACTAAAAAAGCCTCCCACTCATCTCAAGATCGTCATTTGAAAAATAAATCTCTTTTGATGATTTCTTTTATGAGAAAGATAAAAGTATATCATCTTACATTATCAGAATCTGGGAGCTGTTGCAGCCTGTTCTTCAAAAGTGGTATCCCACTCTCAAAGCATGGTAAAACATTATCACCAAAGTAAAACCTCTCCTGAGAAGCATTGAAGAAAAGAAGGGACTTGGTATCAGTCACGTCAAACCAAATAACTACATAAACCATGGAAATTCGTGAATTAAGCTCAGAGGTTAGTGATTGTTATAGGGTCATCTAGCACGAACCTGCAGAGCATGGATATCGTAAATCACTAAGCTAGTTGGTCCACCTCTTGAAATTGGTATATTTGACAAGATCCTAGAAAGAGCAAATGCAGTTGCGATGTCACCTTCTTCTTCTACACGCTCAGAAGTTCCAGTGGGAAAAAAGGGAAGGACTAGAGTAAAAGACGAGATGAACAGCTTTGGCAATGCGTAGATGACAGAAAGTTGCTCAAAAATTACTGCTGGTGAACTAAACGATGCCAGAAATGCCACGTGCTGGCCACGAATGCCATGCGCGTTAGAAATAAACAAGTTGGGGAACCCATCCTCAAATTTCCTAAGCATAAGATCAAATTTGTCAGAAAGAAAAAGAAAATCCAAAATTAAACTAGGATATAAACAAAACTTCTGCTAGGTGAGGTGCACATGTTTTTATCAGGTTTTTTCAAGATGAAGCAAAAAGAAAAATGACAGACTTTTTCGACTACACTAGTTGGAACTATAGACTACCTTTTTGGATTCAAAATACATATCGACAGTAATTGCATGATCATATTATCAAAGTTCAAAGTTCAAACATTCAAACATTCTATCTAGGAAGTATGGCCGGTAGATGGATATAAAAGTCTAAGTTTAAGAAAGTAGAAACGAAATTACTAATTTCCGTTATTTAAAGTCCTAAGAGCAATCCCAATGGGGGGGCATTTGAGAAGGGCGGTAGTATGAAATGCCCTCTCAGCCAAAATTCCTTCCCCAATAGAACGGTGGGTCAAATATTCAAAGGTGGTTAGAAGTTCCAATGGCATTTGAGAGGGGAATAGAGTGCCATCCAAAATGCCATGTTAATTGCATAAGACGGAACACAGTGTTCCGGTTCAACACTTTTTCGGAACTCACAGTTCCGTCTTATACACTTTATCTCATATGGAACTTGAAGTTCCGCCTTATACACTTCAAAAAAAAAAACAACGGAATACAGAGTTCCGTCTTATACACTTTAAAAAAAAAAAAAAAAACGGAATACAGAGTTTTGTCTTATATTTAGTAAAATTACCGGAACTCAAAGTTCCGTCTTATAAGCTATTTAATTTTCCTAAACTGACATTTCCAAATTTTTCCATTGGCACCACTTCGCAGGGGTTTTTGACTACCATGGATAGAGAGTGATTTTGAAGGTGGTTTTGCTTATGTGGCACCTACGTGGAAGGCACCAAACTGCCCTCCCATTGGGATTGCTCTAAAGACAATCCAAAGACTACCATATGATGGTGCAACATGATAATCATTACATATACACATCCAATTTACTAAATTAAATAAAGAAAAAAAAAAAAAAAAAAACCCCAAATGTTCCAAAATTTAGCCCATACAAAATGCGAAATTCAACACAATTGATATCATAATAATCCCATTATCAATAACAAAATTACTGCTGATAATATTGCACTGGAAAGTGGAAACCAAGCATAGTATCACACACATTGTATAAGAAATGGTTTCCCTCTCATCCATACATACACAAATTTCATACTACATTACTGTTGTAATTTGATAAATAGTGACGATGAATTCTAATTAAGGAGGGAAAAAAAAAACTTACTAACCTCCAACTAATACTTCTTAATTCAATAGAATCAGAAACAGAAGCAATTCTTTCAGCAAGACTTTTCATCTCATCACAATAAAATAGACAAATTTTCTTTCCATTCTTCTTAAAAGAAGTTGAATTCAACGAATTTGATTCCATTGAAAGTGATCTTTGAATTAATGTTTGATGATCAACTTCAGTAACTCGATCGAAACTCCACTTTCGAGTATTTCTAAAGTTATTGAGAGCACATTTGGTTAAATTTTTATCTTTTTTCGAGAATTTAAGAAATGATAATGAAGAAGAAGAAGAAGAAGGTGATGGTTTTAGAGTTTCGAATTCTTGAAAATTAGGGTTTATGCATGAAGAAGACGAAGTTAACGGTGAAGTCGCCATTTGGCAAAACTAACTTCACCTTGAGTTTCGTCAAAGTGTTAGAACTGTGCGATACGAGTGGGGAAGATGGAGTTTTCTTTCGAAAATACCCTTATTAATATCCATAATTATGAGTTTTGCCACTAACTCAGTGAGTAGTAACTCAACTCAACTGGACATGTATTTACAGCCCAATTATGGCCCATAAAATATAACTTTATTGGGCTTATACTATGGGCTTGAGTATAAAGCTGTCAGAGTTTTGTTAGAGCATTATCATTCAAAATGGTTTTTGGTAGCATGTTTGAAATTCTGAAATGAGAAAAAATAGAAGAGATATGTATAAACTTCTCAATAATGCTTCTTTTCATGTTAGAACTCCTGTTCATGTTTGCAGTACTCTTCTTGGATGTGTTGAGGACTCGTTCTCCATCCTGGTAATCAATCATCTTTGCAATGAATTAAATTTGATGAAAAGAAGGGGAAAAAAATATATATCGAGTAATGAAACTTGGCCTTGTGTGAGTGCCTGTAAAAATGGACTGAGCATCTAATATTAGAAAGCACCGGAACTACTGGTTATTTGGTAGGAAACAATCATGGCGAATTGAGGATCAACCAGAAGGATTGCAAGTAATGGTTTTGATGAAAATCCCACTGCTTCAGAATTCAATCAGATTTTATAACCACAATGCATTTGAGGGATATGTTGCTGCGCTATAGATTACGATTCCAACAAAGACTCGATCTATTAAAGAGAATTAGAGAATACATCATCTAATGACAATGACATATGGCGAGATAATTGGAAATATGTATGGTTTATTGGTTTTATAAATGACCAAGGGCCAGGGAGTTCTAATTTATTCAGCGATTTTTAGACCTAACCCCCTTTTTTATGTTACGATTTGAGTAAACCCCCCATTTGTCCAAGTTTGGACTTTACCCCCTCTCCGCCTGTTTCTGTCAAATTTAACGTTAATTTTGTTTGTAACTTCCCAAAATATCCTCGATTGCTGCTTTAGACTTAACCCCCTAAAAATATGAGAGAGGGGTATTTTAGTTAGAAAAAATAAAAATAAACGTTAAATTTGACAGAAGTAGACGGAGAGGGGTAAAGTCCAAACCTGGACAAATAGAGGGGTTTACTCAAAACGTGACCATAAAAGGGGAGGAGAGGAGGGGGGGGGGGGTGTTTAAGTCTAAAAATCCCATTTTTATTTTCTTGACATCATGGTATAGAAAATCTGCTAATAGCTTCAGAGTTGTTATCTGGTGCTGCAAATAAGGTAGTAGTCTAGTAGGTGTAAACCTTTGCACTTTAAGCTGTACTTTTGCAAATATTATGTAAATGTATGTTCATGTTGTTGTTTATGATCTAGCCAAGATACCAACTTCACCAGTATGATGAACAACTTTTTCCATGAATCGGTGACTTGAATTTTGTATATGTTTTGAATCATAATTTACAATTCATTTAAATTATCAGTATGATGAAATACTATTTCGAATTGTCCTGCTTATCATGATCAATGAAGACATTAGTATTTTTTTTTCATTTAAATAGTTTGTGTAATAATATTTTTATGAGTGTGATAGGTTTAACAGCTGTTATTGCTAAGAGGTATGCTACCTGAAATTCTTTATCATATTAACTCGATTATTGTATCAATAATGGACTTGACAGAAGATATTGTGAATGATATATGCATCTCTGTTATGAAGATGGAAGGGCTACTATCTTTATGTCTAAGTGCGAAATACTCTTATCCTATGGAGAAATTTCCTTCCATTGAACCATTCTTGCCCCCACCACTCCTTCGAAAGCTTCGTTTACATGGGCGTCTAGAAAAGTTGCCCAGTTGGTTCTCTGTGATGGGAAATGTTAACAAAATAAGACTAGAATCCACCTTCCTACCCGAAGATCCTGCTTTAGTCCTTCAGTTCTTACCCAACTTGACCCATCTTTGATCTTACATTGTGGCGTGCATATGAAGCAAAGCAAATGGGAAAGGAATTTTGTGGGGTTGGTGGATTTCCTAAGCTTGAGGTTCTTGTTATTGCTTCTGATATTTTGGAGGAATGGATTGAAATTCAAGAGGGTGCACCGCCAAGCCTGAAAAAACTCCGGATATGTAAATGTTTGAATTTCAGAATGCTCCCTGAAGGTACAGCATGTCACTACACTCCAGAAATTGACGCTGCTAAATGATAATGCAGAGAGGTTGAAACCTGAAGGAGGTGAAGAAAACTACAAGGTCAAACACATTCCAGTGATTGAAGTCATGACAAGTTCTATGGTTGAAGAGGCCATCAAAGGCCACAGAGATGAGCAATGAGTTGAGTGGGTCTTATGATCTACTAGTGATATTTGACGACAAAAATAAGGTAGCCGAGCTACGCACTTTGTTATTTCTTTTGTACGGTTGTAGTTTGTATTCTGCTTTGGTGCAAGTTAAATATTTGTTCGAATATATGATAAGTTCTTTCTTCGATCAGATTGTCATCCTGTTACTTGACTGGATCTTCTAGCCAGATATGTAATAAACTGAAGAATATGTAAGCACTTTAATTCATATCCTGTAAAATCATTTTGTACACAACATTTCATAAAACGAAATACTGTGCACTTTTGTACCCTACTTGCTACTTGGGACTAAAATTTGACTCGGTAAAGAAAATCATTGCAAATACCTGAACAAGCTCATCTTTAAAAAAAAAAAAAAAAAGGCTCATCTTACCAATATATATTTTAATGCATAATTGAAGATAATCTTACCAACTGTTTTATAGATATTTGCATATGGAGGATTCATCGGTAATCTGATGACCAACTAGAGTTCAATGTGTGTTTTGCCTGTTACCAAATCAACATTTCCATTGGTAAATAAAGCCAATAAATAAGTGTAACTTCATTAATACCCTTACAAGGTTATGCGACTGATTAGCGTACATTTAATTGTATACAGTAAGGTAAAGCATCATGAGGACATGTCCTCTGTTCGCAAGCCAAACTACCAGAAAGAAAAACTATACAAAAAATACATTACACACATACCTATAGGGCTATACCCCAGCAGCAGCAACCTACCTGCAGCAGCTTTAACGTACACCCCTTTACATATAAAAATGCCATACGTTGTAGCTCAAACCAATTCGCGAGATTCAAGCGACAGGATTCCCAGTAGTAGACCTGCAGCGTAGGCGCGTAGCTCCCCTCTGCATCTGACAGTCATCAGCAGGAGGCAGGAGCAGCAGCTACACAGCAACAAGTATAAATGATCAACATTCTTTGCAATAACTGAATATGATAAATGAATAATAATAACAATAATAATGATGATGATGATAAAAATAAAAAGAATAATGATGAATGGTTGATCTCATACTATATTGGTGTATATAATCAACTTCACAAACTTGAAAAAGAGTTGATGTAAAGTTTTGAATTTTTTCGTAAAGGGTAAAAATTAGGAAGCTTTTCCATTGAATTATCGATATGACTAATTATTATAACAAATTGTCCAGAGCAGAAAAATTGCTTAAGAATTTTTATATAGAGAGAGATAACCACTCCTACATAAGAATCATCAAGAAAAATTAATATATTCCAAATTACTTATGGACGGCAAGCATAAATTTAAAAGCAAAATGTTCATAGAAAACAAACGAAAATATGGATATTTTTCAAGGTCATCTTGGCTTTAGTGTAAGCAAAATTCTTTATATATGCAACTCTTAGCAGCATAGTCTTGAAAGTGTATAGAGAATAACCTGACTGTATTCTTTCTTTTACAACATGTCTGAGGCAATAGTGAAGTTCTCTATACAGAAATTAAATTCTCTTGTACTGCAAGAGAGTTTAGTCTTGTCAGGACTGGAAGACCAAATTCAAAGTCTCATTACCATTCTTGATGTTATTGGTGGTGTCTACTCCATAGATTTTGTGACAGAGGAGCATTACAAATTCGAAAGTCGCTGGTTTTGCAGATTGAAGAATATAATTCAAAACATGGAAGACTGCATAGATGAATTCATCATTCAGATGGAAAACCAGAGTGGGTCTGATCATCAGACCTCATTGATTGATATATGCAGAAATGAATTGAAGAAGTTGAAGGAAAGCCTCGTTGAACTCATGAACCGAATGTCTCAACACAAGAAAGAAAAGGAAGTAAAAATAGAAGATCCAGATACTAAGGAGAGCTCTTCTCAAGCTGGTGAAGCCGAGACAGATGAAACTGAGGCGCCAACATCTCCTACTCCGATAAAGTATTATCATATCTCTATACCTTATTATCTTCGATCGTGCTTAATGTATTGTGCCATCGTCCCTAAGGAATATGGAATAGCGAAAGGACGACTGGTTCGTTTATTGGTAGCTGAAGGTCTAATACTGGAAAAACCAGGGGAGATCCCGGAGGACATAGCTGAAGAATATATTAAAACCTTGGTCGGCTTTGGAGTGCTTGTGGCTGATGGGACTAGTACTACACTTAAAGTTAATGAAGGACTTCTAGAATTCTTGCTTGGTATGATGGAGCAAGAAGATTTCATTGCTTCATGTACCAGCTCAGACACTAATATATCTCCAACTACTCGTCGCCTTTCCATTCATTCAGATGCTAAGAACATTCCTACCAACTTGAGTAGCCTTCCAATTCAATCTTTATTCCTGTTTGGGATTGGAAGCCTTTCTGATACCGAATTTGATTGCCTAAGGCCTGTTTTTCATGGAAAGAAGTTTTTACGGGTATTGGATCTTGAACGTGTCCATATCAAGACTCTACCTGACGAAGTTGGTGATCTGATTCACCTGAGATATCTTAACTTGAACCAAGCAAACCTAAACGCGCTTCCAGAGAGTATAAACAATCTTCGGAATCTTCAAAGTCTAGATGTCAGATTTAACAACTTGAAAGCTCTTTCGAGCGGAGCTCTGAACCTTGTAAAATTACGACACCTACAAATGTTAAAACACATAGGTGTAGCTGGTGTCCATTTACCAGCAGGCATAGGTAGTTTAAAAGACCTTCAGACTCTTACTGGAATATATGCAGGTGGTGGCATAGCTTTGGAGTTAGGTCAGTTGACACAGCTTCGTAAACTAGGCATTATGGACTTGACAGTAGATGATGTCAACGATGTATGTGAGTCTGTTATGAAGATGGAGGGGCTCATCTCATTGTCACTAGAAGCAAAATCTTCTTATCCGGTGAAAACACTTCCTTCCATTGAACCATTCACACCTCCGCCACTGCTTCAAAAGCTTCATCTTGAGGGGACTCTATCAACGTTGCCAAATTGGTTTCCTTTATTAGAAAACCTTAATGAACTAAGACTAGGATTCACCCATCTACCCGAAGATCCGGCTTTAGTCCTTCAGTTCCTACCCAACTTGAAGCATCTTACATTGTGGCATGCTCATGACGCAAAAACAATGGGGAAGGAATTTTGTGGGGTTGGTGGATTCCCAAAGCTGGAAGTTCTTGTTATTGCTTCTCGTGTTCTGGAGGAGTGGACTGAGCTTGAGGAGGGTGCATTTCCAAGCCTGAAGTACCTCCACATACGCAACTGCTTGAAGTTAAGAATGCTTCCGGAAGGTCTACAGCATCTCACAAAAGTCCAGGAATTGAAGTTGCTTCCTCTGCATGATGAACTTGAAGAGAGGTTGAAACCTGATGGAGGTGTAGAACACTACAAGATCAAGAACATTCCTTCAATAAATTACATAACAAATTCCATGGTTCAGCAGATTGCAGGAGCACGCCCAGCGGAAGGAGGTGCCTAAGGGTTTGAATCATTAAGGTGACAGAGCTTCTGTATTTTTATATATTTCTTATCCTGTGTAATCTATAGTTCTATACTAGCTTGGTTATGTTGTTGTTTGCTACAGATATGATTATGTTATTGTTCCTCATGTGTCCCTTATCTTGTTAATCCGAAACTGTCATCTCTAGCAACATACAGTATATATAATGAACTGAAGACAGATTTAATTGACTTCTTCTAAAATGTCATGAAACTTTTCTGTTAATCTACAAGAAATATGCCCTGAAAACCAATTGTGCACTCGCCTACTTGGAAATTCAATGAAATATGATATTACTCGAAAACATGAATAAATTCTTGTTAATACCAATTCATCCTTCAGTTAGACTTGTGAATGATGTTCATATGAATGAGAACCAATATGGATAGAAACATATAACACAGTACAATAGTTATTTACTTCAGGATTTCAGAAGACAAGCATCATAGCAAAATACTACAGCAGAACAAAATAAAAAGTCTCTTGATTATGTGCACCGCTGCAATATAGTATCTATCTACATCATCTTTGCTATTTTTAATCCTATTACTGTAAAAAAGGAATTATCAAAACAAAACATGAGCCATATGCCGATATGGTTGTCTACTTGTCTTCCATGATCTACATAGCTAAATTATGTAATCAAGATGTTTCAACTGGCTCTAAAGTGCAATTTTGAGTGGAAAAATTTACTTGAGTAGCTTAAGAAATGTCCTATGGAGCATTACTGAATTAGTTATAGTTATAATTTCACAAGGAATTGTAATAATTATTGTTTTTGAAACTAAGCTAGGATTTGACACCACCACCAAGTATTTAAGAAAGAAAAACTCTATAAAGTTGAGCAACCACTCCATTCAACTAATATTATCTAAGAAAAAAGTTAGGCAGTTGTCTGTTGTTCTCAAGCTCGATCAAAATGTTATAGATCATTACTTAAGTTCAATCCTTAAAACTGTCAGATATCTTCAGTGTTTATCCTCAATCAATGAATATGGCATTTGTTTTCGTTGTGCTCGTCTTGAGTACTTTTCCAGTCAAATCATTTGAAGAAGTTGTATATTCCAGAAAAGTTGAGAATGATTTCAGTGTCCAAGTGAAGTACAGAGTGAAGGTGTACATGATTCCTGTGCGAAAAGTTGGAGCTGGAAGAGGTCTTCATGCGGAAGTAGTGCCATCAGGAAGATGGTTTCCTAGTAGATCGTATAATTTTGCTCCTAGGCCACCGGCTTCTAATGGCATGAAGGCCATGGGTTTTCCTTCACGCCCTCCTCCCCCTTCCTCTATAATATAAAGGGATTAACGTGTGTGTGTGTGTGTGTTATTTCTTTCTTGAATGTTGCCCTTGACTTGATAGAGTGCAGCACTTTAAAAGAATCAGTAGCTAATTATTCCTGATTTGGCGATTTATTTTTGTTTTCTGCATTAGTATCTATCAATTTCCTGAGTGCCAGCAAAAATAGCCAACTACTGTATGATCTAAAATCTAAAGATTGTCCAATTCCATTGTGAGTATGGTACACCAAAATGTGAAAAAAATGACACAGCTCAAGACAGTCCAGTGCATTCCTGTTATACACACACTTTGCGTGTCACAGACCAAGGGTGCATATGTCAGTTCGCCCCCTTTTATAGGGACATTGTTTATGAAGATAGAAAAATTCTCAATCTTGTGTTCAACACTCACCTGTTGCTCGATCAGTTTCCCTCTGCCCCTTCCAACTCTGGATAAGAGGGAATTTGAGCAGAGGGAAATGCCATTAGCAACTTCCGTCTGTAGCTCACGGATCTTATAATAGTATAATCCAAGAGGTGCATGTGTACACTAAACTCAAATCTTGCTGTGTAGCTTAATTTTAGCATTTTTTTGTTTAGTGGAAGCACATAAACAAATACTGTGCAAAATAAAATTATTCATTTCATGTAATTCACACCTTTTCCAGATATATAATATATACTGTGAGAATAATACCTTTTCAGAATAGGTTTTTTGAAGAGAAATTGTGGAATTTTTTTTTAATTTTTCATTCTATTCAAATTTTCTGTATGATGAAACAAATACTTGAAAAGCAAAAACTTATAAAAATAATATATAGGGAGACTACTTACATTGAAATGAAGACTATAAGTAGCAAAAGTCCATATAGAAAATGTATTCTGTATACCAAGAATATTTCAAACAGCAAAAATCCAGATAAAACAAACAAAAAACTAGAGATTTTTCCTAGGTCATCTTGACTCACTCTCTCTCTCTCTCTCTCTCTCTCTCTCTCTCTCTCTCTCTCTCTCTCTCTCTCTCTCTATATAGTATTATCAGTCTAATTCTTAAGAAAAGTATAGAGAGACTGACCTGAACTGTCTTGTTTCATTTACAAACATGTCTGAGGCTATAGTTAAGTTCTCTATACAAAGATTCAAATCCCTTCTACTGGAAGAGAGCCCAATCTTGTCAGGTTTGGAAAATCAAATTCAAAGTCTCATTAGTATACTCGATGAAATTGGTGGTCTCTATTCCATAGAGCCAATGACAGAGAAGCATTACAAATTTGAAAGTCGCTGGTTTCGTGTAGTGAGAGATATAGTTCAAAAAATTGAAGATTATATAGATGAGTTCATCATTTTGATGGCAAGTCCAAGTACATCTGATCAGGTAGCAAGGATTGATCTTAGCAGAATTGCATTGGAAAAGCTAAAGGACGACCTTGTCCAACTTATGAACCGAATGTCTGAGCACAAGAACGAGAAAGATGTAAAAGTCAAACAGGAGGATCAGATGGATAGTTCTTCTAAAGGTGATGAAGGTGAGGCACCACTCATTCCTCCTCCAATAAACTATTATCATATTAACATACCATATTATCTTCGATCTTGCTTAATGTATTGTGCGATCTTCCCTGAAAAATATGGAGTAACCAAAGGTAAACTGGTTCGCTTATTGGTTGCCGAAGGTCTTATAGAAGAGAAAAATGGAGAGATCATGGAGGACGTAGCTGAAGAATATATCAAAACCTTGGTGGATTTTGGAGTGCTTCATGTAGATGACAATAAACTCAAAGTCAATGAGAGCATTCGACCATTCTTGCTCAAAATGATCGAACAAGAGAATTTTTTCGCTTCATGTACCAGCTCAGACACTAATATATCTCCAACTACTCGCCGCCTTTCCATACATTCAGATGCTAAGAACATTCCTACCAACTTGAGTAACCTCCCAATTCAATCTTTATTCATGTTTGGAATTGAAAGCCTTTCTGACGCGGAATTGGATTGCCTAAAAGCTGTTTTTCATGGGAAGAAGTTTTTAAGGGTATTGGATCTAGAGTGGGTCCATATCCAGACCATACCTGATGAAGTTGGTGATCTTATTCACCTGAGGTACCTTAGCTTAAATAAATCAAACATAGACGAGCTTCCAGAGATTGTAAGTAATCTTCGAAACCTTCAAACTCTTAACGTCAAATGGAGCAAGTTTCAAGCCCTTCCAAGTGGGATTCTGAATCTTGTACAATTGAGGCACATCAAAATGCTTAAACATTGGGGTGTAGCTGGGGTGATAGTACCAGCAGGTATAGGGGGTTTAAAAAACCTTCAGACACTTACTGGTCTATATGCAGGGGATGGTATAGCTTCAGAGTTAGGTAAGTTGACACAACTTCGAAAACTAGGCATAATGGACTTCACAGAAAATCTTGTGAATGAGGTATGTCTCTCAATTATGAAGATGGAGGGACTCCTCTCTTTATCTCTACAAGCAAAATCTTGTTATCCTGAGGGAACACTTCCTTCCATTGAACAATTTACACCACCACCACTCCTTCAAAAGCTCCGTCTAGAGGGGACTCTAGAAAAGTTGCCAAGTTGGTTTTCTTTGATGGGCAACCTTAACAAATTAAGACTAGGATTCTCCAGATTACCCGAAGATCCGGCTTTAGTCCTTCAGTTCTTGCCCAACTTGAAACATCTCACATTGTGGCATGCTCATGATTCAAAGCAAATGGGGAAGGAATTTTGTAGTGCTGGTGGATTTCCTAAGCTAGAGGTTCTTGTTTTTGCTTCTTTTGTTCTGGAGGAGTGGACAGAGCTTGAAGAGGGTGCACTACCAAGCTTGAAGCACCTCCACATGCATAGCTGTTTGAAGTTGCGAATGCTCCGTGAAGGTCTACAGCATGTCACCACACTTCGGAAATTAACGCTGATTCCTCTGCTAGATGATCATGCAGAGAGGTTAAAGCCTGACAGAGGTGAGGAAAGCTACAAGATCCAACACATTCCTGAGATTGAAGTCATGACAACATCCATGGTTCAAGAGGCGTTTAATGCTCGCACAGATGAGTAATGCATATAAGTGTTTTCTATATGATCTGCTAATTATTCAGGGTTTTATTGGTGGTGCAAATAAGGTGGCCTACCTATGCCACAATGCATTTTTACACTCTTTTAAGCATTTGTAATTCTGTTTTCTTATGTTGTAATCTGTTGTACATTTGGTTGTATTTTTTCAAGTTGTGCATCTTGTCAATCCTAAATGGCCACTTCTGGCTATGTGTATAAGAAACTGGAGAAAAGAAAATAAGAAATTGTGTCGTCGTCTGCACCAAATAACTTTTGGTCTTTTGGTATTCCAGAAGTTCCACCTATAGCATCTTGGAGCGCCTGCACCATTTCTACCCAACACAACATTATTACAATACAATCTTTCTCGCACTCACCCTACTTGGGACTTCAATCTGACCTAAGTAAATGCTAACTCAAACCTGATAAGCTCATCGTATCATATCACTATTTCAGCCTGGAAGTGTCTTAGATTTGTGAATCATGTCCATATGTGTGGAAACCTGGAAGGCTGGAAGTATAGAAAACCTTAAAAATTCCACTCCTCAAGATATAATTAAGAAACTAACTCCAAAGCCACCAAACTGATTGAAATATCAAGTAATGGAAATGATTCAATTATATTTAAGCTATAAATTTAGAGGAAAAACTGTATTTTTGTCAGTTCTTAAGTCTTCATCATTTGCTTCCTATATATTGAAGTACAAAATTTACATTCACTCCATAACTTTTCAATCTCTCTCCGTTTCAAGGTAACTTGGGGTTTATGCAGACCACCAACACAGAGTTGACCATCCCCTTGATTAGACTAAAATAATCTAAGAGAAGAATTAGGCATGTGTCTGTTCTTCTCAAGCTCAACAAGTGTTATATCCATACTTTGCCTGTCAAGCAGTCCCATCTAATCCTCAATCAATGAATCTGGTTCTAGTTTTTCTTGTACTCTTCCTTAGTGGCTTTCCGGCCAGGTCATCCAAAGTAGTCGTATCCACTATCCAGCAATGTTCAAAGTGATTCCAGCAACCAAGTAAATGTGTACAAGATTGCCACACGAAAAGTTGGAGCTGGGAGAGATATACATGCAGAAGTTTTGCCATCAGGAAGAGGGTTTCCTAGCAGTAGATCTAAGAAGTTCGTTCCAAGGCCTCCTGCTGGTAATGGTCTGAAAGTCACGAGTGTTTTCTCGACCTCATCCCCCTTACTCTAAAAGTTAAATATTTTTAATGTATTGCATTTTATAGATAATTAAACATATGGTTCCTACATGTTTTATTTGATTTTGTGAAACTGTGGCTGTTTAAAAGCACAAATGAGATCACTACCTTTTATAAAATTTGTCCGATATAAGAGATTTTCTCTGTTTTCTTATCGATCACCGTATGTATTCGATTAAAATATTCACGAGGCCATTTTTTTCTTGCATCAAGAGATCAGGCCTAAACTATATTATTTCTCAACTTTTATTATAAATCTGTTGATCTAGTAGGTGTTATAAGAAATAGTCTCCTAGTCCTAATGTCGCCTATTAATAAACACTGCATACTAGCCATCAAAGAAAAGCTGAAGAAATCCATACTGATTTAATTCCACAAACAATTCCATGAAATGCAAGTTAAAATGCATTTAAATAAATGTACCTGAATTGTAAGCATTGCTACTAGTCATGCAAACCTTTCACCAGCAACAGCTCACAACACGCAATCCGAAGATCAATGTAATCTGTTCTTCTTAAATTTCTTTGTAGCAACTCCGAATGATATAAGTTGCCCATGTATCTAATGCAATGCAACTACTTGCTGTAAACATTCATTACTGAATGAATCAAAGCAAACTCCTCTGGTGTAGTAAAAAAATATCGAAAAACTGCGGTAAAACAACAAATCTAACACATAAATTGAACTCAATAGATTGCAATGGTTGCTACCCATTGCTTCAAACATTAAAAAAAGACGAGCTTAAGCGTAAAAATTGTTGAAAACTTCACTGTTGAAGATATGATTTGAGCATAACCAAGGTAACAAAGCTAGGGGGTTTTCGTTGTATAATATTTGATCATACACCTACAACCCTAGAGAAAAGAATTTCTCAATCTCGGACATTATAGTGTAAGCATTTATCGGTCGGTTGTTATTTGGCCTTCGGCTTCAATTGATAAAGCTGGTCGATAAATTCGACATTTTCTATTTATTCAGTGGATTTATCTGGATATGTCGTTTAAGGCATTTTCTCAAAAATTATCGTTGATATAATTTTTTTTTTTTTTTTTCAAAAAGCAAGCGTGGGGTTTAGGCAGACACCAACCAGATATTATTAACTTTGATTACATTCTTTGGTAAAGTGTGAATGGCATCGCTTTCCAGGAACTTGTCAATTACATCCCCCATGGGGTAGGCAAAGAAGATAATGTTCTCAGTGTCAGAGTATGTTGTAGCCAAAACATCAGCAACTTTATTAGATTCCCTAAACACATGTTGGATAATTACCTCTTCAAAAGAACTCCTAAGAGTGTTGATATACTGAACCATGCTAACAGTCCTCCAGGTTGGAGATGTTAAGTCATTTAGAATTCTGGAAACTTGCATAGAATCAGTCTGTACCATGATTTTCTTCAGTCCCATATCCTTAGCTAGCTCAAGCCCTTTCTCAACTGCTATCATCTCAAGAAAGAGAACCGAATTTGATGATGAACCTGCAATATAAGCTTGTAAGACTTTCTCTTGCTCATTCCGCAATACACCCGCATATCCAGTGCCGTGTTGTCCCATTGCTCCATCAGTATTCAGTGTTGTCCATCCACTAGGGGGTGGACCTCCAGGCGACTCTGAGTTGTTGTTGATAGCTAAAGGTCATGTTCTGCCCAATTTGGGTAGCAGCAAACCTGTTCCAACAGTTGTCGATGTATGCACTCTGAACTGAACCCACTTTGATCTTCACATCTCTCACAATGAGTTGTTTGACTTGGTGCTCTTGTCTAGCTTGCTTCCTGAAAATGCGAGCATTCCGTTCTCCCCATATCCAATAGTGGTGGCAGCCAATGCAGTTTGTAAGAGAGTTTTGTGAAGTGATCGGCCTCTCAGCCTTTTCAAAATCCACTTCCATTCCTTGACTGGATTCACATGTTTTCTAGTTATACCACACCATGCAAGGACTTCTTTCCAAATGTTGCTAGAGAAATTACATTCAAAGAAGAGATGAAATGCATTTTCAGGAATTGGACAAGTACTTGAGCTGACTTGTTGTTGGCTCGAATGATACATAGATGAAGCGGTCGTCTGTTTGTAATAGTTGAAGAGCTCCATGTTGCATAAGGCAGGAAGCACAATTCCTTGGCTGCTTGGCTTCTGAACAGTTGGGGCTGCAGTAGTAGAAGTGGCATTGCTAGTGTTTATGCTATTGACCCTGTCAGAAATGTGAGCATTACATAGAATACAGTTAGAAACTTTAAGAGATTTCCATTGCACAAGCTTATCTTGGGTCATCAAAGCGTCTTGTGCTGCCATCCAAGCTATTGTAGCTTGCCTAGGTATGCAAGCATCATTCCAGAATAACTTTGTCCAAGCTGTTTTGGGGTGGTGGCTCCTGAGTACTGTGTATGCAGTTTTAATAGTGAATCTCCCCCTTGGGTGAGGCTTCCAAATGAGCTGGTCAGGATCCTGTGATATAGGTCGGATAGTTCTAATAACATCCCAAAGTTCTTTCATTTCTTCAGGTATGTCTGTAGGTGGCCTCCATACACCATCCTCAAGAAAGTTGCAGACCTTTGCGGAGTCCCTAATTCTTGATCTCTGTCTCAACTGAGTACAAAACTTGTCCCTTAGAATCCCCATAGGCGACCAAGGGTCATGCCAGAAGTTCAGTGAAACACCATTTGCCACTATGCTCTGAGTATACTGTTGTGCGCAGCGGAGATAGATGCACAAATATGATGATTGAACTAATATATGAAAGTAAAAACGAAAACGACAAAAGTAAACAAGCAATCACACACAAGACACAAGATATACGTGGTTCGGCAATATGCCTACGTCCACGGGGAGAAAGGATGATGCTTTTCTTTAACAAGACAATTGTACAAGCCCTCACGAAGAAACCGAAGTCTTCTTCCTCACAAAAGTTCTCAAAACTCTCTAATGGCTTCTCACAATCTCTCTCTTAGAAAAAACATAAGGTTTTGTATCACTTCTATTTGGCTTTATAGTATAGCCTTACAATAGACCACGAGTTGGGCTCAAAACAGGCCCAATTGCACAAAACAAGAGGAGGACGTACGTACGTCGAAATCACGTACGTATGTTGCAACACGTAAACGTTATCTGCCATACAGGACGTACGAACGTCCTAACTGCGTACGTACGTTCCTGCTTCAAAAAATTATCTGCCTCATTGAATGTACGAACGTCCTAACTGCGTTCGTACGTTCCTGTACAAAAAAATTTCTCTCCGTCTGATTTGCACATAAAACCCAACAATTTTCTACCTCGGCGAAGATTCAATAAATCTAAGCCGACACCAAGAATCACAAGTCACAAACTCCCACACATGTCCCGAAGGACCACCTCGGTTGCACCACCTCATGATTGCCTACGTACCCTTCTTCTAAGGGATCAAGCCATCGTAGTTCACTCCATGATATACTATCAACACAAAGGAAGGATATGGACTAAATCTAAGCAATGATAAAACTTAGACCCTGGAACCACTTTAGTCAACATGTCAGCCGGATTATTGCTAGTATGAATCTTCTTCAATAAGATCTCACCCTCTTCAATAATATCTCTGACAAAGTGATGTCGCACATCAATGTGTTTTGTACGAGCATGATAAACTGAGTTCTTTGCCAGATTTATGGTACTTTGATTGTCACAATGAACCATAAGTTTCTCCTGCACAATACCCAAGTTCTTCAACATACCTCGTAACCAAATGGCTTCCTTAAAGGCTTCAGTCACAACCATATATTCTGCTTCTGTCGAAGACAAAGCAACAAGAGATTGTAATGTAGACCGCCAACTAATAGGACCACCTGCCAATGTAAAAACATATCCAGTAGTAGACCGACGTTTCTCTATCTGACCATCATAATCAGCGTCCACATAACCAACATACAACTGAGTCAAATCCCTTCCCTTCTGGAATAGTAAACCAACCTCCACACTACCTTGAATGTAGCGCAAGATCCATTTCACAGCTTCCCAATGTTTCTCACCAGGATCATGCATGTATCTACCTACAATGCCCACTGCTCGTGAAATATATGGTTTGAAACACACCAACTCATCATACTTTGCAACTCCAAAACCACTAGGCTGAGACATATATATCTCCTCATCTAGCTCACCATGTAAAACAACCGTTTTCACATCAAACAGAGCTAATACACAATCAGATCGCACTACCAAGGCCATAAGGATGCAAACGTTTACCTTCAAGTGCACATCTTTACCTGGAGATTTTTCTTCCTTCTTAGGTAATCTAGTTGCAATTGGACCCTCATCAATAGGATCACCATTTTTTGCATCTCCAATCGTCTCATCATCTGTCATGTCATCAGAATTTGAAACACCCAAAACCCTTACAAGAGTTTCCACATTAGATACAGAACCCACTGGAACATATGGAGATATGCAAATCTCCACCCACTGCAAAACCTCTTTGGTCTTGTTCTCCACCTGCTGAGAACTCTCAGGCTTCAACATAGAAACCTCCATAAGAGTTTTACCACTTATCACAATCAAATGCAACTTGTTAATAAGACGACATGTCTCAACCCGAAACACTTTGCCTAATCCAGCCATAGACAACATGTGTTCTGCCACCCTATTCTGTTGCAGTGTCTTTCTCACAGTGAAGTGACGCTCAATACCCTTAGTCTGACATACTTGCAAGACCGGATCATCTTTGTACTCTATGCTATTATCTAAGCACAATACCATGATCTTTCTGTCAATTCGGGCCTCAACTAGCTTCTTCCACTTCAATATTTCTAGGACTTCATCCTTATGCTTCATGATGTACATCCACGCACGCCTAGAAAACTCATCAACTAAAGACACACAATAAGACTTACCTCTCCAAGCTGTGTACTTGGTAGGTCTCCAGACATTCATGTGAACATAATCAAGAACTCTACTCATACAATGGATAGTTGTGCCAAACTTTGCTCTTGTCTGCTTGCCCAGATCACAATGCTCACCGAACTCTAACTTGCAGGCGATAGCACCCATAAAAAACCTTTGCTCCGTCATTGTCTGCAAAGATTTTTCACATTTATGCGTCAACCGCATATGCCACAATTTGGTAGTCTCTCTAGCAAACTTCGTTGTAGCCTCTGACATGGCCACATCACATGTAACTGTACTACCCTGCAAGAAGTACAGGTTACTTCGTCGAGTACCCTTTAGTAATACCATTGCACCAACCATAACCTTTAGAACACCATTCTGAGCTACTACTTTGTAACCTTTGGCTTCTAAAGTACCAAGTGAAATAAGGTTCTTCTTCAAATCAGGAACATATCTTACATTCCTCAACTCTCTTATCTTTCCATCAAACATCTTCAATCGAATAGTACCTATCCCCAATACATGACAATGTTGATCATTCCCCATCACTACTGCACCATTATCTAGCCTTTTAAAGCTAGAAAACCATTCCCTTATGGGACACACATGATAAGTACCAGCCGAATCTAATATCCACTCTTTAGCATTAGTGGAACAATCGATGGATGAAACAAATAAAGAGTAATCAGAACCATCATCTTCATCTCTATTATTACGTGCAATATTTACCTCAGAGTTATTCTTCTTGTCCTTTGCCTTGGCTTGAAGACAATCTTTCTTCCAATGCCCTTTCTCATGACAAAAGGAACATTCATCTTTTGCTAGAAACCCCCTCTTCGGCTCCCTACGAGACTCACCCCTACTATTGTAGCTTCCCCTTGCCACTAAGACCTCTGGTGTTGAGCTTTTGGACTCTTCTTTGTCCTTCTTCATACACGCATGATTTAACAATGCTGCAGAAATCTCACTATACACCAACTTGTCTTTTCCATATGTAAGTGTGATAGCCAAGTGTTCATATTCGTCCGGTAACGAATTGAGGAGACACACTGCCTTGCTTTCATCACTTACATCTGCTCCAAGATTCACCAAGTCGGCAATTACCTTGGTAAAATCATTAAGATGCTCCGCCATGGAAATACCTCTTCTCATATCTATTCGATAAAACTTTCGAAGTAGATAGTTTTTATTGTGGATAGTCTTTGTCATGTACTTCTCCTCCAATTTTCGCCACATCTCCTTTGCAGAAACATCATTCATCACAAGATATTTAACGTCTTGTGCCAAACACGATCTTATGATTCCACAAGCTCGTTTGTTCATCTTTTTCCAATCCTTCTCTTCCACACCTTCTGGCTTATCCTCCAGAACATCTTCTAGGTCTTGTTGACATAGAGCATCCATTACCTCACACCTCCACATGCCAAAGTTATTGGTGCCGGTAAACTTCTCTACATCAATCTTTGCTTGATGGTAAACCACTGTCTTGGTTTTCCCCTTCGAATCCTTCAAATTCAATTCTTTTGTCATCTTACCACCAACTTTTATGCACTAAACAATCACCAACCGAAGGTAAACAAATCTGAAATTCACACCGGAATTTCAACAAACACCTTCTATGCAACCCACGAACAAAAGGTAGAACCTTGGACTTGAAACACAATTAAGAAACTCACTGCGAAATTTCTTCAAACACCTTCAAGACGTCAAGATCTAACCGAAGCTCTGATACCACTTGTTGTGCGCAGCGGAGATAGATGCACAAATATGATGATTGAACTAATATATGAAAGTAAAAACGAAAACGACAAAAGTAAACAAGCAATCACACACAAGACACAAGATATACGTGGTTCGGCAATATGCCTACGTCCACGGGGAGAAAGGATGATGCTTTTCTTTAACAAGACAATTGTACAAGCCCTCACGAAGAAACCGAAGTCTTCTTCCTCACAAAAGTTCTCAAAACTCTCTAATGGCTTCTCACAATCTCTCTCTTAGAAAAAACATAAGGTTTTGTATCACTTCTATTTGGCTTTATAGTATAGCCTTACAATAGACCACGAGTTGGGCTCAAAACAGGCCCAATTGCACAAAACAAGAGGAGGACGTACGTACGTCGAAATCACGTACGTACGTTGCAACACGTAAACGTTATCTGCCATACAGGACGTACGAACGTCCTAACTGCGTACGTACGTTCCTGCTTCAAAAAATTATCTGCCTCATTGAACGTACGAACGTCCTAACTGCGTTCGTACGTTCCTGTACAAAAAAATTTCTCTCCGTCTGATTTGCACATAAAACCCAACATATACCCCTTAGTGTATGCTCTTCCTTTCAAAATCCCTCTCCAAATCCAAGAGCAATCAGTTGGAATCTCCATAGTCCAGAAGTAGTTGGATTTAATGAGATGGTTCTTCGTCCAAAGATTCCACATAGTATTATCACCTTTAGCTACATTAAACGTGATCTTACTAATAGCCGCCTTATTCCATGTTTTGAAATCCTTGACTCCAAATCCCCCCTCCGTATATATTTGCTTGATGGCTTCTTATGTTACGTGGATATTTGCAGTTATGTTAGGTTCATGGTTGGAATTGGAAGTTGGAACTGTAAAGAAATCATCAAGTAATTAAGTGAGCACCAAACAAAAGGCAGCACTGCAGATCAGTAATCGTAGCGAGCGTCTACTTTTGTGTGTCGAGGAAGAGTAGTCGCTTACTGGTATGCTAATGCTCTTTAAATATCCACTCTTTTGTTGGTTGTTTGCTGTGGTATTAAGTCCAGCCTCTGTTCTGCGTGCTGGAAATATGGTGTAGATATTCACTGGTGACTTCAGCCTCAAATTTAAACGGAATGTCTTGATAACTGGTAGTCTGGTAGAAGGATACCAGAGCGTTTTCCCTTGTCCAAAAACAAACCAAAGTGCAGATTCATATTTCGTACTGCTGTACATGTTAAAACTGCCCATGCCAAAAATGAATTACAAAATGTAGGGAATTAGATTTTTTTTAGATAAAATAAACTTTTTTTTTTTATTAAATTTCAAGGCCCGAAGGCTACATCACAGTGCAAGCCATAAATCATAAAATATATACAAAGTGCTCAACTACGTAGATTAAGCAAACGAAACAATTAATACATGCATGACCTTAATGAATCAATGATGGTGGCACATTAGGAGGAACTTCGACGCCTTGAATCCTGTTGGCAGCAGGTGCTGGAGGTATTCTTCTTTGCCTATAATTATCTGCATTGACAAGGACTACATCCAAAAACAAAAATTAAACGAAAAAATATTTAACAAAAACTTATATAATTTAAACTAAATATATACTGATGTAGCATGAGATATATTAATAGTTGGAGTACCTGCAGAATTGGTGTTCTGGTGGAAACCAAAGAGGAGGAAGAAGGAGATAAAGACTGCTACTAGTATTTTTTGTTGGTTTAAGAATGACAATTTAAAGTAAAAACAATGAAACAGAGAACTTTGAATGACAATTGAATACTTTGTATTGATAAAACTCAACTCAATTAACTTTAATAACAAATGATCTGATTACAACTATTTATAGACTAAGAACTCTTAGTGGATAACCCCACTTCACAGACCATTAATCCATAACTCCACTTCCTTCAACTCTAAACTGTAAACTGAAAATAAGGAACACAACTCCTGTAGCTAATACACTACTTAGACTTAGTCATAGGACTAATGACATGGACTCTGACCTGGACAAATAACTGACTAGGACTGACCTGTAGAAACTAATCTGACATGGACGATGACGATGCATCAATTCTCAACACTCCCCCTTGATGCAAAATCTGAAACTCCAAGAGAACATCTGAATATAGCAAATTTCGGATATGAAAGTGCCTTAGTGAATCCATCAGCAACTTGTTCATTTGTTGGACAATACTTCATCACGATCATGTCTTTGGAAACGAGATCTCGAATGTAGTGATGATAGATCTCAATGTGTTTTGTCCTGCCATGAAAAACTGGATTCTTTGTCATTGCTATGGTAACCTTGTTGTCGCAGTAAATCACCGTTGCATCTTCTTGAACATGTTTCAAGTCTTCCAAAATTCTCCGCATCCAAATAGATTGACAAGCAGCTGAAGTAGCTGCTGCATATTCAGCTTCTGATGACGAGAGTGCAATTGTTGCTTGCTTCTTCGAACTCCATGATATAGCACCCGAACCAAGACTGAAAATGAAGCCACTAGTGCTCTTCCTGTCATCTACAAAACCTGCCCAATCGCTGTCAGTAGTGTATCGACGCGTATCGATCATTGGTGGAAGAGGTATTTTCAGAATTTGTTGTTTTTGGGTAATTCATCATGTCAAACGGTATGAATACTCTAAACCTCTCACAAAATTTGGTGCCTATTTTTAATGGTGAAAATTATGAATTTTGGAGTATCAAGTTGAGAACATTTTTTATTTCTCAAGATCTTTGGGATTTGGTTGAGAATGGCTATGCAGATACTGAAAGTTCTAAGAGTTCAGAGAATTTGAAAGAGAATCGCAAGAAGGATGCAAAAGCCTTACTTGTTCTACAGCAGGCTGTGGCGGAGTCTATCTTCCCAAGACTAGCAAATGCCACCAAATCGAAGGAAGCTTGGAGAATTTTGAAGCAGGAGTTCCATGGCGACGCTAAGGTAACCACAGTGAAACTTCAAACTCTTCGAAGAGAATTTGAGACTCTCTTCATGAAAGGTAGTGAATCTGTTCAAGATTTTTTCTCTAGAGTTTCAACTATTGTTAATCAAATGAAGAGTTTTGGTGAAAATATTGATGATCAGAAAGTTGTAGAGAAGGTTTTGAGGAGTCTGCCGTCTAAATTTGATCATGTAGTTACTGCCATTGAAGAGTCTAAGGATTTGTCTGATTATTCTCTTAATGAATTAATGGGTTCTCTGTCTGCTAATGAAGAAAGGATGCAAAACAGATCATCGGAGAAGAATATTGAGCAAGCTTTCCAGTCAAAGGTAGAGATTTCTGACAAAGAAAAGAAATTTGATGGTTCTTCTTCTAATAGATTTGCAGGTCGTGGCCGAGGAAGAAGTGGTTTTCGTGGTCGTGGAAGAGGCCGTGGAAGATCTGATTTTGGTAGTCACAATTCAGATTATGGTGATAGAGAAAATCACAAGAAGAATTTCAAAAGCAAGCAATGCCATTTCTGTAAGAAGTGGGGCCATATTGAAGCGAATTGTTGGGAAAAGGAGAAGCCGCAAGCTAATTTCTGTGATGAAAAACAGGAAAAAAGTAATTTGTTTCTTACTTGTCTTATGGCTGAAGAAAGTAAGATTGACATTTGGTTTCTAGATAGTGGTTGTAGTAACCATATGACAGGTGAAAGAAGCATTTTTCGTAGTCTTGACGAATCAGTAAAGTTGCAAGTTCGACTTGGAGATAATAAGCAAGTTCAAATTGAAGGAAAAGGGACAGCTGCAGTTCCGACTAAATCAGGTATCAAAAACATAATTCATGATGTTTATTACATTCCTGGTTTAGCTCATAACTTGCTTAGTGTGGGACAGTTGATTGAAAGTGGGTTTTCCGTTATGTTTGATGGTGATATGTGTGAAATTAAGAAGCGAAATTCAGATGTGCCTCCTATTAAGATTCGTATGACTCAAAACAAAATGTTTCCTATTGTTTTCTCGTGTCTTGATGCTTGTGCATTCGCTGCTAGTATTAATGATGAATCAAAGATTTGGCACTTGCGTTATGGTCATTTACATTTTAATGGGCTGAAGTTGTTGAGACAAAAAAATTGGGTGTTTGGTTTGCCTTTTATTGCTGGTATTGATGATATTTGTGAAGGTTGTGTGTATGGGAAGCAACACCGGTTATCATTTCATGTTGGCAAATCTTGGCGTGCAAAAAGGCCTCTTGAACTCCTTCATGCAGACATTTGTGGTCCGACAAATACTCCTTCATTCAATAAGAGTAGATATTTCTTGCTCTTTATTGATGATTGTACTCGCATGAGTTGGGTTTATTTTCTTACTTATAAGTCTGAAGCATTTGAGAAATTTCAGGAATTTAAAGCTTTTGCAGAGAAAGAAAGTGGTGAAGTCATCAAAATTCTTAGAACAGACAGAGGAGGAGAGTTCTTATCTGCTGATTTCATTTCTTTCTGCACGAGGCATGGCATTCGTAGGCATCTAACAGTGAGAAGAACACCTGAGCAGAATGGGGTCGCAGAAAGGAAGAATAGAACCGTGGTAGAAATGGCTCGAAGTATGCTTAATGAGAAGCAACTTCCAAATGATTTTTGGGTTGAGGCAGTTGCAACATCAGTCTTCCTTCTAAACATCTCTCCAACTAAGGCGGTACCCAACATGACTCCATATGAGGCGTGGTGGCAGCGAAAACCCAATGTGAGTCATTTAAAAGTTTTTGGATGCATTGCTTATTCCTTGATCGGTTCTAATGAGCGCACCAAGCTTGATAAGAAAAGTGAAAAATGCATTTTTGTTGGGTATAGCGATGAGACAAAGGGTTATAGGTTGTATAATCCAGAAACTAAGAAATTGATTATTCGTCGAGATGTTATTTTTGATGAAGGCAGTGTTTGGGACTTGAATGTCTCGAAAATTCAGCATGCTCCATTTGTCGAAGGTGAAGGCAAACCTCCAAATTCGAAGGAAATTATTGTCTCTCCTCAATCATCACCAAGAATGAACTCTCCACGCAGTCCAAGTAGTGAAGGCAACAGCAGTTCCGATCCCACTCTTGATACTGATTCACCTCCGCTAAGGTATCGATCTTTGAAAGATGTTTATGAATCTTGCACGTTTGCTCTTATGATTGCAGAACCTATGAGTTATGCCGAGGCTGAAGGCAAAGAAGAATGGGAAACTTCTATGCAAGCAGAAATTGAGTCAATTGAAAAAAATCAGACATGGGAGCTAGTGGATTTGCCTCCCGAAAAAGAAGCAATTGGCGTCAAGTGGGTCTACAAGGTGAAGTACAATGTGGATGGCAGTGTGCAGAAATTGAAAGCTAGGCTCGTCGCTAAAGGTTATGTGCAACAGTATGGGGTAGATTTCTTTAACACTTACTCTCCTGTTGCTCGGTTTGAAACGGTTCGGTTTATTTTGGCTTTTGCTGCTCAAATGAAATGGCAAGTATTTCAATTTGATGTCAAGTCCGCTTTTCTTAATGGGTTATTAGAAGAAGATGTGTATGTTGAACAGCCACAGGGATTCGTTGTGGACGGACAGGAGGAAAAAGTTTACAAATTCAAGAAAGCATTGTATGGATTTAAGCAAGCCCCGAGAGCATGGTACAGCCGCCTTGACTCTTATTTTCAGAAATCAGATTTTCAGCGAAGTGATAGTGAGCCAACATTGTATGTGAAGGTGAAAGGTAAGGAAATTTTGGTTGTTTGTGTTTATGTGGATGATATTATATACACTGGATCATCTAGTGTTCTTATCAAAGAGTTTAAGGAGAGCATGATGCATGAATTTGATATGTCTGACTTGGGTTTGTTGCATTACTTTCTCGGTCTTCAAGTTCGACAATCTGATTGTGGCATATTTATTTGTCAAGAAAATGCCCTTGATTTACTTAAGAAGTATAACATGCTGAATTGTAAGACCTCATCCACTCCTATGAACACAAGTGAGAAGTTATCAATGAATGATGGAACTGCAAAGGCTAATGAGACATTGTTTCGCGGTATTGTTGGAGGATTAATGTACTTAACAAACTCGCGACCAGATATCATGTTTCCAATCAGTTTGGTGTCAAGGTTTATGCATAATCCTTCTATTCATCATCTTGGAGCTGCAAAGAGAATTCTTCGTTATGTTCGGGCAACAAGCAACTACGGCATATGGTACAAACCAGTTTGTAAGTTCAGTTTGCTTGGGTTTACTGACAGCGATTGGGCAGGTTTTGTAGATGACAGGAAGAGCACTAGTGGCTTCATTTTCAGTATCTGCATAGCCATTCTCAACCAAATCCCAAAGATCTTGAGAAATAAAAAATGTTCTCATCTTGATACTCCAAAATTCATAATTTTCACCATTAAAAATAGGCACCAAATTTTGTGAGAGGTTTAGAGTATTCATACCGTTTGACATGATGAATTACCCAAAAACAACAAATTCTGAAAATACCTCTTCCACCAATGATCGATACGCGTCGACTCCAATTGAAAGATCTTTGCTACAGCAACAAAATCTTTCCACGCCCAATTGAAAAAACTTGGCTCTTGATACCAAAACTGTTGGTTTAAGAATGACAATTTAAAGTAAAAACAATGAAACAGAGAACTTTGAATGACAATTGAATACTTTGTATTGATAAAACTCAACTCAATTAACTTTAATAACAAATGATCTGATTACAACTATTTATAGACTAAGAACTCTTAGTGGATAACCCCACTTCACAGACCATTAATCCATAACTCCACTTCCTTCAACTCTAAACTGTAAACTGAAAATAAGGAACACAACTCCTGTAGCTAATACACTACTTAGACTTAGTCATAGGACTAATGACATGGACTCTGACCTGGACAAATAACTGACTAGGACTGACCTGTAGAAACTAATCTGACATGGACGATGACGATGCATCAATTCTCAACATTTTTGAGGTAGACACCATTGTTTCTGGATAAATAAAAGCTGGAAAGGTTTTGGGTTCACAGTTCACTAAATATAGGATGAGATGGTCAGATGGATTAGTAGATAAACAGCATCTTGAATTTTATAATTTTTAGTAGGTGAGTTTATGTCAACTGTGAGGCTTCAGCTGCAAAATAAATTAGCGCCAACTTTGCTTAAAATTTGAGTTAATACAAAAAAAAAAAAAAAAAAAAAAATTACATGTATACAACTGTTTCAGGCTCTGTTTGGTATACATGCAAAATATCAGTAATTAATTAAACAACTTTCATTGTACTGATATTCTGACTATAAAACTTTCACATATTTGCAGAGTACCAAACAGAGCCTTCAACATATTCAACTCCTTGCAAAGGTATAACTGGACAGCTTATTGTCCATTGTAAAAGGAGATCACTTGCATGAAGAAATTTCTAAGAAACTGAGAAGTGAGAGCTGACTGCTGACTGCTGACTGCTGACTTCTGACTTCCTTAAAAATCAGAATGTATGATTGTCAAGTGACTCAGGAACAGCTGGCCTTTTTCCTTGAATTATTATCTATCCACTCAGAATTTTTGGTCAAACTTATCGGAAAATTTAATTTATCACAATATATTGGTGAATTCTATCAATCTTTACAGCCACACTGGTCACTGGAGAAGATTGACAACCACTTCCTCAACATATTTCCGAATGACAATTGTTGTGGATCTCGTAGTTATCGAAGGAGTTGGGTTCTAGCTAGTAAACTAACGTTTCAATATACACGGATACAGGAGTTTTATTACACGTTAGATTTGAGCTCCAACCAGTGACATTAGAGCTAATAGTCCAACAAATTCCTAGTCTAATATGTTCCCATGGGCTAATTAGAGGTCTAATCACTCCAACAAACCAATCGGTTGAAGCAGTAATCGACCGATGTTAGGAGGTCCATTTAGAGTTAGGTGGAACTCAAACACGTGTCTGTCCCCTTTTTTCCTTTTTAATTTTCTGTCTGTTCGTCTTTTTTTTTTGTTTTTTGAAATCTCTCTTCTTCTCTCTTCCTCTAACGTTGGTCTCCACCGTATCACGGTTCTATATAATATAGAACCGTGATAAGGTGGAGACCAACATTAGGGGAAGAGAGAGGAAGAGAAAGAGAGAAAAGAAGAGAGATTTCAAAAAAAAAAAAAAAAAAAAACGGACAGACAAAAATTCAAAAAGGAAAAAAGGGACAGACACGAGTTTGAGTTCCACCCGACTCTAAAGTGACCTCCTAGCGTCGGTCAATTAGTAGTTGATGTATATGTTAAGCTGCGTCGCAGACTTCAATAATGATTCTCAACAACATTGATACAATTTCATATACCATAAAAATGCAAAAAAAAAAAAACACATTTCTAAATAACGACATAAATTTATTTGCTACATTGATAAATTGGGTGGAATTTGGAGCATCTACTTCCATTAATTACACTAACAATGGAAGGCGTCATACAGAGAGAAATATTACTTTACAATCATACTCCAATCCTTTTTGCATAATAGTCTAGATTCCAAACGATGGTTCTGGTGGGGGAGAGTTTCCTAATCATTTATCTGGTGGAGGAGAGTAATTTATCGTTGGATTTGGATTAGAAGAAGGTGTTGGAGGAACCCAGCCGATTTTCCTGGACGGTCTGCTCCCTTCTCTTCCTACCATCTTGAAGTTCATGGTGTCTGCAAGGACTACATGTATATGCACCAAACAGAACAGAAAAACTGTCAACAATATTTTCTATTGTATATTATTTTTTCATGAAAAGATGAAGATTAATGGCATTTCAATAAAAGGTACCTGAACTAGCTGTATCCTCATGAAAACCACCGAGTAGGAGGAAGGCGATGAAAATTGCCAGTGATGACCTCGAAGTTTCCATTGTTACAAAATTATTAAGCTAAAGATAGATGAAAAAGTTAGATGTTGTATCGACTTATATACAGGGATGGAGCACTAAGTCACTATATAATTATATATAACCTATATGCGAAAAAATTTAAGGATGCAAATGCTTATATTATTACCAAAATCATAACTATTTAGTAGTATATTATAAAAAAAATTTGAACTTGGTGGTTGGGGGATTATTTCAATTTTTATTATTTTACCCGAAGGGATTACATCTCAAAGTCCCATAAGCTATTCTAGGCTTGATGCCACCTAAGTATCGAAGGCTATGAAAAGCCTTATGAATTGATGAAGTAGGTAGGTTCTTCGGATTTTAAGAGTTCTTACTCATCATCAATTATGATTGTTTGTCTGTGACTTCTGGCTTCTGCTTAGATATTGAATGAGTTCACACATACCCTTTGATTTTTTTTTGATAGCGATTCTAAATAAACTGATGCATTTCCAAATAACAACATAAATTGATTAGCTACATTTATAAATTGGGTTGCAATTTAGAGGATCTACTTCCATTACCATAACAATGGAAGTTCATAAGCTTTTTGAGCAAAACATAGTTTATTGAAAGGTGCCTTATATATGCACAGAAATATTACTTTACAATCAAACTCCTCTTTGCGTAATGGTCTAGTTTCCAAATGACGGTGCTAGTGGAGGAGATTTTCCAAACCATGGTTCTGGTGGAGGAGATTGATATACCGTCGGATTAGGAAAAGGTGTTGGAGGAACCCGTCCGCCTTTCCTGGGTCTGCTCCCTGCTCTTCCTCCAATCTTGAAGTTCATGGTATCTGCAAGGACCATATATATATATGTACATGCACCAAACAGAACAAATAAATTGTCAACACTATTTTATTTTATTTTTTTCGTAAATTACTTTTTGATGAAAACAAGATTGGCATTTCAATAAAAGTTACCTGAACTAGTTGTTTCGTAATGAAAACCATGGAGGAGGAGAAAGACGATGAAGATTGCGAGTAATGACCATGAAGATTTCATTGTTCCAAAATTATTAAGTAGCTAGAGGCCGGTAGCTAGATAAAAAGGTTAGATGTTTGGTCGACTTATATAGATAAAAAGACTAAACTTTAAAGTCTAAAGAGTAGTCTATGAAGGCATTATGATTTTATAATTTGCAATTGATAGGTAGTTTCTTCACTTCTGATTTCTGCTTAGATATTGAGTTCACACATACACTTACATACAAACTTGACAATGTAGAAGTGTATAACTGTAGAAGACAAATAAACCAATGAATTTAATCTTTTCTACTAAGTGCAGAAGAAGAAAAAATTGCTAAGAACTATAATAGTCTATACATTAGATCAAGTAAGCCAGTCCATAGCCATTAGTTTATTAATTGATGATGAGGTTAGTCCACACTCTACACTTCACACTTAAGATATACATATAAAACCATGACTATAGCTTGGTCTGTAGTAAGTTGGTGGTAGACACTAGACAGACATTCAATTGAGAAAAAATGTTTGCACTACCTGTATGGAAGTTGCCTGTAGCCTTGATTTATTGGATATTGAGAAAAAATGTTGCACTTTTTTGGCAAGTTGCATATATTCAATTTCTGGCTTTGTTGATTTTTTATGCAAAAACACACACCCATATTTGACTTGGCCAGTTGACCTGGTTGGGGCTGGCTAGCTTAATTTCTAGCACAACTACCACACAAATCTTGCTATTCTGGATCAGTAAAAGTGATACAAATCTGTACAGCACAAAGCCATAAACTACATATAAAAATGAAATTTCGAACTACGCCAGATATTATGTGCCTTTGTATATGTCTAAACTCTAAACCTCTGGGTCATGAACTCATGATGATACCAGAGGTCTGAAATTCCACCCAGTCGTCTGCCCTTTCATTCTTAAATGTTGCTCTTTTTTTTCGGTTTTTTTTCGGCTTTGTTACATGGAATGCACATATATATTAGGAGATCTAATTTTGTACATTTTTGCATTAATTAGTAGGTGAAGTTTTATCATATAATGATCAATCGAGTCTCAACAACAAAAATTAACCATGATCTAAATCTTGTCCGATCCATTATGAGATATTTCAAGCTAGCTAATGTGTGCATCAATTGCTGGTTTGTAGAAAGAAAGAAATGCTGTAGGAATCTTTTGTCAGTGTCGCGGCATGTTACATATGGTGATCTATATATTATGGTGAGTTGTTAATTTGCTTGCTTTCGAAAATTATATTATTTGACATTTTTTTTTGCTCAAATTTGCTTGACTTCATACGCTAAAAACATCATCCCACTTTTAATTTACAGTGTGCAATCCTTAGATTATATATTCATAATATACCAAGATAGAGTAAGATACATCAAGCAAAAAAAAAAAACATAGATGATGGTGGCATACAGCATACTAGCATATTATTATTAGTAGGTGAAAATCGTTAATTCACATAGAACTACACTTGGTCTTTACAAAGAACTATATACAAAAAATAAATAAAATCAAGAAAAAAAATCACGAAGCAACCTGCTGACAAACATGTTTACGATGAAAAAAAAAAGTAGGGCAATAGATCCGTATGGCACAATCATATATTAACTAGAAATTTATTTTCCATTTATTCGATGTGGGACTAATGAGTAAAAAAAATAAAATAGGTGAGCATAGATCACCTTCAGATATTCTGTCCGACAATCTCCACAACCTGTACACCTAAACTGAATTATTTCTTTTTGGAAATGGTTGTCAAACAAACACCATCCTGGTACTCTGCGATATATTTTACCTGACATGTAGTGCGTGCAGTTATATTATATTGTACTACATTGCTTGATATGAATCCGGTTGGTCTAACTTTTTTTTTTTTACTCGATAAGCATTAGAATTTTATTGAAAAATGGAAAAGAATTACACCCGTTCAGGTCCTCCTTATAGATTGGAAGACTGAACTAAGAATGATTGTTAAATCTAAAGTAGACAGCTTGCGGGTCTTCCACTCTAGTGATGAGTGGTGATCGTCCTACAAATTGAAGTGAGTCTCCCAAGTCTAGTGATGCACCATGGTTGGCTAGGAAATCAGCTGTGAAGTTGACCTCCCTCCATGTAGACGTGATGTAAACATACTCCATTTTAGTCATTGCACTGTTCCATTTACTCTTGAATACACATGGCACCCGTCCTCTGCCCAAGACATGCACCATAGCAGTTGAGTCTGATTCAATCCACAACTTCTTCCATCCTTGCTGTGCTGCAATTACCAGGCCGTCCACTGCTGCTTGACATTCTGCCAGGAAACTGTTAGAAGGTTTCACTGCCTTGCTCAGCCCTCCTTGCACTTGGCCATTGTGGTCTCTGAAGACCACCCCAATTCCAGCTTTGTTGCTTTCTTGTTTGTAACTTCCATCTGTATTCATCTTCATAAAACCTTCAAGAGGAGCAGTCCATCTACAAGGCCTTATTGTTGGAGCTCTTGATAACCTCACCATCATTTTGAGATTTTCTAACATTGGGATTTCACTACTACCACTGCTTACAGTTCCTTTAGTGAGTTTACCTGCAACCTTCATCCAGCTGTGGATTCTTCTCTTTAGTGCTTCTGAATTCAACTTCCCTTCATAAAAAATGGTCTCATTTCTTGTTTTCCAAATCTCCACCATTGTAGCTACAATTGTAGCTCGCCACAATTCTCTGGTCAATGAACTACCATGCTCCCATTTTCTCACAGCTTCCTCCAAGCAATTAAAATTATCATTGGTGTGAAAGCTGTCAGCTACCCATTTCCATATCTTCCTTGACTCTAGACAATGCCAAAGCAAGTGGTCCAGAGTCTCTTCTTCATTTCTGCATAGTACACATCTAGAGGCCATAGAAATACCCTTAGATTTGAATGTACTGTCCACTGCGACCCTGTTATGACAAAGTTTCCATGCAATACCTGAAAGCTTAGGATGCACAGCGCTGCTGTAAACATGCTTCACCCAGTTAGGTTTTTCATACTTGCTTCTAATAGATTTTTTCACGTGTTCGCGGGTCGTCGGTTGGTCTAACCTTGGGTTTGCATCTCAAAGGTCACCCGATTTCTCTCAGGATTGCTAGTGAGGCATGCACTGGGTATCACTAGCTACAAGAATATATCAGATTTGCCACGGACCGGAACGGTGGCAAAACTGGATTTGCAACTGTTATGGACCGTGGCAAGACCGTGGGTGTTCAGGGGGTAGCTAATTTGTTTGCCACGGATCGGGTCCGTGGCGAACAGTTGTTATTAGCCACGGTTGAGTACCGTGGGAATAGCCACGGCTATTAACCGTGGTAAATTGTCATCCTCCCCACGGTTAGAGTCCGTGGCAAACGTTATATTTTTTAAAAAAAAATTATCGAGATTAATTTAATTTTCAAATTAGCTACTGCTCTAGCCGTGGCTAATCTGGATTTTTTTCATTTTTTTTCTTAAATTAGGTACTGTTCCTGGCCGTGGGAAAACTGAATATTTTCAGAAAAAAAAAAATACCATATTTTCACATTTTTTGCACCTGTCCTACATAATCTGAAATTAGCTACCGCCCTTCATATTTTTTGCACCAGGACAATGCATAATATAAAATTATTATTCATTAATAGCATTCACACACCACAACTGTTGTGATACCATACATTACAACAACCAAACAACTAAACATCTTATCACCCCAGCCTTTATCCAAACCCCACTCCATGAATTTGAAAATACATGAAATTCAGAATTAAAGAACAAATATAATATGAAAGTAATCACTTTAGCTCAAAGTTGTGATAAGGTGTATCTTTAAGAAGTTCATCACACTTGTTTGACACAGTCGAATTGTTATTTCTCTTTCCCTGTCCTTGTTTCTGAATTATCTACAGCAGCAGTTCCTCCTTTACTTGCATGACGAAGCCTGGTTAGAGCTGGTGGTGCTGGGATTTCAATTTGAGTTCTCCTTGCTGACTACTCTTGAGCTTCTTGTACCTGATGCAGGCCTATCCCACGCCTCACACTCCTTTCAAATCCTCTGAAGAAGCTCTGGTTCTTTCAAACATACCTGCAGAAGCTTTGACCTTCCGAAAATCAAGTATTCCTTCAAAGGGAAGCTCAAGTTCATCACTAACAATAACCAGAATACAGAGTACAAACACTAACAATAGCATCAAACAGTGTAGCAGATGAAGGAGTATCACCAGCTGGGTTTAAGCAAAAGATAGACCTACAAACAAAAAAAATTAATTAAAAAAAAAAATTGAATTAAACTCCATATAAAATTTTTAGAATTTTATTTTATTTTTCCTGAAAAACATACCTACGCATGCCATTTTTAGCTGCTTCCTTTCCAGCCTCTCCACTTGTTCCCTCCTCTTTCACAGCACCCTCAGAACCATTAATTTATGTCACAAGTTTAGAGCGTATCTTTCCTCCCTAGCATTACAACACCTTAGTGTTAGTAGCCAAATAAAAAAAAAGGAAGTATATAATGTTAATTAGGTTTTGGTCCTTTTTCCGTCCAGCAACATGTAGTTTTAGTAGGGATGATGGGATGGATGTCGGTATCCGGGGCCATACCATACTAAAAAATACATGGCCAAAGGCAAAATGGCTCTCTCCTAGATTTATTATTTTTGTTTTCAAAACCTTGTGATAAAATAAAAAATAATAATAACAAATTTGAGTGTTTTTCTGGGGCAAGTTCTCATGGCTTTTCTTTTAACTCCCATGAAAGAAGAGCAGAGTGTCTCTCCTAGATTTACTTTCGGACAAATAATTGGCATCGCAAACTTTAACATTTGGAACATATGGAAGAATAAAACTTTCTCCAGGCTTGTACCTGCTCTCAAGAATTAATTCTCAAAGACACACATATGTAAAGGTATTTCTATAGTTTAGTTGGACGGAACAAAGTTGAAAAAGATTCTTACCAGTTCCCTGGAGATTCCATATCTGGTAAAGCCAAATAGTCTTCTTCATACATCTGCGAGTAGACTTGAAAGACCAAGGATGTTGAACTGGCAGTATGTGAGATCTCTTCCTTTAGACCGCTTCTAAGCAGGCTGCTCTGTCACCCACTTCAGAGCCTCCTATATTCACAAAAGACTGGACATAAGATTCTTCAAGTTAATAGGAAAATTTTCACCGAAACAAAAAAGACACTTAGATGTCATATCATGTTCAGCTTCCAATCAATTTTACATAGATTAGTTAGGCACTTAGGCTGTGTTCAGCTGCAACACGAATATCCAGCCTAGTTATTCAAGAGCATGTTAACGGGTAGACTGACATCATTAATTTAGGTACTTGTTTACCACAAACATACAGCCGAACACAGTCAGTTTTAGAAAGTCTACTTGCCTAACTGCCTTCGATGAGGAATTCCAATTTTTTTTCAGAACAGAAAAAAGGTTTCAACACAGTTTTCAATGATGTTGCCATATAAAAAAAAAAAAAATCAATTGATGAATCAGTACACACACATACATAACATAGGCCACACATGTATGTTCATTTTTTGTACACAACAATTGGTCTGACTTCTTTCTGGCTGTGTGGAGATAAAATCTAAAACAGAAGACAAAACTCACGACAAGCTCAAAGTGTACAGTAAATACGTATTTATTAGAGGTATACTACACAAAACAGGAGAAGAATTGAACCTCATCACTTATCAAATCTGGCATCTTGTTTGGTGCATCCATGATTGTTATTAATGCTATACCTTTTTAAGGAAATTGCAGAGAATCCAAACCAACAAAGACCTCTTTTAATGAAATTACAAAGAATCAACTAAATGCTCTGAAATCATAAAAAAATAAATAACCTTTCTTAGATATCTTGAACTGAACCAATTAAAACTGAATCGTCGAAGAATCGCTCAATAAAGCAAAACCCTAGCAAAGAGCTTTTGAAAACCAAAATTAGAACTTCATCCGTAGAGAGAGATTGCAAAAAATGATTAACTGGTTGGTGAATGAGGATATATGTCTCAAATTAGAACTTGAATGTGGAGAAATACTTTAGCTTCGTTGTAGTGAATGTCGAGATGGATCTCAATTATTTTGCTTTAGGAAGAAGGTGAATGGGCGAGGCGAATCTGAAATTTTTGAAGAAGAGAAGACTGCAAAAGAGAAAATTAGGGTTCTTCAGCAGGAAAGAAGGGTGGGAACGAGAATGGTTTGGGTTTTAATGGAAATTTCTTATTATTAGTGGTAGATCGTTCTTGTGATATGAAATAACTAGTAATACCCGTGGCGCTGCTACGATAATACAATTAATTGTATACTACAAATAAACATTTAAGTTTGGATATTGAATATAGATAGAGATTTTTTTTTAAAATTAAGAATTAATGATTATAATAAAATTGTCTTCTAAATTATTGAAATAATAAAATAAATATAAGTGTAGGCGATGAGAAAATTGATTTTTAATTTGTGTAGAATTTTTCTGGAAACCCATATATCTTTTATAACAATGTTTTAAGGACTTAAGGATATTGATCTTCTTTAACATGAACTGCATTAATTTGTTCAATATATTCATTAACAAATTTTGAATAGATTGGGTCTACCTTATCGAAAAGGCAGTCTCAGCGGTAATGGTCTAACATACGCAATAGCAATTAAGGTATAAAAATTAAATAACATTTGAAATAATAAAATAAATAATACTCTAAATAAAATAAAATTTGGCTTTGCTTGAATTGTTCATATAACTAATTTTTTTTTTTTTTTTTTTTTAAAAAAAAAAACAAAAAAACACAATTCCACTTTCTACCAAATTCTTTTTCATCGTTTTCTTTTGAGTTAAATACCCTTCTTTTTCATTTGTGTATAGATTGATTATTTTATTTGCTATTTTCTTGCATTCTTCTTCTCCTAAAATCTTTTTTACACCACAATTCGTATTCATGCATTTCATTTGACTGTTTTATGGGCCACATGTTTGTTCTTCATTGGACTTATGTGATTGACAATTGTTAGTCATATAGCTAGCTAATAATTAAAGTAAGCCCATAATAGTCACATTAATCTCCTTCTTCAGCATTTAGAGCCTTCAAAATGGTTTCATAGCATGGCTAACTTGAAATACAACAATTATTGAGAATGATTACTTAGTTTAATTGCACACCATCCTCAATTTGTAGTTAAGAAAGTTGTGGTGAATTGAGTCACACAAAACCAATTCGTATTTTGTTGAGTATCAATTAATTATATGTTGTTGAAGTCTTATCTAAATATGAACTTCCTCCATCCCATCCAATCCAGAATACGAAGTCTTATCTGCAATATAATAGCTCTGATTATCAACTTTTATCTAACAAATGGTCATAAGCTATGACGTTAAGATAGTGCATGTCCAATTCTTTTTTAAGATAGCTAGAGCAGAAAATGGACACCTACACCAGTAACCTGAAGCATTGTAGAGGGCTTATTCTTACCATTTTGTACTCAAATTTTCATGTTCAAGTATAAGAACATTGTGAAATCAAGGTTTGTTGCAACATCCTCTCACAAATGGGCACATTCAGCATGTGTTACCATTCAACATCAATAGACACTACTATTTTTCAAACTCCTAGCTAATGTTATTGAGGACTCCTTGGTATTGATCAATTGAGGCCTATATTTCTAGAATTTGATGACTTAGCTCAGAACAATGACTCTCATGAAGAACATCTAGTTTAGGGAGCTCCTCAACGCATGGTCTACATTAAGGATGGAAGCATGGTAACGAAGACAAACAAAGCTCTGAAGATACAGGAATGGTTGCTGGACAGTTGGGTCTCTATATGTAAATTTTGTCCTTGGTTAAGAGGGTTTGTCCTAGCTGATCAAAATATTCTTATAAACTATTATACGTGATTATTTAATATAATTTTTTATAGGTAGCTTATGCATGCAAAGGGCACACTTTTGTTAGCAAACTGAAGGATTTGACAGTGATTTAGACATGGGAATGTATTTACTTCGAGAAGCTAACATAAAGCTTCAAATGAGCAACATTTTTACGCATTAACATACAGTATTCACAATGTCAGAAGTGAGGAAAACCATTAGCTTGTAGTATTTAAACTTAGCTACCAGAAGTCCTAACATATATTAGTAGTTCTCGGGTTACCATATACAAAATTACTGAATATCTGAATACTGAATATACAAAAGTACTGAATATCTCAATACAGGATGCTATACTTTTGTAAGTCAATATATAGGTTAAACTTCTCTATCTTCGATGCTATGTGATAGCATGAAAAGTCAAGCAAATAATTCAACGATTTCGATCTTACTTTATACATAAAAGAAACATATAATTACTCTTTCTCAATGGTGAAGTTACAAAACATATAATACAATCTATCTCTCTCTCTCTCAAAAAAAAAAAAAAAAACTTGTCTATTTTTCTTTTACAGATTTCCACATTCCCACATGATTGTATAATATTAGTTTGTAAATTCCATTCTTTCTGCAGAAATTACTATCGGCCCAATGGGCATTCAATTAGCCAATGGTCATAATCTCTGCTAAAATTACTGGTTATCGCCAATACAACTATTTTATGGTAAGAAGCAAATAATGGCTGCGAGAAGTGGCTCTACACCTTTTTCAGTTACGTTGCAATGAAGGAATGAAATAGGAATTGTCTAATTCAGCATCTAACACAACATACATTCAGTATTCATGTTTTTATTACGACTGAGCAATCAACTTTAATACTTATAAATTATTATACACACAAACTTCTAGGAAAGAAGTTACTGAACAATACTTGCCTTGATCGAATTGTAGAGGTATCTGAATTAGCGGGATAAACGGGATTCCAACTACTTGTGAGTCCTAGCTTTTGTGTCTCACATTTCTAACAACAACTATTGCCAATATATCTACAAATCTTATTGCCAACAACAAAACAATTAAGCTTTTATAATAGGCAAGTGAACTTAATATAAGCAATATTATACCATGACAATAAAAACTTAAGAGAATACTCTATATTATAACCCATCCTTTGGTATATGATTGCAAGAAACATCATTCACTGTTAAAAATTCTACTGGAAAAAAACCATTCCTCTCACAATTTAAGAATTCTATTGAAAGATTAAATTGAAAAGAAAATTTGGGCCAAACATATCTAAAACATTTGCAAAAACATATTACTAACCCAGAATTAATTTGGTAAACAAATTTCTTCTTGTACAACAAATTTCCAGCCAAACATATGCAAAACTCAAATTTGTCTAAAATGATCGTAAACCCTTTCTTTTATTCACTGTCGTACTCTATTTGCCTTATATACTATTTTGTCCTAGAAACCCAAACTGCGATTAGTTGTTTTCCGAAACCTGAACTTCTTCTTTTGCGACTAAACTTGTCACATTCTTTTCTATTAACAAATTTCATGTAAAGTTTTTATAAATTGGATGATATTTTCAAATGCATATATCTATTTGATAAGTCCAAAAGAGTGGAATATAAAGTAGATTTACCTTATGGATCTGCAAATCATTCATTTTTAAAGCTCTTCATTAGGACAACATAAACATGTATAATCTCAAACCAAGCTCTAAGTCCTTTCATTTGTGGCATCCATTTCCTTGCAGCAATCAAAATGTAATGCTTCAATAAGGATAGTGGAACATGTTCTACCTGTAAACATGACAAACACATGGAAATACTTAAGGTAAGTCAATTCCTTTATAATTCTCACTCATAGTTGTCTGGAAAAATTGATAAATGAAACCTATGGCATATGAAAGTAATGCAAGAATGAAGCGGAACACATAGTAAGATAAGATGTTAGATTGGATCATTGAAATGAGGCCTACAGATGGGAATAATAAACCTTTCTGATGCCAAGAAACCAATTAAATTACTCCTAATTATATTCGATAAAAATTTAATACCCAATAGAGCTAATCAGTGTACGTGCAGTAACAAATATATCCAATTGTTCTTAACTCCATGCCAGAGCAGTATCTAATAGATTTAGGAGTGACTCTATACACTCTAGTAGTCCTACTCTGTTGTTGAGATTCCAAAGAGGAACACTATGGGATGTGCTTGACCCTAGGTGTTAGCTATTCTTCCGTGTGTTTTTTCCTTACTGGACTTGTAATCTTTAGAACTTTTAAGTGGTTCTCAACATGAAAAAATGAAGCAAGTTATGGGAATGTGGCACTTGAAATGGTTGCTTGATAGAAGTAGAGCAAATTGGAAGACTGTATTCTGTCTTATACTACTCACATGTCATTTTGGATGACACCTTCCTCCCCTTTGAAATCACATTGTTACTCCTACTACCCATTAAAAAGTTAACACCTTTCTATTGGAAGAGGTTTTTTTGTTTGAAGGGCATTTCACATTACCGCCTTTCCTAAATGCCCTCCCATTGGGATTTCTCTAAGAGCTGGCTGAATAAGGCAGGAGATGGCAGCTGAAATTTTATGCAATACACACAATCACGATACATTAATGTTGCTTACAATAAGCAAAATTCAAATTTATTTGATATAAGCTTACATATCCATATGTTGAAACCTCTGCTCTATAGAAACCAATCTGCACTGGTGGGTTTCATTCTATTCTCATTCATATTTTTTTTGTCTTATTACTCCCTATACTCACTCTGCTACTAATTATCGCTGCCATCCAGATGACAATAAGGTTCTTGTTTAAATAAAACCATATCCCCACCTGGATGGGTAGCTAACACTGACTACTGCAACTGGTATGCTACTATGCTATCGACTGCGACTATATAAGTTGATTATACACATTTACTATAGAAGTTATAACATGTTAGTGTATTTATCATAAAGCAAATTGCTGATCCAATTTGAACCTGTAGATTAATTCAACCAAATAAAAATCACTACATTGTTGGCCTAACCAATTGCGAGCGTATTACATTGTATTGCTGCGGGTTGTGGCACAAAGTCATATTTACGAAACCAAGGCATGGGAAAATTTGATTAGGCCAACAAACTCACAGACTAATTTTACAACAGATTAAATTTTTCGTTCAAATATCCTGATATGCTAAACCTTTGCATTTCAGTGATGAATTGAAGAAATATTTGAACGAAACCTACGACATCTTAAATTTGGATCAAAATCATGGCTTGGGTTGATCTTAGATATAGCTTTCGTGCTCTGCACAATTAAAAAGGACTTCAATAGTTATACAACTATAGAAATTTCCTTCTTAACTAAGTTACTTGACTTTCAAAAATGTAGGAATGATTGTTAAATGCTAAATAGGCGGTCCAAGGCTATGTCGACTTAGGAATGATTGTTTAAAACTGAAGAAGTGAAGTTGGTGTTGTTGAAGTAGTTGTTCTATTAATCATAAATATGTGTATTTTAGAAAATAACATTGAAGCAGTAGATAAACAAAAAAGCCAGAGTGTCATAAGAGAAATAGAGATTATTGTAAACTACTTTAATTAAGAGACTTAGTCACTTGGATTAGATTCAGTAGATACTTTGCAGTGACAATAATTTCATTGATATAGAGTAATTAGAGTATTTGTTTGATTATTTATAATAAAACCTTTTTGTAAAGTATTTATTTCGTGTAATAGCATTAAAAAATGATTACTTTGGAATTTGGATTTTATAGGTGTTGTACTTTTATAGTATACATATACACACAAATAGGCTAAAAATAACAATTACAACTTGACATCTTGATTAAGAACTAACATTATAAATTCTATTACAGACTCATGCACTTCATTTGGCAGATAATCAATAAGACCCCATACCTGCTCTGCTGGTTATAGCAGGAGTGGCACAAATGATTGCAAACTTGTTCTAACATGTGAACTGGTACACTTGAACATGATGATAGAATATGAATTAAACCCTGCAGTGGGAAATTGTCTTATTAGAATATAACAGGCAAAGAATAAATGTGTGACCACCTCCTAAAATATGAATAGAATCTAAAAGATAGAAAACTGGATGATAAAAATATTCATAAAACTTTAACAGGTTGAAAAAAATAATATGATAGAATAAAAAATCTAACAAAGTGAAAGCGAGCAGAGGATGAGATAAAAAAAAAATATAGCAGTGAATGATTAAATTTATTAGATTCGGTTTCATTTAGGAAATCTCAGATTTATTGGATGAAAGGCTCTTCCTCGAACTATAGGCTGGTTTGGGACAATGGCAAGAATAAAATAGGTTTCACTACTGGAGGGACAACAGGACAAAAAAATAGCTATTTAACTAAATCCTCAGTTGGAACTTTTAAAGTTGATATATAAGAATATTTTTTGATATATAAGAAAACTACACCAGGTTCTCTGGGGCTTTCAAATGTACTTTCAAATGGACTTGGTTGAGAACTTCTTAACTGGAATATAAAATATTATTAGAATCAAAGAATCCTGTCTCAACAAAATGTACATTACAAATGAAAAAAAAAAGAACTGATTTCTAGTTGTTCCAAAAATCCTAAGTGTTTATGCAAGAACTAAATTAAACAAACAAACTCAAAGTGATATTGAACTAAACAAACAAATTCAAAGTGATATTTATTGGTGCTGGACTCACACTTTTTTTGAGATGATGCTAACACATGCCTTTTTTTTTTTTTATAAGAATGAAAGAATAGGTGAGCTCAATCTCAAAGACCTTAATGGATGCACAATTGCTCATAGAAGTTAGATATTGATTGAATTGGTTCCGGACTCGCACTTTGTAATCATACTTATGACCTTACCATGTCTTTTAGATTAAAACTTTGATGACCCTACTGTCAAACAACAAAAGTTTGATTTGAAATTCTCTCAAAGCCTTATTTTGTCTTCTATAGTCTACATTAATATGTCAATTGCACTGATTAATTATATAAATCAACAATCATCCTTTAAGTGAACAGGTCACTTAAACCTGGGATAGTGGGATGTGGAAAAAAATTTCAATGTTTTCTCTCAAGTCTCAACCTATTGTAATTAAGGAGAGCGAATAGTTGATCGGAGAGTTGAGGAAGAGAGAGGTTAATTACTAAATCTAGGTAAATCGAGAAAATCTTAGCCATCGCACACTACTCAACTTGTCCCAACAAAAATAAGCAGTAAGCGAAGAAATTCGGCAATCAAAAACAAATTTTGGAAATATCTAATCTCCACTGACCAAAGTCCATGAAATATTCTTGAATATGTTTTTGGTTTAATTCTATTACAGAACCAAACTCTATTATAGAACCATGGATTTTAATTTGTACCTTTTCTACTGGTTAATTCAGGAAAAATCGAATCACACCATATATTCTATATCATATAACATTAGTACTGTGAAGTTCGGATTGTACTTACAGTTGAATTGGTTGATATTAAGAGTGTTTTTTGTGACCAATCGATTGGTGAAGAATTTGAAGAAAGAGAGAGACGATCTATAGATGGACTCGACGTTTGTGATGAATTATAGGTTTTAAGAGACGGAGTTTTTTTTAGGATGATGATGAGAAGATTAAGAAGGCCCTTAGTTTTTAGTTTTTAGTCAGGAAGATGATGAAGAATTGAAGATCTAGGTTTTTTAGTCTGAGTCGTCCTAGTCACACTAATTATTAATCATAGTCACATTATTTAATCCTAATCACACTAAATATTAATCCTAGTCACACTATTTAATCCTAGTCATACTAAATATTAGTCCTAGTCAAATTATGCACCCTTTGTAGATTATAATTTAGATAATCCTATGGTTCTAATCACATTTTTGCCCACGGTTGGAAACTGTACCTAAATTCTCAAAAATCTTAAAAATTGGGCCAGACTTTTGCCACGGATAAAACCAGGCCTACCACGGACCCGAACCGTGGCTAATTTTGCCACTAACCCGGACCGTGGCAAAGGAAATCGTTGGTCCGTGGCCTAAATCAGATTTTCTTGTAGTGATATAACTTTGCTTGACTTCATCGACTTACTTTCGGGTGTGAAAAAAACAGTGTCCGTCTGTTCACTCTTTTGTTCGTCCCGATTCTCTTCTATCTTTTTCTTCTAATCTCCTCTCTATGTGATCTCTCTCGCACTTCTCATCGCAGATTCCTCTTCTAAAGTCGGCCCCCCCACCGTCTCAAGGTTCTATATTAGACTAAATTAACGTATCATCCTTTTGATTTAAGACCAATATTTTTTGAATTAAAATAATACACAAACTTTTAATGTACAGTGTGCAATCCTTAGATCATAAATTCATAATATCTATATTATAACCGACACTTATAAAACTTGGTAAAGAGACAAAAGATGGTCAAGATTTGCACAGAAGATTCTAGAGATTGGGATTTAATGAGATTCTAAAGATTGGGTTATTTAACCCATGCAATACACGGGTGTTATTTTATATGTAAGTTTTACATGTTATAATTTGATTTTGATTTTGATTTTGATTTTGGCTATTGAAATTGATTGAAAGTAGAATTTTATTACGTATATGTATATTTATTTTCTAATTCCTCCATAAAATTATTGTTGTCCTGATTTAAAGGTTTTATTTTTAAGTTTTAGATCAAATTAATTTAAATTGTATTATCATTTTTTGTGTAGTCATCGAAGATGTAATGTGAAATAATAATAATAATAATAATAATAATAAATTACTATCATTTTATAATATTTTTTGAGGATTTATTTATTTACTGTATTTGTTTACCTATATAATTTTCTTAACAATTTAAATAATATAAATTGTTGTTTTTAATTTGGAGTGTAAATTATATCTCCAAGCTCCCAATCCAAATTCTTGACATTATTTTGCTTATGTTATTATATTTTTATTTTTTTTTAACAAAAGATTTAGTTTTAACTTTTGACAAAATACCAATATTTTGGATAAGATGTTCAATTGATTTGGTTTGTAAATATATTAATTTAACCAAGTTATAGTGTTTACTTCTTTTGATTTTTGAACATATTTTGGATAAATTTTGGTTATGTGATTTTAATAAATAATCTTTTAATTTTGGTTTAACAAATTTCTATTCAATTAAAACATCAGTTTTTTCATATGGATCAACTTTTGATGTTTTCAAATTAGTGTTTATTTTATATTGGTTAACTTTAAATATTTAATTTGGAGTGAAATTACTTAAATAGACTTACTAATTACTATTGTGTAAAAGTTCTAAACTTTCAAATCAAATTTTAATCAAACTCTCTTCAATTAGAGCATCACAATTTTTTGGCGTTTATTATCATTGGACTATATGAGCTTTATACAATTAATTAATATTTCGGGTAGGGCCCAACCCGGTCTCAAGGAGTCCACATACGCTATGTGATCTTGAGCCACTGGATGGTCCACGGTCAGTAGGTGGAGCCCCGGTTACTGTATAAGAAGTTGAACAGTGGGCTCCCATACATCCGTCCGTCAGGCCCGCCTTAATCAAGTAAGCCATCTTTATACAATTAATTAATTATATCTCCAAGCTCACAATCCAAATTCTTGATATTATTTTGCTTATGTTACTATATTTTTACTTTTTTTAACAAAAGATTTCAAGTTTCAATTTGAAAATCATGTCTTCACCAATGGTAGATGTTGATTGATTACTTAGCTAACTGAGATTGATTTTGAATTTAGTGTCTACAAATTTTACTATGACTATTAGTAGTGCCTTATAGTGAATTATACTAATTAACTATTACAACATGACCCTGGATTAAGCAAAAAACCAGCACCGTCAGACACAACCCCTCTTATATTTGCAACTACGAGAGATCACACGTCTGTAGTTGAAGAAATTGCTATGGAAAGATTCTGGCTTGCTAGAGATTGGTCAAGATTTGCACAGGAGATTATAGAGATTGGGTTTTAATGAGATTTAGAAATAAGTGGTCACGATTAATCATATCATAACAAATTAAAAAGCCCTATTCCATTGTCTTCTCCCTTTTCTCTCTACACGAATCTTTGCTTCAACCAAACCTTAATTCCTTTCAACGATATCTATTTTTCAATAACTCGAATCTAAAGTACGAATCTATTCTTCAATCTCAGATATCTATTCTTCCATTAACCTAGGACTCTAGAAAATCTTTCTCTCTCTCTAATAAATCAATCTCTGCTCTGATCTCTCTTTGCTCATTTCTAAAAGGTTTCTCGAATCCGTCTTCTTCAATTTGTTAAAGGTAATAACTTTTCTCGAATTTGTCTTCTTCAATTTGTTATGCTACTTGAGTAGCACAATTTCTTCTTCAACTCACTCTTACAATCGATACATACAATCTTCCCCAATATCTCTTCAACTCTCTATCTCTTCTGTTTAATCGGTGAGTAATTTTCAGTTTTGTAATTGTTTAAAGTATAGACAATCTCCCATTGAAATTTGTGGTTTTAGAATTTAGGTTGAAATTTATGTTTTTCAATCTTCAATTGTTGTTTGACTGGTTTTAGGTAAATATTATTATGATATTGTTTTTCAATCTCCAATTCTTATTTTCTCTGCACTTATATTAATGTTTTTTACACTGATGATTTGATATGATAAGACATAAGAGTTTACATCAACAGGAACTGAAAGTAGTCTAAATCTATAAAAAGGCCTTGAATTGCTATCTACCAATACATTAAATTAAATTCTGCAAAGAAGAATTTTGTGGGGATACCCAACTCTTTCACTACTTATCATAGTCATCTCATGATCATTGTCTTTTTCCTTAATAAGAATATCACATAGTGGAGAAAAACATATACAACGCACTTTCAACAAAAAAGAAAAATATCGATTTTAGGCAATGTCGTCATACGAGCCGCACAACATAGAGGGATTAACAGGTTGATGCTTTATCCTGGCACGACATCCGTTTTTGTATATAATACTTTTTACCATGCAATAACACCATAACCTGTTGAATATAAGCATTGTTCTGCTGGTATATCCAAATTCATTGGTACTGAATTATACTCATGACTCGAGGTATCCTACAACTATACTAATTAAGGTAAGGCACTGCTAATAGTCATAGTAAATTCAATAGATAGCCCCTTAAACTTGTAGACACTAAATTATACAATTAATTAATATTTTGGGTAGGGCCCAACCCGGTCTCAAGGAGTCCACATACGCTATGTGGATCTTGAGCCACTGGATGGTCCACGATCAGTAGGTGGAGCCCCGGTTACTGTATAAGAAGTTGAACAATGGGCTCTCATACATCTGTCCGTCAGGCCCGCCTTAATCAAGTAAGCCAGCTTTATACAATTAATTAATTATATCTCCAAGCTCACAATCCAAATTCTTGACATTATTTTGCTTATGTTACTATATTTTTACTTTTTTTAACAAAAGATTTCAAGTTTCAGTTTGAAAATCATGTCTTCACCAATAGTAAATGTTGATTGATTACTTAGCTAACTGAGATTGATTTTGAATTTAGTGTCTACAAATTTTACTTTGTTGTTTATACAATTTAATCAAAGAACGCCTCCATTTTACTATCACTTTACTATAAGTCCCATAATTACCGACCGTTTGGCTTGATTACTATCATTTTGTTCCTTAATTAAACATTATATTTCAGCGTATGTAGCAAGTGGTGGGTGGTACTGACGTACTGTCAAATAAATCCAAGGAATTGTGTGGCATTGTTCTGAAAGTTCATAGGATTAGAAAATATACCGGTTTAAGGGATGCATACTAAATTATGACAGAATGATTGTATCCTTCAAGATGATTGGGTGGTAAAAGTATATTCTACAGATAGATCTGATATAGAAATAATACTGTAGAGCAAATTGTGTTGTAGGGAAGAACGAATGATTGGACGGGCATGACGTAAATAGTTTACTGAAGTTGGTTTACGGTTGTTATTTTCCTTTGTATTTTGCAGTCATTGGGTCATACCTGATGGTGCGTCAGTCATGTTGACCAAGAACTGCATCATGCTTTGATGAGATTAATGTTATATGTACGTTGATGAGATTAACGTGGATCAACTTTTAATGTTTACAAATTAGTGTTTATCTTATATTGGTTAACTTTAAATATTTAATTTGGAGTGAAATTACTTAAATAGACTTACTAATTAACTATTGCGTAAAAGTTCTAAAATGACCTTTCAATTCTAAATTTTAATCAAATTCTTTTCAATTAGAGCATCAATATTTCTATAATTTAGAGAGAGAATATTTTCTTAAAAGCATGCCTAGCTTTAATAGAAAGTATAGATTCTATCATACAACTCTATCTGTCTCATATACGTCTCTCCCTGTTATCAATCAGTGCTAGCTTATCATCAAACCTTTATCACCTCTCTACTCTCATATTTTCATCAATGAACACTTTGTTTTTTTTCTCTTTTTCAACAAAGAAAAATTTGAAATTCAAGTTTGTTTGTGTCTAATTTTATTTTTATTTTCAGTATCTATAGCCGCAAAGTCAATTATACAAATAAAACATACAACCCATCCTTAAAGTGGACTATATGAGCTTTATACAATTAATTAATATTTCTATTTTTAATTTAATATTTGACTAATGATTCTATTAGTGATTTCAACCTAATACTATCATTGTTGCTTTCATGTCACTGCTTCAAATTTTATTTATAAGTGAATAGTTTTAATTTCATCTATACATTTCCAGAAAAATCAAAATTTTCGCAAACAACAAATTTTGTTTTATGGATATAATGGTGTGTTGAGGTGATAGCAAGGACTATCGCTAATGTAAGTACTTACTTTTCAACAATATTTTTTGTGTTGAATTGCTAGAAATTCAAGGACCAAACTATTGTGGAACTGGATGTTTTCATCGAAGAAAAGCTACTATGGATTATCACCTAACAAAGCCAAGTTTTAATTTAAAAATCATGTCTTCACCAATGGTAAATGTTGATTGATTACTTAGATATATTTTTTCCTTATATGCAAATAGTTGAATGAATGTCGTAACTTCTTTGTTGCAACCACACAAAATCAGGAAGTAATAAAACCGATATTTAGGAATTCAAAGGAGCTTATGAGATCAGCAGAACAACTATTCTGAATGATAAATGAACCATCAGATTCACCAAGCAATCTTTAAAGCTCTTTGAAAGCGGCCTTGGAATTAAATTTCTGACTATAGCTATGAATCTGATAAACAATAAAGCACAAAGGTCAGCCAGTTCACTTTTGCCCATAGTATAAATAGTCTTTCACAACCTCTACAAAGTTTTATCAGAATATGATTAATTGAATACTTTCAGTGCCACAGGTTGGTTGGGTCTGCATGCAAAGACGTTCTTATAGGATAAATAATTCATGCAAAGGGTTGGTTGACAAATTTGTGTACGCCAGACACATGTCCATTCTTAGGTTGTGCGATGTCTGCAAGGCCTATCATTAATATTCAAACTGGCCTTCTGGAAAAAAAATTCATCAGAAAATATACAATTTTCGTCAGCGTGTTTGGTGATCTGTGGTTCAGGCAATGTTTGGTTACACTTAAATTTGTATGTTGGGCTTTGGATACATTCATGAATTAATCTATTGCATCTTACCAGCCTATTTTATCCCCAACAACACATAATTTTTGCCCAAGGTTAATTGTGCATGATAACTTTTATTGAACTAATTTTAGGGCAAATATGTGTACATTTAATAAGCAAGAATTTCACATGAACATTGTATCTAATTAAAGGCTTCACTGGTTGTTCATCTTATTTGCACAATTATTAGTTTCAATTTTCTAAATTTATTATTTTCTAAGAGACATTAAATTATTTTTTAGTTAACTGAGATTGATTTTGAAATTAGTGTCTACAAATTTTACTTTGTTGTTTATACAGTTTAATCAAAGAACACCTCTATTTTACTATCACTTTACTATAAGTTCCAGAATTACCGGACATTTGGCTTGATTACTATCATTTTGTTCCTTAATTAAACATTATATTTTAGCGTATGTAGCAAGGGGTGGGTGGTACTGACGTACTGTCAAAGAAATCCAAGAAATTGTGTGGCATTGTTCTGAAAGTTCATAGGATCAGAAAATATACCGGTTTAAGGGATGCATACTAAATTATGACAGAATGATTGTATCCTTCAAGATGATTGGGTGGTAAAAGTATATTCTACAGATAGATCTGATATAGAAATAATACTGTAGGGCAAATTGTGTTGTAGGGAAGAACGAATGATTGGACGGGCATGACGTAAACAGTTTACTGAAGTTGGTTTACGGTTGTTATTTTCCTTTGTATTTTGCAGTCATTGGGTCATATCTGATGGTGCTTCAGTCATGCTGACCAAGAACTGCATCATGGTTTGATGAGATTAATGTTATACGTACCATCAGTGTAAAGTTGAGACTGATGACAATTATAGATAGGTGCTTCTGAGTTTGTAGATATATGATTATGCTCCTTAATATAAGTGACAGTAAACATCTTTAGCACAAAATTTGTAAGAGTAAAGTTAAATCCGTGCTTTATGGGTTTATGCTACAATGGTATTATGATGATTCAGAAGAAGCCTAAATATAGACAAAGTAGCAGTCTAAGACTATATGTGTTGAATGCATACATGTACAACAATAGATAAACCAAAAGAATAACCTAACCGAGCAACCAAATCAAGTAGGTACTAAATATCTCGCACGTAGTGGAAATTATGATGGAGATTTGGAATAACAGAAACATGGCATTAGAACCTTGAATTCAACTTCGTCAGAATGACGAATACCAATTTTAATTTTGTTGTGCAATGTGAAGATAGTTTATGGGAAACTCAACCATTTCAGTTAGGCTTCTAGGCATGCTTTAGGAAATTACAGAAGGCGGGACTGAAAAATATACAGGGAATCCAACAGGGTGGTTGAAACCTTGCAAAGAATGATATCCATGAACCTCTTCTTATTCGAACTTTTAGATCATTAAACCACGATATAAGGACTATTCTATCGTACAATGTGATGAGGGTTGCTTGACCAAGTTGATCAACCTTCATATATGGAATATGACATGAGGACTATTCTATCAAACAATTGTACACGCCATACTTGGAGGCATATTTTTCAGATTTTCCAAAGAAGATAACACCTACACATTCCTTCATTAATTATGGCATAGGAAATGACCTTCAAAAATGCATCTAGGAAATGGAATGACTATGCAAACATCACAATAAGACGTTGCAAATGGTGTAAAGGTAGGTTCATCATCAAAAGAAGGTGATCCACATATATCTTATGCTATGGTTTAGGGTCAAATGCTCAACTCAGGGGTTTTCTTGACAAAAAATGGTCTAACAACTATTTTCAAGAAAAAATGAAATATGTGAAACTAATAGAAAAGATTCGTGCAGCTGCAATTGAAAATATCAATTCAGAAAACAGAAGCCACGAAGATGAAGCTATGGAAATTTAATATATTTTTTTATTTTATTTTTGTTAAATTTATCTGTCTACAACAAATAATAGTATAGGATTTATTTTTCAGTAACAAAAAGGTTTAATTATCTCTATGATTTACATATAGAGGACTTTGCAAATTATATTAGAGCAATCACAATTTTTTGGCATTTATTATCATTGAGTTACTCAATACAAGTATAAAAATAAATTCAAATTAACTATTTTAATCAATTTAACTATCAATTATCTAGTTTAATCATTTAGATTTTAGATTTATGTTCAAATATAAAAATTAGTAATTTAAATATAATTAAAAATAAGCGTCCCAAGGGGACGGGTCATACTTAGTACCAATAGAAGATACAATGAATAATGATACATCAAGCAATGCAAAAATTAGTACATTGACGGTGGGGGTGGTATATTAGGAGTAGGAGCATCCATATAATAAGTGCTCTCGCTGGCAGCAGGTGACGTGGATGAAAATCGTGTCTTACGCGTTAGACCATCTTCATCAATATCAAGAACTATATACAAAAAGAAAAAAAAAATAGAAAGAAATCAAGAAGAAATTCACAAAGCAAGCTATAAAGATTGTATTGATTATATACTAGCTATAGAATGTAGCTGGAAATATTGTTACAACTTAGAACCTATAAGATCGACCTGAATTGGTGTTCTGGAGGAAGCCAAAGAGAAGGAAGATGGTGATAAAAATTGCTATCAGTAGTCTTGAGGTAGATCTCATTGTTGCAGGCTGGAAGGTCAATCTTGGTTTCTTGAGTTTATTGAATGAAATGGTAAGAAAGATTAGTGAATATATAGCATTTTGAATTTACGTTAGTGTTAGCTGTATGTGTTAATTAAGTCAACTGCAAGATGGTTAGAAATTGAGCTTGTTTCTACATAAATAGTACAATAGTGAAATGTTAAATCACTATTCCTGAAGATTTTGCTAATTGCTTAAGTTTAATATAGGCACCCAGGAAAAAAAAAGTTTAATATAGGCATGATAGTCAAATGATCAGAATATGTGAAGCGACGACCTGCATGTTATGTTCACTTGAAATATCAACTGAGGATTAGTAGAAATTAGCATTTTGATTTTATAATGTGTCATACTGCCGTGGACTCGCGGTGCATTTGCTATGTCAACTGTGATACAACCTTGTAGTCCTGTACCCTGCTTAGAATTTTCAGCAAGCAGAAATTCAGGAGCTGCTTGGTATTCTTGCAATTTCAGTAAACATTTTATTGTTATACTAGTAACCACTAAACTTCTGCAAAATTTGCAGGATACCAAGCCGAGCTTCAAGTATTCGACTAACATAGACCTAGTTGAGTGAGTTGTACATAGTTAGCAAACCATTTCTTTTTTACTTGGCGTAAAATTTCTTCAAATTGCAAATGCATTTTTCAGATTTTCTGCCCCGAATGAGCTGAAATCATGTAACTAATGATCGAGAATGGTGGACTACTTTAAATTAAATCTCAATAGTACTGATAAAATTTTATATGGCAGAAAAACAACATACATCAGAGAGTATTCCAGCAATTTTACCACATTCCGTAAACAACATAAATTGTATGATGAGTAAACTTAATTAAGCAACAGCCTTGCACCTAGAAAAATTATTTTACAATCTAACTCCTCCTTAGGCGATAGTTTAGTCTCTAAACAGTAGTGGTGGTGGAGGAGAGAAAAACCTCCCTGTATTAGCTGAAGGTGTTGGAGGGGCCAAGCCTTTCCTTGATCCCTTTACTCCTTGTCCTGCAGTCTTGTAGTTCCTGGTATCTGCAAAGACTATATATGTATATAGCACAAAATAAATGTCACCTATAAGATCTTTTGTGAATTATGTTTTTGTGAAAAGAATATTGGCACACTTTAATTATAAGTACCTGAACTGGTGGTTTCGCCGTGGAAACCAACAAGGAGGAGGAAGGTGATGAAGAATACTAGTATTGACCTTGATGATTCCATTGTTTCAGAATTATTACTTGAGATAAATAAAGGGTTCGGTACTGTTGCCTGTTGGGTCGACTTATATAGATAAATAAACATGGTTAGAAGTATAGTTTATAAAGAGCATCATGATTATATAACACTGTTAGGTTCTTCAGCAATATTATTTGAAAATATAATTCAAGTCAATTATGATGGCTTGTTTATGATTTCTACTTAAAAATTTGTGTTTACACATATGGCAAGTCTATGATTTCTAATATGAAAACTTGACATGTTAAAAGTGTACAACTGAAGAAGACAAACTTATTAGTATAGTTTAGTATCAAGGTGCTGGTAGATCTGAAGGTATATTACTGGTAGACAGAGACATTCATTTGAGAAAAATGGTAGTCAAAGTACACTAATATGAATGTATAACTGTCACAAATTACTGGCAAGAAAAAAAAAATATAACTGTCACAAATTACAACTACATGAACCATAGACTTTCTCAGTTTTGCGGTGGTGGAGGTGGTGTTGCGGGTGGAGGAGGAATTATAGGTGCAGGGGCTTTTTTAATATTTCCAGAAGGTGGAGGTGGAGCAAAGCGCCTTCTCCTTGGGTGTGGGATAAAGCCTCCTAGCGATCGACCCCTAAACACATTTCCAACCATAATTTGGGTTTGTTCAACATTGTCATGCCTATCTGCATAAACTATATATAAAAGAAAATTAATATGGTTTAAAATATAGTTTATCAAACAATGAATTGAAATTATGTAAAGATACCTGTGTTTATGGTTTTTGGATTAAAACCAATGAGGATGATGAATAATGCTACTAGTGCTATTTTGAATGATTCCATTAATGTTACAACTTACAAGTTAAACTTACGTGAAGGATACGATTGATTCAGTGAGTTTATTTATAAGTACATTTCTTCAAAATTCAAGTGGACAAACACTTGAAATATATGGTTCACATTCACTATTAACTGTGAATCTGTGACTTCTTTTAGTTGGAATAACTGGCAAAAACATTTGTCAAACTAAGTCGACAATAAATCAAATCAAACACCACAACCACAAAAAAAAATGTACCATCACGGAAGAAAAAACTCGTATTAAAGCAAATCAACGCAAGACTTGACTAATTCCGTGATCATTTTTCTCTTATGGGACATACAGAAGTCAGGGTCAATAGTTGATGATGTGAGGAGAATTGTTTCCTTTATCTATGTGGGCAAGCCCTTAACGCGGGTATGGTCGTATGGATGACTTGTATTTGTATGACCTTTTTTTTCCTAATACTGTAATAGTATTTATTTTTTAGATTGTAGGGATAATTATTTTTCGCATTCCATATTTGGTTAGGTTTGCCTGTGGATCAAACAGTATGTGTGGTCCAGTCATTTCCGAAAGGATTGTAGTTAAGTGTATCGAGTATTGACCATCCTTGTATTTGGTTTAAAAGCAAGTGCCTACTAATCAATTAGGTTGATATACGTCTAGGCGATGTGGGGAAAATGTCGAACAAGAGATGGGAGAAAATACTGTACGACTATTACAGACTAAGGTCTGAGGAAATTTGTTAGGGGTTTATAGCACTTTGTATCTTCTATACTACTATTATAAACTTGAATAAAATTCAGGGGTAAGTCCCGGTTAATGAGAATTGAGCTATAGAATTTTGTCACCTAATTCTGACTAAAATACCTTTTTAATCATGGTTTTTTGATAAATTTATATAATACCCTTTAAATATTTAATTTATGGGCTGAATTTTTATTAAGAAAATAATTAAATTAACAAAATATAATGAGAATCTTAAGAAATAATTATTTCATAAGATTTAATAAATTAATGTAATTTGTAATATTTAATAAAATTAATAACTTAAAACTCGAATGGTAATCAGACACGGATAAATTAAAATTAACCGGTGCGTAAACGGCACTTGTATGTATATGTAAGTTAAGTCGTTTGAATAAAACTACCAGGATGTGTATAGAACCTGCAGAGCATGTACTGCAGCAAATCCTGCTCTGTAAAGCTTACTGTTTGCAATAAGGCCTCAAGAAAATTCTTCTCTAGAACTGGTTTGTGAAACTTTCATTCAACTGAAATGTGTTTCCAACCATAGATGATACATAGTCTTGAAAACAAAACAAATACAAATTAAAGTACAGTAGGGTGCAATCAAGTAGCACCAATTGCACATTCCATTACGAAATCACTCATCATGGTGTAGGAACAGAAGGTGGTGCCGGTGGGGGGAGCAGAAGAATTGGTGGCGTTTCACCCACTCCTTTTTTCAGATTAGCAGTAGGTGCTGGAGTAAAAAATCCTCTCCTTATTCTGCCAATCAAAACAGTTCCAGACGTAAAATGATCATGTTTAGTGTTTTTGTAGTTCTCCACACCTGCAAAATTTATAAGTGGTACGTGCAACATTTTTATTTGATCGATAATTTTTCCGAAGAAAATAGTTTGAAATATAATTAAAGGGTACCTGCATTGGCAGCTATGTTGCTGAAACCGATAAGCAGGATGAAGACTGCTGCTACTGCTATAGAGAAGGAACCCATTGCTACAGCTTTAGTTGAAGGCTGAATTGGAATAGGGTACTAGTGTACTGTATATATAATATGTATTCAGTTTTTTGAATTATTGATTATGGTATAAATGCATTCTCGACCATACTTTCATGAAAATATTAAAGTCAATAGACCCTGTGTGACCTTACATATATAGTCGTCGGCATAATTGTCAAAAATATCAGACTGAATGATTTTGCAGAAATTCAAATCAAACTAGACCACACAATAATGTACATATAGAATGAAATAAGGTACCATCAAAATTGGTTCACTTGGCCTATATGGTTTAATTTCTAGAAGACTAATTAATGCCGCACTGATTAGAGGTTATCCAAAGCCTCTTGGTTGGGCCTGACTAGCTTTGTGGGATGCTGCTGCCGGAAGTTACTATGCTTCTGTGCCTGATGTTTTATCAGTTCTATATAGGTAATGTGTAGTTTACGATAGGGTCATAGGGAGTTGCCCTTTATGTTCCCACACACTCACCACTTGGTTCCAAACCATGGAGGTGAGAGGTAGCTTCAGAGAGTAAAACCTGCTCAAACTGCGCTTGTAAGTATAAGTGTAGCCATCTTAACATTAAAATATGTAATGGGGAGTGCAACTACCAAAGGAAGGATATCTTAAACGGCCAGTTTGGATCCGGCATTGCGCAGTTTGCCACACTAATGTAGGCATTGGTACCAGAACGTACACCAGATCAACAAATTTAGCCAATTCAACCAAACCAATCGAACTGTACAAACATGAAACACCCTTTTTTATGAAGAAACATGAAACACCTAAGTGGTTAATTTGTGTCATTTCTTATGTGATTGATCTGAAGGGGTTAAAGCCACTTGTGGGAACCATCAATAGTTGGTGGTTCAATAATGCTTACAATTTACACGGGGGAACAGGTACATATACTGCATTGTAGTAGGTCTGAATTTTCCTATAAAATGCTTGGAAGGTTTACTCTTTGGGGTGTGGAGGAGCTACAGACAAACACCCTATATTGAATAAGCTCAGTATATATCCTGTTTGCATAATGCAATTCTTGGAAGAAATTATGCTAGTGAACAACATTATCATACTTGCTGAAACTGATTGGATGCAATATGGTATCAGTCTCAGCAAGTTAATTAACTGCAATAAGGCCATGCATGGCAAATGCTTGAATAAGCTAAATAAAATTGTTATGAAATCTGTACTCAATTGAATTGTGTTACAAGTTACAACGCAACTCGTGGCAGAGATCATTGGAAGTCTTGAGAACAAAACACATAACAGTAAAAATTAAAAAGAATAGGCCTGATGCAAAATAAGTAGCAGTGTAGCAACCGAAAAATGCACAACCTTAAAAATCAGTAAAGGAATCAGTCATCATGGTGGAGGAACATCGACAGAAAGTGGTGGAGGGGTCAGCCAAGTTTGCATAGGTGGAGTTTCGCCAACTCCTTGTCCCGGATCAGGAGGAGTTTCAGGGATAGTTCCTCCGAAACCACCTCTTTGATTAGCAGCAGGTGTTAAAGGTACAAGTCCACTCCGTATTCTGCCAATAAAAACAGATGGAAATTGAGCTTGTTTAGTGTTACGTTTCTTGAAATTCTTCATACCTGCATAATCTACCAAGAAAAGATAAAAGTAAGTGGTTCTACATTTTTATATCACCATTATGTTTTTCAAAGAATATTGATTGAAATTTCCTTCAAGTGTACCTGTATGGCTGTATTGGCAGCAATGTGGCTGAAACTGATAAGGAAGATGAAGATTGCTACTGGTGCTATTGAGAATGATCCCATTACTACAGATTTAGTTGAAGGCGGGTTTGGAATGGGCTATATAAAGCACTTAATTTCATGAAATAATCAAAGTCAATTGTGATTTCCTGACATTAAGTTGTTGAAATAATTGTGAAAATATCAGACTAATTCCACAAAAACTCGTATGGCCTCGATTAAGTACATGTACATAATCATATATAAAACCAACTAACATAATCACCTTTACAATAATACAGTACATCTGTACATATTTACATCAATCCGAAATACTTACAGCACAGAAGCTAAATGTGCAATTCAGTGGAAAAATACTAAACTTTCATTATGAAATGCCAATCTTCTTTGATCGCATGCAATTCCATGAGAACATCGTCAATGTCCATTCTCTCAGTTGCTGATTCTGATGAACATGCAAGTCCAATTCTTATTATGGACCTCAAGCATTCCTGGATTTTATTTGTATTGTAAACATGCTTTTCAGTAGCTATGTTACGAGTTCCCTCATACAGTAAGTGTGTATCTATTTTGTCCAGCACTTGCCCATTTAAGGCCAACTTAGAAAAATGACGAAGACTTAGGCCATCCTTGAACATTTCATCGGTTGGCCTTTTCCCTGTAAAAATCTCCAACAGAAGTATGCCATAACTGTATATGTCCCCTTGAGTAGATACCTCAACACCCATACCATACTCTGCAGTTGATTCATTTCCTCTGTAAGCCTAATATTTTACCAAACTTGAAAAAAAAAACCGTAAAACATTAATTTAGAACTTAATCAAATAGTCAAACTCATACCTGGAGGAATGTAACCTATAGTCCCTCTTAAAGAAGCAGAAAAGATGTCATTTCTATCACCCTTACTGGTGATCTTAGGAAGTATTTTCGCTAATCCAAAGTCAGCCACATATGCAACCATGTCATCATCCAGAAGAATGTTGCTCGACTTTAGATCACAATGAACAATTGGTGTTTCACAGTGATTATGAAGATAATCCAATGCCAAAGCTACATCAATTGCTATATTTAACCTTTGAAGAAGGTTTAGATTCTTCGACATATCTCTTGTATCTAAACTTGGATGCAACCAGTCTTCTACACTTCCATTGGGCATGAACTTGAAAACCAGAGCTTTGAAATCATTACCTTTAGAATCCAAACTTGCGCAGACAGTTATGATCTTCAACAGATTGCGATGGCGTACTTTTCTCAATACATCACATTCTGCCACAAAACTCTTGGAAACACCATGTTCAACGAGGTTGAGTACCTTCACTGCAATAGGTATTTCGTCTTCGTGGAGAACTCCCTTGTATACAGATCCACAACTTCCCATACCAATCAAATTTTCCGAAGTAAACCCATTAGTCGCCTGCCAAAGATCATTGTAAGAAACCGTTCTAAGCCGACTTACTGAAAACTGTTCGGATCCCAGCAAATGCTTGGACGAAGACTCTGGCTTACGCCATTTTGTAAGATAAAGAACAAACAACAATGCTGCAATGACGATTAAGGGGATAACTAGACCAAGTGTGACTTTCAAGACTAGATAATTTCCTTGTTTCTTTGTATTTTGGAGGCTACATTTAAGTAGATCTAGCTCAGGAATACCGCCACACAACCTATCATTACCAACAAGCGAAAATGAACTTGCATTTTGGAAAACCCCTTTTATAGGTACCTCATCTTCAAAGTCATTGTAGGACAAGTTCAAATATTTCAAAAATGTCAGGTCTTCTAGATCTTTAGGAATTTTTCCAGATAACTTGTTTCGTGAAAGATCTATTTTTTGAACAACTTTCAAAGAATTAAAAGAAGAGGGAATGCTACCATTAAGGATATTGCCTTGTAAGTAAAGTTGCACCAGACTCAAACATCTGCCAAGGTTGCTAGGAATCTCACCAGATATTTTGTTATCAGAAATGTCTAGCATTTGAAGATTTCTTAAGTTTTCCACTTCTGGCGGGAGCGACCCAATGAAAGAGTTATGAGCTAGAATAATCCTGGTCAGTCGGTCAGATAGACTAACTAGTACTTGTGCTGGGATGGTACCACTAAGATGATTATAAGAAAGGTTAAAAGTTTGTAAAAATTTGCATTCCTCCAAACTTGAAATGTTTCCTTCTAATTCGTTGTCCGATACATCAAGATAGTATAACTGAGATATGTTTCCAACGGAACTTGGAATCGGTCCTGAAAACTTATTTCCCTGTAAAGATAAGATCTGCAACTTTCGAAAATTACCAATGCTCTCAGGAATTATACCACTCATGAGGTTGACTTCTAAGGCTAAAATCATTAAGTTGTCGAGGTTAACTACATCAGAAGGAATGGTTCCAGAGATCTGGTTACCTCCCAGGTATAGTTCATTGACCCTGGTTGACAAATTGGCTATCGAGTTCGGTAGCTTCCCTCCAAAATAATTAAGGGCCATCGACAACACTTGCAAATTGCTACAATTAGTCAAAGAAGTAATAAAATCCAAGTCGCCAGTTAGTCCGTTTCCAAGTCTATTGGAATCGACCTGTATCCTCTCGAGGTCCTTCAGTAGTCCCACCTCTGTAGGAACTCTTCCAGTGAAATTGTTAAAACTTAAGTCCAATCTTACAAGTCCTAAAGCATTTGTAATGAATGAAGCAGGAATGGAGCCGGAGAATCTGTTACCTCCAATGAAAAACCTATTAAGATTAGGAAGATTGACACCTAGACCGCTTGGAAAACTCCCTTCAAGTTGGTTTAATGGCATAGAGAATGTTTCTAATGACGACATATTGTAAAGCGATGCAGGAACCATACCTGAAAACATGTTCAGACCAAGGGAAATGACTTTTAGCTTTCTCAACTGGCCAAGAGAATCAGGAATTCTTCCGTCCATTTTATTTGTTGAAAAAATAAGGTGTTCAATGGATGAAAGATTTCCAAAAGAATCTGGAATGCTTCCTGTGAAATTGTTAACAAAGAGATCCAAAATAACCATCTTCGATAAAGACCCGAATTCCACAGGTATGTTCCCTACAAGCTTATTGTAAGCTAGAGTGAGATTTATGAGATTAGAACAGTAGGAAAAGTTGACAGGAAGTTGCCCTGAGAAGGAATTATTATTAATCCTGAAGTTTTGTAGTCTAGACAAACGACCAACTTCATCTGGAAGTTTACCTTGTAAACTGTTGTTCTGCAGAATTATACTTCTCAAGAAAGACAAGTTCCCAATATGAGGAGATAAAGATCCTACTAATCCTTGAGACCTGAGGTCCAACGCGATCACCCTTTGATGTTGGTTACTGCAAGTGATTCCTCCCCACTCACAAAAATGAAGAGAATCATTCCATGAAGTCATAAGTCCTGAAGGAAGTTGAGTTACTTGATCCTTGAAAGCAAGCAAGGCAAGTCGATCAGTTTCATTTCCAGGAATATCTGCAGTGGTTGATCTCATTAACAAAGCAACACAAACTAGAAGGATTGAAGCAGAGGATCTCATCATCTTCCCTTGGTAAGCTGGTTTAGTTGGTATGAATCTAACAGAAGGATAAACCAGTTTTCAACACAGCTGCTAGAATGTTAATACAATAAGCCAAAATTAGTAAATTACTTTATGTCTTATTGGCAAGCTTAATTACATCACAACATAAATATTTGACAAAAGCATGAAATACTGTATATAAAAATTGAGATTTGTAGAAGTAAACACAAGACTACAAGACGGTCTTTAGGAAATTTAATATTTTTCTGACAATATAAATTAACAGCGCGAATTGCTTCGTCATGGAAGTTTGATTTTTGATTTGGAATTCTAAAATACAATAATTATATAGATACAAAAAAGCTCCAAGGTTTTCTTGGTTGTGACTGGTAGGATGAAATTTCAAAACTTTTCTGGTTGTGACTGGTAGGAATGCTCGCGAATGAGATGTATACCTATTACCTAACCATATTATTTATAATTGTTCCCTTCCATTAAGATCTCTATATATAATTTATCTTTCACAATTTTCATTCTAGTCTCTTCATGGTATCATATCTACTTTGTAATACCATTAGTCCATTAGAATGAAATTGGTTCAATCTATGGACATATATTAATATTGAGCTAAAAGCCTGAAATTATACTTTGACTATTGGCTAATTCTAGGGGAAAATACTTACATAATCATATGTCTCCATTTCACTATCACTAATTCGGTGGCAGTCTGGGTCTGGTTAAACAATGAGTAACACTAGAATATTGCAAAATAGTGGGTAATCGGACGAGGCGACGAGCATTGTTTGTTTGCTAGGTTACCACACTCACAATGTTTATTTGTGTGAATTCAAGCAATAGATGGATTATGGATTGCATTTCTGAATGTCCGAGTCCTCAATGTGGAAACCTGATTGATTTTCAAAATTTAGAAAACAATCAAATATTACCGTTGACTAACCCATAATAAATTGATTTGGGCTTTTGGATACGTTTAATTACGGCTAAGGCTAAAGGCACACCCCTTTTTACTTTTGGCACACTCCTAGTATAAAAGCTTAAATACACCTATTTCAACCTGCTAAACAAGTTTCACACCCATAATAACCTACTAAACAGGTTGCAAAATATGTTTTTGTGTTTTACTTTGGGCACACACCTATCTTTTGTTTTAAAAAAAAACAATTATTTGTATAAAAAACTCTACACCTCCTAAAATAAATTCTCCGAAACACAAACCCTTTCACCTCATAAAATATCTCCAATTGAAAAAAAAAAAAAAAAAAAACTCTCCAACATAGTTGTAAAACAAGGAATGATATACCATAACCCAAAACAAAATAAATAGGATAATACAACTGTTTAATTTACATTTAACGGTGTATCTCAATTAAACAATAGGTCCTGTAACCTATAATATACAATGTCGCGGAGAATTAATATTTGGATTTTGATATTATCACGCATTCACTCGATTCTTCATTGATATTCTATCCGACCATTTTAACAATAATACTTAGATTTTTAAAAAAATTATACTTAATAAAACTGTTTTGATCAATAGAGAACATGATTTTCTTTACAACTGATATTTTTATATAAAAATATACTCATACTATTTTAATGAGAAGTTTATATTTTTTAATTGTAAAATTTATGTTGTCGAGAAATTTAGTTGTGATAAAATAATCATCGCACTTAGCATGTTATTAAAAAAAAATCAAATATTATCGATTGTAACTAATTTTATTCTTGTTGTTATCATTTTCGTAGTTCATTGCAAACCTGAGTTTGTTGTAAACTATGATTTCATGTTCTACTTGAATTATTGTATTGTTCGTCTCCGTTTCATTATTTATACACTTCTTTGTTAATCATCAATACCTTTGTAATAATGTACTAGTAATGTGGCCATAGCTACGATTACAAAACAAAAAATTAAGTTTTTTCATGTCTAAGGTAGTCGGCAATAACTTGCTGATTATAATAGATATTAGTCAGCGATCTACCGTTGGGAAGATTTGATTTGGGCGACAGTATAGTGCTACGCTTTCAAAACTAAAATTGAGTTATTTCATGTGTAATGTACTTGGCAAAAACATGCTGACTATAGTGGATATTGGTCGGCGATCTACTGTTGGAAAGATTTAATTTGGGTGGCACTATAGTGTTACGCTTTCAAAAATAAAAATAAAAATAAAAAATAAAATAAAAATGTTGAACTATTTGAATTGAAATCACTTGGAACTTCTTCCTGCAATTACAAATAAATTACCCAAACATGACAAAAAAAAAACATAAAAGGAAAGGGGGCATACCCCCACATTGGGCAACCCCGTACTGCTGGCTTAAGGGGGGGAGGGGGCACACCCCAATTAAACTTGTCAGCACACATACGATGACAATTAAGTGTAGTAGTCAGCATCATCATGCTAATCATTGACTACGACGAGCAAGGGTGCACACCCCAATTAACATGTTATCACCCATATGCTAACGATTAAGTATAATGGTCAGCATCATGGTGTTGATCATTGAGTACAACGGGTAGCAACGTACTACTATCTTAGAGGGGGGGGGGGGGGGGCACACCCCAATTAAACACGTCATCACACATATGCTGACTATTAAGTGCATTGGTCAGCATCGTAGTGCTGACCATTGAGTACATTGGGCAGCACCATACTGTTGTCTTGTCTTAGAGGCACACCCCACTTAAACATGTCAACACCCATATGTTGACCATTGAGTACAATAACCAGCGTCATGGTGGATCGTCTTTTCTTTGTTTTAATTTAAAATACAATTATAATCATAAAGTTAAAAGTTTACTGTTTACCTTCGATGATGATGGAGGATTTTTTCATGAATATTTTTTTTTCTTCGTTTTAATTTAAAATACAATTACAATCATAAAATAGATGTTAACAGGGAATTAAAAGTTTAGTGGTGGTTGTCAATGGGCAAACCCCTTTTTAAATGAGTGACCTGTTGAACAAAAAAAGTGAAAAATTAATAATTTTTTAAAAATAAAATTAGGGTGTATTTAATTTTTGGACATAAATATCATTATTTTTTTATTTGGGAGTGTGTCCGAAGTAAAATGGGGTTGTGCCAACCCATTATTACTCGGTATCTAAATTTAGAAACTAAAGCCCGTAAGTAAGGTGGTTTCCAAGTTTAGAAACTAAGGTAGTTTCAATTTTCAAACCTACGAAGTTGGAAGTCGAACTGGTTTCGGAACTACTAAAAACATAAATAACCAAACAACAATCAGTCAGTCAGAGAAATTTGCTTTTACTTTCTTCTTGCTTACTTACTTACTTGCTTGTTTTTGTTAATTTGGGTGATTTGATTGTTCTGCATTCTTCAACATTATTGTTTTATTTAATTCTGTTCATTGATCATGGCTGGTTCCAATTTGGATTTTTGGCGGGGTTTTTTCAAACAAGAAGGGATTGGTTTTGACCTGTTCGAAGTGATCAATTGGGGTATAACTGTTGCTGCTGCTGATCGACCTGAAGAATTGAAAAAGTGTAGAGATGAAATCATGGAAATGTTATTTGCTGCAAAGAATGAGAGTTCTGAGAATTTCAATGCTAAAGAGAAAAACAACAAAGCTGGTTCTAATAAGAAGAATCAAGTTGTTCGAACAATTCCCAGACCTAAAAGTTTGATTTTTCCCAAACAAGAGAAGAATTTGGTGGGAACTGAAGATGATGAAAAGGCTAAATTGGTTGTTAAGAAAGCTGCTGATTCAGGTTTGTTAGAAGAAGGTGAAGAAGCAATTAAGTTGAAAATTGAAACTTCAAAGAGAAAGCTTCGTGAAGCCTATCAACAAACAGCAAAAAAGCAACATCTTGTTAAAGTATTAAGGATAAATGAAGTACCTAATTGTGGAATTGGTTGCTCTTAGATGCTGCTCATCCCAATTTCTGACATTAAATTGAAGTTTTAAGGTAACAACTCATGGATTTGTTTCTGCACATTAGCGTTGTTGATGCGAGTTATTAGTATAATCTTCTAATGTGTCTCCTTGTTATTTTGTTGAATTTTGTTACTAATAAAATTTTTTAATTTCCACACTAAGCAAATTGGGTAAATTCTCATTTATCAAACCTGATAACATGTGATGATTTTGGGGTAAATTTTATTAGTTTTGTGTGATTATTCAAATTTTATGCAGTAGAGCATAATACAATAAATTTGTTATTCATAATTATTACAAAAAATCAAAATAAGAAACACTCAATCCATGAATGTTTTCACTAGACATGTCTTGTTGAGAGTGCTATTATAAAATCATGGTTATAGTTTCTGTGAATCATGTTGCCCGAATAATATATTGTATTCTTGTTATGTATGGTTTGAAGCTGACATGTAATTGGTTGTAGCCCGCTAAATGGCTCTTTTTTCTTCAGTTTCGTCTTTGCAAATTCATGAATTGGAAGTTCTAGTGTTAGAACATTTACTGATTAATAATAATTGAGTCTCATCATTTGTAACTAGGTTTCCTAATTGCTAATACCTATTAATAACATAATCCTTTAAGATAAAAATATCGTATAATTGTGTAGCCTACTCATTGTTCTTACAGTTAAACGTCCTGTAACCAAACTACTACTCTTTAACATTTACTGCCAGATTGAGCATATATTGAAAGCTATCTTAATCTAACAATCTACTTAACTTTGCTGAGTTGATTCGGCTGTCTTTTTTAGTACAGAAACATCCATTGCATCATGTAGTTTCCCATTTGTTGATAATTTTTTTTTTTTTTTTTTTTTTTTGAAGTTGTATTTTTATCGTAGTCTTGGTGCAGATGTTTACCTTGCTCGGACTGTGATGCTAATTATTCTCATGGACTTGCATGGGCACTTCATTAGTAATGTGTCTCCTGTACCCTCCAATGTTGAACGTGCTCGGATCCCCTCCTACTTTGGAGGTTTGCTCTTAAGGTATATATTGTACTACTAGTCACAACCATGTGAATAAACATTTTATCAACTCCTGTTCTTTTATGTGTTAGTGACCACATCATAGATGAGTTCTTTTACTTAACTTGATGGATGTGTCAGGACTGTTTGGGCAGGTTATGTATATATTGGATATGACAGTGTCGGAAATGAATTATATTCGTTAATACAATCTTCACTTCCATTTCCTATATATGCAGAAAGTCAGAAACTATTTATGGCACAGGGTGGTCATCCTGGACCACACACTTAAGACTTCACTTGTATCTCACTAACTAATCTAGTTCAGATAAATGGATTTATATCGTGTGTGTGTGTGCGTGTGTACAACATTGTTGTATTAAGGGAACCATACCAGAGTATAAAGCAGTACGTACTGTACCTCCACGTTGAGTGTAGTCAATATCTGTTACTGTTTACTCTTCCTCCTCGTAAATTGCTTCGTTTTGCAGTAGCCTTGGAATACTCCGTCATACCCACACACACAGACCAAATATTAGATTACAATAATTCTCCTTCAGAAATAAAATTTCACTCAAAATGATTGTTTCTTATGAAAGTTTTTCTGTATTCAGGTTAATAAAAATAGCAGAGTGGAAAACACTTGAGCGGTTCCATATAAAGTGTAGCTCAATTCACTGCTTTTATCTAATTTTCTATTTACAAAATGCAAGTATAACGGCTGCATTACTCCGGTAGTCTTCACAGATCAGATCACATCCACCACTAATATTCAACCATGTCATTTTCGAAGTACACACCAAGCAAAACAAACAACAAAACTGCAGATTCTCAGTATTTACTGTACTTCTCTAACAGGTGATCTGTTTGTTCACTTCTTTTTTTTTTCTTAAACATTCATTTGTTCTGTAGGTGAGATTTAAATGGATGAAAAATCAGCTCACTTAATGAGCTACAGACTAAAGTTCGATTATTGTCATGATTCTTCTAGTAAAGTTGTTTGAAGGGAGCAAGAGGGCCTCATTACGCTAGCGACTGGCATGGATCCTGTAAGATTTCAGTATGTATTTTCTTGTCCTCTGCTTCCTGGTACATTCTCATAATTTTAAAAAAGAAAAAGTTGCATCCTTTAATAGTACATTCTGGAAGTTTGTTATAATGATATTCTACTGTAGATTATAATACATTGAATGCATTTTTTTCACCTATCAATCAGCACCGAAGAAAGAATTTAATTAAAACACTTGCACAGTTGCACGTAATGTTGTGCACCTACTACTTGGGTATACAATGAGAGTATTGTGCAGTGTATTTCTTAAGCTGCCCTTGCAACCTTTTTCTTCATTTGAGGTCTCGTATACAATCATATATTTTTATATGATTATTCGGACCTTATGGACGCGAGTTTAAGTTTACAGTAGAGCATAATATTAATAAATATGTAGTATGTAAATGTTACATAAGAGCAAAATAAGAAACACTCAATCCATGAATGTTTTCACTGGACTTGTAATGAAGTCCTATTATAAAATGATGGTTATAGTTTCTGTGAAGCATGTCGCCCGAATAATTATTCTATTCTTGCTATGAATGGTTCGAAGCTGACTGGTGTAATTGATTAAACCACAGTAAGACGCCACTCTTTCTCTGCAGTTTCATCTTTGCAAGTTCATGAAATTGGAACTTCTAGTGTTAGAACATTTACTAGTAAAAGATTAAATAATTAATTACCATCTAAAATATTCAGAGTCTCATCATATGGTAAAAATATCCTGTAATTTTGTGGCCTAGTCATTGTTTTTTACAGTTTAACGCCATGTAACCAAACTAATATTCCAACTGTCTACAGTTATATTTAAACCTATCTTCATCTAACAATCTATTTAACTTTGTTGACTTGATTGGGCTGTTTTTACGAAGTTCACAAACATCCATTGCATCATGGTAGCATCCATTTGTTGATAATTTTATTCTCTTAAAGTTGGATTTTTATTGTAGTCTTAGTCCAGATGTTTGCCTTTGTCAGACTGTGAAGCTAGTTTTTTGCATGGGCTTGGAGGGACACTTTATTAGTAATGTATCGCCTGTACCGTCCAATGTTGATTAAACGTGCTCTCAAAGGCCACTCCTACTTGGGGATGTTTGCTCTTAAGGTATATATAGTACTAGTCACAACCATGTGAAAGTCTTTAAAGATTCTGCTTCTGAGTTTGAATAAAACATCTCCTTTACTCCCAATCTTTTCATGTGTTGATGACTACATCTTAGATGATATTGTAGTTCTTTTACATAACTTGCTGGATGTGTCAGGACTGTTTGGGTGGGTTACATATATGTTGGGAATCACAGTTATTTATCACACAGGGTGGTCAATCAGACCACACATCTCAAGACTAGACTTGTATCCCGCTAACTCATCTAGTTCAGATAAATGGAGTCATTGTGTGTGTGTGTATGCACACTACGTTGTGGTCATATCTTCATGTATTGAGGAAACCATAATATTTAGTTGGCACATTATGATGTAATTTAAACAAAAAAAAAAAAAAAAGTTAGAAGCCGTACTGGAACTCCGCATTGAGTGTAGTCAAATACTATTGTTTACGCTGCTTCCTCGTAACTTGCTTCATTTTGCAGTAGTCAAATACTATTGTTTACAATAAATCTCGTCCAGAAAGAAAGTTTCACACAAAAATGATTGTTTCTTATTAAGAATATTCTTCTGGATTCATTGTAATAATAAAAAATAGAGTGGAAAATACTTGAGCTGTTCCGTATTGCCTAATTTACTGTGTTTATCTATTTTTATATGTACCAAATGCAAGTGTAATTGTTTATTGAAAGTATAATGGCTACATTATTACTACTAACGTAATGGTACTGGTAATCTTGACAAATCAGATCACATCCACTACTTGTATGCAACCATGTCATTTCGAAGTATATGCACAAACCAAACAACAAAACTGCAGCCTCTCAGTATTTACTGTACTTCTCTAACAGGCGATCTGTTTGTTCATTTCTTTTTTTTTTCTTAAACATTCATTTGATCTGTAGGTGAGATTTAAATGGATGAAAATCAGCTCACTTAATGAGCTACAGACGAAAGCTCGATTATTGTCATGATTCTTCTGGTAAAGTTGTTTGAAAGGAGCAAGATGGCCTGGTTACACTAGCGACTGGCATGGATCCTCTAAGTTCTTCAGTATGTATTTTCTTGTCCTCTGCTTCCTGGTACATTCTCATAATCTTTGGAAAAAGAAAAGAGTTGCATCCTTTAATAGTACATTTTGGGAGTTTGTTATAATGATATTCTACTGTAGAGTATGATACATTGAGTGCATTTTTTCACCTATCAATCAGCACTAGACGGAAGAAAGAATTTAATTCAAACACTTAAAACGTAGTGTTGTGTACCTACTACTTGGCTATACAATGAGAGTATTGTGCGGTGTATTTCTTAAGCTGCCCTTGCAACCTTTTTTTTCATCTGAGGTCTCGTACTCGTTTTGGTTGATTGGGTACCTGTTTAAGTCCACACTCATAGGACTTTCTAGGTTGGCACATGAGGAAGAAAGAGGATGCTACTCTACTTCCTTAACACAATGAGAAAACGCGGGGTTCAAAATCTCAATCTCAAGACAGTTGGTATGGAAATAAATTCTGAGAGTACTTTATTTTGTCTGTTTTTTTTTATGCCTTTGTTTTTAGATAATTATGCATGTTAACATATATTGATATTAAAAGTGGTCTCGTACAAAGGGTTTGCCAAGCTCCAAGCCATGATATTTTGACATTGATATCTTGCTATTTGTGGGGAGCAAAATACATGTACTGTCTACTGACATACACAGGTAGGAATGGAACTAATTTATCCTGTGTTGACAACTTTTCCATAATAACAGCCCCGGTATCAATGAGTGCTCTTGGAAATGGGTTTGTGACAAACAGGTTTAGGTCAGTTTAGTTTGATAGATTATAGATAGATCAATCAGTGAAGCATAAGCTTATATAATGGTGAAAGTATTTCCTTGGTTGGTTTCCACATAAAAGTGGTTCATGTTTGTGAATTGTTGTACATGATGTCACTCCATAGGTCTGCAAAATACTGTTGGGAGCTTGGGTTAATCTCCATCTGTCATCTTCAGTTACCAGACTGACAGTTGCTCTTCCTGTTTGCCCAGTCTGGTGGCGGTGGCGTTCTTCAGATGAAACTTCCTCTCTTAAGATCCCATTGTTGCATGGCAAAACTAGGACAATATTTTTCATTCCTACATTTTTTTTTAAATTCTTCGTTGGAGCCTGATTGTAACTCATGAGTATCACCCTCAATTGACATATATAACAATACAAGTTACAAAATTGTCTATGTGGAGTCCTTTTTCCATCCTTTGACAAGCTCAAACTAAACCATTGGATTGTGCTAATTCTTGAAAAGAACTCCATTGAACTCATCCAGAATCTCCAAAGTTGGAAGAAATCATTTTCTCTATTTGTGATGGAGGGAGGAGGCAGAGGCCAACTTTGCACACCAAAAGCATAACCCCCCTTGATAATAGACGGAATAGTTCAAGGTTCCTCATAATCCTTTTTCTAACAAAGTCTTTGGACCCTTTCTGGTACTTGTTATGATCTTGTGATACTTCACATAAGGAATAACTGCATGGATAAAATCACGAGAGAATTAATTCATAAAATTTGAGTTTTGGTTTGGTTTTAATTAAAGTAGCTGTGGGTTTTGTACTGGAAGTTGATTAGTAGATGCAGTAATGAGTGAGGCTACGAGTCTTATTGAGAAGGATTCTATGATTAAATATATAACGAGAAAGATTAAGCTGCGTTCATAAACGTAGAAATCATTGCATAATGATTATGTTTATTGATTTTATGATAACTACATTTGGTTTCTTCTCAATATAAGACTTGAAGTGGTTGTGATGTATTCTTCTATAATTTTCTTTTAGTATGGTTAATCGTCATGTATGATTAGATAGTATTTCATGAATGTGAGTCACTACTGAGCAAATGAAAATACTCACCCTATTATTAACCCTTTTCAGATAAACAGTTGCTCGAGGATAGGTTGATTCAACAGAGATGGTTATACAAAAGTTATAGTGGGTTTTGGTATAGGTTTAATGCTATATATAAAGATGAGTACAATTTCATTCTTAGTTATTTGTATGGAATTAATTGTATTTACACATGAATATCATTTAGAACATCTGTATTACGCTTATGTTTAATTATATTTAAATTACTAATATTTATATCTAGATACAAATCTAAAATCTAAATGATTAAAATAGACAATTGATAGTTAAATTGATTAAAATAATTAATTTGAATTTATTTTGATACTTGTATAATTGTATTGAGTAACTCAATGATAATAAACGCTAAAAAATTGTGATTGCTCTAATATAATTTGCAAAGTCCTCTCTATGTAAATCATAGAGATAATTAAACCTTTTTGTTAGTGAAAAATAAATCCTATACTATTATTTGTTGTAGACAAAAATAAATTAACAGAGATAAAATAAAAAATATATTAAATTTTCATAGCTTCATCTTCATGACTTCTGTCTTCTGAATTGATATTTTCAATTGCAGGTGCACGAATCTTTTCTATTAGTTCCACATATTCCATTCTTTCGTGAAAATATAGTTGTTAGACCATTTTTGGACTTCATTTTTTGTCAAAAAAATCCTGAGTTGAGCATTTGACCCTAAACAATAGCATATATAGGGTATATGTGGATCACCTTCTTTTGATGATGAACCTACCTTTACACCATTTGCAACGTCTTATTGTGATGTTTACATAGTCATTCCATTTCTTGGATGCATTTTCAAGGTCATTTCCTATGCCATAATTAGTGAAGGAATGTGTAGGTGTTATATTTTCTTTGAAAAATCTGGAAAATATGCCTCCAAGTGTGGCTTGTACAACTGTTTGATAAAATAGTCCTCATGTCATATTCCATATATGGAGGTTGATCAACTTGGTCAAGTAATCCTCATCACATTGTACGATAGAATAGTCCTCATATCGTGGTTAAATGATCTAAAAGTTCGAATAAGAAGAGGTTCATGGATATCATTTTTTGCAAGGTGTCAGCCACCCTGTTGGATTCCCCGTATATTTTTTAGTCCCACCTTTTGTAATTTCCTAAACCATGGCTAAAAGCCTAACTGAAATGATTGAGTTTCCCATAAACTATCTTCACATTGCACAACAAAATTAAAATTGGTATTCGTCATTCTGACGAAGTTGAATTCAAGGTTCTAATGCCATGTTTCTGTTATTCCAAATCTCCATCGTAGTTTCCACTACATGCGAGATATTTAGTACCTACTTGCTTTGGTTGCTCGGTTAGGTTATTCTCTTGATTTATCTATTGTTGTACATGTATGCATTCAACACATACAGTCTTAGACTGCTACTTTGTCTACTTTTAGGCTTGTTCTGAATCATCACAATACCATTGTAGCCAATTTTGTGTTAAAGATGTTTAATGTCACTTATATTAACGAGCATAATCATATATCTACAAACTCAGAAGCACCTATCTATAATTGTCATCAGTCACAACTCTATACTGATGGTACGTATAACATTAATCTCATCAAAGCATGATGCAGTTCTTGGTCAGCATGACTGACGCACAATCAGGTATGACACAATGACTGCAAAATACAAAGGAAAATAATAACCCTAATTTCAGTAAACTGTTTATGTCCTGCCCGTCCAATCATTCGTTCTTCCCTACAACACAATTTGCTCTACAGTATTATTTCTATATCAGATCTATCTGTAGAATATACTTTTACCACCCAATCATCTTGAAGGATACAATCTTTCTGTCATAATTTAGTATGCATCCCTTAAACCGGTATATTTTTTGATCCTATGAACTTTCAGAACAATGCCACACAATTCCTTGGATTTTTTTGACAGTAAGTCAGTACCACTCACCCCTTGCTACATACGCTGAAATATAATGTTTAATTAAGGAATAAAATGATAGTAATCAAGCCAAATGGCCGGTAATTCTGGGACTTATAGTAAAGTGATAGTAAAATTGGGGCGTTCTTTGATTAAATTCTATAAACAACAAAGTAAAGTTTGTAGACACTAAATTCAAAATCAATCTCTGTTAGCTAGTTCCTTTGATGCTCGTCTTCCCAAAGGATAAAATAAATACTTTTGTAATTGACTACTGGTTCCTATGAGAGAATAATTTTGGTGCATCCAAATTCAAAAATTTACAATTTTATATATATATATATATATATAGAAAGAGAGAACCTGAAGGATGGAGGGTCATGTCAAAGACTGGAACTCGAAAGTTTCTAAGGTTAGTATAAAAGACTACATGGTAACCTGATAGATTTAATGTCACTTACAAAATAATAAATTCAGAAAATTGAAACTAATAATTGTGCAGTTAAGATGAACAACCAGTGAGGCCTTTAATCAGATACAATGTTCAGGTGAAATTCTTGCTTATTAAATGTACACATATTTGCCCTAAAATTAGTTCAATAGAAGTTATCATGCACAATTAACCTTGGGCAAGAATTATGTGTTGTTGGGGATAAAATAGGCTGGTAAGGTACAATAGATTAATTCAGGAATGTATCCAAGGCCCAACATACAAATTTAAGTGTAACCAAACATTGTCTGAACCACAGATCACCAAACACGGTGATGAACATTGTTTATTTTCTGATGAATTTTTTTTTCCAGTAGACCAGTTTGAATATTAATAGTAGGCCTTGCAGACATCGCACAACCTAAGAATGGAAATGTGTCTGACGTGCAAAAATTTGTCAACCAACCCTTTTGCATGAATTCTTTATCCTATAAGAACGTCTTTGCATGCAGACCCAACCAACCTGTGGCACTAAAAGTATTCAATTAATCATATTCTGATAAAACTTTGTAGAGGTTGTCAGTGTCGTACTTGAGATTGTGGGGGCCCTAGTTTTTTTTCCCTTGAGATCGTCCAGATACCTAACAATGAGGCCCTTAAATTTATTTAAAATAACAAAAAAAATTAAATAAAAATAATAATATACACATATCAATGAATTGTAAGAATATGTTTGAAGTTGAGTTTTTTTTTTTTTTTTTTTTTGATTAATTAAGAGAAGGGGAAGCAGAGAAAGTGAATTTAGATTTTTGTTCTAACGGAGGTAGAGCCATAGAACTATGAAAGCGAGAAAGAAAACTATTACAATATGTCAAGAGACCTGATTAATGAACTGAATTGGGCTTTAGTTGAAAGAGAGCTTCCTCCCATTTGGTTTATTAATTGTATTGGGCCGCAGTAGGCTTTATTGTAGTTAAACTGAGAAAAAAAATCTAAAGAAATATAACATATATACGGGCTTAGTGAGCAGACCCCCCCCCCCGAGATTTGGAGGCCCTAGGCAACCGCCTAGCTTTCCTAGCCCCAAATCCGGCCCTGGAGGTTGTGAAAGACTATTTATACTATGGGCAAAAGTGAACTGACTGACCTTTGTGCTTAATTGTTTATTAGATTTATAGTTATAGTCAGAAATTTCCAAGGCCGCTTTCAAAGAGCTTGAAAGATTGCTTGGTGAATCTGATGGTTCATTTATCATTCAGAATAGTTGTTTTGCTGATCTCTTAAGCTCATTTGAATTCCTAAATATCGGTTTTATTACTTCCTGATTTTGTGTGGCTACAACAAAGAAGTTACAACATTCATTCAACCATTTGTATATAAAGAAAAAATATATCTAAGTAATCAATCAACATTTACCATTGGTGAAGACATGATTTTCAAATTGAAACTTGCTTTGTTAGGTGATAATCCATAGTAGTTTTTCTTCGATGGAAACATCCAGTTCCGCAATAGTTTGGTCCTTGAATTTCCAGCAATTCAACACAAAAAATATTGTTGAAAAGTAAGTACTTACATTATTGATAGTCCTTGCTATCACCTCAACACACCATTATATCCATAAAACAAAATTGTTGTTTGCAAAAAATTTTGATTTTTCTGGAAATGTAGATGAAATTAAAACTATTCATTTATAAATAAAATTTGAAGCATTGACATAAAAGCAACAACGATAGTATTAGGTTGAAATCACTAATAGAATCGTTAGTCAAATATCAAATTAAAAATAGAAATATTAATTAATTGTATAAAGCTCATATAGTCCAGATTAAGGATGGGCTGTATGTATTATTTGTATTGACTTTGGCTATAGATACTGAAAATAAAAATAAAATTAAACTCAAAAAAACTTGAATTTCAAAATTTTCTTTGTTGAAAAAGAGAGAGAAAAACAAAGCGTTCATTGATGAAAATATGAGAGTAGAGAGGTGATAGAGGTTTGATGATAAGCTAGAACTGATTAATAACAGGGAGAGACGTATGAGACAGATAGAGTTGTATGATAGAATATATACTCTCTATTAAAGTTATGCATGCCCTTAAGCAAATATTCTCTCTCTAAATTATAGAAAAATTGATGCTCTAATTGAAGAGAATTTGATTAAAATTTAGAATTGAAAGCTCATTTTAGAACTTTTACGCAATAGTTAATTAGTAAGTCTATTTAAGTAATTTCACTCCAAATTAAATATTTAAAGTTAACCAATATAAGATAAACACTAATTTTTAAACATCAAAAGTTGATCCATTCGAAAAAACTGATGCTTTAATTGAAGAGAATTTTGTTAAACCAAAATTAAAAGATTATTTATTAAAATCACATAACTTAAATTTATCCAAAATATGTTCAAAAATCAAAAGAAGTAAACACTATAACTTGGTTAAATCAATATTATGTTTACAAACCAAATCAATTGAACATCTTATCCAAAATATTGGTATTTTATCAAAAGTTAAAATTAAATATTTTGTTTAAAAAAATAAAAATATAGTAACATAAGCAAAATAATGTCAAGAATTTGGATTGTGAGCTTGCAGATATAATTTACACTTTAAATTAAAAACGTCAATTTATATTATTTAAATTGTTAAGAAAATTATATAGGTAAACAAATACAGTAAATAAATCCTCAAAAAATATTGATTTATTATTATTATTATTATTATTATTATTATTATTATTATTATTATTATTATTATTATTATTATTATTATTATTATTATTATTATTTCACATTACATCTTCGATGACTACACAAAAAATGAGAATACAATTTAAATTAATTTGATTTAAAACTTAAAAATAAAACCTTTAAATCAGGACAACAATAATTTTCTGGAGGAATTAGAAAATAAATATACATATACGTAATAAAATTCTACTTTCGATCAATTTCAATAGCAAAAATCAAAATCAAATTATAACATGTAAAACTTACATATAAAATAACACCCGTGCAGTGCACAGGTTAAATAACCCAATCTCTATAATCTCATTAAAACCCAATCTCTATAATCTCATGTGCAAATCTTGACCCTTGTTTGTCTTTTTACCAAGTTTTATAAGTGCTGGTTATAATTAATATAGATTATCATGGGTTAGGTTAATTCTCATGCTTCAGAATCTGACATAGATCATGGGGATTCCGTGTTGCGATTTTGGGGCGTGGCACATTTCTAAAGCTATATGGCAATGGGAACACAAGAGAGAAAACACAAACTTGAAAAACTATTTTTTCAATTAACAATGGAGGCACATCTTCTCTTAGGCTTGGTTGAGAAGATGTGTTGTGAGACAACACTATTTATAAGAGTATAAACCTTCTCTTAGATTTGAAAATAAGTCTAAAAACGTGCTTGAGTATAACAAAAAAACCTAGGTCACAATTTTGATTTTTTGTAAACAAGTTTAATTTAGGGAATTCAAAATTACTGTGATACGTAGTCAATAAAAGGAATACGATATGATATGCAGTTACCACTTAGAATTAAAAAAAATACAGAAAAACTTGCTAGTGAAAAATCACTACGATACGATGCGCAGTAGACCAATAGTAAAAATCACTACGATACACATTTTTTCTAAAACATCAAAAATCATTATGTAGTGTATCGCACCGATTTGCGCAGTGAACACTTAGTATTTTTTTTTTTTTTGAAAATATTGTTAGTGCAATTCGCAGTGAAAAACAACTGACCAAACTGCGATGCGCAGTGAGAATAAAAATAAAAAATAGTTTGTCCTTTTTTTCATAAGGACAATCATGACCAGGTATTCAAAACGAATGACAAGGGTTTTGGAAAATCAATTTTTAACCCTTAAAAATTTTAAATGAAAGATAATAAAATTTACAAAATATTTTCAAAATCATATGCAATATACTAACCTTGAATTTGACTTGATTCAAACTTTTAGTCCTTCAATGATTCTTAAAGTATAGTGATTCTTTGCCCCCTCAGACACTCATACTACGAGAATCACATAGGTGAGATGTGAGTAGTCACAAGATTTTGATAAAACAAAATTATGGAATTACAATGAGAATTTGAAAAGGTGAATTTTAATTTTTCCCCCATTTTAGGGTGTGTTTGTTTAAAATGCTGGATGCTGGATGCTTAATGTTGGATACTTAATGCTGGATGCTGAACACTGAATGCTGGAAAAGTTGTTTGGTTATCATTTTTAAGAAGTTCTGTTTTTGATTTGTTTGTTTATGCATAAGTGTGATTTTGACCATGTTACCCTATTATTGGAAGGGTTATTTTGTATTTGGTCCCTCTAGAAGATGGCTAATTAGCATATGGTCCAAAGTTTTTCGTTTATTAGTAAATGGTCCCAAAATCGTTACTTTACTGTCAGTCAATGCAATTGACTCGAGTCAAGGCATCTATATTTTTTTAATATCTAAATTACCCTTTCACGTGTTTGGCACGGGACACATGTCAAAACTTAAAAACCATAAAATTTGTTTATGGTCCTACTTTTTCATATTTCGTTTCAAATATGGTCCTACTTTTTTATATTTCGTTTCAAATATGGTCCCTGTATCATTCATGGAAATAACCATGGAAGTTAAATTTTATTTTTATTAGAGTGAACTTCAACATGTAACCACCACCCATACTGCTTGCTAAAACCTAAAAGTTTGTTCTCATTTTTGAAGTGAAAATGACAATGAAGTGAATCTCATACTTTATATATTTCGTTTTTAATGATTCTATGATTTAGACCGTTGGATGAAGTTCATCAGATCTTGCCATATGGGTGGATATAGATAGAATTATATTTTTTTAGTTTTAAATTGTGTCACATTCCAAACATGTGAAATGGTAATTTGGACATTAAAAAAATATGGATACCTTCACTCGAGTCAACTGTGTTGACTCACAGTCAAGTAACGATTTTGGGACCATTTGCTAATAAACAAAAAACTCTGGACCACATGTTAATTAACCATCTTCTAGAAGGACCAAATACAAAATAGCCCTTATTGGAAAAGTATTTTGACAATACACAGTACCTTATCACATAACCCAAAAACCTAAAGTTGATTTGCACTCTGGTTGCGCAAGTTGACCATTCAGTGTTGTGCTTCAGATGAGAATGTTTCACCCTTAGCCAAAATATGTGTGTAACTACACTATATTGTTACGTCGTACAAACAGAAAAATGTTCTAACAACAAAACTATACACGCCAATTTTTCTTCTAAAACATGATATTTAAAAAAAAAATCTTAAGCTTTTAAACGGCTCGTCTAAAAATTCTAAATTTTGGATATGGTACAACAGAAATCGTCATGAACATATGGAAAATATTTCAAAGTGAACAGACAAAGGAAAGATCCCTTAATAAGCAAACGAATCTGACTGTAATTTTTCTTCAAAAACATGACAATCACAAAAAAATCTGTAACTTTCAAACGACTTGTTTAAAAATTCCAAATTTTGGATATGATACAATAGAAATCGTCAGGAACATATAGTAAAACTTTTAAAGTGATCAGACAAAAGAAAGTCTCCTTATTAAGCAAACGAATCTGACTGTAACGTAATTTTTCTTGTAAAACATATCAACCACAAAAAAATCTGTAACTTTCAAACCGATCGTCTAAAAATTCTAAATTTTAGATATGATATAAAAGAAATCTTCAGGAACTTATGGTAAAAATTTCAAAGTGATCAGACAAAGGAAAGGCCATTAACTAAGCCAATGAATCTGACTGTGATATTACTTAATGGTTATGGATGATAAAAACAATTTTTATAAGGGTAGAATTGTCTAAATAATACAACAAGCATTAAGAAGTTAAATTAAGCGTGAGATTTTCGCTGGGCCAAAATCGCTGAAATATCCCAATTAGTTCTTAATGCTTGTTCTAAACAAACAACTTAAAAAACACTTATTTCTGAATTTTAACCTGGTCCACCACTTAAGAAGCACTTAATGCTTAATGCTTAATGAAACAAACACTACCTTAGTTTTTTATTTTTAAATAAATACACATAAATCTGAATTTATCTTAAAAAAAAAGGATAAAAATAGTGTTAATTTTAGTATTGTTAAAAACATGTAAACTAAACCCGATCGTTTCTTAACTCACATCGTGACTCAACCAGAAATCATGACCAAAGTTATTATTATTACTAGTGATAACCCGTGCCTATGGCACAATTATTTTAAGAGATTTTTTTTTTTTTTTTATTATAATTAATAAACATTGATGTATAATAAATTTGGATTGTATAGACTTTGATTTGATTTAATGTGTTCTTTAAAATATAAGAAGATGAAATAAATAAGTTGAAAATTAGTTGTATTTTTTTTCCCTATGATTTATAGGTGTCTAAGTGCTTAAGATTAGGATTATATTGTCTTAATTTTTGAAAGAAAGGATATAATGTAATTTTTAATAGTCTTTTGGGCGAGATTGTAAAGCTATAAAATATATTGAGTGAATGGGCCTTCCATTTATACACACCATAAAACTATATTTTTTGTTTTTTATTTATCAAAAAAATAATAATAATAATAATACTTACAAAACTATAAACATGAGAATTGTGAAAGGTTTACAAAAAAAAAAAAAAAAAAAAAAAGAATTGTGAAGGACAATTACATATATATTTACTTTGCCAAAAATAAAAAATCTATAATAATTAAAAAAATATATACATGAGAATTGAAAAACACGATTACAAACTTTTTATTTGCTTTTGATTAATTATTTCTCATTCTTCATTTCTTGAAATGGCTCCATAAGCTCCATAGGTCACGTTGTGTATAAAACATGGATGACTTCTTTGCCTTCTTACATATCATGATTAAACTTTTTGTCGGTGAAGAAGATCATGACTAAGCATAAATTGGGTTAAAATTAAAATGGATCTCATTAGCCTAATATATAAAAACCATCAACAATTCTGAAAGTGCAAATTGAAATACCGAAACATAGGAAAAAAAAGTCAATATACAACTTAAATTTTTTTACTTCAGTGATAGGCTTGGAGATATAAAAGCATATCATTAAAAGTACACATGACCTACGCTAAAATTGAAGACATGATTATATCTCCACTGAAATCAATAAAAAAAGTGGTATATTTATATCGGGATGGGAAGCTCATCCTATTAAGCTCAATAACTTGTTGAACATTAGCTAGACATAATTAAATGAAGATAAACAAAAATATAGAATTGTTGAAATTGTAGACAAAATTACATATTGACCTAAAGCATTTGGATTTTAGAAAAGTGGTAGCCTCATGTCAAGATTTAGATTGCCCACCTTTTAAATCTCAAGAACCTGTTAAACATATAAAAGGAAAAGGAGATGTTAGGAAAAAAAGATCATTTTCAATTGATCATGAACAAATTTATTTTGGATAACAATTATATTGGCAATGCAAGCAATCTAATCTTTAAAACAGATAAGCAATACATAATGAATTAACAAAACAAAATTTTATTTTAGAAACAGATTTAGCCCACACAAATAGATGAACACACTAACCGCTAAAAAATTAAAAATATTACTTACAAAGTGTTTGTTCCAAAAGAACATAGAGAAAGAAAACTTTGGAAGAATATAAAACAAAGAAGATCACCTTGTGCTTGAAGAAGAAGAAGTAGCAAATAAGATTGCGGGCAGAAGATTAAGAAATATATATTAGTAACAATGAAGAATTATTAATTTAATTTTTTTAATCAATTTTCTTATTAATTTTAATTAATGTCATCTAAAATCTAGAAGGTTTAATCTATATTATTACCTAAATATAACTAAAGTATTTTGTAATCTATATAAAATTTCTTATATTCCTGTTTAAAATATTTTTTCTTAATTTAGCTATAGAGAAATATATGGATATGGGGGTTACAAATAAAAATTTTGGTTTGAAATATTAATATTAGTATTAATTGATTTATTAGATATTTTTTATTACACATAGGGGTTACTAATATAATGGACATGATGAATTAAAAAAAGGGGTTACAAATATGATGAATTAAAATGAGGTGTAATTACTTTATCAATGCAATCATTAATTTTTCTTATTAGTTATTTTGTGAAATAAATGAAGATATTATATTTAGAGTAAGATTGATATAAGGGCTTTACTTGTCTTAGATATAAATCGGACGGTTAAGATTCTCTTAATCTTACGGCTATGATTGTCTCAGTAGACAACTAAAGGTTAGGATCGATTTTTGACATCTAAAGGTTGTTATTACATGGATTATATAAATTAATCTACATCCAATGGTTATAGTTGTCTCAATAGACATTTAACAGTGGTGTTTTATGAGACCGCTTCATAATAATAATATTATTATTATTATTATTATTATTATTATTATTATTATTATTATCAAAGCTTAATTAGACCTATTAACGATTAACCTAGCACCAAAGTCTAAAAAGCCCTAAAAGTACCTAAGTTACATTAAGATACACAATATTGCTAACATGAAATTATCTACGATAAGATTTTTTTTTTTTTTTTTATTAACAAAAAACTATTTTATTGATAAACTCAAGAAATTACACAAAAGTAGAGGAGAAGTGCGCTACAAACTGCGCTGGATTTTTTTTTTTTTTTTTTTTTAAAAAATCTAATTGTTTTATTAATAAGCTCAAAGATTTACACAAAAGTGGAGGACAAACGCGCTACAAGCTCCGTTGTAAGTCCTTTCTGAATAGCAAAACCAATCCTTCTGAAAACATATTCATTCGAACCAACAGTTATGACATTGTTATCCATTACATTCTGTAACCTTTTGAGGAGCTCAATCGCTTCTTATGCTAGAAACCCAAATGTATCGAAGGCAAATGGTTTGCCTTACACACTCCAAATCGTTTCTCCTCCCCTTTTGTTGTTGCTGCTGCACTATTAGTTGCATGAAACCCAAACGTGTTGGAGGCAAACGGGAGATGAAACATGTTGGTTTGCCTTACACACCCTACATGGTTTCTTTTCCTTTGTTGTTGTTGCTGCACTATTAGTTGCATGACCAACCCCAAAGATCCCATTACCGGACCCTACCATCGACGATGCCCCTATAATGTTAACACAAGCATGTCTGCCTCCAGAGCAATTATAAACCAAAATATCTGATGGACGCAGTGTTGATCTACCTTCCCTAAGATCAGTAAGGAAGTTGACCGGAGCTTTCTTTTTCACTAGCACCCCTGCCCGCCAAAAGACATCATATAAATTATATTGCACACGATCATGTATGTATTTGAAACTTGGGCAATGTTTGCAATGAGTTGTGTGGTGTCCATAGACATCAAGTCTGCTCTCCTTACACACAAGACAAAGTTTGCCATCTGTATATACTGGAATCGTTAGATGAGTAGATAAGAATGACTCAGTATTCTACTGGCGTCGTACGTTGCCCTAGACCTTCCATAGGAATAACAAGGAGGAAGTCTTTTGCATGTTCCGACTACTCACATTCAATCACTGCCTTCTGTCGAGCTGACAACTCTCTCTCTCTCTCTAGACCAAGATTAATCTTGTTGTAGTATGCTTCCACCACGACATACTGGGGTCTGAAGGGGACGGTAGAACTTGGGCAAAATTACTGAGATCAAAATCAGGTATAAAAAGGTGTAAATTAGCAATGGCAATATTAAAGACATTACCTATAGGTGCAGTCTCACAACCTCGAAGAATGCGATCTTGAGATCCTTAGTTTGTTTCCGTGGAGCTACAAAGGCGAACTATCAGTGGCATGATAGGATGGGTTGCCATACACCATTGGAGATCACCAAAGGTGGGAACATCAGAAACCACAATATTCTGAAAGCTGCACGAATCTTGCAGTCAAACAATTTAGCTGCTTCCTAAACATAATCAGAAGGACAAGTACGTAGAGAATAAACGAGTTTAGATAATTCCACACAAGATAGTAAAAAGGCCAAATCACATTGCAAATCTTTTAGTTGTCATAGGATGCTCATAAGCTTAAGTCTTTTGTCAACTCGTTGGCGAACATTACCAACAATAAAGGAAGCATCAACGATTACATCATCTCCATGCAACTTAACCCCTTGTTGAGAACATGATATACCAACTGGAAAGATATCTGGATAAGAGTCACGAGGATCAATAGAAGGCCAGAACAACTCTGTCTTAGAAACATAAAGAAGAAGCCCAAGAGATGGTCATGTTTCCTGAATGATACGAATAGCTGCAACCACATGCTATGTACTACCAATCAGAGTCGCATCATCTAAGTGTCAAGCCTGCAATTTCAAGTGGCATTCTGATTGGATGCAGAGTATCAAGGGATGCAAGACCAATGCATATAGAAGAGGCCCAAAGGATCCCCCTGTTGGATCCCAACTGTGGACCAAATATGAGTAAACCTTTAATCTTCCACAAAACTCAGTTGTTTTCTTAAATTTGCAGTAAGAGGTGAAAATAATGTTCAATGCATCGCATATTCGCATGTGCAAGTTCGCATAAATAGATCAACAAATCTTTAGAGCAAACTATACAAAGAAATATTAAAAGAGGTGAAACTGTTAAGTCTGCATGGTTCAGTTAAAATCTTGCGGGAGTCACGCACAACTTGTATAGAACCAGATGGGTTTTAGAGAACCTCCTGTAATATATGCTATATAGCAATTAACATACCCGTTATTTATTTGACTATTATCGTATCATTTTATTACTGTTCGGCATTTAACTAGCTAATATGCATGGTGGAGATATGGAAGCATAGAAACAATGCTAAATATGAAGGTAGACCTTAGAATGTCAGTTATACGCAGACAGGTGAAGAAAGGAATCAAATACTCTTAAGTATACTGATTCAAGGTACTATGAGCAATGCCGACCAAGATTTTAATACTCTACTAGAGCTAGGAGTGGGGAGTAGGAGTATTAAGCCTTTTGATGAGGAAAGAGAGGTTGCATGGAGGCCAACTGGCAATGGCCAGATTAAAATCAACTGTGATGGGGCATCCATTGGTAAACGCTAACCTAGACAGAGAAGGAGTTGGGGCAGACTTCAGGAACCACTCAAGCTTGCTAATGGGTAAAGGTTAAGACTGGACCATGCCTGTCACTCTGTCAGCAACTGTCAAACAGAAGGAGAGGCCAGCAGAAAAGGCTAAGGAATATAGGTGGACATGTATACACCAAGTGATGCTTTGGATAGAACTCATCGAGTATCATTACAACACAGTCATCATCCTGAAGTCGGGTTCCCACCCTTTGACAAGTTCAACCTAATAGGGGCCAACGCGTTAAATACTACATGCACGACTCCTTGGTTAGAGACAGACTAATTCAAGATGTACACCTCGGGATCTTTATCCTAACAAAGTCTTAAAGAGACCACTTGTAAAATCAATCAAAATTTAATAACCTGTTGATTATCTGTAACAAATGTTGAAAATTTCAATTCTAAAGTTGATTTGGAGAAGAGATCGACTTAATGAATAGTACGAGTGTTATCAACAGAGAAGCATCCCATGCATGGACCCGTAGTTTGAAAATTATTAGCTAAGTTATCCATTGAGTACGTTGATGATATATATACATGGATTATGGATTTTATGATAATTTTTCTTTTCACTTTTTATAAAGACTTAGAAGCGGTCCTGCCTTCTTGGAAAAAAGTCCAACGATGTTAACACCGTGTGATCAATGAATAAGTCGGAAGTCGAGCAGCTGTGAGTTTACCAGCAGGGATGCATGCATGATACTGGACTGGGCATGACTTGGACCTAAAATTTCTTTGTTTAATTAATTTGTGCATATTTTCCCATTAAAAAAAAAAAAGAAAAAAAAGAAAAAGAAATTGTGCATATTTATGTTAATTTCAACAACTTGAAAAAGAATGACTTCAATTAACATGTCAATTTGAAAGTGTAGGCAACAACTACACTTTGTGTTGTTTTGTGTTGTATGTGTATATATGCAATTGCTTAGAAATTCCTCACCACATTCTCTTTTAGGGGCCGTTCGGCAACAACTACATAATGCATTTCTTTTCTTCTTAAAAGTCAAAAAGTAGAAAGCTTGTTCGGAAATTTAAGAAATAGAATTTAGAAAGTAATTCCTATTGCCAGAACAGCCCCTTAAAGTCTATATAAGTAGCTATACTATAGCTTCCCCTCTGAATGAACATTGTGAAGTTTTCAGATGACAATGGGATCTTCTTCAAGACCACAACTATCAATTTTCATTACCATTCTGCTCCTATTTTGTTTCCACCACATTATAACCATTTCGGGTATTTATTCAATTTTTTATCAGAAAAGTTTGTATTATTTAACCCCTTAGCTTTCATATTATTCACAAAAAACGTACTTGATTAATTAAATACATGCAGATTATATTAATTGTATTTTTATTTTTTTATTTTTTCTTAAAGTCTTTGCAGATTCAGATCTTCTCTGTAGAAAACTATTGACAGAGAGATCAGAACATGTACTTCACACTAGCTCGAACATGCGTGATCCCCCTGTTCCATCTACACCACCTTGTACAAGTTCAAAACCTTGTTCAAACCCACCTGGGATAGCAGGTCGGAAACAAGGACATTAAGGTGGATTAATTTTGGGAGCACATAAGAAGCTGTAATGATTTGCTTTGCATGGCTAAGGACAATGAGAAGCAAAAGTGAAATCCAATAGATAGAAGATAATAATTTATATTTCATCTTATTAATTATTAATTGTAATATTTCATACATTGTAATAATCACTTTTGGAAACACTTATGTCCTCTCCCCAATTTATATATGTTTTCCTTCTTCTTTCCTTCGTGTACTCTAATAAAAAACATTCCACCTCCATAATAAAATGGGTGAACATCGACATAAAACATGAAAAAACCACATATTTTTTTAGAATTTTTTAGTTTTAAACCACATATCCATATAAGATAATAATTTTTTTCATTATTTCATACATTAATTTTAATAATCTAATTGCATAATAAAATGGGATTTTTAGACTTAACCCCCAACTTTTTGTCCACGTTTTAATTAAACCCCCACATTTGTCCAACTTTTGACATAGCATCTTATCATTTTTTTTCATCTATTTTTCCATACAGTGTCTAAGATTTTAACGTAAATACCCCTGATTCAAACTGTTGGACTTAACCGCCAACTAACCTTGATAGATATAAAAACCAATCACACGATGACACGTGGAACATCAGCTATCACAGCTCGCCCACAACATTCGCGACCTCATATGGCTCGACCAGATCACGAATCAGCTCGGAGTTATGACCGTTAGCAACCTCATTTCAGACATGTGCTCTAATTCACTGCACAAATCTAACTGTGCCGTTACACATTAATTGCTAGCCGTTATCCAATTAAGGTAACGGAGAATTAGTGTGATTCCATATGATCCACGCCCTTCTACCTTCTATAAAACCCAACAGAACTACAATGGCTTGATCTCGAAGTTCCACTCCCACGAGTTAGAGTACGTAGGCAATCTCAACCATATCGAGGTGCAACCACTTCCGTCTGCAAACCTCCATCTTGGTCAGTTCACTTGCGACCTGACCCTGGTTAATACATTAATATGGAAAAAAGTTAATACATTTGGCGCCGACTACAAGGAATCGATTATATCGAAAAAACCCACCCACCCAACCCACTCCAATCAAAACAACTCTCCTATCCTCAATGGTTACTCAAGATGACATCATCTAGGAATTGTGAACCAAACTCGCTCAGCTCAAACGAAGAAAACGCTGAACTAAAAACCAGTGCCAATGATTCTGACACCAACAATGGCCAGACTCATGGGCTCGCAAACGAGGATAGCCACAACCGCAAATTCGAGGAGCTTAGCCAGGAGCTCGCAAAATTCAAACCGTCCAAAAAACCAATCAACTTGGACGAGGTCGCACTGCCAAACAGCTCGCAATCCAGTCTTTGCAGCACTTTCAAGAATCCTCTTTCACCAAAAGCCTGGAGCACGACGTGATTTGCTTTGATCAGTATTTAGGTGTGGGCGATCCCACTGACCACGTCAAGAGCTTTGGCAATTCTCTTCCATTAATCAAGGAAGATCACTTGTTATGCCTACTCTTCTAGTCCAATCTGAAAAACAATTCGTGATATTCTATATCCACAACAAGAAGCGACCAGTCACATCGATACCATGTTTAGAGTCACCCAGAAATAAGGAGAGCTGCTGAGTGATTTCTTTGCTCGATTCAAAATCGAGCTGCATTCAATCAAAGATTTCGCAAAAGATCATGAACCCTTTGCAACCATTGTATTTAATAAAAGATTTAGTTCCCAAGTTGGGTGTTATTTCCATACACACGCCAACTTGAGGGGGAATCTTAAAACTTGTAGTCTTGGTGAACTAGTATATTCCTTTTGTATGTATTTGTAAATCTATATATATATATATCTCCCAAGTCTAAATCTCAAGTTGAGGTAGACAAATAAAGTCTCCGTGTTTTCATTCTCTTCTCTTAGATTTTACAGACTACAGATGTAATACTTCGTATTTTCTTATGTATAGTTTTTTCAGTGTTCAGTTGACTGAGGTCCAGTTAACTGGAGTCCAGTCGACTGTGCATTTGTACACAGACGGGTTATATTTTATGTTGTTTCGGAAACTGGCCCATAATATTTATATATAAAGCATGATAACAATAGTTAGGTTTTTATCACGAAAATTATCTTGTTTAACTTTAAAGAAGAGGCATAAGAAGAAGAAGAAGGTTAATCATCATCTAGGGTTTGATTTGGCTTGCTTGGTTGGATTGCTTAACATTGAAATTGGATTATCTAGAATTTGGAGTTGATTCCATTGCTTGGATTGAGGCAAGTTATCTAACTTGCGTTTCCATCTTGATTGTAGGTTTAGATGAAGTTAGTTTGTGAATTGATATGCTAATAATTATATAAATAATCTCTTGCCATGATAGATATTGTTGTGCGTAGATGGTTAATTTATAAAGATGATATCTTGCTGAATTGGGAATATTGGTGTTGCTGAAATTTCTACATTGAAAGCATGTTAAGTTAATTAAAGGCATGATAATGAATTTTAATTGTAAATAATAATGATATATGATATGAAAATATGTTTAGAGATGATTTACATGCCGAATTCAGGTTTAGATATGTTTATATGTTCTGATATTCGTGTTTGGATGATTAGGTCATCATGTTAGTGTGTATTATATGTTACGATCAAATTTACTCTTTTAAATTAAGACTGGAGTTAACTGGAGGCCAGTCGACTGAACCCTAAATTTACTGGACATGTTACAGACTGAGACCCTACAATAATTATTTAATATTTATATTGAAAATGGATTTGTATTTATTAATTAATGAACATGATGTAATATGTTGAATTGTGTATTTGTTTTGTTTGTGGGACATATACCTGGGAGATATGATACTGAAACTCTAGAGGACATATATCTTAAGATATGATGTTGAAGCTCTATGAGGGTGTATATCAAAGGGTATGATGTTGAGACTCTTTGTGTAGAGTTTAGTGCAAGTGGCACACGGCTATAGTGTTAGCCAATTTATATCCATAGTGTTGGATATCCATAGTGTTGGATATGGTACGGTGGTACCTATGGTTGGGGATCCTGATCCTTTAAACCTATTAGTGTCGACAGACACATGGTGCAAGTGGCACATAGCTGGTTGGACAGCAATATTGGTGCAAGTGGCACATGGCTGTATGGACAACAATATTGGTGCAAGTGGCACAAGATTGATTTGTTATGATTAGTTTGGTAATGTGTTGGTTGTGGATATATATATATATATATATATATATATATATATATATATATATATATATATATATATATATATATATATATACATATATATATATGTGTGTGTGTGTGTGTGTGTCTATGACGTGTGATATGATACAAGTTTGGATTTAGTGTGAACTAGTTATGTTGGATACAGATATTAATTTATGGTTATATACTATTCACTTTATTATTATTGATTATATATTATTATTATATATTGGGTGCGCTGATTCTATTCCTGGAATCAAGATCGAGACCCAAGTTCTATAGCTTGCTTAGACTTTATGTCTAACCTTTTTTCCTTTGCAGGTAGCAGCTGTTTTATTGTTGGAGTGTTCGTTGAGATGTCTGGTGGAGGTTGTCTTGAGTTGCTCATATGTCTAGTTGGAGTTTTGATGAGTTGTAACCTTTGAGCATGACTCTGGTTTATGTTTATATAGTTTGTTTTCAGTTTAGTCTTCCGTTTTTAGTTTATTGTTTGTGTTTATTTTATTATGTTCTTCTATGGTCTTGTTGTGTGATGTCACGTAACAGTAGTGTGACCCTACGGTCCATAGAGGACATATGGTGATCGTTATGACTCTGTTGTCCAATTTTGGCCTGACCACCTAGGATTGGATTTGAGGGGCGTTACAACAGACCTATGTTCATTCATAAGTTGGAAACTCCTTATGATATATACTTTAATTAAGTTTGTGTAATAGTAATTAATGGAAAATTAATCCTTTGATTGTTCAGTGTTGGAAAAAGTAATTTCCACACTTGGTGTGGCAGGAGCCAACGCATGAAATACTAAATGCACGACTCCTTGGTGACAGCCAGACTAATTCAAGACTCCTCATGTAACACCCCGGGTCGACAGGTGCTTTGTCGAGGGGGTGGGTCCTACGACACGTAAGAAGGGGATGTCCTGACATTGGAATATAGGTATAGATCTGTTAAATATTATCACCGAGGTTTTTTAAGCTCTCTTGGCTCCAGAATTCGAAAGAACTCCTGAGTTAGGTGTGAGTAGCCTCAGAATGGGTGACCGCTTGGGAAGCAGGCTGCTGCCCATAAAACCCCACACTATCGGACGTCCACAGTGGCCAAGTGCTGACAATATCGGCGGTGATATAGGTCGGGTCGCAACAAATGGTATCAGAGCCGACGATAAAGACTTAGAAGTGGTCTTGCCTTCTTGGTCAAAAGACCATCAATGTTAACACTTTAGTGTGTGTGTGATCAATGAATAAGTCCGAAGTCGTGCAGTTGAGAGTTTACCAGCAGGGATGCATGATATTGTGCATTAATTAGACTTAAAATTTCTTTGTTTAATTAATTTGTGTATATTTTTCCATAAAAAAAATAATTAAAGAAAAAAGAAATTGTGCATATTTGTGTTAATTTCAACAACTTGGAAAAGAATTATTCAAATTACAATGACTTCAATTAATATATCAATTTAAAAGGGGAGGGGTTCCATTCAGGGATTAAAAAAACGGACCCCTTTAAGATGTTTAAATATAAGATTGGACCAGTTAGGGAACTAATGGTAAAATAGGCCCAACCGCTGATTTCCGTGTCTTATGGACTAGTTTACCCTTCGACTGATGCAAAGACTTGTTTGCATATCATAAACATATAAACATACTTATTTATATCAGTCACAATACAAATATAAAATGCAAAGACTTGTTTCCATACTTGCAAACAACAACATAAACCATAAAATGTAAAGATTTGTTTGCATTAGTTACAACACACATAAAAATTAAATGCAAAGAATTGTTTGCATACTCGAAACGACAACAAGATAAACTAGAAAATGTAAATACTTGTTTGCATCAGTCACAACACATAAAGATTAAATGCAAAAACTTGTTTGCATACTCGAAACAATGACATACCATAAAAATGCAAACATTTGTTTGCATAAACCAGAAGGGTATTATCGGTAGTGAAAGAGCCGTTTTTACAATATCAACGTTAAATGGGTCTTTTCTTATTTTACAAATGCTTAATGAGGGCCAATATTATAAACCGGGCCTTAGTTGGGCCAATTGTGTTTTATAGGTGCTTAATGAGGTCCTAGAACCATTTCCATGCCATTTGCAAGGTAACCAAGCATACAGCTTAAAAGTTAAGCCTAAAGTCATTCCAGAAGTATCATAATAGTAGGCTCAATTACATGATCAACGAGAAGTACTGTATCTTTCTTCGTCTATCTTAGCTTCATAGAATTTGTGAGGCTCAACATCATTTATCATTATGCAGGGATAAAACTCATTGAGTATAACCTCTAGTCGAAATATAATAGAGAACAATACAACAGTCTTCCTTAAGTCGGCTTCCCATACTTTGACAAGTTCAATCCAATAGGTATTCTCAAAAAGAATTCCATTGATTCTTCAGTGTTGGAAGAAGTCATTTCTTTATGTTACAAACTTAGAAAAGGACTGTTCAAATCATGGGTTGAATAAGACTTCAGTTAACACGTTAATGAAAAATATACTGTAGTTAATTTGGATGTGTTATTTGATTGTATGTGGATATATATTAATATATTATATAGTTGATAGAAATTCCTTTCGTCTTAAAAGTCTTTATAAGTAGCAATAATTCATTAATTACTTCCCCTCAGCATGATCCTTGTGAAGTTTTCAGATGACAATGGGATCCTCTTCAAGACCACAGCTATCAATCTTTGTTACCATTCTGCTTCTACTTTGTTTCCACCACATTATAACCATTTCCGGTATTAATTTGTTATTTAACCGCTTTCATAGTCATATATTGGAAAACCTACATGCAGATTATATATTTTCTAGATTGTAACTTTTTTTTTGTTTTCTTGTTTATAGTCTCTGCAGATACAGATATTCACTATAGAAAACTATTGACAGAGAGATCGGAACATATACTTCATACTAGCATGAAGAGATCTGGTTCTGCTCCTCAATCACGCTGTACAAGTTCCGAACCTTGTCCAAACACACCTGGGAAAGGACATTAAGTTTGCGGCGCTGTTGATTTTCGAAGCACAGAAACTGTATAATGATATGTTCTCCTTTGTATGGTCTGTGACACAAATTTATCTGGTTGAACATTACTACTACAAGGAGAGTCAAATTTTGGGATCACAGACCAAGCTTTGTTAAGTCTATAGAAAACCCTGCTTTAACTTTAGGGAAGTACAACTTCAATAGCTTGCCTTTTGTCAAGGAAGATGGTGATCTATAAACCATCAATCCAGAGCTACATTTTTTCATTTTTTTTTTCTTCTCTTCTGTACTCTTTTCTCTTTAATGTATTAATGTTAATTAGGTATACATTAACATTTTACGTAATTCTTTGAGTTTATCAATAAAATATTATTTAATCAATTTAGAGAAAATAAAATGATGTATTTTCCCGAAATTTAAGTGGAATACTTATGGTAAGTACTTAACTTACAATGGGATGCACAGTAATGCTAACATATATGAAATTATCTTGGATGTGCTTTTTTTTTTTTTTTTTTTTTTTTTTTATCTTTTATAAACCCTTAATCTTCCACAAAACTCAGTTGTTTTCTTAAATTTGAAGAAAGAGGTGAAAATGTATGTTCAATGCATCGTATGTGCAAGTTCGCATAAATAGATCAGCAAATCTTTAGAGCAAACTGAAACCGGCACTCTGTTGTTTGACATTATTTTGTGACTACATGTGTCCATGGTTATCTCGCCTTGACCTCATTGTTAGGAAAGTCTTGATGTATGCGCGTCGTCCTGAGTCTCTCTCTTTGCGTCTTGTATGTCGTCTTGCAGTTTGGGAAAGGACGTACGTACCTAGTTAGGGTGTACGTACCTAGTGTTAACCAGCAAAGTTTTACAAAGGGCAGGACGTACGTACCTAGTTAGGACGTACGTACCATATGTTAGGCAACAACGTTTTTGTGTCTTGGACGTTCGTACCAAGTTAAGGTGTACGTACGTCGAGTCAGGCATTATTACACATGGACGTACGAATCTTGTTTCGACGTACGTATGTCCACGTTGGTTTTTGCCTATTTCGGCCCTTCTCTCCTCCCACTCAAACCCTAACTATATATGGTCTTTCTCACATTGAGAAAATTAGTTCTTTGGCTGTCCAATTCATCTCTAGTCTTGGAGTTTGTTTAGGTTTTGGTTTAGGTTGTTTTGGTGATTGAACTCATTCTCTTCTTCCCCATTCATCTTCTTCTTCCTTATTGAATATTAAGATCAACTTCGAGGCTTCTTGTATATTCATCAAGAAGTCGAGTATCCTTGTGTGTTCATCAAGGAACTCTGGTGTAAGCTTGCTTCATAGATCGGCTTCGAGTCTTCTTGTGTGTTCATCAAGAAGTCGAGTGTCTTGTGCGTACATCAAGGTACTTTGGTGAAGTCAAGGTGTTAGAGATAACCAGTAGTGTCAACTCGCAGTGATTACAGGTAATTGATAGGTTTGTACATCTCTTTTCATCTAGTGGATTTATTTGTTGTCGCGAGGACAACCGTGGACGTTTCCCATATTGGGTTTTACCACGTTAAAAATCTTGTGTGTTCATTTACTTTCAGCTTATTACTTTGCTTGATTAATTGGTGATAACTTAGAGAATATCACTATTTGTGGAGTTTCAATTGGTATCAGTCGCAGGGCGCTTGTTATGGAGCGTAATGGCTCACGCGCAGATCCTATGAGTGCAATAATGGTTCATGAGTCTGTTTATAATAATTTTATTGCTAAATCGTCCAAATCCACAAAACCAAAATCTGATTTTGAAAAAGTTATAATTTGTATGTTGTTAGCAATAGTGATTGGGCTCTTCTTTAGAGGCTTTCTGCAAAAGAATGTGAAAGGTTACAAAACGCTAATATTGATTTGCAGGAAAAGTTCAATTGTAACGCCCCCAAAATCATAACACGAATCCCAATGACTAAATGTCAGATCTCGAGGCACTCGAACAACCCAACCCATGATAATAATATAATAATACAAAGTTCTGAATGATATTCATATATATATAATTAGCATTAAAATTACATAACTTAATACAAAACAAAATAATACAACTACGATCACCTCTATACAAAATTGAACTAAACACATCTATCGCGCGAATACCTATATCAATACCCTCTGTAACCTCTGCACAACCATATCTGCTGAATCGGTCTATCTTCGAGCAACTATTTAACTGAAAAGGGATTAATGATAGGGTGAGCATTTCCACTTGCTCAGTAGTGACTCACATTTCCAAAATACTATATAATCATGCATGACGATTAACCATACGAAACAGTTGAAATAATGCAGGTTTTAACTGTAATAATAAATAATATAAGTAATTTAATAAGTAAATACTTTTAAACCAAACTTTTTTACCTTTCACAGTAATCATACTAACCACGCATCCATACAATAAGTCGGGTAACTGCATCCTATTAGAGTGGTGAGAATACGACTGGAACTCAGCCCCAGCCCCAGGCAAATCATCTTGGTTCAGTACTTTCCAGTGTGAACCTGCACCGTTGTTTTCCTGATTATTCGGTCGGGTAGTGATTACCGTTTTTGTGCCCGAATAACACTAACCCTCTTTTAGGGCTCAGGTGGGCCCTTTGACCACGCCTCCTGATACGAGGAGTCCCTAACTTACGGTGGTCAACCGTTCGACGACTGCAGACTGCACAGGATCCTGACACACGTCCAGGAGTGGACTAACTCTCACCCCTCGCGTCTAAACCTCCTCGAGGTAACATGTATCCTCACAGCACACTAAGCACCAACAACGTAACATGTATCCTCACAGCACACTAAGCATCAACAACGTACCACTAAAAGCATGGTAATCCAGGAAGGTAGAAGAGAAATTCCCGAAAACATCCAACAGTGTTCGCCTCTAGAAAGTGCCCATTCACCGTCTAAAGGTGAACAACGCGTATGTAATCCTATAAAGAACAGTTGTCTCCGGAATATAACAACAATTCCTTCTTGTAGGAATTCACAGATCCCTTGCCAGACCGCCTCGTGATACAATATATATAATATATAAGTGTCTTTTAATAATAATTAATTTAATCTGGCATGTGCGACGAGTCCCTGAATTTAGCAATCATCAAACCAGTCCCTTCTTCACGGCTACCCTACCCGGGCCAAAGCCGAAGAGACTATCCCCTATTCATGGCTACCCTACCCGGGCCAAAGCCAAAGGGATTATAATCCGATCTGTAATAATATGTTCGTGTAAGCACCCAGATCATATACCCAATTCACGAACCTCACACCATACCAACATACAACTGGGATCTCACATCCCACATACAAAATCCATCTCCCTTTTCCCATCCTGGAAAAGAGATGCAATAAAAACCTTGATAACATTTCCGTTTATAAAACCATTTCAATATACATATACTGCTTTAATAACTCCTATATAAAACATGATATCTGTAACTAATCACTTTAATAAAAGCTATAATCGATAAACCACGAGTAATCTATATATACCAAACAAAACCATGCATGCATTTTTATCATCAATAATATATCAATTAATTTGCAACATTTAAAATATGACACATGAAAAACAGTATAAAGGAAATGTAAGTCCCTACCTCTTAACACTTCCTCGCTAGCTCCTTAACTTCATTTTACATCCAATCATTCAACTAGGACCGCCGGTAGCCTAAAAATACATCATACATAAATCTATGTGAATTCACGAGAAGTATCGAATATATACCTAGACTTTCTAAGGTTTATTTCGGCATCCCAATTGTCTATAAAATAGCCAAAAACCCATAACCATAGGGAGGGTATTGCTTCAATTAAACTGCATCTAATTCAGTTCATAAGCTACACAAATGAAAGGAAAACCCAAGTTAGTTAAAATACACCCATGTATATTATGGTTACCTTATATAAGCCCAACTCCAACTAGGCAATTAGGAAATCAGATTGTTTCCTGCGTCACTAAGATGACCACAACAACAACTTTTCCATTTGCTCTCTACAGCCTTAGTCATTTCTTCTTTTGAGAAAAAAAGACAACTTCCTTTCAACCCTCATAGCAGCATCTTTATCACCTTCTATTGAACCCCAAAACAACTATATCACATGCATACATATTTTACATCTAAAATCCTTTTTGTCATTCCTTGTTCATAAGCTAGCCCTTAATTCAGATCCATGGGGTACTCAATCTATGAATCTTCTTTTCCAATTATTAGTAAACCAAAAAGTCCATAGAAACCATCAGTTCATACTTCATACCACCAATTACTAAAGTCCCAATCATTAAATTAAACTTAAACTTACTAGTATGTTTACTGGAAGTTTTTGGAAACTATTAGAACACGTACCGACTCGTCAATCTATCGAAAGAAATAAATCTCCCAGCTAGTATCTTCCTTTGAAAATCATCTAGTGTGTTGATTGGTTAAAGGTGGAATTACCTCACATCAAGTTTAATGGGTGAGTTAATGGCCTGTACTTTTAAACTTCTGATTCTCATCTCTTTCTCAATCTATATCAGTTGATGAGAGAAAACTCCAGCAAACAGCTCCTTTATAAATCCAAACCATGAGGTGTCAACACACCCTCATACATATCCATGCAAATAAATAGCCCCACATACTCTAGTGCTCTTGGGAGTATTTTTATTAAGTTACCCCACATTGAATAAAAATCTTGCTTGGTCCTACTTGGGTAAATCTATTCGACGCACTCGCACGTTCGATCCTAAAGCCCATGACTAGATCTTAGTGAAAATTAGGCTCGTAATGAAATAAATGTTACACGCACGCCGATCTAGCATGAAAGGATTTTTTGTGCGTTTTAAATTTCATAGTCTATATGTTTGTTCTTATTATTTTTAATATTTTGATTCAATTCAATCAATTATTTTAACACCAATCAATCGAAGTTATATAAAATATAATAATAGCCAAAGATTATAGATAAAATTACTAAAAATACCCCTAAGACGGGTACGGGTCGTTACATCAATAAAGCTAATTGTAATTTGTCTACTATTTCTGATAATTTTTGTTTTGAAGATAATGGTGTTTTGCAGACTAAGGTTGATTCTCTAAAACAACGACTCAGACATTGTGCAGAAGACTATATGCTTCAAGGGGAAGTTTATGAATCCAAAATTGAAAATTTGGAAAAGGCTAATCTTTCTTTGCAGGATAAAGTTGAGACTCTTGAAAAACAAATTTCTTATGCTGCTGATGATGCAATTTCTATTTCTCAATTATTTGAAAAAGATAAACTTGACTTGTTATGTAAAATTGCAGCTTTAGAGAAGGCCAATAAGGAGGTTGACGAGAAATACAAATCTCTATTGGTGGAGTATGAGGTAACAATGAACGATTTTACGTCAACTCAACTAAAATTGAAGGTTTTGGACAAAACTAGAATTAACTCTCTTATTGCTTGTTTTAGTAGTCCATCTGGTGTGACTTCTTCTGTAAAATCTGCCCGCTCTTTTGCCTACCCCGCCTATTGAAAGTAGACTTAATACTAATAGTTTTCAGCATGTTTCTCGCACAAAGTTTAAGTCTAAGGCTAATGATAAGGTTGCTTTTGCTGGTAAGCCATCTTGTTCTAATAGGGGAGGTATGGGTTTTGTTAAGGCACAATGTCATAAACCAAATAGTGACATACATGGTTTACCCACCACTACTGCATCTTCTTATAAGACTTGTTTGAGAAAATCTAGTAATTTTCATTGTTCATATTGTGGTAGAGATGGTCATTTGGATATCTTTTGTTGGGATTTTAATCAACATGTTAGATATTATTCTCATGTTCCTTATAATTATAATCATGTTGATTCTTATGTTCCTTCTTGTGCGTTTTTTAGACCTTGGAATTCTAATGTTTATTGTCATAGGTTTAAGAAAAACAGGTACTCCAACAAAAGGAAGTCAAGTCTATTGCAAAGCTTGTTAAGAGGAAATCTCATATGTTTTCAACTCCCAAGGTGTGCACGCCTAGTGTTAAACAAGTATGGGTAAGAAAAGATAAGTTGAAGGTTTTTTTAAACTTACAAAAGTCTGGGGGTGTCCCATATTTGGGATAATGTAGTTTGTTTCTAGCCTTGTGTTATTTTAATTGCATATTTTTCTAACCACATAGGTTACTTGTTTGGTGTTTTTGTCTTTTTGTTTATGCATGCTTTAATTGTTCGTTTGGGTTAAATATCATGCTACTTAAAAAAAAAAAAAAAATGTTGCTGGTGTTCTTTTTTGTTCTTTTACTTTTTTTTTTCTTTCATTATTCCATGTATGTGTTGTTGGATGCATTTTTCTGAGATATTGGTTTAATTCAATTGTCTTAAATAAGTTGGAATATGTTTGGGCGTTTTCTCTTTCCGAACTGTAAGTATGTTTTGGTATGTATCATGCATTTTTCCTCGCTTGTTTGTATAATGCACGACATGTTTGCATGATGGGAGTTTTTGGAAACCACTTACATATTCTTTGAGCTCATAGAACTTCTCTATCTCTCGAGTATTTATGTTATTTTGAGGTATCTCTTTTCTGTTTTGGTTAATAACATCTTGTTGTTCGTGTTATTGAACTTTCTTATCTTCCTCTTACAACTCTTGTTAGTGGTCAATGACTCACTTTATCCCCAGCCATTTGATTGTCTTAAGAGCAATGTCAGTTGACTAAGAACCCGTTGGGGTTGTGAGGGTCATGCTCTGACGGATGCACTCAAGAAATGTTAGTTCTTATGTTGCCCGTTATCATGGTGTTGCACTTCTTGAGTTTGTGTTTGTCAAAAAGATGTAGGCTACACCCTACCCTCGTGTAATTGAAAAGATGGAGGCACAAGTCCCTCCCACACGGGAATGACATTGAAAGATATAGACTAAACTCGACCACATGCGGGAAAATAATAATCCAAGCGCATGTTCGTTGTTTTTTATGTAAGGCATACAAAGTTTATATTCCTTTGCCTTTTGGATATCTTGGTTTTTGTTTGAAAGATCATATTTATATTCATTTGTCTTCCACTCATAGTGTTTGTTTCAAAGGGGATTGAAGTTTGTTTCTTCTAAACTCACTTGTTAATAGCATGTCTCTTGTTGATAGTTATATGGTCTAGGTCTTCAAAGGGTGTGTTCTAGTGGTGAACTTTCTCTCTCTTTATGCATATTGCATTGCATCTACACACACCGAGGTTTAGTTTATGATGCACTTCAATTCTCTTTGTTGTTCAATCTTTTATTTATCCAAATATATTACATCTTATTTCTGTACGGATTGGGATTGGCTACTGTTTTTAGAATTTCATGATGTGTTCCTCTTCACTTCTATGGTACATATTTTTTTTATTTTTTTTTATCTTTTTGTTAAGGCTTGTGAAGTTGTTTTAGTTGAGGATTTCTTTTTCATGTTTTGGAGTTGATCATGATGTTTTTCAATCAATCCTTGTGGGTTTTTTCTGTCTAATTCTCTGTTGTCATAAATGTATTTAAAAAAAAAAATTGCAGATTTTTCTAGTCTGGCATACGAACGTCGTTAGAGGGTACGTACGTTCAGGAGGCAGTTCCTTTTTTTTTTTATTTTATTTTTTGTATTTTTACCAAAGCGTACATATGTTGTTAGGTGGTACGTACGCAGTAGCAGCAGTTGGACAAAATCGTTTGTTTCAAGCCCATTGATTCAACCCAAAAGTCAATTACTTCAATTAAAATGTGTCTTAGATTATTCTGGGCACGTACATGGTGAGTTATTAGGTTTTCGTAACTGTTTTGTGTCTAGGTTTCTCTTCAAATCCTAGTATTCTTCTTTTGGTTCTTGTTTTTTTTTTCTTTCCTTGAGTTCTCTTGTCTGAATTTTTCATCTCTTAAGTTCAAACAATTTTCGTTGGTTGGGTTTATCTTCTTGTATGCTTGTTGTTTTAGCATTGGTTGTTGCTACCACCACTTAGACTGCTCTTTTCTACTGTATGCAGTTGTTTGATAATACTCTAGTATCTCAATCCCTACTTCTTCCTCTTAATTGTCATTCGTTGTGATGTTGGTTCTTCAGACTTTTATTTACAAGCATTACTTGTCTTTCTCTATGGTTTGTGTCTGTTTTCTGCAGGTTCATGGACAATGTGCGTGTCGTCAACTTTATTTTCGTCTTCGTAACATTACAAGCAGATGTTCTTGCTGAAAGTGCTTATCGCTTACTCTAGTTTGGTTCCATTCCTTGGTAATTCTTTTCAGTCGGTGTTTTGAAGTACTAAGGTCAGATTGTTAGTATTATTTGGTTTTAAACTTCATGCTTTCTATTTTTGTCATTGGATCACATGTGTTTGATGTTGTTTCTCAAGGTAATTGTTCTCAATTTGTTTTAAGATGGCTACAAAATATGCATAAGCATGTTTTAGTGATGATATCATGTTATTGGTGTATTCGTTTGTCATGGTTTATACTGATTCATGTTTTCTCATGGGTTCTCATCATATTTTTCTATGTTGGGATAATATTCTTGAATTACCTTGTTCGCTAGCTGGTGTTTGATTAAATGCTTATGAGACTTGCATATACTCTTATTGTTGCTTTTTGTGCCTGGTTGATCTTATTTTCTCTTGCAATGGGTTTAATCAGATGTGTTTTTGCTAGTCTTCTGCAATAATCCTCCTGCAATGGTTTTGGGCTACCACTGTTCTACTTTGGGATGCATATGCTTGGTTCGGTGTAAAAAAAAAAAAAAAAAAAAGTCTACTAGCATCGGTTATTGCAGATGGTCATCTTTTGTTAGCAATCCTCTCCTGTTGAAGACTCTCTAAGCTTTCTGACAATATATGGCATGTCATCGGAGTCTTAGTATTCTGGCAGGAAATTACATCTGAAGTTGGATTGCTGCTTTGTGATTTGCTGACATCGATAATCCTTGCTCATTCTTCATGTTTGTCCAAATGGTTGGTGTTGCGGGCTTCTTCTTCTCTAAGAAATGGACCTCATTTCTTCTATTTCTTGATTATTGTGATGAGGCATGTTTGGGTGATGGTGTTTTCACAAATAAGCTACTTCTCTAGTGTTAGCATGGTCTGGGCTTTATTGACTCTTTTCAGGATATTGTTGGATGTGTCTAGTATGCATGGTTTCTCTATTCTCTTTCATATCTCATACTAATTATTGTTTATCTCTTATTCTTTCTCTTTTTCCATATTTTTTTTCCTTGCACATTTCTCACAGGTTTGACTATTTGGTTCTTGGTCATTATTGTTAGTGGCCGATTTCATTGGGTATGGTATTTATTTCACTACAAGAAAGTATGGATATTGGGACGGACCTACGATTCCATTAGCCACGGTCCGGGTCAGTAGCAAATTTAGCTACGGTCAAAATTCGTGGCAAACAGTATAAAGCCGTGGCAAAAACTTGATTAATTATTTAGGATCGGGGGAAATTTTTCAACAGTTATGAACCGTGGGAACGAAATGATAATGAACCGTACGATCCTTATTGCTTATCTCAATATTTATCTCCGGTCAAAACAATTCGGTTAAGTTAAAAGAAACAACGAAAAAAAAAAAAAAAAAAGCAACGAAATACTTTCTTCCTTGCCTGTTGAATTTCAGAAATCGTTCGCGCCTTGAAGAACCCTAGTTTCAGGGGAATTCGCAGTGTCTCAATTTCCGAAATCGCGAAGTGTCTGTTGAATCATCTGCTCGGTGTAAGTATCCAATCTTAATTTTCTAGAATTACTTGTTTAAATTAAGTTTTTATTTCTCAATTTCAGAAATCGAAAAATCTCATTGTAATGCCATTCATCTTCAGAAATTGAATTACACTAAGACTTTGTGATTTTCTTCCCAACTCACCTTTCTTCAGAAATTGAATTTCATCTTTATCATCTTCTCGATCTGTTGAATTTCAGAAATCGCAAAGTCTCAATTTCATAAATCGCAAAGTATCAATTTTTGAAATCGCAAAGTCTCAATTTCTGTTGAATCATCCAATCTCAATTCCATTCAACTCGATGGCGTAAGTGGTTCATCTTCTCTGTTTGATTACTGTTTTTTACTTGTTTAACTTAGGTTTTTAGTTCTCAATTTAAGAAATCGAATTTCATCTTCTCTGTTGCATGAATTTCATCTTTATCATCTTTCTCTGTTGAATTTCAGAAATCGCAAAGTCTCAATTTTTGTTGAATCGTCCAATCTCAATTCCATTCAACTCATCGACGTAAGTTTATCATCTTCTCTGTTTGATTTCTGTTTTTTACTTGTTTAACTTAGGTTTTTAGTTCTCAATTTCAGAAATCACAAAGTCTTAGTGTAATTTCTATTAGAATCGACTTTATCATCTTCTCTGTTCATCATCTTCTCTGTTTGATTTCTATTTTTTACTTGTTTAACTTTGGTTTTTAGTTTTCAATTTCGGAAATGGCAAAGTCTCAGTGTAATTTCTGTTGAATCGACTTTATCTCAACTCGCCGGCGTAAGCCGTTCATCATCTTCTCTGTTTGATTTCTTTTTTTACTTATTTAATTAAGGTTTTTAGTTCTTTATTGAATATTATTGCAAACAAATTAGTAAAAATGACGCGTTCGAAAATGTTGGGTTTTTGTACAAAAAATTGGCCTTTTTTGTTTTACGCTTTCTAAGCACTAACCATCAAAAATGCATTTATTGAGATCGAGTTTTTATTCTAATTTGTATATATATATATATATATATATATATACATTTATACTGTAAATACTCGTGTACTGACAAGGAATTTTACAGTAAAACAAAAATGAATTAAGTCCTTCGTCTTCTCCATATTAGGTCTGTGCACCATTTGAACTACATTACCCTAGTGGAGTCTTGGAAATTAGTCGTGAGTCTAGGCGCTAATAACCGTAGGTGCAGGAAGTGAGCCATGAGTTTAGGTGTGTTTTGACTGTACAGACTTTATATGCTTTTGGCTAGATTCTACTTTCCCTCTTGGAAGCTGTTAGTTCATATTCAGTTGTTTCCGATGCTATTTTGATATGTCTATTGTAGCAAGCGATAGTATTTCATATCTGGTTTGATTCTTGAAGTTTCTTGCTCAGTGCTTTGAGATATGCTTAATAATCCTCAATATGGTAAGTTAGTTGTTAGAACATAGATTAATTAGTTTTTTTGAATTTTGCAGTTTTTGTTTGCTTGGATTAGATTTTGCGAAGGCATTTGTTGCAGGTAACTGTGTTCATTATTTCCTTTGGGAAAATTAATTCTAATTGCTTACTTTTGTTATGTTTAGTGGTTATTCTCTTTTTCTTCCATGTGATGGTTCAATGAAGTTTAATATTTTTTTTTATTTTTTAGAGTTTGCATATACCTTTTTGTTCCTAATTGTCTATATGATAATGTTGGTTTACCTTGTTTTGATAGTTTATCAAATTAGGCCTTGAATAAGCTGGATTTTGTCATGGTTTACTCTTATTATTGTTATGAGTTTTCTATAAAATTACATGAAAACTATAGTATGCTTAGATGTGCCATATAGGGCTTTGCTCAAAATTCTATATAAGGTTGTGTTTGTCCTGTTAAACTCATTTTGACCTTTTATTTTATTGCATGATTCTACAACTGTTTGCATTATTCTTTCGTCCTTGCTGAATTGATATTGAATATTTGTTTGGGTCTCTATGTCTATTAACTACTTAGCTTATTGTGGTGTATTTAATGTCTTATTATGGGTTCAATACTTATTTTTATTTTTATTCTTTTTAGACTAGCAACATGGAGAATTCAGATTGTTTAGATAAAAAGCAAGCATGTGAAGCAAGGAAGAATGAAGAATGGAAGATTTTAATGGAAGGCAAGCTGGATGAAGTTACAGGTGCTGTAAAGGATCTAACATCTATTATACCCGATATGCGATCTGTTCCCCAAAGTGGACAACACATCCCTCAAAGTGGACAACCCCGTGGAGAACGAGCTTCATCGGTATGTATGTACAATTATTAGTATTATTATTGTTATGTCTATATTCTAATGGGTATGCCTATATTGTTGATTTCTACTAATTTTGTTTTGTAGTCTGATACCGGTAAGATGGTGAGAGTTTTAGGTGGGTGGCCAACTACAGAATACGCTTGGGGGATTGTCAAAGTTGTGGACCCTACACACAAATATTGTGAGAGGTGTTTAGGCGACGGAAATTACTTGGTATACATCACTACGGTGTTGGTTGCGGACGTTGTTTTACCCCTACCTCATGATGATTATTTCACAACTCTTGGGCAGGTTGGGCAAGGCCATGTTATATGGCCGAAGGCTAGTCTTGAGTTCATCAGCTGAACATTACTCGTTTGGTTTTGTTAACAAATTTTTTCGTTATGTTTCATTTAGGATTTCGTTTATTTCTTATTTTGTTAACATTACGAAAAGGTGACGCTTATTTCACCATCCATATATTTTAAATTGTTAGAAGTATTATTCTCTTTTGCATTTCGAATGTGTTTTATTGAGCTTTCATGTATTTGCTTTGTACAAGAAACTATTTCTTGTACATTCCATTCAAAGAATCAAAACCACCTGATTATATAAGTGATGTTGCTTTCAGAAAGACATGTTCAGTATTTTATCTGTGTAACTGCTGCATATATTGCTTGTGTCGCAGCCACTTCTGAGAATATTTGAGCCTATTCTAAAGAATGCAAGCAAGGAACTTCTACATGGAAGTCATACAAGAGCTGTTTCTATTTCAACACCATCAAATAGCGGCATTCTGAAGTTTGCTAAAAATCAACTCAGTTGTCTTGGATGCAAGGCTTTAATTAGGTTAGAACTTTCTATCTAATTCTCTCATTCTCCTAATTTCACATTAAGTTGTACCATGTTATGGTGGTACCATAATTTTTGTGTGGTTCACATGGTTACTGGTTTTGATCTTTGTCATTCGACATTGTGGTGTACAGAGACGTGCAAAACCGTTCTTATAAATTGTGGAGGTGCAGAAAATTTGTTCGGCATTAGCCGATCGATTTTAGATCATGCAGGGCAGGTGCAAAAATAATAATTGTTATTTTTTTCTGCAAAGAATTCAGATTTCCTACGGCTCCGAACAGTAACAAAATTCAATTTTTTTTTTGAAAAATTCCGGATTTGCCACGGCTAATAACAGTAGCTAATTTGAAAATTAAATTAATTTCAATATTTTTTTTGAAAATTAAAAAATATTCGCCACGGTTCCTGGCCGTAGCTAAGTTGAAAAATAAATTAATTTCGATATTTTTTTTGAAAATTAAAAAATATTCACCACGGACCCGGACCGTGGGTATAATGAACTTTGCCACGGTTGATATCAGTGGCAAGACCCACGGTTCATAACCGTGGCTAAATATAGATAGCCGCCACGGACCCGGACCGTGGGAAAAGAATTAGCTACGCCCTGAACACCCACGGTCTAGCCACGGTCAAAAACCGTGGCTAATCCTGTTTTGCCACGGTTCGGGTCTGTGGCAAATCTGATGTATTCTTGTAGTGTTTCTTCCTTTTTGTTTGTTTGTTCTTTTTCTCTAGATTTCTTCCTACTATGAAGTCGTTTTTCTGGAGTCTATCTCAGGTATGTGGACATGGATTGATCAGGAAATCTATTTCCTTGGTATTGGTATTTGTCTACTACAACCATTTTTAATGTTTTTGTGTGATTGGATCAACTATAGGTGTTTATGGTTGGTTGTTTAAAGTGATATTCTAGTGAATCATTTGTTCCGATTGATGGTGTCCTGACTCTTTCTTTTATATATTGGTTTCTCTTGGTTTTTTATCAGGGATTCATGTTATGTTTTCTTTTCTTCTCTCTATTACCTATATAAGTATCCAGTGTCTTCTCACTATCTCCTTTTTATTTCATTTTGGTTTTTATTTAATCTCTCTTCTTGTGTCTGTTGTGGAACTCTTTCTTTTTTATTTATATGCCTGGATCTCTCTCATGTCTTTTAGTTTTGTGTGTCATGGATTCCAGATTTATGGTATGGTTTTATCTTTCCTCTCTTCTTTTATTCTTTGGTTCATTTTACTTTATTTTTTTTGTCACCCCTTTGCATCATTTGTGACAAAAAGGGGAAGATTTATGACTCTAATACTAACACCTTCTTCTTCTTTGTTAGTGTATCTTGGGTCATGTTTCAGGTATGCTACATGTATGGGGGAGTGAACGTGATAATGATTAGAAGTTGTACAGTTTTGGGGGAGCTCTTGGAGCTCATGAAGTATGGGGGAGTTGTTCGAGGAACTTTCGTTGGCTCTCTGATTGATTCAGAATTCTTTGTTGCTTCCGTCCCGTCTCTGATGATTAGAGCTTCTTACTCGGGATGAATATCAAGTGTTGATGACGTGGTATGTATTTACTATGAGTGTTCTTCTAGGCATGTTTTATAAATGCCAATTCGTTTGGGTTTGTACGCACGTATTATAAGTGCTTCAAGAGTCATAGGTTTTTGTCACAAAATAAATGTCAAAGGGGGAGATTGAAACCGACACTCGGTTGGTTGACATTATTTTGTGACTACGTGTGTCCATGGTTATCTCGCCTTGACCTCATTGTTAGGAAAGTCTTGATGTATGCGCGTCGTCTCGAGTCTCTCTCTTCGCTTCTTGTATGTCGTCTTGCAGTTTGGGATAGGACGTACGTACCTAGTTAGGGCGTACGTACCTAGTGTTAGCCAACAAAGTTTTACAAAGGGCAGGACGTACGTACCAAGTTAGGACGTATGTACCATATGTTAGGCAGCAGCGTTTTCGTGTCTTGGACGTACATACCAATTTAAGGCGTACGTACGTCGAGTTAGGCAGTAAACCATTATTACACAGGGACGTACGTACCTTGTTTGGACGTACGTACGTCCACGTTGGTTTTTGCCTATTTCAGCCCATCTCTCCACCCACTCAAACCCTAACTATATATGGTCTTTCTCACATTGAGAAAATTAGTTCTTTGGCCGTCCAATTCATCTCTAGTCTTGAAGTTTGTTTAGGTTTTGGTTTAGATTGTTTTGGTGATTGAACTCATTCTCTTCTTCCACATTCTTCTTCTTCTTCCTTATTGAATATTAAGATCAGCTTCGAGTCTTCTTATGTGATCATCAAGAAGTCGAGTATCCTTGTGTGTTCATCAAGGAACTCTGGTGTAAGCTTGCTTCATAGATCGGCTTCGATTCTTCTTGTGTGTTCATCAAGAAGTCGAGTGTCTTGTGCGTACATCAAGGTACTCTGGTGAAGTCAAGGGGTTAGAGATAACCAGTAGTGTCAACTCGCAGTGATTACATGTAGTTGATAGGTTTGTACATCTCTTTTCATCTAGTGGATTTATTTGTTGTCGCGAGCACAACCGTGGACGTTTCCCATATTGAGTTTTACCACGTTAAAAATCTTGCGTGTTCTTTTACTTTCTTCTTATTACTTTGCTTGAGTAATTGGTGATAACTTAGAGAATAGCATTATTTGTGGAGTTTCACAAACTATACAAAGAAATATTAAAAGAGGTGAAACTGTTAAGTCTGCGTGGCTCAGTTCAAATCTTGCGGGAGTCACGCACAACTTCTATAGAACCAGATGGGTTTTAGAGAACCTCCTGTAATATATGCTATATAGCAATTAACATACCCGTTATTTATTTGACTATTATCGTGTCATTTTATTACTGTTCGGCATTTAACTAGCTAATATGCACGGTGAAGATATGGAAGCATAGAAACAAAGCTAAATATGAAGGCAAAGACTTCAGAATGTCAGTTATACACAGACAGGTGAAGAAAGGAATCAAATACTCTTAAGTATACTGATTCAAGGTACTATGAGCAATGCCAACCAAGATTTTAATACTCTACTACAGCTGGGAGTGGGGAGTAGGAGTATTAAGCCTTTTGAGGAAAGAGAGGTTGCATGAAGGCCAACTGACAATGGCCAGATTAAAATCAACTGTGATGGGGCATCCATTGGTAAACGTTAACCTAGACAGAGAAGGAGTTGGGGCAGACTTCAGGAACCACTCAAGCTTGCTATTATAATGGGTAAAGGTTAAGACACTGGACCATGCCTGTCACTCTGTCAGCAACTGTCAAACAGAAGGAGAGGCTATAGTAGCTGCAGCAGAAAAGGCTAAGGAATATAGGTGGACATGTCCTCACATATTTAGCTTTGTTGTGTTGGAAAATCAAGTTGATTAAAAAAATATATATTAGAGACACGTAGGAAAAAAATAAGACAGATCAGCAGCCGTTCGCATGAAACATAACAGATTGTATAACGTGGTAATTTTGAAAAGTACATGCATAACTAGGACAAAAAAAATTTACATTGTATTAAGTGAGAATTTTGACAAAGTACATTGTATAAAATAACTATTATCTCGAAGTTTCACTCCCACGAGTTAGAGTACTAGGCAATCTCGACCTCATCGAGGTGCAGCCACTTCTGTTTGAAAATCAAGTTGATTAAAAAAATATATATTAGAGACACGTAGGAAAAAAATAAGACAGATCAGCAGCCGTTAGCATGAAACATAACAGATTGTATAACGTGGTAATTTTGAAAAGTACATGCATAACTAGGACAAAAAAAATTTACATTGTATTAAGTGAGAATTTTGACAAAGTACATTGTATAAAATAACCATTATCTCGAAGTTCCACTCCCACGAGTTAGAGTACGTAGGCAATCTCGACCTCATCGAGGTGCAGCCACTTCTGTTCGCAAACCTCCATCTTGGTCAGTTCACCTGCGACCTGACCCTGGTTAATACATTAATTTAGAAACATGTTAATACATTTGGCGCCGATTGCAAGAAATTGATTATATCGAAAAAAACCCACCCTCCCAACCCAATCCAATCGAAACAACTCTCATATCCTCAATGGCTATTCAGGAATTGGGAACCAAACTCGCTCAGCTCAAACGAAGAAAACGCTCAAATAAAAACCAGTGCCAATGATTCTGACACCAACAATAGCCAGACTGGTCTCGCAAACGAGGATAGCCACAACCACAAATTCGAGGAGCTTAGCCAGCAGCTCGCAGAATTCAAACCGTCTTAAAAAGCCAATCAACTTGGACGAGGTCGCACTGCTAAACAGCTCACAATCCAGTCTTTGCAGCACTTTCAGGAATGCCCTTTCTCCAAAGGTTCCTGGAGAACGACGTGATTTGCTTTGATCAGTATTCAGGCGTGGGCGATCCCGCCACTGACCACGTCAAAAGCTTTCGCAAATCTCTTCCGTTAATCAAGGAAGATCACTTGTTATGCCTACTCCTCCAGTCCAGTCTATCTGGACCATCGATCGATTGGTTCAGTGAGCTGATAAACAATTCCTGATATTTTATATCCACAACAAGAAGCAACTAATCACTATCGATACCATGTTTAGAGTCACCCAGAAAGAATAAAAGCTGCTGAGTGATTTCTTTTCTCAATTCAAAATCGAGCTGCATTCAATCAAAGGTTTCGCAAAGGATCATGAACCTTTTGCAACCATTGCATTCAATCAAAGATTTAGTTCCCAAGTTGGGTGTTATTTCCATACACAAGCCAACTTGAGGGGGAATCTTAAGATATTCTGATATGTACGGGTATGTAATTAAATGGCTTGTCTTACATATTAAGAAATTTACTTATATAGTTATTTAAACTTGTAGTCTTGGTGAACAAGTAAATTCCTTTTGTATGTATTTGTATATATATATATGAAATCTCCCAATCTAAATCTCAAGTTGAGGCAGACAAACAAAGTCTTCGTGTTTTAATTCTCTTCTCTTAGATTTTACAGACTGCAGACCTATGTTCATTCATAAGTTGAAAACTCCTTATGATATATACTTTAATTAAGTTTGTGTAAAAGTAATGGAAAATCAATCCATTGATTGTTCAGTGTTGGAAAAAGTAATTTCCACACTTGGTGTGGCAGGAGCCAACGTATCAAATACTAAATGCACGACCTTGGTGACAGCTAGACTAATTCAAGACTCCTCGTGTAACACCCCGGGTCGGCAGGTGGTTTGTCGAGGGGGTGGGTCTTATGACACATAAGAGAGGGATGTCCTGACATTGGAATATAGATATAGATTCGCCAAATATTATCACCGAGGCCTTTTGAGCTTTCTTGGCTCCAGAATTCGAAAGAATTCCGAAGTTAAGCGTTTTCAGGTGAGAGTAGCCTCAGGATGGGTGACCTCATACGAAGCAGGTTGTTGCCAATAAAACCCCACACTGCCGGACGTCCGTAGTGGCTAAGTAGGGACAATATCGGTGGTGATATAGGTCGAGCCGCTACAAATGGTATCAGAGCCGACGATGGTTCACCTGTCGAGGGTGGGAGAATGTAATAACCCGTATTCACTTTAGGGGTATTTTAGTAATTTTATTTATAATCTACGATTAGGATAAAATAATTATAACTTTGGTGGATTGCTTTTAGAAAATGGAGTATTTTGAAATAGGAAGAATATTTAAATTAGAATAAATAAGAAATAAATCTCAAAACACATTTCAGAATATTTTCGCAAACCTGACGCGTACAAATATAATAGTTAATTTTGATGTTTAATAAGGACTACCCCCGACACTAATACCAACTCATAGGTGATCGAGCGCGCGTCCAAATGTATAAAAAAAGTTGAAGTGGACACAAATATATTACCTAATCGAGATTTTGATTGAAGTGGGTAACTTATTAAGTAGCTCACAAGATCACTAGAATGACTTGCTTTGTATGGATTTAGATTACAGAGAGCTTGACACCTATTACTATGACTAATCAAGTACTAAAGAGATAGGGATCCAGGAGCAACCAGTTCTCACTAGCAACTAAAAGAAAGAAAGAAAATTTGAATGAGAACCCCAAAACTTTTCTAGCTATTCACCGATCTAATTAAGTGAACACAATCCAATTTCCAATGGATTTTTCTTCTCTGGTTGTTGAAGTATACATCTCTGAATTTAAGATAAAGATTATGATCATGCTTGGAGGCAGTTCACACACAAGAAACCAAAACCCATCCTCATCACATGTTAATTGTATTCAAGTTTTGGCGGTGCTTGGTGGCTAAAATAAAGAATTAGTTAGAGATTAATCTGTGATGTTTATTGATCAGAAATTATGAGCTCTTTAAGTTGGACGACTGTGAATTCATTTGCTTCATATGGTGATATGGTAACCTACAACTGACTGGTTAGAATTTGATTCTAAGGTGGCGTGAATTAACTACATATCCATGATTCATTTGGTGTTAAATATAGGTGTTTGTAAGTTTTATTTGGGACATGTAATTGATGCATCCCAATTTCCAAGTACAAATCTTAAGAAAGTAGATGGAACATAGATGGGTGTGAGCTTATGAACCTCGGCAAATGCTCGGTGAGATGTTTAGTGTGAATTGATTAATTAAGTTGGTAGCCAGCTGCTACACTAGTGCGGAGCCGGTAAACACTTCACCTTAACTTGTAAAATGGTCTTAATTTGGATGCACAATATTAATTCATATAGATTTACTTGCATACAGCTGCGGTCTTAGGATATCAACATACCTAAATGAGTATTTCAAACTTAGAAGGAAGTTAAGGAACTAACGAGCAAGAGGTAGGGATTTACATTTCTTTTATACTGTCTTTTTGTGTATCATATTTTAATGTTGCAAATTAATTGATATATTATTGATGATAAAAATGCATGCATGGTTTTGTTTGGTATATATAGATTATTCGTGGTTTATCGATTATAGTTTTTATTAAAGTGATTAGTTACTGATATCATGTTTTAAATTGGAGTTATTAAAGCACTATATGTATATTGAAATAGTTTTATAAATGGATTTCTCGATAAATCTCTTTCCAATGGTGGAAAAGATTTGGTTTTGTAATGCGGGGCAAGGAAACCCGATTGTAATGTATAACTGGGATGTGTGAGGTCCCTAGATTGATGGAAATATTGATCTGGTATGCTGTCACGATTATGGTTGTGGCCCGGTTAGGGTAGCCAACTGTACGGATCATATTTGATTATGGTTGTGGCCCGGTTAGGGTAGCCATGGATATTGTTTAAATCTGGGGACTCACCACACATTTAAATATATGGCATATGTAGTTAATATATAATGAGGTCGTTTGGAGAGGGACCTGTGAATTCCTATAATGAATGAGTTGTTGTCATATTCCGGAGACGGCAGTTCATTCTAGGATGACATCTATGGTGTTCACCTTTAGAAGGTGAATGGGCCGCCTTCTAGAGATACATTAGAGATGCATCCGGGAATTCCTTTTCACTATTCCAGACCACCATTCATGTAGTGGTACGTTGTTGATATATTAGTTCAGATGAGGCTACATGTTACCTCGATGAGGTTTAGACGCAAGGGGTGAGAATTAGTCCACTCCTGGATGTGTGTCAGGATCCTGTGCAGTCTGCAGTCGTCGAACGGTTGACCACCGTAATTCAGGGATTCCTCGTATCAGGAATCGTGGTCAAAGGCCCACCTGAGCCTAAATGGACGGGTTTAGTGTTCTGGGAACACAACAACGGTAATACAGTCACCCCACCGGAAATCAGGAAATAACGGTGTAGGTTCACACTGGTAAGTACTGAACCAAGAGATTGCCTGCGACCGGGGCGGTATAGCGGTCGTACCTTATCATTCTAATAGGATGCAGCTACCCGACTTATTGTATGGATGCTTGGTTAGTATGATTACTATAAAAGGTAAAAGGTTTGGTTTAAAAATATTTACTTATCAAATTACTTATGTATTTTGTTATTACAGTTAAACCTGCATTATTTCAACTGTTTCGTATGGTTAATCGTCATGCATGATTAGATAGTATTTTGGAAATGTGAGTCACTACTAAGCAAGTGGAAATGCTCACCCTATCATTAATCCCTTTTTCAGTTAAACAGTTGCTCGAGGATAGATCGATTCAGCAGATATGGTTGTGTGGAGGTTACAATGGGTATTGGTATAGGTATTCGTGCGATAAATATACGTATCTTTTGTATAAAAGTGATCACAGTTTGTATTATTATGTGTTGTACTATTTTATGTATTCTTAAAGCCAATTATATAGATGAATATCATTCAGAATCTTGTATTATAATATTATTATCATGGGTTGGGTTATTCTAATGCCTCGAGATCTGACATTGAGTCATAAGGATTCGTGTTATGTTTTGGGGCGTTACAGAGAATATGCTGGAAAGGCACCTAGCCCAGGAAGGGGTGACGGTTGCGTCGGGTACTCGTCTCGCGAGGGGCAGGGAACGTCGAAGATCTGGGGCTGTATATTCCAAGCCGAGGACGGATCTCCTCTAAGGTGGTGGGATTGTAACACCACGGGTCAGCAGGTGGTTTGTCGAAGGGGTGGGTCCTACGGTACCTAAGAGGGGGATGTCCTGACATTGGAATATAGGTATAGATTCGTTATATATTATCACCTAGACTTTTTGGGCTTACTTGACTCCAGAGTTCGAAAGAACTCCGAAGTTAAGCGTGCTCGGGTGGGAGTAGTCCCAGGATGGGTGACCTCCTGGGAAGCAGGTTGCTGCCCATAAAGCCCCACACTGTCGAATGTCCGCAGTGGCTAAGTGGGGACAATAGTGATATAGGTCGAGTCGCTACAATATGGTCATGTAGTTGTAGACATGGTGTAAGATCTCACGAGATCTCACTAAACCTCACGATTTTTTATTTTTTTTTAAAGTCAAAACGATATTTAACTCGATATACCATGTCCATAAAAAAACATATCAATGATATCTCGTGAGATATCACCACTTTCTCGAGATATTGCCATATTTTCAGTATATTTCAGTACACTCACACACGGTGCGAAAGCTCTAGCCATCCTCACTTGAGCTACGACACCGTGCAAAGTAGATATATCCACACAACCAACCACAATCTTTGGAACAACAAGTTGGGGGAATTTCAACTATGCCTCTGCTTACATTTACAATCTTTCAATTCTTTTGGAATGAAGATTTCTTATGATAATGAATCATACTGGCTAAGGAGCGACTTGTATACCCTTTGATTGGGATTTTTTTTTTTTTTTTCTTAAATCAATATGATCAACCTACTTATAATGGTTATATGGTTATATTATGTAATTCAGACAATACTTTTATCGTACTGTGGGGGTAGAATAAATATTTCAATGACTATCTTATGAGACAGGTTGGAACTCATTATAATGGTTTATTGAATATATATATGATTGTAAGTTGTAACTTTGTAATACAATATGCGACTTCTGTTAATTTATGGCATTAGAATTTGTATTGCATATTTAGAGTCTTTTTGAGCTTAAGCTAAATTAATTTAATACTTATAGTTAACCTAAGAAAATGCAAAATATCAACACAGTTCGACATATCAATGCTATATCTTTTTTTTTTTCCAAATCTCGAGATATCGACGTATCACGAGATCCTACACTGCCATTCTAGATGAAAGGGAAAACCACCTCCATATAAATGTAGCTATCACACTCATAAAACTATCAAACTACCTATCACAATCACCAGAAAAAACATTAAGTACTTTTCAAACAAGAAAAGTAAAACTAAACTAATAAGTTATGCTGCCCGCCAAACTTGATTATTTTATTTGCAAAGTCCTCGCAGCAGTCAAATTGCAAGCAAACCAGAGCTTTTTTATTTTTTCTCTCTCAAATGTAATTGGTTGCGAGGTTTAGCTTTCTCCTTGATGGACTGCTAGGAAGAAATGAAAGCTAATTAAGGGGTCGTTTGTTTTTCATTAAGCAGTCTGAATGAACCATCGTATTAAGTCTTCAGAAGGTTTGTTTTTTTTTTTCTTAAAAGGTTCGGTGCTTAACTGATTGGTTCATTGATTTCAGCGCAAAATTTTGGCAGAATGAAGCACTGAATGACTTAATGTGTATTAAGAACTTGTAATTAAAGAAAAAACAAATGACACCTAAGCCTGATTGTTAAGTTTTTCTTTTGCCTGTTTACTCCTTCTCATGAATACAAGGGTGAATAATCATGCACAAATTAGTCAATTGTTACCTAAGACTTTAGTGACCATTTTGTCTTTCGACCAGTCTTCCTATCGATCTTGGCAAGCATAAAGCTAGTAATAACTCAAAATGAAACCTAAACAACTCAAACAATTGAAGACATGGCACCGACCATTCAAACAGTAGTTTATCATCATCTTCTTTCTTCTTCTCTTCTTCATCTTTCTATTTGCTCTCCCTCTGAATATATCATCAACACCAACAACAGAAGCAGAAGCACTGATTGCATGGAAGACTTCTTTGCCTCTATCTTATCCTTCTCTCAGTTCTTGGTCCATTACCAATATCTCAAACCTCTGCAACTGGACTGGCATTGCTTGTAACAATGCTGGAAGTACTGTGATCACTCTAAACCTTTCTAGTATGAGTCTCAATGGTACACTTAACCAGTTCAACTTTTCATCCCTTCCGAATCTCGTCAGTTTTAATCTTAATAATAACAATTTTACGGGCACCATACCATCTACCATTTCCAATTTATCCAAGCTTACATTCTTAGACTTGGGTAGCAATTATATTGCTGGAGACATCCCTCCGCAAGTCGCAGAGTTATCTGAACTTCGTATTCTTCGCCTCTATGACAATGAGCTTGTTGGTCCAATTCCATAGTGTAAGTAGTCTCCAACACTTATGGTACCTAGACCTTGGATCAAACTACTTAAAATCTCCAACTGACTGGTTAGTATTCTCAAATATGCCTAACTTGACTCACCTAAGTCTGTATTTTAATGAATTAGATGCGGGATTCCCACCGTTCATTGTCAATTCTCTGAATCTCACCTATTTAGACTTGAGCCAAAATAAACTCACTGAAAATATCTTTCAAGGACCATTACTGTCGGTAGATTGCCCAAAGCTCATTTCTCAAAGATCTTCGTTTAGGACAAAATGAATTCACTGGAATGATACCACCTCAATTTGGTTTTCTTTCCAATCTTCAATTTACAACAATGAATTTAATTCTACAATCCCTTCGGAACTCGGCCATTGTACTAATCTCACTTCTTTGAATTGTGCGAATAATTCACTTACTGGTGTATTGCCTCCATCACCATCCAATCTTAACCAATTGGTGACGTTAGCCATGCATGAAAACTTCCTTACTGGTGAGATCTCTTCCAACTTGATTGCCAATTGGACACAATTGGTCTCTCTGCAACTCCAGAGAAATTCTTTCAATGGAATTATCCCGCCAGAGATCGGCAGATTGACAAATATTCAAATCCTTTTCCTCTATAGAAACAATCTTTCCGGTTCAATACCGCCTGAGGTTGGTAACCTGAACGTCTTGACAAAATTAGACTTCTCCATGAACAAACTCACAGGTTCGATACCTTCTACAGTTGGAAATCTTACACTACTTCAACTCTTTCATCTTTTTGAGAACAATCTCACTGGTATAATCCCCTCTGAGATTGGAAACATGATATCTCTAGAAAAAATTGATTTCAATATGAATCAGTTGCATGGAGCATTGCCAGATACCATTTCTCGCCTTAAGAATCTCAATTATATTGCCGTGTTCACCAACAAACTTTCAGGCGAACTTCCAGAAAATCTAGGTGAAAACATGTTCTTAATTAACATTGGTTTCCACGACAATAGTTTCTCTGGTGTACTGCCACCAAAGTTGTGTAGTGGTTTGTCCTTGAAAACCCAATATGTGCAATATAACAATAGTAAAGCAGACAATAAAGCGATAAATAAGTAAAGAACACACGTTATTTTTAACGTGGTAAAACCCAATATGGGAAACGTCCACAGTTGTCCTCGCGACAACAAATAAATCCACTAGATGAAAAGAGATCTACAAACCTATCAACTACCTGCAATCACTGCGAGTTGACACTCCTGAATATCTCTAACACCTTGACTTCACCAGAGTACCTTGATGTACGCACAAGACACTCGACTTCTTGATGAACACACAAGAAGACTCGAAGCCGAACTATGAAAAAACCTTACACCAGAGTTCCTTGATGAACACACAAGGATACTCGACTTCTTGATGAACACACAAGAAGACTCGAAGCTAAATCAATATAAACAATAATAGGAAGGATAGAATTACACAAAGATCAATTGAGGAAGAAGATGATCTTTGTGGAAGAGCCAACAAACAAACTAGGGTTCTATGGAGGCTAGGTTGGAACTCTTGCCTTTCACATAACACCAACGACCTATTTATAACCTAGGGTTAAGAAGGAAAGAAATATGGGCCGAAAACAAGAAATCCATACGACGATGTACGTACGCCCTAACTAGGTACGTACGTCCCTGAACCAAAAAAAGATCTATTGAACTCAACGTACGTACGTCGTAACACAAAGTAAAACTTCTGTCCAACTCTACGTACGTACGTTCTAACTAGGTACGTACGTCCTGGAATAAAGAAGAACCTGACAGACTATGAACAAGAGTAAGAAGACACGGGACGACGCTCACACATCAATAAGGTACTTCCTAATAATGACGTCAAGGCGAGATAACCTCAGACACTCCTAACTTAGTCACAAAATGATGTCAAACAACCGAATGCCGGTTTCAATCCCCCCCTTTGACATTCATTTTGGGACAAAAACCTATGACTTTAAACGCACTTATAATACGTGCTTACAAACCCAAACCAAACACAACGACATTTATAATACATGCCTACAAGAACACTCACATTCAATACTAACCAATGAGACGATCATCATCTTGAAAATCACGTCCTAAGACACCAACACAAGCTTCAATATAATATGTAATGAATCACCATCATATGATAATCAACGGGAACATGAAGATTTGACAATTAGAGACGAGACGGAAGCAATGCAATCCATAAACCAATCAGAGAATCAACGGAAGCTTTTAGGAGCTACTCCCCCATACTTCATGAACTCCAAACATGGATACTTGTGCTCCCCCACAAGTGTAGCATACCTGAAACATGACCCAAGATACACTAACAAAGAAGAAGAAGATGTTAGTATTACGGTCATAAATCTCCCCCTTTTTGTCACAAATGAAGTAAGGTGACAAAGGAAAGAGAAAACAAAAACGAAACCATAACAAATAAGAGAAGAAGAAGAGAAAGAGAACAATCATGTTAACAACAACAAAAAGGATATGTAACGGAAGCCATAAAATAAACACTTGTTAACACGATGTCAATACAAAGAATTCTCCCCCTAAACAAAAGCTCCACCTAAATACAATGCATATGAGAAAGATGCACCTAGAACAAACAAACCAAATAAGGATATTTGAAACACACAAAGAACCATGCATACAAGGGTAGAAGAGAGTATATGCAAGCTCAATTAAAACAAAATACTTAGTAAAGATGAATAAACTTGGTTTCATTAAACAAAGTACGCACCAATCAAAAATTAAGATAAGAAACCAAACACCTACTAGAAATGCATCATACAAACATCCTTAGTTTGTGGGAAAGCTAAAGAAAACACAAAGAGAGTCATTTTCACACCTCACTCACAAACCATAAGAACACTCAAAACAACTAGTATTCACCATTAGAAGGATTGCACTTCACAAACGCCTAAACAGACACGGGGAAATGCACTTATAACCTTTTTTTTTATTTTATTTTATTTTATTGTGCATAATTTAACATGTGAAAGGGATTTTTACCTTTATCTTTTGCAACATGTGGTAAGGTGTAGCCTACATCTTTTCAAATTACTTTCCCTCTAAGAACAAACTTAAAGTAGTGCAACATCATGGTAACGTGCAACACAAGAACTAACATCTCTTGAGTGCATCCGTCATTGCATGACCCTCACGGCCCCAACGGGTATATATACCAAATGATTTCTTTCTCAAGAAGATCAAAAGGCTGGGAATTTTGTGAATTGTTGACCACTATCACACCGCCTTCATACTAATAATCAAGGTAACATAAGAAGGCATGCATAGGTATATTTCCAACTAATGATTATTCTAGAAGTTCATCATGTTCAAAGGATGGAAAAAGATATGCAAACAAACTCTCAAAGTGCCACCTAGCCGTGCATAGTGTAATCAAGCAAGGATATATGCATGAGACACAACTAGATAAACGTTGGTCTAAAATCTAAACATGAAAGCACAAGCGTATGCTAAGTGTAATAAAATAGTTATATTCATGAGCACTAAGCATACAAGTATGATTGAAAGCAATAGACCAATCTAACCACATATACAAAGTATGTGTATCCCAAACACCCATAACAAAGTAAACCACAAAATATTTTTATTTTGTTTTAATAACTTTTCTCTTTTTTTTTTTTAAAAAAAAACATAAATAAATACTTCCCAACATTCAACATGATATACAACCTTAAACAAATAAACTACAAACACCAGAAACCACTAAAATGCAATCAACATAATTAAATACCAAAACCCTAACAAATAGCCATATGTAAAAAAAATAATTCAATTAATCATACCATAAGGCTACGAAAACAAAATCAATCATCCTAAACCTGCAAATATCGATTATCTCCCAAAAAAGAATTTATCAAAAATATGAAATAATATATTGATCTGCAAACACAAAAGAATTAACTTTATTCATCATAATTGCACCAAAATGATCTACGCCTAAGCCATTACGCTCCATAACAAGTGCCCTGCGACTGATACCAATTGAAAACCCAATATGTGCAATATAACAATAGTAAAGCAGACAATAAAGCGATAAACAAGTAAAGAACACACGATATTTTTAACGTGGTAAAACCCAATATGGGAAACGTCCACGGTTGTTCTCGCGACAACAAATAAATCCACTATCTAGATGAAAAGAGATGTACAAACCTATCAACTACCTGCAATCACTGTGAGTTGACACTCCTGGTTATCTTTAATACCTTGACTTCACCAGAGTACCTTGATGTACGTACAAGACACTCGACTTCTTGATGAACACACAAGAAGACTCGAAGCCGAACTATGAAAAAAGCTTACACCAGAGTTATTTGATGAACACACAAGGATACTCGACTTCTTGATAAACACACAAGAAGACTCGAAGCTAAATCAATATAAACAATAATATGAGCTAAATCAATATAAACAATAATAGGAAGATGAATTGGGGAAGGATAGAATTACACAAAGATCAATTGAGGAAGAAGATGATCTTTGTGGAAGAGCCAACAAATAAACTAGGGTTCTATGAAGGCTAGGTTGGAACTCTTGCCTTTCACATAACACCAACGACCTATTTATAGCCTAGAGTTAAGAAACAAAGCAATATGGGCCGAAAACAAAAAATCCATACGATAACGTACATACGCCCTAACTAGGTACGTACGTCCCTGAACCAAAAGAAGATCTGTTGAACTCAACGTACGTACGTCCTAACTAGGTACGTACGCCCTAACACAAAGGAAAACTTCTGTCCAACTCTACGTACGTACGTCCTGGAATAAACAACAGCCTGACAGACTATGAACAAGAGTAAGAAGACACGGGACGACGCTCACACATCAAGGTACTTCCTAATAATGACGTCAAGGCGAGATAACCTCAGACACTCCTAACCTAGTCACAAAAGTCCTTACAACACTTCACAGCATATGGAAATAACTTCACATGGCCATTGCCAGAATGCTTGAGGAATTGCTCTGAGCTACAGCGAGTTCGTCTTGAAGGAAATCATTTCAACGGAGATATATCAAAGGCATTTGGAGTGCATCCTAGTCTTGTATATATAGATCTCGATGAAAATGAATTCTCTGGTGAGCTTTCAATGGAGTGGGGAGAATGCAAAAATCTCACATATTTACACAAAGCTGAAAATAGAATTTCAGGTGAAATTCCAGTGGAGGTTGGGAGCTTGGCTGAACTCCGTGATCTGAGCTTATCATCAAATGATTTAAAAAGAAGATGAATACCAAATGAATTGGGTAATTTAAGCTCTTTGATGTTCAAGCTTAATTTGAGTGGAAATCATTTTACAGGGATTATCCCTCCTGCCATAGGCAATCTTTCCGGTCTTCAGAATCTTGACTTGTCGAGGAATGGGCTAAGTGGTAGCATTACAGGAGAAATTGGAAAATGTGTTGGCTTACTGCAGTTGAGTTTGAGCAGCAACAACCTATCAGGTACTATACCACCCTAGTTTGGAAACCTAGTCCAATTGCAGTCATTATTAGATCTTAGCAACAACTCGTTATCAGGAGCAATTCCTTTCAAAGTCTGAATAAGCTCACCACGCTCGAAAAGCTCAATGTTTCCCACAACAAGCTCTCTGGTAGAATTCCATCTGCATTTTCCAGCATGTTCAGTCGATCTACAATCTGCCGATTTCTCATACAATGACTTAAGTGATCCAGTCCCCATTTTCCGACAAGCAGACATGGAAGTCATCGTGGAAAACTCAGGCCTATGTGGTGATGCTCATGGGTTAGCTTCATGTAATTCTAATCCTGCTGGTGGTAAGAAAAGTAACAAAATACGGATTGCAGTTATTAGCTCTGTTGCTGCTGTTGTACTTCTTGTGATCATAGTTACTGGAGTCCTAGTAATGTCGAGGAAAACAAGACAGTCGGACGAAGAAATGAAGTATATCATTGAGCATGATATTACTGAGTCAATGATATGGGAAAAGGATGGGACGTTCAAATTTACTGATATCGTGAAAGCCACGGATGACTTCAGTGACAAGTATTGTATTGGAGGCGGAGTTAAGTACCCGTCACACAGTTGCTGTAAAACGACTCAATATGTCAGATTCCGCTGGTGACATACCAGAGCTTAATCTTCAAAGTTTTCAGAATGAGATTCGTACCTTAACTGAGGTAAGGCACCGCAATATAGTTAAGCTCAATGGTTTTTGTTTTAAGAAAGGATGCATGTATTTGGTGTACGAGTACATACCAAGAGGTAGTTTGGGAATGGTTTTATATGGAAAAGAGGGTGGAAGGGGATTGGACTGGGTTACTCGAGTTAAAATTGTCCGAGGTGTGGCGCAGGCTATTTCTTACTTGCACCACGACTGTTCACACACTATAGTGCACCGTGATATATATGTGAATAATATCTTGCTAGAGCTAGATTTCAGATACATCTACTTGGACTAGCGTTGCTGGTGCTTATGGCTACATGGGTCCAGGTGAGATGAACAGAAATACAGAATTTTTCTTTGTTGTTCATGTTTCGTGATTTGTTGCCTGGTGTGAGTTTTCTATCATGTACTACTTTCTATGACTCTTGTCTCTTTAAGTCATCCAACTTTCTGTATTGAATATTCACATAGCTCTTTGTGAATATGCAGAGCTTGCTTACACGATGAAGGTGACAAAAAAATGTGATGAGTACAACTACAATGTTCTCTTTGTGAAGATTTAGTTCATACTAATTTTTTACTCTCTGGTCAGTTTGCACACATTATGATATGGTCCTGTATCTATTATTATTGCAGTTTATTTAGACCAAAAAAAGCCATTAGTAATACCTCAGCAGAGGATTGAGTTCTATATTTCTCTCCTTTCCTTTTCTTTCTTATATATGTTTCCCTAGATTCTTCGAGAACGTTTAGTGCAAACTGATTTTGCCAAAAACTCAAATCAATTTCTTTTGCGAATGAGCCTGTGGCTCAACGGTAGCACCCCTCTCACAAAGTGGAGAGGTCGTGGGTTCGAAACACGTCAACAGCGGATTGTTGATATAAGTTTTCACACGTAATTTAAAAGGGGTAGGGGTCCCCACAACCTCGCTTAACAACCAAAAAAAAAAAAAACTCAAATCAAACTTGGCCACACAATAATGTACCATGCGATAAGAAGGTCCTATATGATTTAATTTCTAGAAGACGAATGGCACACTGGTTAGAGTTTTCCAAATCCTCTTGGTTGAGCCTGACATTGTGGGATGCTGCTGCCGGAAGTTAATTACAATCCCTCTGTTGGTTTCTTATGTTTTATCTGTTCTATATACTTATGTAATATGTTTCAGTTGCCCTTTATGTTCCCCCACACTTACCACTCCGTCCCAAACCATTGAGCTGAAAGGTGGATGCTCATGAAATAGCTGCACAGAGTAACACCTGCTCAAAGTGCACTTGTAGGTGAGTGTGGCCATGTTGACATGAAAACATTGGGAAGTGCAACATCGATATGCGATATCTTAAACGGTTTGGATCTCGTACTGTCCAGGGATATCAGCAGTGGTTAATCTAATTAACATAGGAACACAAAATACAATATAACCCCCATAAATTGATACGTGGTTAATTAATAATTCTGCTTAATTAATAGAATTTGTCAATCCCAACTTGGGCCAATGAATTAAATTAATAAATTCACTAAATTTATAAGTTAATAGATTTTGAAAAGATCTTTATATATTTCTATAAGTCCCATACTCCCATCTATTACATAAATTAATAATCTATTAAAAGATATAATTTTTTATGGTGTTTTCTTAAAAAATGAATCTATTATTGTTTGTTTTGTGTCGAATGTCAAGTCTAATTGAATTTCATTTACGAGAAGTCCTAGTGTTGTCTTTTCATATCGCTACAAAAGGTTTCTTAGTACAGTTGTTGTTGTCAATGCTTCTTTGGGTGAAAATTACCTTCATTAGATACATTTTGTATTATGGTTGTACAACCAACCATCAATTCTCTGAGCTAAAACCAATGTATATAAATGTTTGACTCAATTTTGACTCAACCCTATTTGGGGTACTTGTATATGTTGGATTGGCATGATTTTTTGTAGGATGAATGGTCTCATTACGTACGACATCTTCACCAAAATTTATCATAATCTAAATTTTTTAACCCTATAAAAATCATATTACAAATTAATGTATTGTGAAACGTTCATTTTTACCTTTGAATTTAATATTATATTTGATAGGTCTAAATTCTTTCAAATGTGCTGATTTTTTATGTAGTAGATCTATATAGTAAGGAGATCATATCTGCCAAACATCATGCCAATCCAACGTGTAAAATAGAGTCACATATTTCTTAAGTCCTTGGAACCCCTCCTATAAAAAATAGAACTTAAAAAATATAGATAATTCAATAAGTTAATAGATTATTAATTTACCAATTAACTAATAGAAAATTTTTGTGTAAACACCCTACTTTTATACCCACTTTTGCGATTACCCCCCAAACTTTTTTTTATTTGAGAAAAACTCCCCAACCGTCGGTTCAAACCGCCAGACCTTTTTAATGGCCAGAGTACCCTTGAGGGTTGGGGGGTTTACACAAATAAAAAATATAAATTGGGGGGTTAATAATGAAAACCAAATGTAACTTCAAAATATTTTCAAAAATCTAAAACTACTCCTACAATAATGAAAAACTTTTTCCCTATTAATATCAGTTAGAAAAAACCAAACTACACCTTTGATTCAACTCCCAAGTAACAAGTAGAAAGCATGGAAGACAAGGTAAGCTTCCTTCTTGAGTTTTCTTCTTGTTTTTGTTTTTTTTTTCCTTCCTCGTTTCATCTTCTTCTTTCTTGTTGTTCCTACAAGCAGTCTTTAATGGCTTGGGGGGGGGGGGGGGGGGGGGTTAAACACCAATTATGAGTTACTAATGGGGGGTTTTCACTAACAACTCAGAAGACCCACCATGATATTGTTTTTTTCCTTCCTCCTTTCATCTTCTACCCAACAACTCAGAAGACCCACCGTAATATTGTTTGTAATTGTGGTTCCAATTTTTCTCCCCAATCCAACTGAACTTGTTTGATATCTAAATCAATCATCACTTCCTTCCCTTTCTTTTTGTTTTTTTTGCTTTGGTTTTAAAGACATAACTGTGCAAAATAAAAAAAACATCACATAATATTTAGTATGACTAGGATTAATATTTAGTATGACTAGGATTAATAGTATGATTAGGATTAAAACCCCAATCTTCTTCCCCGTCCCCATCTTTCTCAATCTTCTTCCCCGTCCGGTCGTCCCCATCTTTCTCTTCCTCTGTTTTTCAAGTGTTGCTTTAATTGCTCTCATCAACTGTAGGTTTTCTTTCTCTCTAATTAACCTAGAATTCAAAACCCAATTTATTCTTCTGCCATGTTTAGATAATTGCAAATGATCAAGGAAATAGAACTACTCCTTCTTATGTTGCTTTTACTGTTACTGAACGTTTGATTGGTGATTCTGCTAAGAATCAAGTTGCTATGAATCCAATCAACACTGTTTTTGGTAAGTATTTCATAAAAACATTGTTTAGTTTTCTGATATTATTTGTGAGATATTATTTTTGATTTTTATAATAAAGTTGGGTTTAAGGTGTTTAATAACTATTCTTCAACTACTGTAAGATTTAAATGTGTGCTTTGTTTAGGAAAAAAATTAAAAATTTGGGAAATCTAGGGTTATCTGAGAGTTTAAGATTACAGAAATCTAGTAGCTGGTGATATTAGTTTTCAAACTTGTGTAGCATCAAATATGGGGTTTTTTGTGTGTATTAGTGTAGTTATTTGAAAGAATACCCTATTTGTTTAAGTTCAGGCATGCTATTAGGGGTTCTTTGATGTTAGGCTAGAGTATTACTGGTTTGTGTTATTCTTTTGTTTTGATCTCTAGATGTGTGTGGTTTAATAGCTTATCTGAATTGTTATTTCTTTTTGTACCAGATGCTAAACGATTAATTGGAAGGAGATTTAGTGATGCATCTTTTCAGGCTGACATGAAACTATGGCCCTTTAAGGTGATTCCTGGTCCTGGTGACAAACCCATGATTTTGTCAATTACAAGGGTGAAGAAAAATAATTTGCTGCTGAGGAAATATCTGAGGCATTCCTTGGCTCTTCTGTGAAGAATACCGTGGTTACTGTACCTGCTTACTTTAATGATTCTAAGTGTCGTGCCACCAAGGATGCTGGTGCTATTCCTGGTTTGTGCCCCAATACAATATCTTCTGTAAATGTAGAAAAGGATTAATAATATTTACACTAGGATTAATAATTAGTGTCTCTTAAAACCCCAATCTTCTTCCCCGTCCCCATCCCCATCTTTCTCTTCCCCGTTTATAAATCGTATCTCTGTCTATCAACCAATTTGAGAAAACGCGCTTTGTATTCAACTGTAAGTACCCTAATCAAGTTATTTTTTTATTTGGATTTTGAAGTTTGTTTTACTTTTTATTACGAAAAATACCCCATCTCATACCATGCTCAGCTTAGAAGGAGGAAAGGGGAAAGGAACCAATAAAACTTAATAGAAGGTTTGGGCACCGCGAATTACCGGAATTGGTGTGAATGAATTCCTGTTTTTTTTTTTTTTTTTTTTTTTGAAAAATGTTTTTGATAAACCCTTCTTTGTTGAGCAATACAGTATCAATATCAAAGCTTATAGTTACTAATTCAGTATTGCTCGAAATGATTGACTAAATCCTCTTTTCATTAAACCTTTCTCATCTCTTTCGTTAAAACCTGTTTATCTTCCTCCTCCTCCTCTCTCTCTCTGCTTTGCGTCATCCTCTGTTAAACGTAATTGACCATTTCTTTAGCAATCTCTCTATGTCAAAGGTAAATTATTTGCTTGTTTTTATTTCATTTTTATGTATTCTGTATTAACCATATTTGTGAGGTTGGTCAATACATTAATGAAAGATGATGATGTGTATGATATGAACAATAATAAAGTAGAGACGTGAACACCATTGTATACGTGGTTCGGCAATTGTGCCTACATCCACGGAGAGAGAGAATGAACTTTATTATAGTAGTGGTGATACAAAATGGGAGCTCGATAATGGAGAGAGCTCAAGAGAGAGATGAGACCTGAGAGGTGAGGTCCCATGAGAGAGTGTTGAGGTCTTGTGTATGATTCACCATGAGACCATGAGAAGATGAATAGTTTGCCTTTATATTTATAGGCTACAATGTAACTCCATTCTTAGCAATTAATAGAGTAATAATGGGGAAAATATCTTTGTAATAATAAGGCTTAACTTTGTAACTTGTGCCATCAAGAGAGAGCCCATTAGATGTTGACATGTGGCACCATGATGGACGGTAGAGATGGTGCCACATGTATGTTGTATATAGTACCCCTACATAAGCCCCCTCTTTTTAGGTTGAACGGAGATGAATGAAATATGGGGTTCTTTAACGAAGTCGATCCGCCCCAAATTTTGATGAGCTTGATCATTGAGATTTGCAGGACGCGATGAAGGTCCCTTGTGGTAATTGCAACTCGATCATGACTTTATGTATAGTGAGCTAGTTAGTTCCAGGGAGACCTGGTAGCTCGTTCAGAAGGTATGTAGACGAGATGGACAGCTGCAAGCAGGTCGTACTGAAGTGGGTCCTCTTGTATGCTTGGCTGGTTGATCTCGGTCATGCTTGAAGGTGATCGCGTTTGTGTGATCGAATTGCATAGACCTGATAATGTTAGCATGTGAAACATTATAAAATTCAATAAAAGACTTACATGGAATTGTACGTCTTCCTTATGACTTGTATGTACTATCTTTGTCGCCTTGTGATTGGACATTCCGATAGATGTGGCACTTTGGAGTGCACATGTAGCTCGTTTGAGAAAGAGCATTGGTTGACCAAGTGTTTTGAGAGTTACTTGGAACCTTTTGGTGCCCGATCTAGTGAATGGTCGCAGCGTGGAGACCTGTTTGACAATTCTCGGGCATGTGGCCTTTGTGGGTCTGCATTGCGTTGAGAGTGAATGCGTTCGACCAGGCGTGTGGCTAGAGAATTGTGTTTGAGGTCGTCCCGCATACGAGTGACTCACTAGTCAATGAGGGTGGTCGTATTGTATATCAAGCATTTCATTTGTAAAGAGTTCAGTGAAAGCAATGTGGCACATTTGTGCAAAAATAGCTCATGGGGAGTGAGGTCGTGTTCATGTGACCTGCACATAGAGAGAGCTACAAAAAATATCATTAATAGCTAATTATGCTAATAATAAGTTAATTTCATTAGATAAAGTGAGAATAGCCCCCTGTATGGCATAAATATTCTTGAGGTCGTTGAAAGACCTGTAATTTGAGGAGGTCGTTGATAGACCTGGTGAGGTCACGATGAAGGACCTGGTATGAAGGACCTGGCATGAAGGACCTGGTATGAAGGACCTGACATGAAGGACCTGGTATGAAGGACCTGACATGAAGGACATGACATGAAGGACCTGGTATGAAGGACCTGGCATGAAGGACCTGGTATGAAGGACCTGGCATGAAGGACCTGGTATGAAGGACCTGACATGAAAGACCTGGTATGTAGGACCTGGCATGAAAGACCTGGTATGAAGGACCTGGTGAGGTCGCGACGAGACCTAAGAGGTCGTTGGTAGACCTGTCGAGGTCACGATGAGAGACCTGAACTTGAAAGACCATATGACCAAGGTAAAAAATGTGAATCAGTAACTGAATCCATTCCATGGTTTTTTGTAAATAACCACGAGAATTGATGTGGCATGGCAAATGGATCTGAAATAAGTTGTTGAACCATGGCCACATGTTGAATTGATAATTAAACATATCAATATAATGAGAATGTAAACTGATATTTGTACATGAAAATATATCACCAGATAAATATATGTGAAACTGTGTAGAATAAACAGTAGATGATGAGGTCGTTCCTTGATAGCTCGGTGCCTCATTTCAATCACCAAAAAATATTAAAGTGATACTTATCTTGCTTCTGTCGAGTCCAGTAATTGTGTAAACAATTTGCTCCAAGCCCCCAACTGTGAATTGCAATTCTATCTTTTCAAATTCAATGAATTTCTTGAAAATCACCATTTGAGAACCTTAGAACAATGGTGTTCGGTGGGGTTGGTGGGTGGAATTCGCTTGAGAAAATCCCAAGTCCCTGTAGTCGGCGCCAAATGTATTAACCATATTTGTGAGGTTGGTCAATACATTAATGAAAGATGATGATGTGTATGATATGAACAATAATAAAGTAGAGACGTGAACACCATTGTATACGTGGTTCAGCAATTATGCCTACATCCACGGAGAGAGAGAATGAACTTTATTATAGTAGTGGTGATACAAAATGGGAGCTCGATAATGGAGAGAGCTCAAGAGAGAGATGAGACCTGAGAGGTGAGGTCCCATGAGAGAGTGTTGAGGTCTTGTGTATGATTCACCATGAGACCATGAGAACATGAGTAGTTTGCCTTTATATTTATAGGCTACAATGTAACTCCATTCTTAGCAATTAATAGGGTAATAATGGGGAAAATATCTTTGTAATAATAAGGCTTAACTTTGTAACTTGTGCCATCAAGAGAGAGCCCATTAGATGTTGACATGTGGCACCATGATGGACGGTAGAGATGGTGCCACATGTATGTTGTATATAGTACCAAATTATTGTTGGCAGAATTATTATCTTAGATCACCATTTTAGAGATTATAATGAAGTTCAAATCGACCCAAACTCAAAAAGGTCGTAACGTAGTGTTGTGCAAATATGTCGTGAGCCTATTTTTTTTTCTTACACGATCTATTTCTAATATTGCTCCTATTTTTATTGTTATGCTAAATTGTAATGAACTTTCAATATTGTGTGATCTTTACTAAGTTCAATCAGTCTCCTATCTACTCGATGGTGTTAATCCTTAATCTAATCTCTATTTTCCATCAACCTGTATGATCAAAGAATTTGATATTTATATGCAATTATCTATTTCAAAGGACATCTATAATGTGAGTATTTAATATCAACACAGGTGATATTGATAATGGAGGCCTATACGTCCCGATCACACTCTTTTAAATCTCACAAACTCTGTTTCACAATACACCTCTCTCTATCTCACACAGTTTTTGAAGTTCTAAAAGTTTGTTAATTTGCTTATGCAGTTTTTGATTTTGGAACATAACTAATTTAACACTATTAACCACAGATGATTGACCTTAATACACTACTTGATCAGATAACTGTTGAGGAGGGTGATGACTTATGGACACGGAGATTGGTCATGAACAGGTCAGTTTTCAGTCAAATCTATGTATGGTAAGTTGTGCGAACTAAACACAGGCCCATGTACTCAACTGCAACAGTTCCCAACTAAAATTGTTTGAGACAAACCTTTCCCTCTCAATATCAAGCTATTTCTTTGTACATTAATGCTGAGAAGAACCTTAACTCTAGATAAACTCATTAGAATGGGTAAAACGCTGCCACCAGTCTGTTACATGTGTGGGATGTCAAATGAATCCACTACTCACTTTTCTGCATTGTACAAAAACTTTGCAGATTTGGGCGATTTTATTTCACTCCCAGATATTTATTCAAAGATTTTTTGTATAGAGACAGTTCAGTGATGGTTGGTAGCATGGCCGGAGAAGCGAGGACCAGAAATTACTTAGTGGATTTTGAATCTACTACCTGCAGCGGTTTTTTATGTTATATGGAAAAAATATAGAAATGATTCTTTCTGAACCTTCACCAAATTGTATAAGCCGTCTAGAGTTTGTAATCTTTTTTACAAATTAACAAGATGTCTCCTTATAAGGAAAAAAAAACACACCATTAACCAAGTTCCTATATCTTAAGTTATCTCCATACAACTACATCCGTTCATCACAAAGAGGTGGATGATCAACTGTTTTTATCTTCGATCAATTCTCATCTACAATACTGGTATGAAGTCATAACATTTTTTACCTTAATATATTGTCCCTATTTTGCTCACTGGATATCATGATACATCCTATATCAGCTTATATTAATTAGTCTGCTTTGATTGGTATCCTTACTACAATAACATATTAGTTAATAATTGGGCTATTTTGTATTTAGTCCCCCTAGAAGATTGCTAATTAGTAAATGGTCCCGAGTTTTTCGTTTATTTGTAAATAGTCCTTTTTCTGTCAATTGACTGTTAGTCAACTCAGTTGACCAAAGTCCAACCATCCAATTTTTTTTAATGTCTAAACTACCCATGCACGTGTTTTTCACGTGACACTACTTAAACCATTAAAACAATTTTTTTTTTTTTTTTGTATTATCCACGTGTCGAGATTTCATTGGTTATCAAAATCCAACGGTCTCATCCCTCTCCCAAATGCCGAGTCCGAGTCACATAAACTAAACTCAACATGTACATGTAGTAGTACTAATTTGGGTATTTCATCAAACAATTAAGGAGGAGTCAAGAGTTCTATCGCCACCGATTCAATTAATATTGAGAAACTACAAATAGTGCTAGTATAACAAATGTGAATTCAAGCAAGCAAATAGTGCTAGTATAACAAATGTGAATTCAAGCAAGCAAACAAACAAATGTGAATTCAAACAAGCAAACAAACAATACGCGGAAAGTAAATAACACACAGAAGTTTTTTTAACGTGGTAAAACCCAAACTGGGAAACGTCCACGGTTGTCCTCGCGACAACAAAATAATCCACTAGATGAAAAGAGATGTACAAACCTATCAACTACCTGCACTCACTGCGAGTTGATACTCCTGGTTATCTCTAACACCTTGACTTCACCAGAGCACCTTGATGTACGCACAAGACACTCGACTTCTTGATGAACACACAAGAAGACTCGAAGCCGAATTCACAATAACTCTTCAAGATCACAAAGATATGAATTGGGAAAAGGGGGAAGAAAGGGAATTGAGTTCAATAGCCACAAACAAATTTACTATCACAAACCTAACCAAAACACATGAACAAGAAGAAGGTTGGACGGCCAAAGAACTGTCTTGTTCTGTAGAAGAGAAACCCTATTTATACTTAGGGTTGAAAACCTAGGAAAATGGGCCGAAACTGTGCAAACCGACTTTGGACGTTCGTACGTCGATATGACGTTCGAACGTCGCCACACAAAAATAAGCCTGCTGCCTAACATGACGTACGAACGCTCTAAACCGGTACGTACGTCTCCATACGAAAACACGTCTGCTGACTACCTGGACGTACGAACGTCCTAACTGAGTACGTACGTCCTGACCAAAAGAAGTTCTCTGCTTCAGTGAACGTACGTACGTCCTAACTCGGTACGTACGTCCAGAACCCAGTAACTTTCCCTAGACAGACCTAAGAGACACAAGGACACGAGACGACCATGCGTACATCTTGGTTTTCCTAACAATGAATTCAAGGCGAGATAACCAAAGACACTTTGTCACAAAATTGATGTCAAACCACTTCGTGCCGGTTTCAATCTCCCCCTTTGACATTGATTTTGTGACAAAAACCTATGACTCTAATGGCACTTATAAAACGTGCTTACAATCCCAAACCATGGCATTTATAAAACATGCCTATAAAAACTCTCGAAATAGAAACACATAACAAGTCACCAATTCTTGTTATCCAGATTTAGGAAGATGCTTTAACCATCAGAGATCGAACGGAAGCAATCAAAGATTCAACAGAAGTTCCTTGAGCAACTCCCCAATACTTCATGAGCTCCAAACTTCATGAGCAACTCCCCCATACGTGTAGCATACCTGAAACATGACCCAAAAATAACCTAACAACAGGAAGACGATTGTTAGTAATTAGAGTCATAAATCTCCCCCTTTTTGTCACAACAAGTGAACAACTACAAACAAATAACCAAGCAAAAGAAATCAAAAACAAACAAAGAATACAAAACATATAAAATATAAAACGAACCCAACTTGTTAAAAGTTCAGAAAGTCAACCAAACAGAGAAATCCATAAACAGGAAAACCAAAAACGACAAAAGTAGAAAGCTCGAATTAACGAATTCGAAAAACCCTTTCCCAATGACCTAGAGGAAGCTTAGAGAAGTAAGCCTCCGCACGAGCCGAAGGTCGATTCCACCGAGCAATCACATGATCATCATAATCCTCCAACCATTCACTCGTACAAAACAACTCCTCAATTCTGCTGTCCAAGCCACAGTCGGTAAGTGGAGCAGCAAGATCTGGAACCTTCGGATAACCAACTAACTCCAAGATGTGATTTTGAAGATGTCCCGGTAATCTCTCCCAATGATTGACACGAACCAAACAAGGATTAAGAAAAGGACGATGAATATAGTCATATCCATGGGGAACGCGACACAAACGACAAACCTTAGCATTGTTCTTCTACTCCATTACCATGAACGACACATAACCAACAGTCGGAACAAAAATTCCATGAAGTTCATATTCTGCCATAGAGAATTCTGAAGAACAAAGAGAGAATAGCAAGAGGTAAGAAGACACAATATGAGTGAAAGAGAAGAAGACTCCCTATTTATAAGAAAAATAGGAGTAAACATAACATGGACCCAAAAAGAAAGGTCCATTACCTCAGAAAAATTTACTGCAAAACAAGGAAACCAACTTGAACTAATATGAAAATAGCAATATCCAAGAATATGTACAGTACAAAAAAAATAGAAACAAACCGATATAGCAAAAAAAAATTTTAAGTACAAAAATGTGGAGAGTAAACCAGAAAAACCACTACTCGGAGTCCGAGGCACCATCACTCGGTTCACCATCACCCTCGTCCTCACTCTCTGAGTCATCACCATCACTCGCACCTTGAACTGGAGGCACCTCTTCCGGAAACGGAGGCAAGTCGGTGGGAGTGAAGTCCAGCTGTAGATGACGCATCTGAGCAACGGTCATCGCATGAATATCACTGATCATGACATCATGACGAGAGAGAATGACCCCAAAACGATCTAACCGAGCGTCCATATGATCCTGATGACGTCGGAGAGAGGAAACCCGAGCATCAATGGCTGCAACAGCCCGATTTCCCCTAGCAGAAACAGGGATGGGGCGTCCAGTGGTCAAGGCCCGATCGAAATCATCATGACGCACAAGTGCCCTGCCTCCCCAAATGAGGTGGTGCGTCAGACGCGCACCCACGGACTCGAAAGCCAACTTACGAGACTGACAGCCCTTTTTAATAGCATTGACCCAGTCGTGGCCAACAAACTTTGGAGGGCTCACCCCCAAATACTGTCCCTGAAAACCCAAGTGCCTGAGAATTGTCATAATAAAACTAGGGAAAGGAAGAGTACCCCTAGCTGCATCAATTTGAAGCATCCGATTGTAGATGACCTCAGAGAGATGAATATGGTGCACCGACATACAAACCACCAATTTGACCATGTCGTCGGTCATAATTATCTTGTTGCCCCTGGTGGGGTAGATGTTGGAGTGAGCAACCATGTGCAGGAGGATGGCGCTGTAGTGCTTGGCATGATACCTTTCCGTGACACCATCAATAAACATCTGCTGAACCTGATTGACAAAGTCAATTTGAATTGTCTCCGGAACGGGCCATCTAACAGAGACAGCATCCTCAGGAATAAAGTCACCATCAATACCCAACGCCTCGCGTATCACCTTAGGAGAAATGGTGTATCGCCGACCTTCAATCAAGACGGAAAAACTCGATCGATTTTGCGATGGTGTCTTTGTCTCATAGAAAGCTATCGTATGCTCAACCGAGTACTTGGTGATTGGTTGAGCCACCCTTAGCCAATTCCGAGTCTCAAAGAACAATGCGATATTGCCAAGTTGAGATGCCCCTAGAGGGGTGGCAGCAATGTCTCCCAAATCGAAGAACCGCTCGGGAACAATGGCCTTGGCTCGAGGATGAGCGCCAAGGGATGAGAGATGAGACGACGAACCCGGAGTGGAGCCTCTACCCCTAGGAGCGCGAGAAGAGGATGCCGCGTTGGAGGGAGTGGTGCGTGCGCGCTTGGAAGCCATTGTCTACACAATCACAAAACAAAAATGTAAGAGAATTGACAGAAAAGCCAATAAAAAATCATTGAGGCATTTCAACAAACACTTGATGTGCAGAAACGTGATATATGCTAATGACAACAATGTAGCAGTGGCAAGCATCCAAACACAAGACAAGAAACATGAATAACAAGAGAGAAGAGAGAAATAATCCTCAAGGTCGTTCACAACCAAAAGCAAGGCGAATCGAGTGTCGAAACACCGAGTTCCATGACGACAAAATGTAATCAAACAACCTTAAGCAACAAAACTATAAAGCAAGCCAAATAACCAACAAATCATTACAATAGAGAGGAGGAAAAGAACACAAGAAACACTTACAAGTGATAGTGAATGAGGATACCCAACAACTTAGCCGACAAACACACCGGAACAAGATGGTGACAAGGAAACAAAATAACAAATGCAAGGAAGGAGAAGAGTAGAAGAAGATCTCCTAATATGAGCAATGAAAAAACAAGATGGTAACTGCTTGTAGTGTGCCAAAGAAGAGGGAACACGATTTATATAACAGTTGGCCTATTGTTTAAAACAAAATTTGAATTTAAACAGCAAATGGGCCGGACTGTATCAGGGACGTTCGTACGTCTTAAAGACGTTCGTACGTCGGGTCCCCAAAAAAAACATCTGTCAGACCCTACGTTCGTACGTTCTAATAACGTTCGTACGTTGGAAATAGATCTGCCCACCCCAACGTTCGGACGTCATGAAAGCGTTCGTACGACCCCCTATTTTTTTTTTTTTTTTTTTTTTTTTTATATTATGAACATAAACTACATAACCCGAAAAACAGATATGGAGAGACATCACAAGAAAGCACTTCTACGTATCATACGAATTCCAATTACAACCGAATATAGTTCAAACAAACCTCAACCACAAGAGAATGCAAAATCGAAGAACGACATCATACACCATGACATGGTAGTTACTAGAATGATGCAAGTATGGAGAAGAACCTGATAGACCAATACCAACCTCCGAAAAACAGACTAAAGACATGATCATAGAGAATATTGAAGGTCACTTGCAACTAGTCCAAAAACACACACTATTGTTTTTTTTTTTTTTTTTTTTTTTTTTTTTTTTGTAAACCATTGAAACAGATGCCATTCCCGTGTGGGAGTATGAAATATCTCCATCTTTTACCAGAACACGAGGGTAGGGTGTAGCCTACATCTTTTCGGCAAACACACTCAAGAAGTGCAATACCATGATAACGTGCAACACAAGAACTAACATCTCTTGAGTGCATCCGTCAGAGCATGACCCTCACAGCCCCAACGGGTTCTTAGCCAAATGAGTATGCTCTCAAGACATTCAAATGGCTGGGGATTTTGTGAGTCATTGACCACTTACAAGAGGTGAGAGAATAAAGAAAATAAAAACAACGATCATGAAAGAAACAACCATGGAAGACTGGAGTTATACATGTATTGAAAATGTCAAGCCAACCACATCAAAATGCATCATGCAAGAAACTACCAATACGAAGAGAGTATAATGTAACCCTACAACTATGCATGACACAAAGACAGTTGAGAACGCCAAACTAGAAACAACTGTAAAATGAAATCCACACAATAGAGAGTGTAGTATGTCCTCAATACCAACAACAACAATAAATGACCAAACCTAAGACATCCTAAACACAGACAGTTCCAATGACCACATTAGGTATATGAAAGCGGAAGAGGTGTAGTGACAATGAAGCAGTTATCCGATGAGCGACTACCAGATAACACCAAGATATGATTGGAATCAAAAACATCACACCTATTATCCTCAAACACAACCTTAAATTTAGCATCACATAACTGACTAATACTCAATAGATTTGACCTAAGACCCTTAACAAAAAGAAGCTCATGACTATTGAGCGATTCAACCTCAGAAAAGTTACCTTTACCTTCAACCGGAAGCAATTTACCATTACCAAACCTAACCTTACCTCCATAACCAAGAGTCAGGTTATCAATCAGAGTCTTATCACCTGTCATATGACGCGAACAACCGCTGTCAAGATACCATGATGAAGCCAATGGTTCAACCAAGCGAGCCATGTGAGACACCATTTTCCTGGATGCATCCATACTCCTATCCCAGAAATGTGGTGGTGGAGTAGGCATGGGTGTTGCTTGAGGACGATTTCCATAAGGAGAAGTTCTGGGTAAACCCCACGGAGCATAGCCATTCCACATGTATGGAGCCTGCATGGAGAAGGTGGAAGACTTGTTCCAATATGAGTTACCTGCAAAAGAAGGATGATGCGCAGGATACAAATTATTCCAACAAAAGGCAGAAGTGTGACCCATACGACCACATGTTAGACATTTAAAGCCTTTGTGTCTAGAGTTCTTTTTCCGAACTTGCTTCACATGAGTAACCTTGGGTGGTGATACCACACTAGGCACCTGCACAGGAGCAGGAATAGCGACACTTGTTGGTCGCACAAAGGTAGTGCGGGAAGTGCTAGCAGTAGCAAGGGGAACAGAGGTGTCATAACCTAAACCAGATTTATCTGAATGGGATTTACCGCTTCCTAACAGAGAGTTTAGATTAGCACTTGCTTTACCAAACCCAACCAATTGTTTGTTAGCAGCAAACAACTCAGCCTTTACTCTCTCATGCTCCAGTACAAGGGATCGATACCGTGTTTCAAGATCATTATTCAGTTTTTCCAGAGTGACAATACGCACTTGGAAATCCTCCTTTTCCTTCACAAATTCTTCCTTCAACATGTTGGAATCACCTGTAAGGTTGCATATATCCTGTCCAAGGCTCTCTACCTGATCCTGCAAGACGGTGTTAGTTTTTTCAAGCAACTTTACTTGTTGCATAGAAAACTTATACATGTCACATAATTCACTAGTAGTAGCATGAACACCAGAATCAGAAACATTAATATCAGTAGAAGAGGATACAATACCTCCTGGATGTTCATCCAGGGATGCACTGAAGACCACATAATTTGAGACAACATTTGAGAGATTCCCATCATCATCATCATCTGAATCATCCCATGTTACTGTGAGATTCGCTTTGGAATTATCACCAGGTTTACGATCAACCTTCTTATCACATTCATTTGCAAAGTGTCCATAATCACGACACTTGTAACATTGGACATCTTTACGATCAACTCGAGCTCTTCTCCCATCCACAGAGAACCGCTCAAAACCACGACTTCTAGGAGCATTTGAGGAATCAGGAAATCGCTTTCGAGGATCTCGATTCTGTTGATATTTCAGAATCTTCTGAAAGCTACGTGACAGGAACGCATAGTTATCATCCACATCCTGTTCTTCATCATCAGAAGGTCCTGTGGAAGGTTCTTTAGACGATGTAGCTTTGAATGCTACAGATTTGTTCTTCAAAGGTTCTTCCAAAGCCTGTTCCATCTCACATGTCCTTAGTTTGCCAGCAAGTGTCTCGATGGACATGTTCTTAATCACATTACTTTCAGTGATGGCATCCTTTCGTGAACGAAACCGAGGAGGCAAAGCACGCAAAATCTTACGGACCACCTGTGTGTCAGTATATGCATGACCAATAGCCGCACTGCAGTTGATGATGTCTTGGAGACGAATAAAGAAATCATCAAAAGTCTCAGAATTATCCATCCGGAGATTCTCAAACTGAGATGTTAACAGTTCCAGCTTACTTTCTTTGACTGTTTCGTCACCTTCATGTGTACAGATAAGCCTGTTCCATGCATCTTTAGCCTCTTCACAGCCCTGCACCCTACGAAACTCACTAGCATTTAATGCCATGAAAATAGCATTGAGTGCCTTGTTGTTATAATTTGCCAACAACTTCTGTTCAGGCGTCCACTTTTCACGTGGCGTCAGTGATGTAACAGCAGTATCATCAGTACCTGTAGTAGTCAGAGGTTCTTTCCACCCTGTGACAACAGAAAGCCAGACTTCTTCTCCTAAAGCTTGGAGATAAGCTCGCATACGTACTTTCCAATGACCAAAGTCCTTTCCACTGAATTGTGGAGGAAGACTTGAAGTAGCAGACTTGTGAGAATCCATAAAGCACTATTGATCGTTAGCGTGAGCCTTTACGCTCCTTAACCAGCCCCCAACGACTGATACCAATTGAGAAACTACAAATAGTGCTAGTATAACAAATGTGAATTCAAGCAAGCAAATAGTGCTAGTATAACAAATGTGAATTCAAGCAAGCAAACAAACAAATGTGAATTCAAACAAGCAAACAAACAATACGCGGAAAGTAAATAACACACAGAAGTTTTTTTAACGTGGTAAAACCCAAACTGGGAAACGTCCACGGTTGTCCTCGCGACAACAAAATAATCCACTAGATGAAAAGAGATGTACAAACCTATCAACTACCTGCACTCACTGCGAGTTGATACTCCTGGTTATCTCTAACACCTTGACTTCACCAGAGCACCTTGATGTACGCACAAGACACTCGACTTCTTGATGAACACACAAGAAGACTCGAAGCCGAATTCACAATAACTCTTCAAGATCACAAAGATATGAATTGGGAAAAGGGGGAAGAAAGGGAATTGAGTTCAATAGCCACAAACAAATTTACTATCACAAACCTAACCAAAACACATGAACAAGAAGAAGGTTGGACGGCCAAAGAACTGTCTTGTTCTGTAGAAGAGAAACCCTATTTATACTTAGGGTTGAAAACCTAGGAAAATGGGCCGAAACTGTGCAAACCGACTTTGGACGTTCGTACGTCGATATGACGTTCGAACGTCGCCACACAAAAATAAGCCTGCTGCCTAACATGACGTACGAACGCTCTAAACCGGTACGTACGTCTCCATACGAAAACACGTCTGCTGACTACCTGGACGTACGAACGTCCTAACTGAGTACGTACGTCCTGACCAAAAGAAGTTCTCTGCTTCAGTGAACGTACGTACGTCCTAACTCGGTACGTACGTCCAGAACCCAGTAACTTTCCCTAGACAGACCTAAGAGACACAAGGACACGAGACGACCATGCGTACATCTTGGTTTTCCTAACAATGAATTCAAGGCGAGATAACCAAAGACACTTTGTCACAAAATTGATGTCAAACCACTTCGTGCCGGTTTCAAATATAAACTCATCTTCTTCCTTCCTTCGTTCTCTCTCTTTCTCTCTCGATCATCAATTCAACAAGAAGAAGAAGCAGCTTCGATAGCTCTCTCTTTCCCTCTTTCGATCTCTTTCTTTCTCACTCTCTCATTCGTTGGATCTCTCGCTTATCATCTTTTTCTGAGAAACGAAAGAGGGATCTTGACTTCAATTCATAAGATCTGTTCTATTTTCATATCGCAAGATCTGTTTGCAGGTTTGATCGAAGGGTTAAGGTAATTTCAAATTGAAATTTGTTATTTGATTGTTGTTTTTCAATTTGATATTGCTTATCAAACAGATTCATTTGATTGCAATTGCTATGAATTGTCAAGTGTTTATCTTTTAAAATTGCATTTTGCAAATAATCTAACCATATTATTTCATTTTCAACATTGAATTCACAACTTGTTAAAACCAATTCAAGTAGCTGAATTTAAAGAGAAATAAGGATTTGGGTTTTGTATATTTGTTATATTATTGATGCAATTGACTTTCCCCGGTTTCCTTTCTCGCCAAATTGAAGACGATACTTGACTATTCTAGTTAGGTGAGGGCAAAATTAGTTTATGATCTTAGCAATGCCAAATGGAAAATGAGTTGTTGGTTAATACTACGCAAAAAATGATTTCAGCTGTCTACTTGGAGCATAATGTCAAATTGTTATCAATCACATTGGTACATAATGCTGTTTATATTTTGGATTTAGAATGATTATGAGTAATTTTTCATTCTGATAACCAATGAAATCTCGACACGTGGATAATACAAAAAAAAAATGGTTTTAATGGTTTAAGTAGTGTCACGTGGAAAACACGTGCATAGGTAGTTTAGACATTAAAAAAAATTAGATGGTTTGACTTTGGTCAACTGAGTTGACTAACAGTCAATTGACAGAAAAAGGACTATTTACAAATAAACGAAAAACTCGGGACCATTTGCTAATTAGCAATCTTCTAGGGGGACTAAATACAAAATAACCCTTAATAATTATTGGAATTGAGTAGTCAAGAGCATTTAGACCCTATTATTGGAGTTAAATTTTGTCTGAATACTGTAGATGTTTTTGAGTACATAGGCATCACATTAACATGTTTTTTACTAAGAAAAGACTCTTAAGTTTATCCTTTGAATGTGTTTGTTTATGATCCTTTCTTCATCTGTATACATTAGACTTTGGATCCTTCTACGTACAGGATCAGGGAGTACCATTCATTACTTCTTTACAAATACTACAACCTACTATGTCAATAGATGAAAAACTAAATTACAATTTTAAATGTACTTTATGTTGAAATCAGAGTACTTAGAAAGTGTCGTCGATATGTTATCCTTTCTCAAGAGCTTTGTCTGGCATTACGCTTGAAAACCTTATATCCTTGATGTATAGGGTATAATTGATATTATATTACTCCAAAACTTACTTGATTAGTATTCAGTTATTGTAGAACTTCTTTTTACTACTGCTATTATTTTTTTATTATTGCCAAATATTTTGTTTAATTTAAAGTGGTACGCTTCTATTATATGTCAATTTATTAATAAATCTGTGTCATTTTATAATTCAGAGGACACTAATGGTTTACTCTTACAAAGGGGTGGACACAAACCGTAGAAATCAGCAAATTTCAAAAAATATCAATAATGGATGGTATCTAGCTGTTTTTACGACATCCTTGCTCATCATAATATAGATTTATTGTATCTGGACGAGTTTTTGGATGCAGTTAGAAGGGAAAATATAACGAAAGTAATACAATCAATATTTGAAGATATAGATGACGGTAATAAAGATTTGTTTGAGCTATATGGTTCAACTAAATATTTTATTGCACTTAAGATTGTATGGTTTTTTCTTTTATGTCACTTTTATTACTTGGTAGCATACAACTTTACACCAATAAGTTAGGATCACAACGACTTCGATTTATTAAAAATGAACTATCCTATAATGTAGAATTACAACAGTTTTAAATTATTATATCGTATTTTTGAATTATGTGATAACAATAATATAACAAAATAAAACCATTATCTAAATTTAATCCTATAAAAATTATTAAATATGATCATCAGCTTTTAATCGAACAAACAAAATTTATTTATCTAAATTATAATTTGCTATGTAGTATACAATTAATTGATAATCGTGGCAGCGCCCCGGGTATTACTAGTTAGACATATGATTATGGAGCTGAAAGCCTGAATATATACTTTGACCAGGTGGATGTAAAACCTATTTAGCAGGTAATATGGGTGTAAAACTTGTTTACCAGGTTAATATGGGTGTGTTTAATTATTTTGTGAGGGGTCTGCCAAAAGTAAAAAGGTGTGTGCGTTTGGCCTTTTTTGGGAAACTTTTTGGATTTTATTTATTTCTAAATAAAGAGTACATTACTTGGAAATACAAAGTGCCCACAAAATGGGGAATCATGGGTTCCAAATAAGACAACCTTGTACAAGGTACAATAGTGTACTCAAACTCTCAGCTTGCCATTTATGGCAGTGGTTGGCAGGTGAGAAGATCAACTTCTAGGGACTCAACATTGTTTGAAAATAGTAAAAAGCCTATGGGGGGTAGGTTTAGATAACCAATCCTTCATTTCTTCTCTCTTCTCGAGACCATCTTTCATTACTTGCAATCAGTTGGTCATGGCTACCCCTCATTTGTCAGAAAGGGTGTCTTCTGCCATTTTGAGGTCGCTCTGCGCAGAAAGGCATAAAGAGCATGGTGGTAAGGTTGTGGAGTGTTTAAAGGCCCAGGAGGTGGTGACATCAGAAGGTAGGAGGTTGTGGTTTGCAAATGTGGTTGATGATGCAGGGTTTGTGTCTAGAGGGATGTTTGATGATTTCTTCCCTAGGTATCCATTTAAGGTTACTCGCACTAGGTAGAGGAAGTTTGAATCATGGCTGACTAAAAGGACAAGGATAAGTTCCTTTAGAAACTACCAAATCAAATATTGTCGTTGACTAAGCCTATTAAAGCCCATAATAAATCTATTTGGACTCTTTCACCCATTTGGATTGCTAGCAAGATTGCCACTCTCATTGTCATTGTGTTTTCTTGGCTGTTGATTATAGTTGTGATGTAAGTCCATTAAAAAGCCCATATCCAATTGGGTCTAGTTTCCAAATTTAAAAACTACCAAGTTAAATATTGTTGTTGACCAAGCACATTAAAGCCCATAATAAACCAATTTGGGCTTTTAAATAAGTTTATTTACTAAGTTTCTAAATTTAAAAACTATAGCCCGTAAGTAAGGTGGTTTCCAAGTTTAGAAACTAAACTAAGGTAGCTTCAAACCTACGAAGTTGGAAGTCGAACTGGTTTCGGAACTACTAACATATGTATAAATAATCAAAGTACCAAACAACAATCACAAATAGAAATTGCTTTTACTTTCTTCTTCTTGCTTGCTTACTTGCTTGTTTTTGTTAATTTGCGTGATTTGATTGTTCTGCATTCTTCAACATTATTATTTTATTTAATTCTGTTCATCGATCATGGTTCCAATTTGGATTTTTGGCGGGGTTTTTTCAAACAAGAAGGGATTGGTTTTGATCTCTCTGAAGTTATCAATTGGGGTATAATTGTTGCTGTTGTTGATCGACCTGGAGAATTGAAAAAGGGTAGAGATGAAATCATGGAAAAGTTATTTGCAGCAAAGAATGAGAGTTCTGAGAATGCTGAAAAGAAAAACAACAAAGCTAATTCAGGTTCTTTTAAGAAAGGGATCAAGTTGTTCAAACAATTCCCAAAAATTTGATTTTTCCCAAACTAGAGGAAACCAAAGAGAATAATCTCAACAACAAGGGAACTGGAGATGGTGATAAGGTTATAAACTCGGTTGTTGCTAAGGTTGATTCAAGTTCCTTAGATGCAACAACATTTGAATTGAAATTGAATAGTTCCAAGAGAAAAATTCACGAATGGTATCAACAAGCTGCAAAAAGGCAGCATCTTGTTAAGGTGTTGCGGATGGATGAACTACTTAGCAGCGGAATTCACTGCTCTTAGAAATTGGTCATACGAATTTCTAAGGCTAGCTTGGTTGTTAAGAAAGCTGATTCAGATTTGTTAGAAGAAGAAGCAATTAAGGATGAATGAAGTACCTAATGGTGGAATTTGTTGCTCTTAGATGCTGGTAATCCCAATTTCTGACATTAAATTGAAGTTTAAAGGTAACATCTCATGGACTTGTTTCTGCACATTAGCGTTTGTTGATGCGAGTTATTAGTAATCTTCTGATTTGTAATGTCGTCTCCTTGTTATTTTGTTGAATTTTATTACTATTAAAAGTTTATAATTTCCACAAAGCAAATTGGCTGAATTCTTATTTATTGAACCAGATAACATGTGATGATTTTTGGCTAATGTTGTTGATGCGAGTTATTACTAATATAGGGAGGGGTTCCAGGGACTCAGAAAATGTTTGACTCAATTTTGACTCAATCCTATTTAGGGTACTTGTACACATTGGATTGGCATGATTTTTGGTAGATATGATCTCCTTACTATAAAGATCTACTGCATCAAAAATCAGCTCATTTAAATATATTTAGACCCATCAAATGTAATATTAAATTCAACGGTAAAAATGAACGTTCCACAATACATTAAATTGCAATATGATTTTTCTAGGGTTAAAAAATTCAGATTATGATAAAATTTGGTGAAGATGTCGTACATAATGAGAACATTCATCCTACAAACAATCATGTCAATCCAACATGTACAAGTACCCTAAATAGAATTGAGTCAAAATTGAGTCAAACATTTCCTGAGTTCCTGGAACCCTCCCATCTTTCTAATGTGTCTCCTTGTTATTTTGTTGAATTTTATTACTAATAAAAATTTTTATTTTTTAATTTCCTCTAAGCAAATTGGGTAAATTCTCATTTATCAAACCTGATAACATGTGATGATTTTTGCCTAATCTTGGGAGTAGTTTTGTGTGATTTTTCAGATCTTATGCACACGGTTTAAGTTTACAGTAGAGCATAATAAGAAAAGTTCTGTTTCAGAGTTCAATACCTTTTCTCTGTCTCAACGATGTCAAAGCCGTAGCTGTTTCCCTTCTTCCTGCAATTATTACCAAAACATATTAACCTAGCTGTTTCCCTTCTTCCTGCAATTATTACCAAAACATATTAACCTACTGACTTATAAACATAAACTCATATAGTGGACTTAAAGCAATGGAATATGGCAGTTTTGGGGAATATTGAAGAGAATGTTAAAAAGGCTGAGGAGAGTTTGGCAGTAGCACAGAGACAAGCTGAACAAAACTATGATGATGTGGGGCTCCAAAATTTGTTGTTCGCAAAGCAAGAAGAGTTAGAGCAATCTATGAAATGTAATGAGGAGTTTTGGAGGCAGAGAAGTGGTCAAAAATGGCTTCATTGTGGGGAAAGAAGTACGAGCTACTTTCACACCATGGCCTGGATTAAAATGAATCAACAAATAATTACAGAAATGGCAACTGAAGATGGTAGAATCATCTCAGCGTAGCAAGATATCATTGATCATATTGTAAATTATTATGAGGAAAAGTTCGTGTACCAGCCAGTGATAGTCCATGATGAAGTTCTTAGGAACATACCTAGGGTGATTTCTGATTTGGAGAATGATGCATTAGCTGCAATGCCAACAATGAAGGAAATTCAGGAGGTTGTGTTTGCTCTCGACATTGATAGTAGCCCTGGCCCTGACGGGTTTCAAGGCCTTTTTTATCATTCATGCTGGAATATTATTAAGTCTGACATTTGTGAAGCTGTTTGCTCCTTCTTTCAGGTCTGCACTCTTCCCAACGGTTTGAACTCTAGCTTCTTGGTGTTGATTCTAAAATAGACGAATGCTAATAGGGTGTCTAAGTTCAAACCTGTTTGCATGAGTAATTTCTTTTTGAAGATCATTACAAAGGTTATGCATAACAGATTAGTGCCAATAGCTGCAAACATTGTTTCCCTAGAACAATGTGGTTTTATTGCAGGGAGATCTATTCATACTGCATTGGCTTAGTATCAGAGATGATTAATGAGATGAACACAGCTCAGCATGGTGGTAATCTTGGCCTCAAAATTGACATCACGCAAGCTTATGCCACTTTGAGTTGGGAATTTTTACTGAGAGTATTGAGAAAGTATGGCGTTGGGGATAAATGGTGTAAGTGGGTGCATACTATTATCTCTAGTGCACATCTTTCTATCATCATTAATGGTGAACCTCATGGTTTCTTTAGTCCTAGGAGAGGCTTGCGACAAGGTGACCCATTGTCACCAATTTTGTTTGCATTTGCTGAGGAATCATTGAGTAGAGGTCTGACATCCTTGAGGGAGAAAAACATGGTGAAACCTATGTGTTATATCAGGGACTTACATGGGCGTTCCCATCTGTGTTGATGGAGTTTTTATGCTTATATCAGCAGTCTTCATGTAACGCCCCGGGATTTCGTCCTCGCTCATCCCGGTGCGTCGAGCACCATACCGCTCGCTAATGTCAATATTGTCCCCCTTTAGTCACTGCGGATATCCAGCAGTAGAGGTTTTTGGATCAGGGCCCACCCATGTGGTTTACCCCAAAAGGCCTTGACATTAGTTAGAGTATGGTTAAGCTCTATATACTACCAATACAACCACTTCCTTGGCAAGGTGGGACTAACACCAACTCATGGGTGTTACACTTCAGGCCAATGTATAAACAAGGATAAAAGTAAACTTTTCATGGGTCGCATTGAGGGCAAGAGAAAGCAGAGAATTGAGGATCTTTTTGGTTTCAAAACAGGGTCTTTGCCTGAAAAGTACTAGGGGTACCTCTTATTCAAGGAAGGGTGAAGAACATGCATCTCACTTCTATTGTGGACAAGATAAGGCTTCGAGCTTCTACATGGGCTGGCAGGCTCCTCTCATTCCAAGCTAGAGTCATTTTAGCCAAAAACATTCTTACAAGTATGTCAGTTTACAATATGGGGGTGTACAAGTGGCCACAACAGACAATCAAAGCAGTTGAAAGAGTTATTAGGAATTTTGTGTGGACTGGCAAGATAGATACTCAGAAGGCAACAACTGTTAAGTGGGAGCTGGTCTGCAAACCAACTGAGGAAGGTGGACTGGGATTGTGGAAAATGAAGGAGTTTAATTTGGCTCTTCTCATGAAATTGGTGTGGGGAGTTCTTACTGGTAATGATTGCTTAGCTAGCTTCATGAAGGCTAATTTTTTTAGCAGGAATGGAGAGACAATAAAGTACTACAAACCTTCTTCAGTTTGGCCAGGAGTCAGATTGGCATTGAAGGAGTTGAAACCAAGAGTGAGATGGCTAGTTGGAGATGACTCCTATATTGACTTTTGGAGAGACAATTGGTGTGGTATTTCCATACAAGAGAGATTGCTTCTGAGCTCAAACGACATCAAAGAGTTTGAAGCAAAACTGAGTGATATTATTGTTAACAATGCTTGGCAGATTCCAACATACACACAAATGGTGTTGCACATGGTAGGCATAGAGGAGAATGATATTCCAAGTCTCAACGTGTATACACATGATCAAATGGTTTGGAGTCCGGATAAAAAAAGAATATTTTCAGTTAAGAGTGCTTTTGAGGCCATTAGGAAGAAGTCCACGCACATTTGGTGGAAAAAGCTGCTATGGACGAAGTGCATACACCCTAAGCTAGCAGGGAATGAATGGAAACTGGCTCATGAAAGGGTACCTATTGGAAGTGTGCTTCAAAGAAGAGGTCTTTCTTTAGCTACAAGGTGTCCTCACTGTAAGAGTGCTGAAGAAAGTCTGCAACACTTGTTATGGGAGTGTACTTGTTAACCAAGTTTGGGAATGGGCTGTAGAGAGGTTCAAGTTACGTACTCAGATTGAGTCTCTTCAACAAGCTTTGAGTCTTCACAACAATAGCAGTAGTATAGTAAAGGACATGTGGATTACTTCTACATGGGCAATCATGGTTGAGGTCTGGAAAAACAGAAATGAATGTGTTTTTCATGAGAAGGAGTTCAATGTTAACATAGTGAAGCAGAAAGTATGCAATTGGATAAGAAGAGCCTTTCAGCTGTCTAAGGGATGCATGCACAATACAGTTGAGGATTTATGTATTTTGAAGAACTGGAACTTAGAGGTCAAGGCAGTTAAGCATCAGATCACCAAGGAATGTTTTTGGAGACCACCAAGTCTATCTTTCATTAAATTGAACTTAGACGGTGCTTGCAAAGGCAACCAAGGAGTGGCTGGTATTGGGGGCACATTTAGAGATCATGAGGGGAACTTCTTGGTAGCTTATGCAAGAAATATTGGGGTTTCTACTAGCTTCATGGCAGAGTGTCAAGTTGTGGTCAGACTGAGATTGCAATCATCAGAGGATGGACTAAGGTGTGGATTGAAGTTGATTCTACTGCTGTGGTCCATGTGTTTGGGAGGAGGAAGGTGCCTTGGGAACTGTGTGCGAGATGGAATCAAGTCATGGCATCAATGCAGCATCTGATCATCACATCAACGTGGAGAGAGGTGAACTTCTCTGCTGATATGATGGCCAATGAGGGAGTTAAATTGCAGCTGTTTAGTGAAGTGTCCTATGCAACAAGGCCTCAATTCTTGTCTCCAATGGAGGAACCAAAAAGGAGTTATCATAGATTTGTAATGGCCAGCCGAGGGAATCGACCTGGTTACAGTGGGGTGCCTACCTAGTAGGGATGTCACTGTTAATTAGGAGCCTTTAGGCTTTTTCTTTTCTTGTACTATTTTTTCTGCACTTAATACAAATTCTTTCTTATCGAGCAAAAAAAATAATAAGAAACTTGTATATCATAATTGTTACAGTAGAGCAAAAAAAGAAACACTCATTCCTATGATGTTATCACTAGACCTGTCATGAAAAATCAATTATAAAATGATGGTTATATTTTTCTACAAAGCATGATGCTCGAAAAATTATTATATTTTTGTTGTAACTGGTACGATGCTGACTGGTGTAATTGGTTTAGCCCCTGTAACTAGCTTTGTTAAGACCTACTAATAACATAATCATTGAAGTTAAAAGATTTCCTGTATTTAGTAGCTTGTTCATTGTTTTTCACAAAGTAAAGCCATGTACCAAACTATTATTCCAACTGTCTACAGTTATATTGAAACCTATAATCATCTAATAATCTACTAAACTTTGTTGACTTGATTGGGCTGTCTTTACTAAGTTCACAAAGATCCATTGCATCGTGGTAGCATCCTATTTGTTGATAAGTTTTTTTCTCGCGAAGTAGTATTTTTATAGTAGTCTTGGTGCAGATGTCTACCTTTCTCGGACTGTGAAGCTAGTTTTTTGCATAGGCGTGGATGGACACTTTATTAGTAATGTTTCGCCTGTACAATCCAATATTGAACGTGCTCTCAGAAGACACTCCTACTTGGGGATGTTTGGTCTTAAGGTATATAAAGTTCTACTAGTCACAACCATGTGAAAGTATTTAAAGATTCTGTTTCTTAGTTTGAATAGAAAATTTTCTTTACTCCCATTCTTTTCATGTGTTGATGACTACATCTTAGAAGATATTGTAGTTCTTTCACATAACTTGCTGGTTATGTCAGGACTGATTGGGTGGGTTATATATATGTTGGGAACCATATTGTTGGAAATGAATTGTATTTGTTAGTACAATCTTCACTTCCATTTCCTATCTAATTGAATGCAGAAACTATTTATGACACAGCTAGGGTGGTCAACCGGGATCACTTTCATTTTTGTTTTCTGTGTATGCACACACTAGGATGTGGTCATATCTTCATGTATTGAGGAAGCCATAATATAAAGAATACGAGTTGTCACATTATGATGTAATTTAAGCAAAGAAAAATTAGAAGCGGTACTGGAATTCCACGCTGAGTGTAGTGAAATATATTTGCTATTGTTTACACTGATTCCTCGTAACTTTCTTCATTTTGCATTACGCATGTAATTTTCTGTCTTACTCACAAACAATATTAGATTACAAAATTATTGTTTCTTTTTAAGAATATTCTTTTGGACTCAGGGTAATAAAAAGAAGCAAAGTGGAAAATACTTGAGCTGTTCCATGTGACCTAATTTACTTTGTTTACTTAATTTTCTATTTACCAACTTAATGCAAGTGTCATTGGAGTGTTGGGATGTTGAAGCACTACTCTCCATTCGCAGAGCTGTTGGTTACCCTATGAAGATTGATGAAACCTCAATGAACAAGCAATTTGGATACTACGCAAATGTTTTGGTTGATGTTGATCTGACAAAGCCAATTCCTAATCAGGTTCTTGTTGAAACAGAGGACTATGAATTCTGGCAAGATATAGTTGTTACTAAACTACCAAAGTTTTGGAACCACTGTAAGATTGTTGGGCATTTGGTTACTGAATGTAGAAAGCTTAAGGGTGTCATGGCGAAAGGAAAGGAGCCTGTAGTAGACACTACACCCAAAGAACAAGTTGAGAAAGTTGGGAAGGCAATAAGAAGGAATAAGAATAGAAAGGAGAAGGGAAATACAAACTGTCTAGAGAAGCATAAGCTAAATCAGCAAGCTCCCAAGTCATCTACTGCTGCCATTGTCAATCGGTTCCAAGTTTTGGATGAGAATGAGGAGGGTGAAGTAGTAAAAAATAAAGTGGAAGAAGGTGATGGGGAAGAAAAGGAAGTGGAAGAAGGTGAGGAGGAAGAAGTGGAAGTTGATAAAGTGGAGGATGAGATCTCTAATATGCAACTCATGGTAGTGAACACTGAAACAAATATTGTGGAGGTGGAGCCTATTGATATGAGGGAGCAGGACATGGGTGATCAAGATACAACTCAGGTTGAATTGCCAGCTGAGGTGGAAACTGAGGCAGTCACAGAGGTGGATCATTTAGCTTTGGCAAATAGTGATGGTATTGATATTGAAGTGGTACTTGACACTCCTCTGGAGCTGCAGGATGATTGTCAAGTTCAAGATATTAGCTGTAAACGTAAAGAGACAACAAGGCTGATTGATGATATTGTAGAAGTAGCACTAATGTTAACTTCTGGAAGAGGAGATGCACGAGTAGTTGTTGACTCAAGCTCAATTAAAGGTGCACATAAAGTTAAAGTTTCTAGTAAAAAGAAGATATCAGTTGCTACAACCCCTCTTACTCGACTTAGTGCAGGAGGGAAGCAAAACCCACCACCTAAGACTTGTTGTTAGGTGATTTCCTTTTCTTATACTCTTGTTAATGATGAAATGCCTAGCATGGAACATTAGAGGTATTGCAAAAAGTGAAGCTAAGAATAGACTTACCAAGCTAATTAAGATGTACGATCCAGATTATTTTGGTATAATAGAGCCATTGATTCTCCCATCAAACATAGCCTTTGGGTTTTTGCAGTCTCTGAGAATTAGCGATCAGTTTCTTTTCAATGATAGAGGAATTAAGAAGCCAAATATTTGGCTGTTATGGAAGAATGGTGTACTGTGCCACAAATGTCAGGCTACTCGGATCAGTTCTTGACTGTTGACATCAATGGTTGTACACTCACTGTAGTCCATGGGAACACATATTATGTCAGAAGGAGAGAGCTATGGAACCAATTATCAGTTGGTAGAAGCAACCATCATGGGTGACTTTAACTCTTACGTTGCTATTGATGAGAAGAAAGGGGTCAGACAACCTATTGTAGCAGGGATGGAGGATTTTCAAAGCTTCTTAGATGAGAATTCTCTTCTGGAAGTGCCAAATAAAGGTCTCAAATTCACATGGTGCAACAAGAGACATGGTTCTAGAAGAGTTTTGGGCAGAATTGATAGAATGGTCTGTAACCAGGAGTGGATGTTGAAACACCTAGGATGGAGTTATAAAACTTTGAGTCGACTTTGCTCTGATCATGCACCACTTATGGGTTGGTCTTCTACAGTCCCTAAGCCTTCAAACTGTCCTTTTAAATTTTTGAACATGTGGGCTTCTCATCCTAATTTCTTAGATATGGTGGATAGAAGTTGGAGCCAACCTTTGCCAGATCGACACAATCCCCTTCTCAACCTTTCACTTAAGCTGAAAAGGTTGAAACAAACCATCAAACTCTAGAATAAACATGATTTTGGCTTTCTTGGTAACAAAATTCAAGAGGAAACTGAGACACTTCAGCAGCTGCAGACCTTGTCAGAATGTAACCCACATGATGTTGTTCTTCTTGAGCAAGTTGAAGAACAAGAGAAACAAGTTGAGAAACTTCTAATTCAGGAGTGCACACTTCTCAAACAAAAAGTGGGTGTTAAGTGGGATCATGAGGGAGAAAGGTGCAATAAGTTCTTCTTCTTAAAAAGCAAAATAAGATTAGCTAAGTCTATGATTACTGAGATTCAAAATCTTGCTGGGGGCATGTTCAGAACTCAAGATGATATTGCAGGATTCCTGGTGGATTACTACAAGGAAAAACTTTGCATTGCAGGAAGTCATGGTCAATGAGGACTTGCTGGAAATTATTCCTAATGTGGTAACAGTGGAGGAAAATGATCTCCTATCTAAGGTGCCTGACTCTAGAGAGATACATCAGTCAGTATTCAGTTTAAATGCTCACAGTGCTCCGGGACCGGACGGATTCAATGGCTTCATTTTCAGATACTGTTGGGCAATTGTGAGATCAGAGCTTATTGATGCAGTCAAATACTTTTTCCACAAGGGTAGGCTCTCTCCTACTTTTAATTCTAGTTTTTTAACTCTGATCCCTAAAGAACATAATGCCAATCAAGTCCAAATGTTCAGGCCTATCTGTTTGTCTAACTTTGTCTACAAGATGATCACTAAGATTCTTGCCAGTAGACTGAGTTCTATTGCTACTAGGGTCGTCTCCAAGGAACAATATGGTTTTATCAATGGACGAAATTTCCATCATAGCATTGCATTGGCCTCTGAATTGATGAATGACTTGGATTATAAAGTGGATGGTGGCAGTTTTGCTCTCAAGCTTGATATAAGTCAAGCTTTTGATACTCTGTCTCGGGATTACTTATGGAAGGTTTTGAAAAGATTTGGTTTTGCTGATATCTTTGTGAAGTGGATTAAAGGAGCTATTGAGAACAACACGATTTCTGTTATGTTGAATGGAGGGCCAAGAGGGCTTTTCAAAACTGAGAGAGGGCTCAGGCAGGGAGACCCTCTCTCCCCCCTCTTGTTTGTATTGGCTAATGATTCCTTTAGCAGAGCTCTGACCTGGCTGGTTAGCAATAACCATATGAAAATGATGATACAGAGAGCCCAATATATCAGCCCCACTCATTTCTTTTTCGCTGATGACATTCTTGTTTATGGTAATGTTAATTATAGAGGTTTAAAGAATCTGTTAAAACTCCTGGATGCTTACCAAGACTGTTTAGGGCTGATTTTCAACAAGGCAAAGTGTAAATTGTTTCTTAGCAAAATGACAATTGTTAGAAGCAAGAAAATTGAGGAATTGATGTGCATTAGTGAAGGAAAGTTGCCTGAGATTTATCTGGGTGTGCCCTTGTTCAAAGGAAGAGTTAAAAGAGAGCATATTTCTGTGTTGTTGGACAAGATTAGAAGAAAATGCTCAAGCTGGATTGGTAAAAATATGTCTTTGCAGGCCAGGCTACTCCTTGCAAGGCATGTGCTCAACAATGTCCCAATCCATAACATGGCCATTTATAAGTGGCCAAAAAAATTTGCCAGAGAAGGTGATGCTATAATAAGGAATTTTATATGGAGTGAGAATGCAGAGGAAAAAAAGAAAATCATTGTTAGCTGGGACAAGGTGTGCTCCCCAGTGAAAGAAGGTGGTATGGGCATTAGAAAGTTGGTAGATGTAAATACTACTTGCTTGATGAAAATGGCTTGGGGCATCACTCATAATTCTGATGACTGGGCTACATTCATGAAAGGCAAGTATACAGCCAGAAATGGTGATTGGTCATGTAGCAAGACTTCTTCTGTTTGGCCGGGAATGAAAATGGGTCTTGATTTACTAAGGAAGCATCAAAACTGGTTGGTTGGAAATGGGCAGAGTATAAGACTATGGATGGATAACTGGACTGGAGAGAAGCCTCTCAATGAGCTTATTCATCCAAATAGCACGCTATGGCACGTGTCACAGATAAAGCTCATTTCTTGCTTCACAAATGGCCAATGGGATTTCCCTCCAAATCTCATCAGGTTACTGGAACAGTTGGGTATTGAATGGAGACATTTGAAGCCACCTAATATCAGCAGAGTTAATGAAAGGGTATGGCCTTTTAACAGCTCAGGAAAATTTTCGTCTTCATCAGCTTACAAAGCAATCTGCAGGAAGCCAATTCAGCCAACATGGGCTAAATTCTAGAGCTCTTCACTTCTTCATCCAAGAACTAAAGCATTAGCTTGGAAAATTCAACACAAAGCTATTAGCACAGATGAAAGAGTCCAATTAATGAAGATTCCTATTGTCTCACAGTGTAGTTTGTGTAAGAAAGAGTTTGAATCATACAAGCAATTGTTCTTCACATGCTCTCTAGCCAATCAGCTTTGGAGTGTACTTGGTGAATGGTTCTCACATCCTAGACCACCTGACAGTGTACAAGCATTGATCAGACTGAAGGAATGCAAGAGTCCTCTTATAGTAGAGTTGTGCAAAGCAGGGACACTGGCACTAATGGTGGAGATATGGAAAACTAGAAACAGGCAGAGATATGAGGATGTGCAGCCTAAGATCAACGACGTCGTGTTCCGAGTCAAGAAAGCTGTGAATTTTGCTTACTTGGTGACCTCAAAGGCAGTCATGGACTGTTGTTGAATGCTACTGGTTGCCACCACCTCAGGGTATGATAAAAGCAAATACAGATGGGTCCTCAAAGGGTAATCCAGGACAGGCTGGCTGGGGTGTTGTGTTTAGAGATCATGAAAGCAAAGTCAAAGGGGTTCTCTATGGTCGGCTTGTTTAAGCATCTAACTATGAAGCAGAATGTACTGCTATCATGGAAGCTATGACCAAAGCAAAGGAGCAAGGTTGGGATCAAATCTGGGTTGAAACTGACTCTGAAGCAGCAGCAAGATCATTTAATGATGGAAAGCCTTACTGGAAGGTGAAGCAGAGATATGAGCAACTGAGGAACTGGTTTAAATGGCTGCTCATTACCAGTACTAAAAGAGAAGCTAACTTTGCAGCCGATGCATGTGCTGCAAAAGGAACTCACTTGCCGAAAGGAAGGAAGGACTGGTTTTGTAATGTAACTATGCCTAGAGTCCCTCTAGAGAGTCCATTTTCAGTGTACTTCAGGTTTCACTGATGTCTGTTTTGGGGTATTCATCTTTGATGCTCCCTTTGTAATCATTCTTTCATTTATAAAATTACCCTTTAGCAAAAAAAAAAAAAAAGTAGAATGGCTACATTATTACTACTAACGTAATGGTACTGATAATCTTCATAAATCAGATCACATCCACCACTAATATGCAACCATGTCATTTTTGAAGTATACGCACAAACCAAACAACAAAACTGCAGTTTCTCAGTATTTACTATACTTCTCAAACAAGTGATCTGTTTGTTCAATTAATTTTTCTTAAACATTCAGATCATCTATTCTGTAGGAGAGGCCTAAATGGATGAAAATCAGCTCACTTAAGGAGTTAAATACCAAAGTTCGACACGTTATATATTTGATTCTTCTAGTAAAGTTAGTTGAAAGGAGCAAGATGGCCTGGTTACACTAGCTATTAGCATGGATTCTCTAATTTCTTCAGTATGTATTTTCTTGTACTTTTCTTCCTTGTACATTCTCATAATCTTTGAAAAAAATAAAATAAAAGAGTTGCGCGCATCCTTTAATAGGATATTCTGGAAGTTTCATATATTGATGTTCTATTGTAGAATATGAAACATTGAGTGCATTTATTACCTATCAATCAGCACAAGATGTATGAAAGAAATAAAATACTTATAAACATAATAATATTATTGATAAACAATAAGGATCATGAATCATATAATTAATCACTACACATACCTTTGTCCATAGCTATTGATGATTTGAGAAGTTGCACAAGATCTAGGTTTCTCTCTCCTTGCCTCTAAAACCTTAATATATGTTGTAATAATAAGTGTATGAGGATGGAGATCATACACCAATTTATAGAGGTGGAGAGAGGACCTAAATCTACAAACCTAAGCCCATTAGATCTAGACCGTCCATCATAGTTAAGATCTACGGTAGATATGACTTCCACATAACCTATTACTAATTAGCTTATTTCTATATTAAACCAAGGTTAAAGGTACATGGACCACATTATGGGTTGGGCTTTATATGTGGAAATTCCAACAGTCTCCCACTTGGTCCATAGTAAAATCTCACATACGGTTTAATGTAGAATACATAAGGCGCGCAATAAGAGCTAAATTAGTTTCCGAAATGGTTATCATAATACCGTCATTAATTAAACCACTAATATGAGTCATGGCGGTTCCACATCGCGTAAATGACATGGTTCCTTCCATGTACTACGATATCAACAATTTAATTAACTAGGTCTATAAGTGGAAGTAACAATAATGGTCTAATAATATCTTCGTAAAAGACTATTTTTGTCAACAATTAATCCATTCACATACATGTACATAAACAATGGAAAACAGAAAATTCAGAACTTAATCAATAATAATGAGCTCAAAATAATGTCAAATAATAAGCACTAAGTAATGCACAAATCATTAAGTTATGGGTTACATTCAAAACCCAACTTGTTAACATGATGCTAGAATATCATTATTTCTAGCTCTTAAGTTAGTGGATTTACTAACACGTGTACTAATGTGTTCCATTGACACTCACTTGTTCTAAACTTAAGCCATAATCAATAGGTATTTTATATCATGTGCTAAACATTAGAATACATATCATTCTTACAAAGGCATATAGTTGCAACATTATTACAATAAAATTCAAACGACTTAGAAATCAATAACTCTAAGTTATGATATAAAGTTTTGCAACTATACAACATTGCATGTAGCTTTACATTATGCTACAAATTCGACTTCTATGGTGGGTGAAACAATAATGTTTTATCGACTATCCACACACCCATTAAATTCCGAATTTGTAAAACCAATCACCTCAAGGTGATTAAATCTCTTAAAATATGAGCATACGGTTTCTCTTTCATTCGTTCTTGTTCCAATTCATTCATAGGATCTTGATTTAATTCAAATATTCCCCCTCTGAATTGGAGCATCATTACAATTATGCCTTAACACATTAAATCTATCCAAAACTTTATTAATGAAATCTTTCTGAGACGTTCCAACAATTATTGTGATCAATCCCGAAATATTTTTATTTCTATCACATATGATGCATCACCATAACTTTCATTGCAAAGTGTTTAAACAGAAAAAATGTTTACATAAATGAAAATCACTGTTGCGAAACAATAAATCATCAACATACATAATCAAAATAATAAACTTACTCCCACTGAACTTTGGGTATGTACATTAAACCCAAACGTATGATACTATTAATCATTAGGTACCATTTTCGAGAAGCTTGTTTTAAGTCTGTATATTGACTTCTTTAACAAATAGATTATGTGTTCTTGGTCTTCCTTTATGAAGTTGTGTGGCTAATTAAACCATGTAAACTTTATCCAAACTTTCATTCAAAATATCATTTTCACATTTATTTGGTGTAACTCTAAATCGAAATGAGTCACCAATGCCATAATGATTCTAAGATAATTCTTCTTTAACACATAAGTGAAAGTTTCACGCACGAGAAAGTAATGCCACCATATTGAGTAAACTGTTTGGATACAAGTCTTGCTTTATGGCATTCAATAGAACCTTTTGAGTCAATTCTACTAACCCCAGACTTAGTTAAAATCCACACTTAATTTATCTCTTCATTAATGGCATGAATCTTTTTATCTGAATTACTATAAGTAATGGCTTGTGAAAATGTAACTGGATCATTAAATTCAAAATCTTGTAAATACAACACGTGGTCATCCAAATAGCTGGTCGTGATCTTTAAGATCTTTTTAATGCTACTTCTTGTGTGTGTTTACATTCAGTTCAATGACATTAATTTCATTAAGTGGTTGAGGATCAACTTGTTGTTTATTGTTGTTAAGCAGTGCAACAACATGAGGAACAACAAAAGTAACAATAATATCATTACAAAATTGAGGTAACAAAATTGGTACCATAATTTCTTTAATGATTACCTCTTTGATATGATCACTCCCACTTATTTTGTCATTCATAATGAATCAATAATTTCCAGTTTCAATAATTCTAGTGGTATGGTTAGGATAGTAAAATCTATACCCTTTAGACTTTTCTAGATAAACCCTAAATGTGTAAATGTCTTAAACTAGGTTTCCATCTTTTCCACATTTCAAAAGGTGTTTTTGTAACTGCCTTAATAGGAACCCAATTCAATATATACACTTCGGTTTATAAAGTATACATCCACAATGATATGGGTAAATTAGAATTACACATCATACTTCAAACCATATTCATAAGGGTTTGATTATGCCTTTGAGCTACACCATTCTGTCATGAAAAACCAGACATTGTGTATTGGGCACAAATTCCTAACCGTTCTAGAAGTTTGGCAAAAGGACCGGGATGTTGTCCCGTTTCATCATACCTTCCATAAAATTCACCACCTCTATCAGATCGTATAATTTTCACTTTTCTATCTAACTGCCTCTCAATTTCAGTTATGTAAATTTCAACAGCATTTACAGATTGAGATTTATCATGCAATAGATAGATGTAACAATAACGAGAAAAATCATCGATAAAGGTAATAAAATACTTTTCTCCACCAAAAGATGGAACATCAAAAGGTCCACATATGTCTGTATGCATTATTTCAAGAAGCTGTGTACTTCTTGTGGCTCCTTTCTTTGTGTGTTTGGTTTGCTTGCCCTTAATGCAATCCACACACACACCAAAATCAGTAAAATCAAGGTTCGGGAGATCCCCTTCTTTTACTAATCTACGTACTCTTTCTTTGGATATATGACCCAATCTTTTATGCCACAAGAAAGATGAATTCTCATTCATTGAACTTCGTTTAGTTCCAACATTAGAATGCAAGGTAAGAAGTGATTCAGAAGTTGAAAATCATTTGCAAAAAGAATTGTTTATACCACATATAAACATAATAATATTATTGATAAACAATAAGGATCATGAATCATATAATTAATCACTACACATACCTTTGTCCATAGCTATTGATGATTTGAGAAGTTGCACAAGATCTAAGTTTCTCTCTCCTTGCCTCTAAAACCTTAATATATGTTGTAATAATAAGTGTATGAGGATGGAGATCATACACCAATTTATAGAGGTGGAGAGAGGACCTAAATCTACAAACCTAAACCCATTAGATCTAGACCGTCCATCATAGTTAAGATCTACGGTAGATATGACTTCCACATAACCTATTACTAATTAGCTTATTTCTATATTAAACCAAGGTTAAAGGTACATGGACCACATTATGGGTTGGGCTTTATATGTGGAAATTCCAACAATACTTACATGTAATGTTGTAAAACTACTATTCATTATTTCATTGAGCTTGCCCAGAACCTCCATTTTTGGAAGAAATTATTTTCTCTATTTGTAATGGAGGGAGGAGGCAGAGGCCAAGGCCACATACCAAAGTGTACATTTCCTCTTGTTAATCATATCAAGATCCTATGTATTTATCATAACAAATTTGTATAGAGAAATGATTAATACTATCATTAGCTATAAAGAAAATAAGCAGAACTTCGGCCCCTCTTTTCAGGTCAGCTCTTCTCATCTTCTTTGTCTGGAGGATTGTAGTCGCTCACCCAAGGAAACTTTTCTGAAACAACTCTTCCAAACAATTTTCTGTGATAATTCTCTAGATGCTCTTTGTCCGCAAGGACTGCATAAGTAAAAATCTTTCTTTGTATGACAGAAGAAGTAGAAAGCTAAAATTAAAAACTTCACTCAAAGTTGTTTTTTAGCTTCTTAGAAATTACTTTCTAATGTATTTTATGTAATTACCAAATATATATGCTTTTTAGTTTCTTACTTTTAGGTAGATAAGAAATGACTTTCATCACAGTTGCCAAACACCCTCTTTGTAACTAAAAATGTTGTACAATGTTTCCTGACGTATCCATCAATATTGGACATGCTCTCAGGGTTCTCCTCCTTTAGGATGTTTGTTCTAAGGTATATCTAGTCCCACTAGTCCCGATCGTGTGAAAGTATTTAAAAAGACTTTGTGCAAGTTTGAATCAACCATTTTTTTCGTACGTCCTATCTTTTTCATGTGTTACTGGCCTCATTTTCAGCTTCCTGAGCAATATAGAAAAGTAGATCACTACGGAGTTGGCTAGATAACCACTCAGGTGTTGCGTTAAAGGAAGAGGTAATGAAGGTGCTTAAGTCCGGATGGGCTACTAGGAGATGAGCTGCCCAGTTACCAGTTCTAGTGCACTGTTTAATGTTGAGGCGCAAGGTACCTCCCAACAAACAACGGAAGTGTCTAACCAAAAAATGTATGAAAGTGATGCAAACAAACCAACGTAAGTAGTAAAGTAATTAAACCTACTTACCAACAAACAAAGCGTAAAAAGAGACACTGATAGAGGCCAAAAGGTGTTTAGTCTCTCTATCAAAAGATTGTATTTTTATTGATTTTCCTTCTTGTGCCTGTATAAATTGGATATCAAAGTAGATAAGTAACAAGCAAGGGTCGTACCCATATCAGATGGGGAGATCTTAGCTCAAACACAATCGAAAACAATAATTAAGTAACACCAAGAAATCAATAAATAAGATTTGAGATTGATTCTAACTTCCTACATGCAATAATAATAAGTAAACCCTAACTTAAGAATATGGAAGAGATGCGAAGAAGATATATGATGACAAAGGGGAAGAATTGGTATCCACAAACTAAATCATGCAAACATATCATGTTGTTCCTTCATGTTCAATCTATAATAATTAATTAGTCACCTCTCGGTTATTCCAACTAATCATTAATACCTATAATAATCAAGTAGTCACCTCTCAGCTATTCCACCCAACTAAAACGAGATTCTCTTATGCATGCTATTGAATATGTCTTATTAATCAAACCGTCATCTCTCACATATTCAATTTAATTAACTTAACATATTATTTATAACTAAATCATCATCTCACGGTTATTTGACTTAATTACAAAAGGGTTCCAATAAAAGATATCAACTTTGAATATGTAATAATCACCTCTCAGCTATTTCACTACACACCCTTAATCAATATAAATAAAACCACTAAAGCTAGGTCTCCCTAAACCATAACAATAGTATTTTAATAACATGGATAACAATAGCATGCAAATAATCATACTTGCCCCTCATATCGCGAATTAGAAGTAAATAAGCATTAAAAACTTTTAATCATAATAAACAATAAGAACAAACATGGTGCTTTTGCATTATCTAGAGTACTTCCACCATCCCCCTAAGGATATTTAGCTACTCATCCTTGATGATGACACCATGGAATAAATAAATAAATAACAAAACATCATAAAGTAAAGTGATTTGATTTGATTGATATGAATAGAGCTTGATACAAAGAAGAAGAAGATGAACTTTCTCTCACAAAAATATTTTCTTTTCTCTCTCTATGAAAAACTCTAGATCTAAAAGATGGCAGTCTAAAAGATACCTAAACCTTAACTAGTACTTCTCTTATATAGAAATACAAAGTAGAATACAAGCATGCAAAGACTTCCAAACTAGGTCAAATTCGTGGCTGCTGCTGTTAGTCTTCTAGAGGCATTAAGTTTTTAGAAAAACCTAATTCTCTTGGGCTTACGTTGTAGCTTGGACCAAGACCTTCGGTTTGATAGCTCATAGGCCCAAATCAGACTTCTGGATCTTCTTGAAGAGCCTTTCTAAGTTTGGACTTTAAATAAAACCCTAAATAGAAATTCTGACATTTGGGCCCCAATAGGACCCGGTTTGGGCTAAGAATTGGACCGCCCCACTTTGACATAAAGTCAAGTCAACTGGTCCGACCATAGGGTGCCCTCAGCAGATATGTGGGAGCAAATATCAATTCTTTTTCCCATGTGCAAATAACACATTTTTGCTTGCTTTTCTTGACTTTTTGCGGGGTTTTACATAATATTCGCATTTCGGCTCATGAAACCTACACAAAAGACAAGAAAGCACTAATCAATAGATATAATAAAATAATATAAGCTAAGTGCTATACAAATAAGGTGTTATTCGGGGGATAAATATACACCTTTGAAGACTGATCAAATACCCCCAAACAGCACTTTGCTTGTCCTCAAGCAAAGATGAGAAGAAAGAATTAAGAACTCAGAAGAGAAGTAAAACTAAGGTGATTGCATTAACCATATGCATCAAGGCTTTTAATCACAAGGATTTTCCAGGTGGAGGAGTTATAGTCTCCTGAGGGTTTTCCAGAGAAGATACCCACAAACTTACTACAATGACTAATCCAAGAATAGGAATTTCTACCATTTACCTCAGAAATGGTTATATCAAGGATAAGAATAAGTATTGCAAAACCGTTCATATGAGATAGCATACTACAAATGCATGAATAAGATATGAAATATAAACCAAGCATAACGGTTTCAAATGCATTGAAGACAAGCATGTACCCATGCTACCACGGGTCTTAAGTCACCATTGGAAAGGTCGCCTTGACTTCTGCTTCACAGTCATACACTCAGAAATAAAAGTCGCTCAGAGATGGTGTTTATCATTTTACCTCTATGTGAGGAAGGAAGATGGACAATCATCTCACATATATCAATAAGAACGGACTGGTGTAATTGAATGAACTTAGTCTCAAAGAATGGAAAAATTAGCCTTGCTTGAGATGTTGGGTTTTTCACCTCAACACCTTCTCACTTACTTGCCACATCCTACCATATCAGCTTAGATCTACAAAAGACAGTAATGGGTTGTAACTTGGCTTAGGACAAGGCTAGAAATGGAAAAGGCTTTTGTGAAGTATTTTTGGAACATTCGGGCCTTCAATACTTGTGATTTGTAATAACAACACATGGAGAAATATTTGGAATTTTTCTTTTGGAAAAAAGTGTTTCTCATCTTCTTTTGGGAAAATTTCAATGAAATTCTAGCTAATAGTTTGGAATCTTCTTTCTTTTTGGATTTGAAATGGTTTGAAAGATTCTGATTTTTTCTGGAATTTCTTTAAACTTTTTGGTTTTCAATATTTGGTTCATCTCACTAGTTTGGAGATTTCCATGTATTTCTCCTTTCTTCTTGTAACCACATAAACAATCATCCTCATGTTCCAAAAACAATGGGTAAAGGACCTAAGCATTCTAAGGGTTTTTACTCCTACAATGGAGTTTGGTAAGGATAATGGGCTCAAGAAAAAAGGCTAAGTAACAAGAAAGGTTCAGAATGGTCAACTTAAGGGATAAATATCATCAGGGTAGGCTAAGGTAAACAGGGTTTATCTAAATGTCTTTGTATCATTTCTAACTACTGATATGGTGATCATATCTTGAATAAGCTACAAGACCCAATTTTATATTACACCCACTTGATGTCATCTCAAGGCTAACTATGAAAATGAATATGAGACTAAAAACATACAAAACTGAGAGGTTGAGTCTTTTGACTCCAGATTGATGTAATATCTCTCCAAGAAAAAGGACGGGGCTCAAAAGCTCACTAGGTTAAGTCTCCACACTTATTCCTCAAGTATCTCAAGGTGTAGTTGTATTTGCACATGTAATCTGTAATAAATGCAGATGAATGTCATGCTTATGCTCATGCAAATGTAGTATAAGACTCAACTACTTGGTGAAGCAATAAATGTCCTTAAACTTGAAAAGAAGAGAATTCAACCATTATATTCATCATTGATGGTGTACTTATCCTATTTTTGAAAAAGTCTTTGTAACAAAGATTTATTTTGGATTTTTCAAAAAATTTGAATTTTTACACAAGTATGGATAAAAAAGTTTGAAAATCATTTGCAAAAAGAATTGTAATACTTCCCCAGCCCCAAACAAAAAGATTGCCTTGTCCTCAAGGCTCATACTATGCATAGGAGAGAGAGTAAGAAAGATATTACCATGAATATACTAAAAATTCAAACCGCTTTATAAATTCCTGCCAAACAAAATTATCTCCACATACATAGAGATTACAAGGAATTCCATACTAAGACACAATTGAAATAAAATATACTGAAATAAAGGACTGACTCAACAGAAAAGGGAAATCCTATCTTAAAACAATGCATTTTGTAACCGCAATAACTATCAACCAGCCAAACGGCAAAAGAGAGAGTGGGTGGGCCGGCCGCGCCTACCCCTAAACAGAACTGAGCATAGATGATACAACGGGCGGTCTAAAAACCAAAATGCATCTAAGTTGAATGTCTTCAGCAAGACAGGCAGACAAATTAACATCTTCAGCCAGACAGGCAGACAAACAGGACTCACTCCCTAGATAAACGCTACTCTAAACAAAGATACATGACAGATAAAACGCTAGAGTGGAATGCGCGAGATCCTGATGTCTAAGATACAACAAAAGTCTTTTAAAGTCAGATACTCGAGACTTAGAGGATATGGGAAATGATTTCCCCACCCCCAAATAGAGCGGGAAACATGTCTGTTTGGTGGTGACACTCAAGAGATTAGCGTGCACTAGATAAACTATACTCAGCTAGTAAGAGTTCGTGGACTAACGGTCCCGACACTTTCAACCACACCTCTCAACAGAAAAAGAGAGGGTCCGGATACCAGCAGGTCAAAGGTCAATCTAAATAGGTAGGATCCTCTAAGAGAGTTTCAGGAGGCCTTAACTCATGAAAATGCTTAAGATATTGACCATTGACTTTAAATTCAGAACCGTCTACAAGATTAACACATGTATTAGCACCATAAGGAGCTACTGCAGACACAACAAAGGGGCCTGACCAATGAGACATAAGTTTGCCAGATGAGTTTTGGTTTGAACAATAGATTGATTGATGTCGAAGTTATCATTATGCATGGTAGGGCAATTAAGAACCGGATCTTTAGGGTAACAACTAGGTACCATCTCATATGGTAAAGCATCGAGATAATACACATCTTTAGATAGAGAAAGATCAAGGGGTTGTTGGCCAAGATTAAAGATATTAACTTCAACGGTCATAGATCCAAAAATGAGAACCATAGAACCATTCCAACAGTTTATGAGAGCATTAGAGGTGGCCAAAAATGGTCGGCCAAGGATGATGGGAACCGAGTTATCGGCAGTAGGCTCAGTATCCAACACCACAAAGTCAACAGGATAGTAAAAGTCAGACACTTTAACTAATAGGTCCTTAACTATTTTTCTAGGTACTTTCAATGATCTGTCGGCCAGTTGTAAAGACATGTTCGTAGGTTTCATCTATGTTAGACCCAGGTTGAGGTACAAGGAGTAAGGCAAGAGATTAACACTTGCTCCCAGGTCCAACAAAGCTCTACCCATGAACTTATCACCAAGCTTGTAGGGTATGGTTGGTTTTCCAGGGTCCTTATATTTTACCACGCCGTTATGTTGGACAAGTGCAGAGAATTCTTCCGCCACAAACGCGCTTTTGGGACATTTGTTTTTCTCTTGGCGGTGCACAAGTCTTTCAAAACCTTAGCATATGAAGGTATCTTTTTAATAGCCGTGAAGAAAGGTATATTAATATTTATATGTTTAAACACATCAATTACCTTCTCTACTTGGACTTCGTGTAGAGACCTTGTGAGTCTCTGGGGATAAGGCACGGGTGGGTCGTAAGGCTGTGGAGTATCCACAATCTTACGGGTATGTATCCTTGGCTTAGAGGTGGTCCCCTCATTAGCCGGACTTTTAGGTGGGGCAACAGGTGTAGTGGTAACCGAGGTCACAATGTTAGGACTTGGTTTATAATTAATCTGATTATCAACCTGTTTACCTGACCTAAGTGTGGAGACCGAGTTAACTTCAGCAGACGGATTTGCAATATCCGTCACCAAGGCAACTTCCTTGCCCTTGGTATTCGGGATAGCTTGTCCCAGAAATTTGCCCTTTTCATCAAGTTTTTGTTTAATCCTTTGGATGGCTTGGGCATTTGATTCAATGGACGCTTGCGTCTATTGAATAAAACGGGCAAACACATCCTCAAGGGAGGTCTTAGGAGGGGCAGATTGATTGGTCGACACTTGGTCCCTGGAACTACTCATGTGATGAGCATTGTTTGAATAAGGGGGGACCGTTACCCTGTTCTGATTTTCATTACGACCAACATACGTGGCATTGCTACGTTGCCCATAAGAGTTATTAAAACCAAGTTGAGCCACATAATGATTATTTGAATCAGAAAGATTGGAGCGGTCCATGTATGGGTACGTGGCATTACCCTTAGTAAAGTTGGTTTGCCCGGCGTAAGTGAACGCACGGGCTTCCTCAATTTCTCTGGTGAATTATAAAGGAGAGAGAAAAATTCGGCAGTATGGGTCTGGTCATGACAAGCATCATATGAGAGAGTGGAGGCACTCATAACAGTTGATAGGGGCTTCAAGGATACCTTAAGTGCTTCTACCTTTTTTACTAAACCATGAAGTAAATTTTTAAGCTCAGAGTCAGGTTTGACATCATATAGACCTCTAGGTTTATCAAGTGAGTCTGGGGTAGTGTTTCTCGGGGTATGTCCAGGTAAGTCCCATTGCTGGCTATTATTAGCAATTTTTTCAAGGAATGCCAGAGCCTTGGCGGTGGAATAATCAAGGAATTCTCCACCGCTCATGCTTTTCAATCAAGTTTCTAGTTGTATAATTAAGGCTTCTATATATGATACTAACTTTTTCTCTGTCATCAACTTTGTGGTGTGGACACTGAAGAAATAGGTCTTGAAACCTCTCCCATGCATCAAAGAATACCTCGCCCTCTTTCTGCCGAAAACTTCTTATGGCATCAACAATGTCATTAGTTCTGGTAATAGGAAAGAATTTGGTCAAAAACCTTTTACTTAGTTGAGCCCAGGTTTTAATAGAATTAGAAGGAATGCCATATAACCAGTGATATGCTCTATCCTCAAGAGAAAAGGGGAACAATCTCAAGTTAACTTCCTCCTCAGACAAATTTTTCTCCTTAAAAGTATTTAGAACGGTCAAAAACTTATTTGGGTGATGATATGGATCTTCCCGTGGAAGTTCATGGAACTTAGGCAACATGCCCACAATCTGTGGGCGAATGCCATAGCTATCTGCAGTTGTCTCGGGCAAGACTATGCAGGTAGGTGGCCCAGTGGCCAAAGGTAAAAAGTAATCCCGAAGGGTAGCTTTTTGAGCCATAGGGGTAGGTCTTACTTCAGAAAGTGAAGAGTAGTCGTTGAACTCTTCTTCAGAAGGTATGGAGGTTGAGTTGTTAAACTCTTCCTCACGAGAAGGAGTGAGGTCCGTGATTGTGCTCTTTGTGTAAATTCGAGTTGGTTTGGACAAGATTTTACCTGATCTAAGATGCATGCAACATGCGCATTACAAATGCCACAGAAGTCCTAACCATTCAAAAGCATCTAACAAGGGGCTCAAAAACTGACTCAATTTTGTGTTCACCCAAGGCAATGAGTTCTTTCCAAGCTTCTCTTGTGAATTCTCCCTATATTTCGTGAGTCAAGAAGCGAATAACCAGTGTGGGAGGTTTTCCATGCGTAAGCAACGGTCCTTAATTAAGAAACCACAGTGATTCTACAGACGTAATCTGTAGGGGTTCCAGACGCAATTCCTAACTTGTACTCCAATCAAAGGATGGTTCACGCAGTATTAGTTGAGATATCTGCTCAAGGTCTCAAATGAACATCGTGATAGCATGGCTTTAGTTGGTTCAATTTTAAAGCTTAGGATATTGCAATCAATTGATATTAGGTTTCACTTATAGGTCAGGTCCTCCTTGCAGTCCCGGTTTAACAAGTAAAAACAGAATTTAAAATCAACCAACAATCAAGGTCATGCTAATCAATACAAGAACTCCTCTTGCAGCGGATTCGAGGAAGGTTAGGAGAATGTTTACCTCCCACTTTGTGCTAAAAAGTAAAAATTGCCTAACAAACGCACAAAAGTGGGGAGAAGACGAGTTGAAGTCGACTAAAGGGAAACCGCTTCTTAGGTTTCAATCGTCCTTAGGAGTCGTTCCTTAGTAGACTCAAGGCTAGCTCCACAACCTTGCTCTACTATCCACCGCGAACACACAATAAAATAAATCCTAACAACACCTACTTTAAAAATATTACAACCGTGACCCTTTCGTGGATCGAATAATTAAATATCTTACAAGTCTTTAAAAATGCTGAAAGAAAAAGACGACTTAGTTTACCTCACAATCTCTCAACAGGAAAACAATTAGCTGAAAAAGAGTTCTGGAACGCTCTAGAAAAATCACGCAATACGAGGCAAATTCCCTGTCTAGAACTGGACTCGAGATGCTTACAGGCCAAACTAAACTCGACTCGAGATCGGGCCCAGTTTGAACCAGTAACTTTCAGGAAAATTTCCTTAACGCATAAATTTCTTTCGTAAAAATTTGATCTTTACTCCGTTTTTCGAGCTTTTTTCAATCCGTCTTCGCTGCAAGATCAATAAGAGGACTAAGTAACAAGACACTTAAAAAAATAATAAAAAGAATTAAAAATAGAAGGGTGGGAGCGATAGAAGTGGGATGATGTCCCGAAACTACTATTCTCGCTTGTGTTTGAATGAACTCCGTTCCTCAGAGCGGCAACAAGGTGTTTAGTCTCTAACCTCTATCGAAAGATTGTATTTTTATTGAATTTTCCTTCTTGTGCCTGTATAAATTTATATCAAAGTAGACAAGTGACAAGCAACGGTCGTACCTACCTCAGAGGAGGAGATCTTAGCTCAAACACAATATAAAACAATAATTAAGTAACACCAAAGAATCAATAAATAATATTTGAGATTGATTCTAACTTCCTATAGGCAATAATAATAAGTAAACCCTAATTAACTTAAGAATATGGAAGAGATGTGAAGAAGATATATGATGACAAAGGGGGAAGAATTGGTATCCACAAACTAAATCATGCAAACATATCATGTTGTTCCTTCATGTTCAATCTATAATAATTAATTAGTCACCTCTCAGTTCTTCCAACTAATCATTAATACCTATAATAATCAAGTAGTCACCTCTCAGTTATTCCAGTCAACTAAAACGGGATTCTTTTATGCATGCTATTGAATATGTCTTATTAATCAAACCGTCACCTCTCAGTTATTCAATTTAATTAACTCAACATATTATTCATAACTAAATCATCACCTCTCGGTTATTTGACTGAATTACAAAAGGGTTCCAATAAAAGATATCAACTTTGAATATGTAATAATCACCTCTCAGCTATTTCACTACACACCCTTAATTAATATAAATAAAACCATTAAAACTAGGTCTCCCTTAACCTTAACAATAGTATTTTAATAACATTGATAACAATAGCATGCAAATAATCATACTTACCTCATATCGCGAATTAGAAGTAAATAAGCATTAAGAACTTTGAATCACAATGAACAATAAGAACAAATATGGTGCTTTTGCATCATCTAGAGTGCTTCCACCATCCCCCTAAGGAGATTTAGTTACTCATCCTGATAAACTACAAATAGTGTTAATATAACAATTGAATATTCAAACAGATCAAACAATACGCAGAAAGTAAATAACAAACAGGAATTTTTAACGTGGTAAAACCCAATACGGGAAACGTCCACGGTTGCCTTGATGACAACAAATAATCCACTAGATGAAAAGAGATGTACAAATCTATCAACTACCTGCACTCACTGCGAGTTGATACTCCTGGTTATCTCTAACACCTTGACTTCACCAGAGCACCTTGATGTACGCACAAGACACTCGACTTCTTGATGAACACACAAGAAGACTCGAAGTCGAATTCACAATGAAACTTGGAGGATAACAGATTTATGAATTGAGAGAAGGGGGAAGGAAGGGAATTGAGTTCAATAACCAAAAACACTTTCAACACCAAAACCTAAACCAAAACTCCAGAACAAGAGGAATACTGGACGGCCAAAGAACTGGCTTATTCTTAGGAAGAGAAACCCTATTTATACTTAGGGTTGGAGAACACAGAAAATGGGCCGAAATAGAGAAAATCCACATTGGACGTACGTACGTCGATATGACGTTCGTACGTCTCTATACGAAACAAGCTTGCTGACTGCTTGGACGTACGAACGTCCTAACAAGGTACGTACGTCCAGACCAAAAACTTTCCTGCTGCCTAACCATACGTACGTACGCCCTAACATGGTACGTACGTTTAACACGATGAAAGTTTTGCTGCCTAACCTGACGTACGTACGTCCTAACAAGGTACGTACGTCCTGAACCAAAAACCATACTTGTGACACAAGACGCGAAGACAAAGACACTGGATGACACGCGTACAACAAGGTTTTCTTAACAATGAACTCAAGGCGAAATAACCATGGACGACCAATGTCACAAAATTGATGTCAAACAACTTAGAGCTGGTTTCAATCTCCCCCTTTGACATTGATTTTGTGACAAAAACCTATGACTCTAATAGCACTTATAAAACGTGCTTACAAACCCAAACCATGGCATTTATAAAACATGCCTACAAAAGCACTCAAGGTAGAACACATACCGAATCACCACTTCTTGATATCCAGCTTGAGTAAGACGCTTTAACCATCAGAGACCGAACGGAAGCAACAAGAAATTATGAACAATCAAGGAGCCAACGGAAGTTCCTCGAGCAACTCCACCATACTTCATGAGCTCCAAAGTTTGACACTTGAGGTCCCCCATAACAGTACAACCTCTAAACATCAACACGTTCACTCCCCCATACGTGTAGCATACCTGAAACATGACCCAAAAATATCCTAACAACAAAGAGACGATTGTTAGTAATTAGAGTCATAAATCTCCCCCTTTTTGTCACAACAAGTGAACAAGAGAACCAATTAACAAGAGAAACAATAAGCAAGAAACAAAAATAACCAAGTAAAGACACCAACACCAAATAATCAAGACAAAACAGATCAAAAGAAATAAAACCTATCCGAACTCTTAAAGTTCACAAAAAACAACTAATAACCAAACATAGGAATCCATAAACATAAGAAACATTAAAGACATAACATAAAACTGAAGTTAACGAATTCGAAAAATTCGTTCCCAATGACCTAGAGGAAGTTTTGAGAAATAAGCCTCTGCACGAGCCGAAGATCGAGTCCAACGAGCTATCACATGATCATCATAATCCTCCAGCCATTCACCAGTACAAAATAACTCCTCGATTCTGCTGTCCAAGCCACAGTCGGTGAGAGGAGCAGCAAGTCCTGAAACTTTCGGGTATCCAACCAACTCCAAGATGTGGTTTTGAAGATGTTCCGGCAATCTCTCCCAATGGTTGACATGAACCATGCACGGATTAAGAAGGGGTGGATGAATATAGTCATATCCATGAGGAACACGACAAAAGCGACAAACCTTCGAATTGTTTTTGTATTCCATCGCCAAAAACGACACATAACCAACAGTCGGAACAAATATCCTATGAAGGTCGTATTCTTCCATGGAAAATTCTGAAGAGCAAAGAGAGAACTAGAAAGAGGTAAGAAGACACAATAAGAGTAAAAGAAGAGAAGACTCCCCTATATATATAGGAAAAGCAAAAATAAACCTAACTTAGGCCCAATTAGGAAGGTCCATTACCTAAGTAGCAGGAATTGACTACAAAAAGAAAGAAACTAGAACTAATATCAAACTAACAATATCCAAGAACATACTCAACATCTAAATGTAGAAACAAAACAAACCTAAATGCAAGGCATATGGGAAAGATGCACCAAGAACAAAGAAACCAAACAAGGATATTTGAAACACACAAAGAACCATGCATACAAGAGTAGAAGGGAGCATATGCAAGCTCAATTAAAACAAGATACTTAGAAGAGGTGAATAACCTAGGTTTCATTAAACAAAGTACGCACCAATAAAAAATCAAGATAAGAAAACAACCATCTACTAGAAACGCATCATACAAACATCCTTGGTGTGTGGAAAAGCTAAAGCAAACACAAGGAGAGTCATTTTCACACCTCACTCACAAACCATAAGAACACTCAAAACAACTAGGAAACATCATTAGAAGGATGTCACTACACAAACGCCTAAACAGACACGGGAAGATGCACGTATAACCCCTTCTTCTTCTTTTTTTTTTTTTTTTTTTTTTTTTTACCGTGCATAAATTAACATGTGGAAGTAATTGTTACCTTCATCTTTTGCAACATGTGGTAGGGTTTTGCCTACATCTTGTCAAAACACTTCCCCCTTTTTTTTTTTTTTTTTTTTTATATATTAAAAAAAAAAAACTTAAAGTAGTGCAACATCATGGTAACGTGCAACACAAGAACTAACATCTCTTGAGTGCATCCGTCATTGCATGACCCTCACAGCCCCAACGGGAAAATATACCAAATGATTTCTCTCTCAAGCTGGGGATTTTGTGAATTGTTGACCACTACCACACCGCCTTCATACTAATAAACAAGATAACATAAGGAGGCATGCATACTTATTTCCAACGAATGATTATCCTAGAAGGGCATCATGTTCAAAGGATGGAAAAAGATATGCAAACAAACTCTCAAAGTGCCAGCTAGCAGTGCATAGTGTAATCAAGCAAGGATGTAAGTATGAGACACAACTAGATAAACGTTGGTCTAGAATCTAAACATGAAAGCACAAGCGTATGCCAAGTGTAATGAAATAGATATATTCATGAGCACTAAGTATACAAGTATGATTGAAAGCAATAGGCCAATCTAATCACATACACAAAGTATGTGTATTCCAAACACCCATAACAAAGTAAACCACAAAAATTACCTTTACCCTCAATCGATTAAGAAGGGAACAACACACCCAACCATAATGGCAAAAACAGACATGACCAGAGATATAAGAACAGAGAGAAAAGGAAATGACTAAAAAAAAAAAAAAAAAAATTATGGAAGAGATACAACCCCAATGGACACGCAAGGAATGAAAGCGAGCTGCATCAAGAGGTTTTGTAAGAATGTCTGCTAACTGATGTTCAGTAGGAATGAATTCCATTGCTATATCACCCTTTTCAACCGCTTCACGAAGGAAATGATGACGAATGTCGATATGCTTTGTTCGTGAGTGCTGAACAGGATTTTTGGAAATACTAATGGTACTGGTCTTATCACAGAACAAGTCCATCGCCTGCTGTTGAATGCCATAGTCCCGAAGCATCTGACGCATCCACAGAAGTTGTGTACATGCACTAGCTGCAGCTATATACTCAGCCTCACACGAGGAGATGGATACAGATGATTGTTTCTTGCTATGCCAGGAAACAAGATTATTCCCAACATAGAAACAGCCACCACTGGTACTATGACGATCATCAAGATTACCACCCCAATCAGCATCACAATAACCTGCCACAACACTATTTGTATCTCTGGTGAACCATAATCCGTAGTCAAGTGTGCTAGCAACATACCGAATGATACGTTTAACAGCAGTGAGATGAGATTCCTTAGGGTTAGCCTGAAACCTTGCACATACCCCAACACTATAAGCAATATCTGGACGACTAGCAGTGAGATACAAGAGACTACCAATCATACTACGATATTCACGAATATCAACAGACTTACCCATAACATCCTTACCAAGACGTACCCTATCACCCATGGGAGTATCTTGACCGCTTGAAGCGCTAAAACCAAACTTTTTAACCAGTTCTTTGGCATACTTTGTTTGAGAGATGAAAGCTCCATGATCAAACTGCTTTACCTGCAAGCCAAGAAAGAAATTGAGTTCTCCCATTAAGCTCATTTCAAATTCAGAACTCATGAACTGAGAAAAAGATTCAGAAAGACTTGGGCACGTGGATCCAAACACTATATCATCCACATAGACTTGGGCAAGAAGAACATCATTATTCTTTCTCAGTATAAACAAAGTTCGATCAACACTGCCACGAACAAATCCTTTCCCTAGTAAGAAAGATGTCAGACGTTCATACCAAGCTCGAGGAGCCTATTTTAAACCATACAGTGTTTTTTGCAATTTGAAGACATGATTCGGAAAAGTGTGATCCACAAACCCCTTTGGTTGTTCAACATAGACCTCCTCATTTAAAATACCATTGAGGAACGCACTTTTGACATCCATTTGATACAACTTGAAATTCAAGTGGCATGCCATAGCAAGAAGAAGCCTGACAGACTCCAACCTAGCTACAGGAGCAAAAGTCTCTCCGTAGTCAATACCTTCAATCTGACTATAGCCCTGAGCTACAAGCCTTGCCTTGTTGCGCACAATCTGCCCAAACTCATCCAATTTGTTTTTAAAGATCCACTGTGAGTAGGTCTAGGAACTAATGTCCAAACATCACTACGCTTAAACTGGCCGAGTTCTTCCTGCATAGCAACTAGCCAATCATCATCAGTAAGAGCATCAGTAACATTTTTAGGTTCAAGAGAAGAGAGATAACAAACATAGTGAACACAGTTTGTCTCCTTGGCCCTTCGACGAGTCAGACGCTGATCATTAATATCCCCAATGATATCCCCTAAGGAGTGATGTTGTTTAACACGAGGTGATGCTTGAGTAAACAACCCTTCAGGTTCAGCAGGCACAGTGGAGAGATCTGGAGACACATCAACCACTCCTGGTGATGAAACTACATCATCCGGTGTGGGCACAGCACTGGTCCTACCAGGCAAGTCCTCTGCAGCAACCGAAGGTTTAGTACCATCATTTCCATTATCAGGTAATGATAACGACATGGGAGACATGTCAACAGAGTCTGACACGGGTGAGAGAACTGTGACATCCTGTGTACCAGTAGAAACAGAAGAGTCAGATATAATAGTGTCATCAACAACAACATTAAAGGATTCCATGACCTTGCGAGTGGTGTAGTTAAATACTCGAAAGGCCCTACTATTAGAGGAATAACCAAGTAAAAGAGCAACATCACCTCGACTATCAAACTTGGACAGACTTTGTCTGTCCTTGCACACATAGCAAACACTGCCAAAAACTCTCATATATTTGAGATTCGGCTTCTTACCATACCATAGCTCATAAGCAGTTTGTGTAGTACCAGATCTCAGATATACACGGTTCATGATGTAACAAGCAGTATGAACTGCTTCCGCCCAAAACTTGGTAGGAACATCCTTCGCATGCAACATAGCACGAGCCATCTCCTGAATAACACGGTTTTTCCTTTCAGCGACTCCGTTTTGTTGCGGAGTATATGGGGCCGAAAATTCTTGCCACGTACCATTTGCAATGCAATATTCAATAACACCTGTGTTTGTGAACTCACCACCTCTGTCACTTCTGACATGTTTAATTTGAGTATCTTTCTCATTCTGAATACGAAGACATATCCCCTGAAACTCAAGAAACGCATCAGATTTTTTACGCAAGAATGATACCCATGTAAAGCGAGTGTAATCATCAACCATAACCAAGATGTATCGTTTGCCTCCTAAGCTAGGAGTACGAGTAGGACCCATCAGATCCATGTGTATGAGTTCTAAAGGAGAGGATGTGGTTATGGACTTTTTCTTGGAATGTGGACTCCGTATCTGTTTACCTAGTTGACACCCACCACACACAGTGTCGCGATTTCTTCCAAGTCTAGGAACTCCCTTGATATATTCATTCCGAGTTAGATTGTCCAAGTGTTCAAAGTTGACATGACCTAGTCGTTGATGCCACAACAGACCCTCATTTAGTTTGCTTGGTAAGCAGTTTATGCCAGATGCAACAGGCTGAACGCCATAGCAATTATCCAATGTACGTTTACCTGTCATGATACACTTACCCGAACTATCAAGCACAGTACATATATTTTTAGAAAAATTGACAGTATGATCAGTATCACACAGTTGGCTAATACTGATCAAATTAACACGCAACCCATCAACTAACAAACAAACATCATTCGAAGATAGACCAATACCAGCAACAAATCCCTTACCAATCACAGGAGAGCGCTTACCATTACCAAAAGTGACACTTCCACCATCTATAGCAGTAACGAAGGAGAAAAGTTTGGCATTACCTGACATATGTTTCGAAGCACCACTATCAAGTAACCACTCACTATCTGAGCTCGAGACATGAAGGGCAGTAATCGCCACATTTGAAACATTTCATGCAAAGTTACAAGGAGAAGAGTAAGAAGCATATGGATAAGATGGATAAAAATACGACGGCTGTGAAAACAGCTTCCATGGTTGTGGAACATGAGCAGCCACAACACACTGCGAGGCCCAATGTCCAAATTGTCCACATAATGAGCAAGGCATTTGACGTTTTCTTCCTTGAGGAGGAGCACGCCTAAACGGTTTCCATTTACGCCGGATGCCTATCATGGCCACAGAGTGATGAATGTCAGACTTTTTGGTAGGAGGATGGGGCAACAGTGGAGGTAGTTCAGAAGATGACAACCCATTGCAGTTTTCGAACGACTGAAGACGAATCAGTTCCTTTTTGACATCGTCTAGTTCAGTGGACAAAATATTACACCGGACTTCCCATTCGACCTTGTCGTGCTCAAGAGCAGCAAGATTGCTCAATAAGGTCACCTTATCGACCCGCCAAGATTCAGGTTCCCTATCCAGGATTGACATAAACGAGGAACTAGCAGAGAGTAAATCAAGTGTATCCTGAAGAATACTATTTTGTGCCTCCAACCTTAGACATTCCTTTCTGGATAAACGGTATAGGGTAGCCCAATCATTATTGTCAACCAGAATCAAATCCCTGTTACAGCCACTAGAGCATTCTTTACTAGCAGTTGATTGTTCATCAGACAATCGAGCAACAACCGAGACATATGTCTTACCAGAGTAACTCATAGCACTATTGATCGTTAGCGTGAGCCTTTACGCTCCTTAACCAGCCCCCAGCGACTGATACCAATTGATAAACTACAAATAGTGCTAATATAACAATTGAATATTCAAACAGATCAAACAATACGCAGAAAGTAAATAACACACAAAAAATTTTAACGTGGTAAAACCCAATACGGGAAACGTCCACGGTTGCCTTGATGACAACAAATAATCCACTAGATGAAAAGAGATGTACAAACCTATCAACTACCTGCACTCACTGCGAGTTGATACTCCTGGTTATCTCTAACACCTTGACTTCACCAGAGCACCTTGATGTACGCACAAGACACTCGACTTCTTGATGAACACACAAGAAGACTCGAAGTCGAATTCACAATGAAACTTGGAGGATAACAGATTTATGAATTGAGAGAAGGGGGAAGGAAGGGAATTGAGTTCAATAACCAAAAACACTTTCAACACCAAAACCTAAACCAAAACTCCAGAACAAGAGGAATACTGGACGGCCAAAGAACTGGCTTATTCTTAGGAAGAGAAACCCTATTTATACTTAGGGTTGGAGAACACAGAAAATGGGCCGAAATAGAGAAAATCCACATTGGACGTACGTACGTCGATATGACGTTCGTACGTCTCTATACGAAACAAGCTTGCTGACTGCTTGGACGTACGAACGTCCTAACAAGGTACGTACGTCCAGACCAAAAACTTTCCTGCTGCCTAACCATACGTACGTACGCCCTAACATGGTACGTACGTTTAACACGATGAAAGTTTTGCTGCCTAACCTGACGTACGTACGTCCTAACAAGGTACGTACGTCCTGAACCAAAAACCATACTTGTGACACAAGACGCGAAGACAAAGACACTGGATGACACGCGTACAACAAGGTTTTCTTAACAATGAACTCAAGGCGAAATAACCATGGACGACCAATGTCACAAAATTGATGTCAAACAACTTAGAGCTGGTTTCAATCTCCCCCTTTGACATTGATTTTGTGACAAAAACCTATGACTCTAATAGCACTTATAAAACGTGCTTACAAACCCAAACCATGGCATTTATAAAACATGCCTACAAAAGCACTCAAGGTAGAACACATACCGAATCACCACTTCTTGATATCCAGCTTGAGTAAGACGCTTTAACCATCAGAGACCGAACGGAAGCAACAAGAAATTCTGAACAATCAAGGAGCCAACGGAAGTTCCTCGAGCAACTCCACCATACTTCATGAGCTCCAAAGTTTGACACTTGAGGTCCCCCATAACAGTACAACCTCTAAACATCAACACGTTCACTCCCCCATACGTGTAGCATACCTGAAACATGACCCAAAAATATCCTAACAACAAAGAGACGATTGTTAGTAATTAGAGTCATAAATCTCCCCCTTTTTGTCACAACAAGTGAACAAGAGAACCAATTAACAAGAGAAACAATAAGCAAGAAACAAAAATAACCAAGTAAAGACACCAACACCAAATAATCAAGACAAAACAGATCAAAAGAAATAAAACCTATCCGAACTCTTAAAGTTCACAAAAAACAACTAATAACCAAACATAGGAATCCATAAACATAAGAAACATTAAAGACATAACATAAAACTGAAGTTAACGAATTCGAAAAATTCGTTCCCAATGACCTAGAGGAAATTTTGAGAAATAAGCCTCTGCACGAGCCGAAGATCGAGTCCAACGAGCTATTATTCGCATTTCGGCTCATGAAACCTACACATTATTCGCATTTCGGCTCATGAAACCTACACAGAAGACAAGAAAACACTAATCAATAGATATAATACAATAATATAAGCTAAGAGTTATACAAACATGGTGTTATGTGGGGGATAAATATACACTTTTGAGGACTGATCAGACACCAATTTTAACGTCGTTCGGCGATTGCCTACGTCCACCAACCAAAGAGGAGACCTTCTTATTAACAAACCAACAAAGATACAAAGTATCTAACCAATGGAGAAAATCTCCCAAACAAATCTCTCACTCACCAAACAAATCTCTCTTTACCAATAATCCTCACAACTCTCACAAGGATACCAATAAACAAACTGAGGATGACCCTCACCTCACAACTCTCTTAAGGAGACAAACAACTATTGAGGATTGGGGATGAGGATTCTAAACCAATCCCTAAGACCTTATATTTATAGCATTTAGGGTGTACAAAATAAATTCCTCTAGTAAAGAGTTTGAAAGGAGCATAATGGTGACGTAGCTACTGGCATGGATCTTCTGAGTTATTCTGTATGTATTTCCTTGTCCTCTACTCCTCTGCTAATGTATACATTTTTCAGAAACATTTCAGAAGTTTGTAGTAATAATTTTTTATTGTTGAATATGAAACACTGTGTGCATATTTTCCCCTGTCAAATAGTTAAAAACATATGCACCTACATGTACAGTTTTGTTACCTATATATTAGCACTTGATGGAAGAAAGTAGGGCTTTTTAGACTTTGGTTATAGGTTTTGGTCATAAAAAAGGCGTTTATTAAGCTTTGGTCACGAATTGTGAGTCAGACTCAATTGGGTTTGATATTTTTTTAAAATAACAAAAATACCCTCACGTGAAAAACACGTGAGTTTTAAATGACGTCATTTTTTAGAGTTTTAGACATATTGTAAATAGAAAATTAGAGAAGAAGCATATCTGTAAATAGGAAAATTAGGTTTTGGTCATAATTTGCAGCTATTAAAGTACCTTAGAAACTTGAGATATGCTAAGGAGCAACACTTGAGGAGAATAAAACCAGGATTGAGAAATTTCTTATACAACATTTATTTAGAGTGAAAAATATCTCCTAATTTGGTTGGATTGGTTAAATCAACATTTTCTTATATTTTGTTGTTGTCTAAATTACAAATGTTTAGATGTTGATTGGAATCAAATTTTGAATTAAAACTTGTAAAGGAGAATTTATTTTAACACCATACAATGATACAACCCCATAATTACACAATACTTTCAACTTTGGTTTCACAATTAAAGAAATTTATACTATAACTCTAAATTTTTATTTTTAAGATGTTAATTTGTTGCAATTTACTTAATTTTGATAGGATGAAATTCTTATTTTTAGGAAGAAATGAAAATTTTGAAACTCTTTTACTGCAAGTGTTTTCAAGTAGGGGTAATAACATGTACACCTAACGTTCTTTACCATCGAGTTGTCTGTAATTGCACTATGTACAATGCAGTTACTGTGCCCTTGCAAACCCTATATTTCATTTGATTTTTGGTACTCGTTTTGGTTAATTGGGTTCCTGTTTTTTTTTTTTTTTTTGCAAAGGGCAAGTTGGGGTTTGGCAAACCCCTACCAGGTTTTATTGAAAAAATAAAGAATTACAAACGGGGATACAAAGTCCCTACAGCATCATTCAATAGAGGGTGATTTAGGTTTTGGCCACTGTAAGTTTATACTAATTAGACTTTGGAAATTAGACTTTGGCCATGAACCAGATGTTGAACCAAACAACAATTTATAAAGGCCGAAATACCCTCATTTGAAAAGCACGTGAAAATCATGAGACCTACACTTCTCAAAACAATTTCACGACCAAAACTCTACTTATTGAATTCCCCAAACTATCAGGAACAATTTCAATAACCCTGCACGAAATTCTCTTGGTAAGAATTCAATCATTAAAGATTTTGATTTCTCAACAAGTCTTCATGCCAAACTCTTTAAGAATAATTTGAAAAATTGCTGAGCTCATGGAATTTGATTAATCCAATTCACTAGGGTTTCAAGTATAGAATTAATTGAAAAATTAGGGATTTAGAATTGTTGAAAATTGTTTGGTGGAAGATTGATTGTTGGTGCACGAATTGGTCAGTATTTTTAGGAGAGAGACATCGGGCCACGATGATGGTGGTGGTGAGATTGTTGTGGGTTCATCACAGCTACAACAAATGGGAGTGGAAGAAGAGTTGAGTGGTGGTTTTATTTTTTTTTGAGATTGGTAAAATTTATAATTCGGATATCAAGCAAGATTGGGTAATAGTGGGTGTGGTAGTTGTAGGGATGGTGGTGGGCAGTGGCGAGGTGGATGGAAGAAGAGGGGAAAAAAGGGATGAGAAAGAAGAGGAGAACACAAAGCAGTGACTGCTGCTACTAAAACTGGTTAGTTTAGTGAGAAAAAACAGAGAGAAGAAGAAGAAGAAGAAATAATGGTGGCTGGTAGTGGTAGAGAAGGAGTTGAAGAAGAAGACAAACTTAAAGAATAGGAGCCGTTAGATTATGGCCATCTACTCAACACAACAATGACATGTGTTTTGAAAATATTTGTTATTTTTTTTAGCATGTGCAGTGCACATGTCAGGGGCATATTTTGGTATTTAGAAAAAAATTTTGGTTTAACTGGGATTTTTTGGAAGATGATTCGAAATTGATGGCCAAAACCTAATTTCCAAAGAAAAAGACTCCAAATCCTAATTAGTATAAACTTCCAGTGACCAAAACCTAAATCACCCTTCAATAGAATTTTACAAAGTATCTCAGGGAATGGCCTAGGGTAAGCAATACAAGGGTCTAAAGAGCAGCTTAGATCCGCAAGGAAATCGGCAGCCTGGTTAGTTTCCCTGTAGGTGTGCTTGCATGTTGCAAGTTCCATCATAGCCATGAGTGTTGAAATGGTCTTAGTAAGTTCTTTGCATCTCCATGAAGGAGTAGTGTGACCATTTAAAAAGTCTGCTGCATTCTTAGAATCGGTTGAGATGATGATTTTGGTGATGCCAAGTTCTCTGACAGCTTCCATGCCAATTTCTATAGCCTGCAGCTCTATGGCTGTAACTGTGTGTAAGTTGGTTCCACCTGTGACAGCAAAAAGGACTTCTCCCAAGTGGTTTCTCACTAATCCACCTATACCAGCCTTAGTACCATTCAGAGAACCATCAGTGTTGAGAGAGTAAGTACCTTCGACAGGAGGTTCCCATTTGCGCAGTTGATAGTTGTGTCCTGTACAGTGTGGACTCTGAGAAGTCGATGAACAATGATTTTGGAATTCCCTGGAGTGTCCTTAATAGAATGAGTCTTCAAGTGCACTCTATTTAGGATTCTCTCTTTGATCTTAGCAATGATGAAGTCAGGAGCAGAAAATTTGTTGTTGAAAATTCTGTCATTCCTCTCCTTCCAGATTGCATAAACTGTGGGTTCCTGTTGAAGTCCTGCAATCCTGCTTGTTTCACTGGACATCTTAGGTTTGCAAATGAGGAAGAAAAGAGGTAGCTGACCTAAATGCATGATACTAGTTGTCATCACAGCGGAAATCATATCCACCACTAATTTTTAACCATGTCTTGGGTGATCATTACAAGGAAAACAATAAACAACAAAGGGGCACCAAACAGCAAACTCTCAATATATACGTTCTTAAACATTCTTCTGCTCTGTAGGAGAAAACTACATGGATGAAATTAAATCAGCTCACCTAATGTGCTCATGAACATGAAAATGTGATACGTTATTATCATGATTCATTAGTCAAGTTATTTGAAAGGAGCAAGATGGGCATTGAATTTGGTTTGGATGTAGTCAGACGACTGCACTTGTTGTGGTATACATTTGGACGTTGTCAAAATATGTTCCAATAAACTCATTGTTTCTCCTTTCTTACAATACAATTCTCTATACCCAAACTATCGCTTCCTAGCCATTAGAGTCCTCATATAAGCCGAAGTTTGAGTGCAGATGTTATGACTTATGACAAAGCAATTAGCACATTGCGCTCACAAAGGTTCAAGGAAGTTGATGAACATTCAAATATTACAAATTCCATCCAAATATTCTTTTATAGTTTTACCTCTTTTATTATGGTTTTATTATGGTTAGAATTGTTGGAAGCAGTGGATATCATTGTGACGAAGATCTCTACCGTAATGAAAATTATTGAAAAAATCAATGATATGTTGTATAATTTGTTTTTTCTTGCATTTTTTTTTTTTTTGTGTGTGCATTGCTCTATGAATTGAGCTAATTGCAGTATGAATACACTTTGAGACTAGTATTTCAATGTGCTTGCTTATGAATTCATGATGATAGAGTTCTAGAGACTTGGACACTTGGTGCTGAAACTACCAATGTAAAATACGCTCAACAACAATTTGCTTCCATTTGGAAGGTAACCAAGCACACAGCTTAAAAGTTAAGCCTAAAGTCATTCCAGAAGTATCATAATAGTAGGCTCAATTACATGATCAACGAGAAGTACTGTATCTTTCTTCGACTATCTTAGCTTCATAGAATTTGTGAGGCTCAACGTCATTTTTCATTATTCCGGGATAAAACTCATTGAGTATAACCTCTAGTCGAAAACAATACAACAGTCTTCCTTAAGTCGGCTTCCCACCCTTTGACAAGTAGTTCAATCCAATAGGTATTCTCAAAAACAACTCCATTGATTCTTGTGTTGAAAGAAGTCATTTTCGGTATTAATTTGTTATTTAACCGCTTTCATATCATACATTGGAAAAACCTACATGCAGATTATATATTTTCTAGATTGTAACTTTTTTTGTTTTCCTGTTTATAGTCTCTGCAGATACAGATATTCACTATAGAAAACTATTCACAGAGAGATCGGAACATATACTTCATACTAGCATGAAGAGATCTGGTCCTGCTCCTCAATCACGTTGTACAAGTTCCGAACCTTGTCCAAACACACCTGGGAAAGGAGAATTAGTTTGTGGCTCCGTTGATTTTTCGAAGCACAGAAACTGTATAATGTTCTCCTTTGCATGGTCTGTGACACACAAATTTATCTGGTTGAACATTACTACTACAAGGAGAGTCAAATTTTGGGATCACAGACCAAGCTTTGTTAAGTCTATAGAAAACCCTGCTTTAACTTTAGGGAAGTACAACTTCAATAGCTTGCCTTTTGTCAAGGAAGTTGGTGATCTATAAACCATCAATCCAGAGCTACATTTTTTCATTTTTTTTTCTTCTCTTCTGTACTCTTTTCTCTTACTGTATTAATGTTAATTAGGTATACATTAACATTTTATGTAATTCTTTGAGTTTATCAATAAAATATTATTTAATCAATTTAGAGAAAAAAAAATGATGTATTTTCCCGAAATTTAAGTGGAATACTTATGGTAAGTACTTAACTTACAATGGGATGCACAGTAATGCTAACATATATGAAATTATCTTGGATGGGCTTTTTTTTTTTTTATCTTTTATAAACCCTTAATCTTCCACAAAACTCAGTTGTTTTCTTAAATTTGCAGAAAGAGGTGAAAATGTATGTTCAATGCATCGCATGTGCAAGTTCACATAAATAGATCAACAAATCTTTAGAGCAAACTATACAAAGAAATATTAAAAGAGGTGAAACTGTTAAGTCTGCGTGGCTCAGTTCAAATCTTGCGGGAGCCACGCACAACTTCTATAGAACCAGATGGGTTCTAGAGAACCTCCTGTAATATATGCTATATAGCAATTAACATACCCGTTATTTATTTGACTATTATCGTGTCATTTTATTACTGTTCGGCATTTAACTAGCTAATATGCATGGTGAAGATATGGAAGCATAGAAACAAAGCTAAATATGAAGGCAAAGACTTCAGAATGTCAGTTATACGCAGACAGGTGAAGAAAGGAATCAAATACTCTTAAGTATACTGATTCAAGGTACTATGAGGAATGCCAACCAAGATTTTAATACTCTACTACAGCTGGGAGTGGGGAGTGGGGAGTAGGAGTATTAAGCCTTTTGAGGAAAGAGAGGTTGCATGAAGGCCAACTGACAATGGCCAGATTAAAATCAACTGTGATGGGGCATCCATTGGTAAACGTTAACCTAGACAGAGAAGGAGTTGGGGCAGACTTCAGGAACCACTCAAGCTTGCTATTATAATGGGTAAAGGTTAAGACACTGGACCATGCCTGTCACTCTGTCAGCAACTGTCAAACAGAAGGAGAGGCTATAGTAGCTGCAGCAGAAAAGGCTAAGGAATATAGGTGGACATGTATACACCATGTGATGCTTTGGATAGAACTCATCGAGTATCATTACAACACAGTCATCCTGAAGTCAGCTTCCCACCCTTTGACAAGTTCAACCTAATAGGAGCCAACGCGTCAAATACTACATGCAAGACTCATTGGTTAGAGACAGACTAATTCGAGACGTACCTCGGGATCTTTATCCTAACAAAGTCTTAAAGAGACCACTTAATTTAATTACATGCATGTTGATTATCTGTAACAAATGTTGAAAATATCAATTCTGAAGTTGATTTGGAGCCAACGCGTCAAATACTACATTGAAGCATCCCATGCATGGACCCGTGGTATGAAAATTATTAGCTAAGTTATACATGGATTATGGATTTTATGATAATTTTTCTTTTCACTTTTTATAAAGACTTAGAAGGGGTCCTGCCTTCTTGGTAAAAAGTCCAACGATCATCCACCGTGTGATCAATGAATAAGTCGAAAGTCGAGCAGCTGTGAGTTTACCAGCAGGGATGCATGATACTTAGACCTAAAATTTCTTTGTTTAACTAATTTGTGAATATTTTTCCATTAAAAAAAAAAAAAAAAAAATAGTTTATCCTCGTTGCTCTAGTACTGGTCTGTTTTTCCATGTGAATAAGACCGAGGTGTTTTGGCCATCAGTTAATCCTCGTCGCTCTAGTACTGGTCTGTTTCCACCAGGAATTTTATAAAAAGTTTCTAGTTTTAGCTTATCACTTTTGCCTTTCTCATTTCCAACAAATGAACTTACGTAGAAATTCCTTCCCTATTTTGCGTTGGTTGCCGAATAGCCCCTGAAGTCTATATAAGTAGCTATACCATAGCTTCCCCTCAGGATGAACATTGTGAAGTTTTCAAATGACAATGGGATCTTCTTCAAGACCACAGCTATCAATTTTCATTACCATTCTGCTCCTAGTTTGTTTCCACCACATTATAACCATTTCCGGTATTTTTTTTTATTTTTTTATCAAAAATGTTTGTGTTATTTAACCCCTTTCATATTATATTAATTCTACTTTTATTTTTTATTTTTTCTTAAAGTCTTTGCAGATTCAGATCTTCTCTGTAGAAAACTATTGATAGAGAGATCAGAACATATACTTCACACTAGCTCGAAGCGTGATAACGATAATTCATCTAAACCACCTTGTACAAGTTCAAAACTACCTTGTTCAAACACACCTGGGAAAGGTAACTGGGATCTTAATAAGTAAGGTGGACACATAAGAAGCTGTAATGATTTGCTTTGCATGGTAAGGACAATGAGAAGAAAAAGTGAAATCCAATAGAAGATAAAAATTTATATTTCATCTTATTAATTGTATTGTAGTATTTCATACATTGTAATAATAATCACTATTGGAAACACTTACGTCCTTTCTCCCATTTATGTTTTCCTTCTTTTTTTCGTGTACTCTAATAAAAATCATTCCACCTCCATAGTAAAATGAGTTAACATCGCCATAAAACATGAAAAAATCATATATTTGTTTTTCAGAATTTTTGTTTTAAACCACATATCCATATAAGATAATAATATATTTCATTATTGTTGCGCCTCACGGAAACGTAATCACATAAACACTCGTGATAATCGAATAAAAAATAACACACACAACAATTGAGAATAATAAATAATGCAAATAACAAAACACAAGAAAATAACGTGGTTCGGCGTTTGCCTACGTCCACGGAACAAGTGAGAATAGCTTTATTGATGTTTGAGAAGACGAAAAACAATTAAACACGAAAACCGTAATATCGGTTTTCCACCACACAGATCTGAATCTCACACATATATTTTACCCATGGCCACAATCCCTATTTATAACCAAAAGATTATACACAGTTTCTAATGGAATTGAATTCCATATTAGAAACTCATTCAAGTCCTTTAAGGACACATGCTGCTGCCAACTAAATTGATTTCTAATTTAGAAATCTAACTCTGATTCCTAATCAGACTCTTACATTAATTGGTTTCCATAACGGGTTTGGGCCTTGTTCTCAACAATTCTCCACCTCGGCGAAGATTTTACAAATCTGAGCCGATCACACACGAACACATTCGAACTTCTTCTTCTCACATGGGCTGTACCACGAAGTAGTTGCCTACGTACCCTCTACACAGTGATAAAGCCTCTCGTAGTTCTTCTCCACACAAGCATCAACTCATCTTTGCCCACACGCCCCTAAGGGCCACCGCCCCAAAGGGCCTCATTGAAGGATGATGGTCAAGTCCAAACAATGTTAGAACTTGACCCCAGGAACAATCTTCGTCAACATATCTGCAGGATTATCTTTGGTGTCAATCTTCTCTAATAAGATGTCACCTTCTTCAATGATCTCACGCACAAAGTGAAAACGAACATCAATGTGCTTCGTACGTGCACGATGAACGAAATTCTTAGCCAAACAAATGGCACCCATACTATCACAAAAGACCACAAGACGGTCTTGTATCACACCCAGATCATCAAGCAACCCTTGAAGCCAAATAGGTTCCTTAATGGCTTTAGTAATAGCCATGTACTCCGCCTCAGTTGTTAACAATGCAACTATAGACTGCAAAGTAGACCTCCAATTTACTGGTCCTCCAGCAATAGTGAACACATAACCAGTAGTAGAACGCCTCTTATCCAGATCTCCTGCATAATCTGAATCCACATAACCAACACAAAATTGGCTCTTACACACATCCTTCTCAAAAAGTAAACCCACATCTAAAGTACCCAAGATGTACCGTAGAATCCATTTCACCGCTTGCCAGTGCTTTTTACCGGGATCATGCATGTACCGACTAACCATACTGACTGCATGTGAAATGTCGGGCCTCGTACACACCATCGTATACATTAAGCTTCCTACGGCACTAGCATATGGAACCTGAGCCATGTCCTTACGTTCTTGATCTGTAATAGGAGACATAGATGCTGAAAGCTTGAAGTGAGGGGCAAGAGGTGTACTTACAGACTTAGTGTCGCAATTAATCCCAAAACGTTGTAACACCTTCTTCAAATATGCTTGTTGAGACAAGCTCACAGTGCCATTCATCCTGTCTCTCTTGATTTCCATGCCAAGGATCTTCTTAGCTTCACCTAGATCTTTCATCACAAACGGAGTACTCATCTGGCTCTTCAACTTATCAATCTCACACTTGCTCTTAGAGGCTATTAACATGTCATCAGCATATAAGAGCAAATATATAAAGGAACCATCACGAAGCTTACGGAAGTAGACACACGGATCATATTGGCTTCGAGTGTACTGCTGCCCTAGCATAAACCGATCAAATCTCTTGTACCACTGTCTAGGAGACTGCTTCAACCCATACAAGGACCTTTTCAGTTTACACACACAATCTTCTTTCTCTGCAACCTTAAACCCATTTGGTTGAGTCATATAGATCTCCTCTTCTAAATCACCATGCAAAAATCGCAGTTTTCACATCAAGTTGAGTTAACTCAAGATCAAACTGTGCAACCAAGGCCAATATAATACGAATGGAAGAATGTTTCACAACTGGAGAAAAAACCTCATTATAACCAATACCTTCCTTCTGAGCATAACCTTTCGCAACTAACATCGTCTTGAAACGCACACCGCCATCACTAGGAGATCCTTCTTTCTTTGTGTAGACCCATTTGCACCCAATAGCTCTCTTACCTTTCGGTAACACACATAGCTCCCAAGTATTATTCTTATGGAGAGAATGCATCTCCTCACTCATAGCCTTCTTCCATTGTTCACATCCGGTACTTTGTATTGCTTCTCTATAGGTAGAAGGAACATCTACTTCAACTATTGAAAGTGCATAAGCCACACAATCTCTTTGCCTTGGAGGAATTGTAATATTCTGTTTTTCCTTATGTGTTGCAATTGACTCTCATACTGGAGTCTCTACATTATCTATATCTGTCGTAGTCTCATCATCTGTGTCTTCCTGATCACCTGAAACACTTGTACTTACTGTGGAATCAGTAGATACCTCATCTACAGATACAATACTATCTGGATCACGTGAAGTAACATCAAACTCCACCCGCTGCAAATCCTCTATGGTCTTACTCTCCACCTGCTGAGAGTTCTTCGACTTGAACATGGAAGCTTCATAAAAAAGCCACATCCCTGTTAAGCACAATTTTATGAGATTCAGGATCCCATAACTTATAGCCTTTTACACCTTCTGCAAAACCCAAGAATAAGGATTTCTTGGGTCGAGGATCCAACTTGCTTTCTTTTATATGAAAGTAAGCAGGACATCCAAAAACATGCAGCCTATCATAATCAGTAGCAGGATTCCCAGACCATACCTCCATTGGAGTTTTTCCATCAATTGCGGCTGAAGGCAACCTATTAATGAGATGGCAAGCATATGTCACAGCCTCAGCCCAAAACGCCTTGCCTAACCCAGCATTAGACAACATACATCGTACCATCTCCAGTAATGTACCATTCATGCGTTTTGCTACCCCATTCTGTTGCGGCGTACCTCTAACCGTGAAGTGTCTCATAATACCTTCATCCTGACATACTTGCAAGAACGGATCAGATTTGTACTCACCTCCATTATCTGTACAGAACGTTTTGATCTTTCTGCCAGTCTGAGTTTCAATCATCTTCTTCCACTTCAGGAACACATTCAAGACCTCATCTTTATGCTTCATGGTGTACACCCATACACGTCTTGAATAATCATCTACAAAAGTGACGTAATAAAACATACCTCCCAATGATGTTTGCTTGGAAGGTCCCCACACATGCGAGTGAACATAATCAAGAGTCCCACGAGTACAAACTTGACTCTTGTTTTCTTGCCCATAACACAATGTTCACAGAAATCTAACTTGCAGGTCTTGACACCTTTCAACAATCCTTGCTTAGCTAGATTTTGCAAAGATTTCTCATTAACATGCCCTAAACGCATGTGCCATAACTTAGTAGTATTGAGAGAATCACCTGCAGACTCAGTAACTGCAGCATCACCTGTAATAGTACTCCCCTTTAAGAAGTACAAGTTACCTTCTTTCACTGCCTTGTTCGATGGTTAATTTATAACTTTTGGTATCCAAGTCACCCGCAGAGATGAGATTCTTCTTCAAGTTAGGAACATACCTAACATCACACAATTCTCGAACCATACCATCAAACATCTTCACACAGATTTTACCAATCCCTTTGACCGCTAAAGGATGATTATCACCCAAATAAATAGATCCACCTTCCAACTTTGAAAAGCTAGAAAACCAATTCCGATTAAGACACATATGAAAACTGCAAGCTGAATCAACAATCCATATGTCTGTAGAACAAATCAACGATGACATGGAAAAACAATACTCATCAGAATCTTCATCATATCATTACTCTTGGCGACGTTCGCAGTAGTGTTTTTCTTGTCTTTGGCTTTCGCCTTGGGACAATATTTAACCCAATGTCCCTTTTGATGACAGAAGACACACTCATCAGCCGAAATTTTTGAACCACCTCTCGATTTAGTCGAGATTTACCTCTCTTACCAATAGGTTTACGGTCTTTACTTCTTCCCCTTACAGTCAACGCTTCAGACGATGCATCTCTATGGATCTTCAGATCCTTTCTCCTGTACTCATAATTAAGCAAAGTTGTAGCAACCTCATCATACTTCAACTCTTTTTTTCTCGCTAACAAAGTAGTAGCGAGATGTTTATATTCTTCTGGAAGGGAATTTAGTAAACACAAAGCCTGATGATTCTCAGGGACTTTCTCATCGAGATTCATTAAATCAACAAGTAGTTTGTTGAATTCATCAATATGTTCAGACAAACTAATAACTGGTCTCAAATTCATCCGGAAAAGTTGTTTAATCAAGAAGAGTTTATTTTGAATATTTTTTGTCATATACTTATCTTCCAACTTCTTCCAGAGCTCCTTTGCAGAGGTTTCGTTCATAACAAAGTACTTTTGTTCCTTTGCAGACACAATCGTATAGACACAATCATATATTAGTCAGGTCATAAGACGCAAAACTAACTACGGACACACTAGTACAAAGCACAGACTCATTAAAACCACCTATACATTATGGTGGGAACATTAACCTGCACTACTGCAGCTACTTAATAGCTGAAACCTGCAATATTGCACTGCAGTGATAACATAATCTGCATTGTTGCATTGTGATCTCCATATACATTCTTTCGTTTTTTTAAGCATTCCCGTAAATTTTATGATCATAACAAGTACATATATTGATGTATGGTTGATTGAATATGATATGGTTTCGTTTTGCATGCCCAGACTTTATTTTAGATATAGCCGTAGCTTTTACTAATACATAGTACAGTACTGACCAGCCTAATAGATTAGACACTCGTGGTTGTTCTGGTTTCGCTTTTAATTTTTTTTTTACTCTCTTGGTTTTTGTTTTGTAGTTTGTACCTACAAACAGAGGCTGGCTCACATTATTGGTGATCATGTCAGGGAATCAACAAACGGCATTTAATCTACTTAGTTGGTCGTTTTAAGTAGCGTGTGATAGACCTATTTGAAAAGGAAGTTGTTAAAATGATCACTTCAAGTATTAGTTTGACAAACTCAGGGTTGAGTGTGAACTTGGTATTTTATAAATTTTTAAGTGACATGTGTTTTGTAGATTGATGTTGATTACTTTCTTGTTTTTAGATTAATATTAGTGAGAATGATTGGTTATTACATAGCCTTAAACCATTTTATAATTTTGAGATTATTTTAATAAAAATAAAGGAAATATTTCTCAATTTGGTTTATGATGTATATTATTATATTTATTTCCATGGTATATATATATATATATATATATGATGCTTTTATCCCGTCATACAACACAATTCTTGATACTTTGTGGAGAGATGGATCACGGTTTTAACACGAACCATGACAGTTTTAAAAGATGTAAGATGACGGTTTTAACATGAAAGATGACGGTTTATAAGAGATGTAGATGGCAGTTTTTAGTGAATAAATGACAGTTTTAAACACATATTGGATGACAGTTTTAATGAATATCATGACAGTTTTAATGAATATAATGACGGTTTTCTAAAAACCGACAATCTGTAAAATAAGAGGATAACGGTTCTAGTCATAAAACTGATACCATTACGGTTTGAACAATTGACATGTATCTATACAACTGTCACGAATAATAGATATTTCATGACAGTTTATTGAACTTTTCTTGACAGTGGATAAGAGGACGATTATCTGAAAAATTCAAAACCGTCATCTATTGCATATTATGACAGTTTTTAACCATCAAGAAATCCATTTCTTCTAGTAGTGTGACTAATTAATTGTTATAGATTAAACATGAAGGAACAACAGGTTATGTTTGCATGATTTAGTTTGTGGATACCAATTCTTCCCCCTTTGTCATCGTAAATCTTCTTTTCATCTCTACGATATTCTTAAGATAGTTATTTAATTATTGCTTGTAGGAAGTTAGAACTGTAACGCCCCGGGATTTCGTCATCGCTCATCCCGGTGCGTCGAGCACCATACCGCTCGCTAATGTCAATATTGTCCCCCTTTAGTCACTGCGGATATCCAGCAGTAGAGGGTTTTGGATCAGGGCCCACCCATGTGGTTTACCCCAAAAGGCCTTGACATTAGTTAGAGTATGGTTAAGCTCTATATACTACCGAAACAACCACTTCCTTGGCAATGTGGGACTAACACCAACTCATGGGTGTTACAATCTCACCACCTTAGAAGTAGAGTCGTCCTCAGCTCTACAGTACACTCAGTACAGTCCCAAAATCTCCGACGTTCCCTGCTAAGTGAGACAAGTACCTGGCGCTCCCTATGCCTTTCCAGCATACTTCCCACCTGCAACAGGCGACCCGTCGTCGGCTCTGATACCAACTATAACGCCCCGGGATTTCGTCCTAACTCATCCCGGTGCGTCGATCGAGCACCATACCGTTCGCTAATGTCAATATTGTCCACCTTTAGTCACTGCGGATATCTAGCAGTAGAGGGTTTTGGATCAGGGCCCACCCATGTGGTTTACCACAAAAGGCCTTGACATTAGTTAGAGTATGGTTAAGCTCTATATACTACCAATACAAGCACTTCCTTGGCAATGTGGGACTAACACCAACTCATGGGTGTTACAAGAATCAACCTCTATTTATTGATTCCCTTGGTGTTTCTTAACAATTGTTTTCTATTGTGTTTGAGCTAAGATCTCCCCCTCTGAGGTGCGTATGACCCTTGCTTGTTACTTATCTACTTTGATAACCAATTTATACATGCACAAAAAGAAAATAATAAAAATTAATCTTTTGACAGAGGTTACACAAATAGCTTTTATCAGGCTCAGAAGCAGTTGAGCTCCTCAGGAGAGTACAGGAGATAATAGATAGCAACGTGATGGCTACGGGTTCGAACGAATATGTATTTAGAAGAATCAGGTTTGTTATTCAAAAAGGACTTGCCACACAGTTTGTACCACGTTTGTCCTCTACTTTTGTGTAATTCCTTAAATTTTTATCATTAAAATAAAATTAAATTAAATTAAAAAAAAATAAAATTGTGCATATTTGTGTTAATTTGAACAACTTGAAAAAGAATTGTTTAAATTACAATGACTTCAATTAACATGTCAATTTAAAAGTGTAGGCATACTGTAGTTTCCTCTGTTATTTTGTGTTGTATGTATATATGATGCAGAGTTACAGTTACATTAGGATTCTTTTTTTTTTTTTCTTTTTTTTATCTATTTAGTAATATTATTAGTATTAGGAATTCCTATTCCATAAGGATTGTTTTGTTAGGTTATTAGACTTAGTGTTTTAGGAATACAATTAGAACTATGATTACTTCTATAATTAGAATCTTAGAGATCTATTTAAAGGAATTAAGCCATGCTTGTAGAACACACAATTCTCTTAATACAATTCAGATTTCATATTTTCTCTACAATTAATTACTTTATTCTTTTCTTCTACTTTGTTAATATCAACAAAGTTAGTTTTACTCGAGTATTCGAGGTTAGTTTTACATTAAATGGCATCAGAGTAGGTTGATCTTACCTGTGCTTTTCATCTACCACCACCCTTTTTACCCTTACAATCATCGCTGCCATCAATATCACCTAATTCCGCTGCAGAGAAACCATGACAGGAAAGAATAGTGTTGGCGACCAAAATTTTGCAAATTACGTCACCAAAGAAGAGCTTGCTACAGAATTTGCTAATTGGGCGAACAAGATTGAGTCTTCAAATCAAAAGCTTATGATGGATATGCAACAAAAAATAAAGAAGATTGATGATTCCGTTGCAGCGCTTACAGTTCAATCTTTTGGTAAGTCTTCATCGTCATCTACATCTATTCCTAAAGTTTCCTCTTTCAACCCACAACCATCATCACCGATCAACACCACCACTTTTCCCCAACCGTTTGTTCCTGCAGTTGCTGAAGCTTTAAACAACGAATACCTACTCCAAACTCCATAAAAAACAACTTACCAACAATCAACCCAACCCACATCTTTTCCCAATATATACTCATCACCACTTCCGCACCAAACACTTCCATTATCGGTTCCACCCAAAAGTATCAACCCGTCACCAACCCATTACTATCAACACGAAATTGTTCCCCATACTGAGAAGCACCCCACCACTTTCTTCACGTTTTCTTCCTGGTTATAGTTCTCCACAACGTTTTCCAGATTATGAACTAACAATGGATGATATGAATCTCGCTGGTGGTGTGTATGGCCGCCCTCGTGATCCTGGTATACATGTTGAAAACAATTATGGCTACAATCAATACCAGCCTCATCAATTTGAATATAAGATGAAAGTTGATCTTCCCGTTTTAATGGTCATCTTCACGTAGAAGATTTCTTGGATTGGCTATCTTCGGTTGAGAAATTCTTCGATTACATGAACATACCAGACGCCAAAAAGACTTCTCTTGTGGCTTACAAACTGACTGGTAGTGCCAATGCTTGGTGGGATAGCGTTACCGAAGCTCGTCGAAAAGATGGAAAATTGCCTATTCGTGATTGGAACCAGATGAAAAAGTATTTGCGTAGGCGTTTCCTCCCTTCCAATTATGAGGTAATTCTATATGATCAACTTAGGAATTTGAAGCAAGGGAGTCGTTCGGTGTCAGAATATCTATCGGCTTATTGCGCGCAATGGTATCAAAGAGACAGAACTCCAACAACTTAGTCGTTTTATTGGTGGACTACGCTTTGCTATTCAAGATAAAATGTCTATGTCTACTATTCCATCCATGGATATTGCTATTGAGTTAGCTCAAAAAGCCGAACAATTTCTTGAAAAAGCAAATCGAATGTCGAGGCCCAATTTTCAACAAAGGGGGAACACTCAACCCAATTCTTCAACATCATCTCCACACCAAAATTCTTCGAACAATTCTTTTTCCACAACCAATTGTTACTCACAATCCACCAACCACACAACTACGCAAAACCCTTCTACCCGACCAAACCAATCTGCCAACCCTTATGCTCACCCTAAGCGAGATTTTTGTTACCGCTGCAATCAACCAGGTCACTTCTCGAATAATTGCCCTAATCGTGATAATGTCAATCCTAAAGTCGGTCTGACTCACCATGATGATAATCCAGATCCAAATCAGCCTTTGGAAGACGGTGCTAAGGTGACTTTATGTAATACTGAATCTGTAGAGCATTTAGAGGGTGATTATGGTCTTGAACCAGCTTTGGATGATTTTAATGAAGATGATGACAATTGTTGCATTGTGCGCAAACTACTCCTTTCGAAGCAAGGTGATCCTTCTCAACGACACAAAATTTTCCGTTCTCAAGGTACAGTGAAAGGTAAACTTGTTAAGTTTATTATTGATGGGGGTTCTTGTGAGAATATCATCTCTAAAGCTGTTGTTGAGAAATTGGGTTTGCCATTATCTGCCCATCCAGATCCTTATTCTATTTCTTCGATTAAGGACGATCATACTACTATGGTGGTCTCTCAATGTCGCGTTCCGTTCTCAATTGGTTCTTATAGTGATGAAATTTTATGCGATGTTGTTGATATGAATTCTTCTCATATGCTACTAGGACGACCTTGGTTGTATGACCTTGATGTCGATTCTAAGGGTCGTGCTAATACTTATATTTTCTCCAAAAATGGTGTCAAATATGTGTTGACTCCAATGAAGTCTAACCAGCCTCCTCAAGCACCTTGTCAAGAGAAACCTATTTTGTTACTGTCTACTGGTGATGAGCATGATCTTAATGATTCAGATGTGATATATGCTCTTGTTGCTCAAGGTGTTAGCTCCCATGTAATTGATGTTCCAGCATCCATCACTTCTCTTTTGAATGAATTTTCTAGTATTCTCCCGACAGATTATCCAACCTCGTTACCACCAATGCGGAATATTCAACATCACATTGATTTAGTTCCAGGTGCTTCTTTGCCTAATCTTCCACATTACAGGATGTCTCCAAAAGAACATGCTATTTTACATGAACAAGTCCAAGATCTTCTAGATAAAGGTCTCATTCGTGATTCCATGAGCCCTTGTGCAGTTCCAGCACTTTTGGTACCAAAAAAGGATGGTTCTTGGCGTATGTGGATTGATAGTCGAGCAATAAATAAAATCACAGTTCGTTATTGTTTTCCCATACCTCATTTTGATGACATGCTCGATATGCTTTCGGGTTCCACAATTTTCTCCCAAGATTGACTTAAAGAGCGGATACCATCAGATTCGCATAAGACCAGGGGATGAATGGAAAACTGTGTTCAAAACTAAAGAAGGTCTATATGAATGGCTTGTTATGCCCTTCGGGTTATCCAATGCTCCAAGCACGTTCATGAGGTTGATGAATGAGGTGTTGAAGCCATTTTTAGGCAAGTTTGTGGTTGTTTACTTCGATGATATTCTTATATATAGCAAGTCAGAAAAAGAACATTTCCAACATCTGCACGAAGTTTTTAACGCACTTCAAGGTAATTCACTCCAGATTCAATTAAAGAAGTGTATTTTCCTGCAGTCTAGTCTTCTTTTCTTGGGTTATGTTATCTCCGCAGATGGTATTCATGTGGACCAAACTAAGGTCAAAGCTATTCGCGAATGGCCTACTCCTCAAACCATCTCGGAAGTACGTTCTTTTCATGGATTGGCTTATTTTTATCGTCGTTTTGTGCGTAATTTTTCTACTATTGCTACTCCTCTTACTGAATGCTTGAAGCAAACTGGACTTGTTTGGACTTTGGAAGTTGAGAAAAGTTTTGCACTACTCAAGGAGAAACTTTCTACAGCTCCTGTACTTGCCATGCCCGATTTCACAAAATTATTTGAAGTAGATTGTGATGCTTCCGCTCATGGCTGGAGCCGTGTTATCACAGGAAAGCAGGCCCATTGCTTATCATAGTGAAAAATTGAGCGAGTCTCGTCGCTTATGGACTACTTATGAACTTGAGTTTTATTTAGTCGTACATGCTGTTCGGCATTGGAAACATTATTTGTTTCAAAGGCATTTTATTCTATATACCGATCATGAAGCTCTCAAATATCTTCAAAGCAATACTCATACTAATCGGATCCATGCTCGTTGGGTTGTAGAGCTTCAAAAGTTCACATTCTCTCTCAAACATAAATCTGGTGTTCAAAATAAAGTTGCTGATGCTTTAAGTCGGCGTGTTTCACTCCTTGTTACTGTTCGTGCTTCTATTGTTGCCTTTGATTATCTCAAGGATTTGTATCCAACGGATCATGATTTTTCTGAGATTTGGGAGAAATTACATAATAACACTAGAGGTACCTCTGATTTCTTATTACAAGATGGTTTTCTTTTTTCGTGGAACTCGCCTTTGTATTCCACAAGGTTCTTTGAGAGAACATCTTCTCAAGGAGTTACATGTTGGTGGACTAGGTGGACATTTGGGTCAAGATAAAACTTTTGACTTGGTGGAATCTCATTATTATTGGCCTTCTTTAAAGAAAGATGTTAATGATTTTGTTAAAAAATGTTTTATCTGTCAACAAGCCAAAGGACACTCTCAAAATACAGGTCTTTACACTCCTCTCCCAGTACCAGATGCACCTTGGATAGATATCTCTATGGACTTTGTTTTGGGACTACCCCGCACTCAACGTGGTGATGATTCAGTCTTTGTGGTTGTGGATAGATACTCGAAAATGGCTCATTTTATTCCATGTAAGAAGACACATGATGCGGTGTACATTGCTAACTTATTCTTTAGAGATGTTGTTCGTCTTCGTGGTGTTCCTCAGTCTATCACTTCTGATCGGAATTCAAAGTTTTTGAGTCATTTTTGGCAAACTTTATGGCGTCGCTTGGATACTTCCTTGAAATTCAGTAGTACCGCCCATCCACAAACTGACGGTCAAACAGAGGTTGTTAACCGCACTTTGGGAAATTTATTAAGAGCTCTTTCCGGTGCCAAACCCAAACAATGGGATCTTTGTCTTCCCCATGCTGAATTTGCTTATAATTCCTCAAAAAGTCGCATCACGGGATTTTCTCCTTTTAGGATTGTTTATGCTACAGTTCCTAAACATACTCTTGATCTGGTAAGTCTTCCTCACGTTCCAGGGGTCAATACATTTGCTAATGAATTTCTTGAACAAGTTGCGGAAATTCATGATATGGCTACAAAGAATATTGAAGCTGCCAATGCAAAGTATAAAGCTTCCGCTAATGAACATCGACGTTTACAAACATTTGAAGTTGGTGACCTTGTTATGGTGCATTTACATAAAGAGCGTTTTCCTAATGGCACATATAACAAGCTGAAGATGAAGAAGATTGGACCTTGCAAGATTTTACGTAAAATTAATGACAATGCCTATGTGGTTGACTTACCTGAAGGTTATAACATTTCTCCGACCTTTAATGTTGCAGACCTATATGCATTTCATGGGGATGATCCACACTTTCTAACAAGCCTCGAGGTCGAGTCTTTTTCAACAAAGGGGGACTGATGCAGAGTTACAGTTACATTAGGATTCTTTTTTTTTCTTCTTTTTATCTATTTAGTAATATTATTAGTATTAGGAATTCCTATTCCATAAGGATTGTTTTGTTAGGTTATTATACTTAGTGTTTTAGGAATACAATTAGAACTAGGATTACTTCTATAATTAGAATCTTAGAGATCTATTTAAAGGCATTAAGCCATGCTTGTAGAACACACAATTCTCTTAATACAATTCAGATTTCAGATTTTCTCTACAATTAATTACTTTGTTCTTTTCTTCTACTTTGTTAATATCAACAAAGTTAGTTTTACCCGAGTATTCGAGGTTAGTTTAACATTAGTATATATGCAATTGCTTAGAAATTCCTTACCACATTCTCTTTTAGGGGCCGTTTGGCAACAACTACGGAATGCATTTCTTTTCTTCTTAAAAGTAAAGAAGTAGAATGTTTGTTCGAGAATTTAAGATATAGAATTTAGAAAGTAATTCCTATAAACTAAGAAAGGAATTTTATAAAACGTTTCTAGTTTAGCTTATTACTTCTGCCTTTCTCATTTCCAACAAATGAACTTACGTAGAAATTCCTTCCCTATTTTGCGTTGGTTGCCGAACAACCCCTGAAGTCCATATAAGTAGCTATATACCAAAGCTTCCCTTCAGCATGAACATTGTGAAGTTTTCAGATGACAATGGGATCTTCTTCAAGACAACAGCTATCAATTTTACTTACCATTCTGCTCCTAGTTTGTTTCCACCACATTATAACCATTTTGGGTATTTTTTTATTTTTTTTATCAAAAAAGTTTGTGTTATTTAACCCCTTTCATATTATTCACGAAAAACGTACTTGATTTAATAAATAAATACATGCAAATTATATTAATTGTATTTTTATTTTTTATTTTTTCTTAAAGTCTTTGCAGATTCAGATCTTCTCTGTAGAAAACTATTGATGGAGATCATAACATATACTTCACATTAGCTCGAACATGTGTGATCCTGTTTCATCTTATTAATTGTAGTATTTCATACATTGTAATAATAATCACTTTTGGAAACACTTACGTCCTCTCCCCAATTTATGGGCCTGTTTACTTGCGGAAAACTGTTCTCAGATTTCTATTTCTATTTTTCTTTTCTATCTTTAGTTTTACTTTTCTAATGAAAATTTTAGAAAATTAGAAAACATGTTTACTTGATTAGGAAAATTAGGAAAATTGGAAAACTGTTTTCTAGTTTCCAATTTTTTTTTTTTTTTTCCCATAAAACTTTGATGTATTTATACTATTTTTATACTAGCTTTCTATATAAGCTAGTTTGGCTTCGTAAGAACTAATAAACAATTTAAAAAAATGAATAATAAGTGCTTGATAGATATCTCTTACTACAAGCTAATCAAGCCTCCTATCCAAATTTACCTAAAGCAGCCGAGCGTAAAATGTACATGAACATGTGAAGATATCTAACAAGCTTGAGAAATATTCTATTAAACAAGTTGTGCAAACCATTTTCTCTAACCAAAACAACAATATAAGCATAATAATAAGTAAATATTCAATAAAATATATGTCCACTACGAAAAAAATAACAAACTACTACAATTCATCGTATTACAAATCCATACTTGTTAGGATGAATTATTTACAAAGGCACAAAGCAATATCACAGACTTATTTGAAGTAATTCAACACAATAAGCATATATTTACACTTTACGAAATCTGTTACATCGGAAACTCACAAATGATCTATGATTTGTCTTACATAGGTATAAGTCCCCCAAAATAGCAAGTACGGAACCCATCACCAACAGTGCTGATCATTAGTGCCACACCAACAGTGCTGATCATTAGTACAATTCTGATGAGGATGCTAATGAACCAGCTGTCACGAAAAAGAAACCAGCTTCTACTGCAGTCGCAATTGGTGTAATCATAATTGCATACTTTGTGAAGGGATTGATTAATGTGGTGTATATAGCTATGTTGTGAGCTAAACTTTAAAATAAGAAGATTCAGTGTCACTTGAGACTTCAAATTATCTCCGTACATCATGTAGCCTAACACTGCCATGGATCCATAGTTAAACGTGCAAAGAAGAAAGCAGATGAGCAACACTCGCAGACGGAAACACGACAAAAAAATTTGCATTAATCAAGTTCTTGGTCTTCTAACTGATTCGATGATGTTTTAAGGTATCTAATAGACCACTCAGGTTATAAATTGCTTAAACCAAAAAATCTTAATGTGCGATATTAAACTGTTAATTAAAATTAGAGAACTTGCAGTTTTACCATAGAGAACTGACTCTTATCTTTCATTGAAGTGCAAAAGGTGGGAAATACTGCATGACCAGAACAACAAAGGGCGCAAAAGGCATATAAGCTGCAGTAGGCATTCCACCCCAATTGGTAAGATTTCCTCTTTCGTGAAGTCACAACGAAAAATTGGTAAGACTTTCCTCTTTCGTTGTGACACCGTCCACTGCACCAACCTAAAATACTGAAGTCACAACGATAACAGAAACCAATACCCCACCAGTACATACATAGGCAAGAAGACCTAAATTTCTCAACCATGTTGTAGGCAAGATTATAAGACTAGCAAGTAGAGTAAATCCTTGTCTTCCTCCAATCGTCGTCCCTCCTACTTTTATGCCCATGTTTGGAAATAGTTTATCTAAGTTACCCCCTTCCAATATCAAGAACTCGATTGCAATAATGTAGAACTCAACTCAAGCAAAGCAATCTGCCAAGTCAGTCACAAAGCTAAGGTGGCTAGTTTGATTGTAAACTGGTCACACTTTAACACATCAGCAGATATGATTCAAGGCGATCGGCATTCAATTTTTTTGGCAAGTCTCAATGGTTCGTTCATCCTTGCTTGAAGTTCAGACACTTAACACAAGTCACTTACTGGTTGCAATTACTACAAGTCACTTACAACTTGTCGTCGACATATATGTGACATGTATAAATAATTTATTGTAAATTATAAACAATCATCTAGATGGACTGGTAAACCGTAAACCTGCAAGATTTTGTTGTATGTATTATGACACATCAGTTGTTACATGGGGACTAGCCCACATTGATACAGTACTAAAGCACAGATTGAAAATAATTCTATGCTTTTCTTCCCCTATACCCAATTGTCGCAAAACTATAATAGAAAATATGGCGACTTTGTAGTAATACACTACCTATAAATTGAAAACCAAACCACAAAAATCATTTCTTCAATTCTAATTGAGCTACACTATTGAAAATCTGAAACCAGCAGATCGCCTTACAATAAACATACTCACAAATGCTTAAAAAAATGGTTAAAACTCGCAAATTTATTTTAAACCACCCAATTGATATTAATAAATGTTCAATCAAACTATAAAATTATTCTAAATTCAGTAAACATACTAATTCGAAAAGAAAATTCTCAGAAAACATACAAATTTAAGAAATAAACATCAAAATCACAAGATAAAGGTTAAACGAACTTACTGATGGAGCTTGAACACAAACCAAAGTGAAAAGAATTACGACAAGAGAGAAGAAAGCCTACAACCAGAATGAGCAGAGAGAGATGGAAAAGAGGAAGAAGAGATCGATGTGTGCAATCTCTTTCTCTTATTTTGAGTTCTTTTGTTCTTCTTTATTCGAGTTGTTTTGTTTCGCGATGCGTGTTTTCTATTTGGAAAACACTAAATGGGTGTTTTCCTTTTTTAAGTTGAAATTAAAAAACGGAAAATAGTAGAAAACTAGAAAACTGTTTTCTAACAAGGTAAAAATATGTAAAGTAAACACGTTTTCTAATTTTTATTTTCTTTAGAGATAGTTTTCCAGAAAACTGGAAAACAATTCCACAAGTAAACTGGGCCTATGTTTTCCTTTTTCTTCTTTCCGTGTACTCTAATTAAAATCATTCCACCTCCATAATACAATAGGTTAACATCGACATAAAACATGAAAAAACCACATATTTTTTTTCAAAATTTTTAAGTTTTAAACCACATATCCATATAAGATAATAATTTATTTCATTATTTCATACATTAATTGTAAAAATCTAATTGCATAATAAAAATGGGATTTTTAGACTTAACCCCCAACTTTTGTCCATGTTTTGATTAAACCCCCACATTTGTCCAACTTTTGACATAGCCCTTTTTTTGGTTTTTTCCCATCTATTTTTCCATAAAGTGTCTAAGATTTTAACGTAAATGCCCCTGATTCAAACTGTTGGACTTAACCCCCAACTAACCTTGATAGATAATGATTGTAGGGGTACTACATATAAAAATGAATCCCACGATGACACGTGGAACATCAACTATCACAGCTCGCCACAACCTTCGCGACCTCATAATCTCAACCAGATCACACATCAGCTAGGAGCATATGGTCGTTAGCAACCTAATTTCAGACATGTGCTCTAATTCACTACACAAATGTAACTATGTCGTTACAAATTAATTGCTAGCCGTTATGCAATTAAGGCAACAGAGAAATAGTATGATTCCATGATCCACGCCCTTCTACCTTCTATAAAACCCAACAAAACTACAATGGCTTGATCTCGAAGTTCCACTCCTACGAGTTAGAGCACGTAGGCAATCTTGACCACATCGAGGTGCAGCCACTTTCGTCCGCAAACCTCCATCTTGGTCAGTTCACCTACGACCTGACCATGGTTATTACATTAATGTAGAAACATGTTAATACATTTAGCGCCGACTGCAAGGAATCGATTAGATCGAAAACACCCACCCTCCCAACCCACTCCAATCGAAGCAACTCTCATATCCTCAATGGCTACTTAAGATGACATCATCTAGGAATTGGGAACCAAACTCGCTCAGCTCAAAAGAAGAAAACGCTCAATTAAAAACCAGCGCCAATGATTCTGAGACCAACAATGGCCAGACTGGGCTCGCAAACGAGGATAGCCACAACTGTAAATTCGGGGAGCTTAGCCAGCAGCTCGCAGAATTCAAACCGTCCAAAAAGCCAATCAACTTGGACGAGATCGCACTGCCAAACAGGTCACTGATAAGTCCTCAAAAGTGTACCTTTATACCTCGAATAACACCTTGTTTGTTTAGCACATAGCTTATATTATTGTGTTATATCTATTGATTAGTGTTTTCTTGTCATTTGTGTAGGTTTCTTGAGCCTAAATGCGAATATTGTGTTAAAGCCTGCAAAAAGTCAAGAAAAGCAACAAAAAAGTGTTATTTACACATGGAAAGGAGAATTGATATTTGCACCCACAGATCTACTGAGGGTACCCCACGGTTGGTCCTGTTGACTTGAATTTATGTCAAAGTGGGGCGGTCTGAATCTCATCCCAAATCGGGTCCTATTGAAGCCCACAAGTCAGAATTTCTATTTTAGGCCTTATTTAAAGTCCAATCTTAAAAAGGCTCTACAAGGAGATCCAGAAGTCTGATTTGGGCTCATGAGCTGTACAATTGAAGGTCTTGGTCCAGGTTACAACTTCAGCCCAAAATAATTATGGTTTGCTGAAGACCTAATGCCTCTAGAAGACCAACAGCAGCAGCCACGAATTTGACCAAATGTGGAAGTCTTTGCATGCAAGTATTATGCTTTGTATTTATTATATAAGAGAAGTAGTAGCTAGGGTTGAGGTAGTTTTTACATGTTTAAGAAGTCAATGCTTAAGAGGCAAAAGTTCATCTTCTTCTTCTTTTGTATTGAACTCAATTCTTATTATCAATATCAATCAAATCAAATCACTTTTCTTTATGATGTTTTGTTATTTGATTATTTATTCCATTGTGTCATCATCAAGGATGAATAGCTAAATTCTCTTAGAGGGATGGTTGAGGCACTCTAGGTGATGCAAAAGCACCATGTTTGTTCTTAATGTTCATTGTGATTCAAAGTTCTTAATGCTTATTTACTTCTATTCTTGGTATGAGGTAAGTATGATTATTTGCATGTTATTGTTATCCATATTGTGAAAATACTATTGTTAGAGTATAGGGAGACCTAGCTTTAATGGTTTTATTTATATTAATTGAAGATATATGATAGAATAGGTGAGAGGTGACTATTGTATATTTGTAGTTTATATCTTTTATTGGAACCCTTTTGTAATCAAATTGAATGGCTGAGAGGTGACGGTTTGATTATGAATCAATATGTTGAATTAATTAGATTGAATAGCTGAGAGGTGACGGTTTAATTAATAAGACATATTCAATAGCATTCGTAAGAGAATCCCATTTTAATTGAGTGGAATAGCTGAGAGGTGACTACTTGATTATTATAGGTATTGATGATTAATTGGAATAGCTGATAGATGACTAATTAATTATTATAGATTGAACATGAAAGAATAACATGTTATGTTTGCATGATTTAGTTTGTGGATACCAACTCTTTCCCCTATGTCATCATAAGATCTTCTTTACATCTCTACCATCTTCTTAAGTTAGATTTATTTATAGTTTATTTATTATTGCTTGTAGATAGTAGAATCATATATTTCTCTTATTTGTGATTCACTTGGTGTTACTTAATTATTGTTTTCTATTATGTTTGAGCTAAGATCTTCACCTCTGAGGTGGGTACGACCCTTGCTTGTTACTTGTCTACTTTGATAATCAATATATACAGGCACAAGAAGGAACATCAAATAAAAATATAATCATTTGATAGGTGGAGACACCAATCGCCATCTATCAAAATGGCGTCGTTACCGCTCTATGGAACGAAGTTCATTTAAGGGTATTTAGGTTTTAGTCACTTTATGTATATACTATTTAGGGAATAGTCATTTAAGTTCGATTAATTAGGTTTGAGAAAATTTGTGTTTCGTCACCACTTTTTGGGGGCAAATTTGCTCAGCGTCACCATTTTTTTTTTTTTTTTATTTGAGTTTAGTCACCATTCCGTCTCTGTTTCATTAACACTGACGGTCAACTTATCTCTGACCTGGTCAGTGTACTTTGACCGAATAATACAATCTTATCCGTATAATAAAATTGACCCGTATAAACCAATTTTGTCGTATTGTTATTTTTTTTTCTATTAGAAAATGGAAAAAGTCAGGTATAATTGTGTTTTTACGATCTTACCCCATTTTCTAATAAGACCTAGGTTTTGTTATCAAATAACAAAAACTTTTTGAAGCTCAATCTCAAACAATTTTGGTGTTGTTCACCTTGTTTCTTCAATTTTTACCTTTTGTCAAAAATGGCTCCATCAAAGGTAAGTTTTTTCCTCCAGAAACCTATTGTTATAAAAGTTAGGGTTTTTGTCCAATGTCAATAAATCAATAAATTGCACTGATGTTTTGAAATTTATGGTTTATTAGTAATGTAAGGGTGTGGGTTCTATTGTTGTATGACCAAGCTTTCTGCAGTAGAAACAACCCTGCAAACAAATATTATATTTGGTCACTATTTTTAACTTCAAATTTGCATTTAGTCCCATTTTTTGCAGAATGACTATATGGAGAAGATGAAGATGAAAACTCTTGAAAGTTGAGTAATCTTACCTTTCCTAGCTTAAAGCTTGTTTTCCCCATCTTAGTAAATTTTTTTTCTTACTTTTTTGTTGTTGGAATGAAGTGAATTGAAGGATTTGAGGAGGTATTTACAGCAAGATGAAGCTAACAGCTAGTTTTTCGAGCAACAGTAGTTGTTGATGATCTTCGAGATGTGAGTAAGTGTTTTAATTTTTTTTAAAAAAAAATATTTTAGTCAACGTATTTTTGACTCAGTCAACTAACGGCTGACTTGGTCAGTTAACGACTCTGAGACAGAATGGTGACTAAAGGCAAATAAAAAATAAAGTGGTGACGCTGAGCAAATATACCCCCAAAAAGTGGTGACCAAGGTCCAAAAATCTCATTAGGTTTTAATCACTTGGTTCTACCCAAATTATAAAAAAAAAAAACGGGTTTAACCAAAACATTCTCTTAAATGGCTAAATTATCCCTGAAAGTCATGATTTCTTAAAATTAAAACAAAACACAAAAACATTATCTTCTTCTTCATCTACTACCAGACTGCCACACCACCACCCACTTCTCTCTCTCTGAAAACCAGTCAACCATCACCACCTCTCCCTCTTTGCACCATCATCGGCCACCACCTCCCTTTCTCTCTAATACCACTGTCCACCACCACCTATCTCTCCGAAATTAAAATTTCACTACAAAAATATACCCAATCTCAATATGGCTTTTGTTAAACATATTTACTTGAGTGAATGAATGAGTAGAGCTCAAATTTAACGAATGGTTGTATATTTTTTTTTTTTTTTTTTTTTTTTGAATTTGGGTTTGAGGGGAATGATAATTGAGTGATTTAAAAGAGAATTTTGAGGATATTTGAGTGCTGCTTTTAGAGAATGGTGGTGGAAGAAGATAATGGCAGAGTTTGTTCAAATTGAAATAGTAAAAATTAGAAGATGAGGGTAGAATAAAGAAAAACAAAATGGCGGGATCTGCTGGTTATGATTTACGAAGAACACCATTATAATCTTTTCTTTCTTATAGAAGATGTTGGTGTTGCAGAAGAAAAGGGTGAAAGTGCTTGAGTTGCCTCGAGATTTGCATAGTTAATTAGATTGAATCAATGCAAATCAACTGTCCAAATGTCGCAACGTGTCCCTATACTACTGTAATACTGTTAAGTCTTATGTTACAAGAGTTTTTTCAGAAATGATATTTCTGCCATTTTTAAATATTGTCTGGTTCAACTACCGGTGCGTGACCAAAACCTAATTAATCAAACTTAAGTGACTATTCCGTAAAATAGTATATACATAAAGTGAATAAAACCTAAATACCCCTTATTCAAACATAAACGAGAATAGTAGTTTCGGGACATCATCCCACTTCTATCCCTCCCACCCTTTTATTTTTATTTCTTTTAATTATTGTTTTTAAGTGTCTTGTTACTTAGTCCTCTTATTGATCTTGCAGTGAAGACGGGTTGAAAAAAGCTCAAGAAACGAAGCCAAAATCAAATTTTGAAAAAGATCAAGTTCTCAGCAGGAATTTGACGCAAACTGATCCCGAACTCGAGTCGAGTTCATATTGGCCGGTAGCAATCTCGAGTCGAGTTCTCGGCATGAATTTGACGCATGTTGCGTGATTTTTAGAAGACATTCCAGAGCACTTTTTCAATTAATTTTTTTTCTTCTGTTGAGTGATTGTGAGGTTGAACTAAGTAGTTTAATTTTTCCAGCATTCTTAAAGACTTGTAAGATATTTAATTATTCGATCCACGAAGGGGTCGCGGTTGTAATATTTTTAAAGTAGGTGTTGCTAGGATTTATTATTTGTGTGTTTGTAGCGGATACTAAAGCATGGTTGTGGAGCTAACCTTGAGTCTACTAAGGAACGACTCCTAAGGACGATTGAAACCTAAGGAGCGGTTCCCCTTAGTTGACTTCAACTCGCCTTCTCCCCACTTTTGTGCGCTTGTTTGGCAATTTTTACTTTTTAGCAAAAGTGGGAGGTAAGCATTCTCCTAACCCAACTCTTCAACTCGCCTTCTCCCCACTTTTGTGCGCTTGTTTGATTTTTATCCTATGTTTATTTTTTGTTAAACCGGGACTGCAACGGGAGAATTCACAACGGGAGCTTGGAAAGAACTCATTGACTTGGGTGAACACAAAATTGAGTCAGTTTTTGGGCCCCTCGTTAGATGGTTTTGAATGGTTAGGACTTCTGTGGCATATATAATGTGCATGTTGCATGCATCTTAGATCAGGTAAAATCTTGTCCAATCCTATTCAAGTCTACACAAAAAACACAATCACAGGCCAAACTCCTGAAGAGGAAGAGTTTAACGACTCAACCTCCATACCTTCGGAAGAAGAGTTCAACGACTCAATTTCACCTTCTAAAGTAAATCCTGTACCTATGGCTTAAGAAGCTACCCTTCGAGATTACTTTTCACCTTTGGTTACTGGGCCACCTACCTCCATTGTCTTGCTCGCGACAACTGCAGATAGCTATGGCATCCGCTCTCAGATTGTAGGCATGTTGCCTAAGTTCCTTGGACTTCCACGGGAAGATCCATATCAGCACCTCAATAAGTTTCTGACCGTACTTAATACTTTCAAGGAAAAACATTTGTCTGAAGAAGAAGTTAGCTTGAGATTGTTCCCATTTTCTCTTGAGGATCGTGCATCTCACTGGTTACATAGCCTTCCTTCTAATTATATTGAAACTTGGGCTCAACTAAGCAAAAAGTTCTTGACCAAATTCTTTCCTATTACCAGAACTAATGATATTGTTGATGCCATTAGAAATTTCTTGCAGAAAAAGGGTGAGGTTTTCTTTGATGCATGGGAGAGGTATCAAGACCTATTTCTTCAGTGTCCACACCACAGAGTTGATGACACAAAAAAGTCAGGATCATGTATATATAGAGGCCTCAATTATACAACTAGAAATATGGTTGAAGGCATGAGCGGTGGAGAATTTCTTGATATGTCCCCCGCTAAGGCTATTACACTCCTTGAAAAATTAGCTAATAATAGCCAACAATGGGACTTACCTGGACCAACCCTGAGAAACACTACCCCAGACTCATATGATAAACCTAGAGGCATGTATGAGGTCAAACCTGACCCCGAGCTTAAAACTTTACTTCATGGTTTAGTCAAAAAGGTAGAAGCACTTGAAGTGTCCTTAAAGTCCACATCACCTGTTATGAGTGCCTCAACTCTCCAATGTGATGCTTGTCATGACCAGACCCATACTGCTGACTTTTGCCCTCTCCTTTATAAATCATCAGAAACTGAGGAAACTCGTGCGTTTAACTACGCCGGGCAAACCAACTTTACCAAGGGCAATGCCACGTACCCATACATGGACCGCTCTAATCTTTCTTACTCAAATAATAATTATGTGGCTCCATCTGGTTTTATTAACCCTTATGGGCAACGTAGCAATGTCACGTATGTTGGTAATAATGAAAATCGAAACAGGGTTTCAGTCCCCTCTTATTCGAACAATGCTCATTACATGAGTAGTTCTAGGGACCAAGTGCCAACCAATCAATCTGCCCCTCAGAAGTCCTCCCTTGACGAAGTGCTTGCCCGTTTCATTTAACAGACGCAAGCGTCCATTGAATCAAACGCCCAAGTCATCCAGAGGATTGATCAGAAACTCCATTGATGAAAAGGGCAAATTTCTGGGACAATCCATCCCGAACCCCAAGGGCAAAGAAGTAGCCTTGGTGACGGAAACACCATCTCCGTTTGTACCGCTTGCTGAAGTTAACTCGGTCTCCACACTTAGGTCAGGTAAACAATTTGATAATCAGATGAATTATAAACCAAGTCCTAACATTGTGACCCTGATTACAACTACACCTGTTGCCCCACCTAAAGGTCCGGCTAATGAGGCAACCACCTCTAAGCCAAGGATGCATACCCATAAGATTGTGGACTCTCCACTGCCTTATGATCCACCTGTGCCTTACCCCCAGAAACTCACAAGCAGAGGAGGTACTTGATGTGTTCAAACATATAAATATCAATATACCTTTCCTCACGGCTATTAAAAAGATACCTTCCTATGCTAAGATTTTAAAGGACTTGTGCACCACCAAGAGAAAAACAAATGTGCCTAAAAATGTGTTTGTGACGAAAGAATTCTCTGCACTTGTCCAACATAATGGTGTGGTAAAATATATAGACCCTGAAAAACTGACCATACTCTGCAAGCTTGGTGATAAGTTCATGTGTAGAGCTTTGTTAAACTTGGGAGCGAGTGTTAATCTCTTGCCTAACTCCTTGTATCTCAGTCTGGGTCTAACATACATGAAATCCACGACCATGTCTTTACAACTGGCCGACAGATCATTGAAAGTACCTAGAGGAATAGTTTGGGATTTCTTAGTCAAAGTGTCCGACTTTTACTATCTTGTTGACTTGTGGTGTTGGATACTGAACCTACTACCGATAACTCGGTTCCCATCATCCTTGGCCGACCGTTTTTGGCCACCTCTAATGCTTTCATAAACTGCCGGAATGGTTCTATGGTTCTCACTTTTGGCTCTATGACTGTTGAAGTAAATATCTTTAATCTTGGCCAACAACCCCCTGATCTTTCTTTATCTAAAGATGTGTGTCATCTCGATGCTCTACCCTATGAGATGGTACCTAGTTGTTACCTTGAAGATCCGGTTGTTAATTGCACTACCATGCATAATGTTGACTTTGACATCACTCAATCTATTGTTCAAACCAATGCTCATCTTGATTATGTGCCTATCTTTGACGCCAAAGACCCTGTGGCCCTTGATGCGGTTTGTTGCATTGATTCTGAGTTCCAAGTAGAGACCATCCCTCCATCTCCTGATCTTCTTCCTCCGAGCTGAAATGGACCCAATTAGATTCGGACGAAAGTCATCCTGTTATCATCTCTTATTACCGAACAGAAAAATCAGATTATTTTCAAATTTGAGACAAAGTTTTGTTTTATAATTCTCGTTTGCATTTATTTTCTGGCAAACTTATGTCTCGTTTGTCAGGCCCGTTTGTTGTGTCTGCAGTAACTCCTTATGATGCTATTTCATGTGTTAATCCTGGAGACGGTTCTTAATTTAAAGTCATTGGTCAATGTCTTAAGCAATTCCATGAGTTAAGGCCACCTGAAACTATCTTAGAGGATCCTACCTATTTAGACTGACACTTGACTTGCAGGTATCCGGACCCTCTCTTTGTTCCTTTCATTTTGTCTCTTTTGAAATGTGTGGTTAAAAGTGTCGGGACCGTTAGTCCACAAACTCTTACTGGCTGAGTATAATTGATCCAGTGCACACTTTTCTCTTGAGCGTCGCCACCAAATATATCTATTTCCCGCTCGGTTTGGGGGTGGGGAAGTCATTTCCCATATACTTTTAAGTCTCGAGTATCTGACTTTAAAAGACTTTTTGTTGTATCTTAGACATCAGGATCTCGCGCGTTCCACTCTAGCGTTTTATGTCTCCTGTATCTTTGTATAGAGTAGCGTTTATCTAGGGAGTGAGTCTTGGTTGTCTTCCTGTCTGGATGAAGGCGTTAAACTTAGCGTTCCTGGGAGGCAGCCCTGTGTATCTTCTAAGCCCGATCGTGCTTAATTGCTTCACTTTTTGTTGCCGGGTTTAGTTGCATTTTGGTTTTTAGACCGCCTGTTCTATCATCCGTGCTCAGTTCTGTTTGGGGGTGGGCGAGGCCGCCCCACCAACTCTCTGTTTGTCGTTTGGCTGGTTGATAATTATTGCGGTTACAAAATGCATTGTTTTAAGATAGGATTTCCCTTTTATGTTGAGTCAGTCCTTTATTTCAGCATCTTTTATTTCAGTTGTGTCTTAGTATGGAATTCCTTGTAATCTCTATGTATCTGGAGATAATTTTGTTTGGCAGGAATTTATAAAGCAGTTTGAATTTTAAGTACATTCATGGTAATATCTTTCTATCTCTCATTCCTATGCTTAGTATGAGCCTTGAGGATAAGGCAATCTTTTTGTTTGGGGGTGGGGAAGTATTACAATCCTTTTTGCAAAAGATTTTTAAACTTCTTTTTCCATACTTGTCTAAAAATTCAAAAATTTTGAAAAACCAAAAAAATCTTTGTTACAAAGACTTTTCCAAAAAAATAAGATAAGTACACCATCAATGATGAGTATAATGGTTGAATTCTATCTTTTTCAAGTTTAAGGACATTTATTGCTTCACCAAGTAGTTGAGTCTCATACTACATTTGCATGAGCATGAGCATGGCATTCACTTGCATTTATTACAGATTACATGTGCAAATACAATTACACCATGAGAAACTTGAGAAATAAATGTGGAGACTTAACCTAGTGAGCTTTTGAGACCCGTCCTTTTCTTAGAGAGTTATTGCATACATCTGGAGTCAAAAGACTCAACCTCTCAGTTTTGTCTGTTTTTAGTCTCATATTCATTTTTATATTAGCCTTGAGATGACATCAAGTGGGTATAATATAAACTTGGGTCTTGTAGCTTATTCAAGATGTGATCACCATATTAGTACTTAGAAATGATATAAAGACATTTAGTTAAACCATGTTTACCTTAGCCTACCCTGATGATACATTATCCCTTAAGGTTGACCATTTTGAGTCTTTCTTGTTACTTACCCTTTTTTTCTTGAGCCCATTATCCTTACCCAACTCCATTGTGGGAGTAAATACCCTTAGAATGTTTAGGTCTTTTTACCCATTGTTTTGGAACATAAGGTTGATTGTTATGTGGTTACAAGAAAAAAAGAGAAATACAAAGAAATCTCCAAACTAGTGAGATGAACCAAATATTGAAAATCAAAAAGTTTAAAGAAATTCCTGAAAAAAGCCAGAATCTTCCAAAACCATTTCAAAATAAAAAAGAAAGGAAGGTTCCAAATATTGGCTAAAGCTTCATTGAATTTTCCCCAAAAGAACTTAGTGTAATGGAATGAACTTAGTCTCAAAGAATGGAAAAATTAGCCTTGCTTGAGATGTCGGGTTTTTCAGCTCAGCACCTTCTCACTTACTCGCCACATCCTACCATATCAGCTTAGATCTACAAAAGACAGTAATGGGTTGTAACTTGGCTTAGGACAGGGCTAGAAATGGAAAAGGATTTTGTTAAATATTTTTGGAACATTCGGGTCTTCAACACTTGTGATCTGTAATAACAACACATGGAGAAATTTTTGGAATTTTTCTTTTGGGAAGAAGTGTTTCTCATCTTCTTTTGGGAAAATTTCAATGAAGCTCTAGACAATATTTGGGAATCTTTCTTTTTGGTTGGATTTGAAATGGTTTGGAAGATTCTGATTTTTTTTCTGGAATTTGTTCAAACTTTTTGGTTTTCAATATTTGGTTCATCTCACTAGTTTGGAGATTTCTATGTATTTCTCCTTTCTTCTTGTAACCACATAAACAATCATCCTCATGTTCCAAAAACAATGGGTAAAAGGACCTAAACATTCTAAGGGTATTTACTCCCACAATGGAGTTGGGTAAGGATAATGGGCTTAAGAAAAAGTCTAAGTAACAAGAAAGGCTCAGAATGGTAAACCTAAGGGATAATGTATCATCAGGGTAGTCTAAGGTAAACAGGGTTTATCTAAATGTCTTTGTATCATTTCTAAGTACTGATATGGTGATCACATTTTGAATAAGCTACAAGACCCAATTTTATATTACACCCACTTGATGTAATCTCAAGGCTAACTATAAAAATGAATATGAGACTAAAAACAGACAAAACTGAGAGGTTGAGTCAGTTGACTCCAAATTGATGTAATAACTCTCCAAGAAAAGGACAGGGCTCAAAAGCTCACTATGTTAAGTCTCCACACTTATTCCTCAAATATCGCAAGGTGTAGTTGTATTTGCACATGTAATTTGTAATAAATGCAGATGAATGCCATGCTTATGCTCATGCAAATGTAGTATAACACTCAACTACTTGGTGAAGCAATAAATGTCCTTGAACTTGAAAAGAAGAGAACTCAACCATTATATTCATCATTGATGGTGTACTTATCCTATTTTTGAAAAAGTCTTTGTAACAGATTTTTTTGGATTTTTCAAATTTTTTGAATTTTTACACAAGTATGGATAAAGAAGTTTGAAAATCATTTGCAAAAAGGATTATAATACTTCCCCACCCCCAAACAAAAAGATTGCCTTGTCCTCAAGGCTCATATTATGCATAGGAGAGAGAGTAAGAAAGATATTACCATGAATGTACTAAAAAATTCAAATCGCTTTATAAATTCCTGCAAAACAAAATTATCTCCACATGCATAGAGATTACAAGGAATTCCATACTAAGACACAACTGAAATAAAATGTACTGAAATAAAGAACTGACTCAACAGAAAGGGAAATCCTACTTAACACTCTTGGTTTCAAACTTGTGCGATAAGAAGACCATCCAACCTATCACGCCAATGAGTTAATGCTTCCCAAATCACATTCCAAGGAGACTCACCCTCATCCATAAAATCATCGTTTCTATGCAACGCAGGAAACCTTACATCGACAGTGTTAAGCACCTAAGTGAATAGGCGACTTCTCCTGATAAAACGATGAGTTGGGTCCATAGGAATAAGGTGAGTCCAATCATTGTACCTGTTCTTCCAATCAAGATAGGTACGAAGGATGATCTTATATATAGCAGTAGGGAGAATAAACTGACCAGTTAGGAAAACATTCCGAATACTATCCACAATCCATGAAAATATGTCAAAAGCACGAAAATCATTAACAATACAATAGACAACATGCATAGTAACATCATTGACATACTCCAATCTATCCGCACCTAAAAGATTCCGCATAACCTATAAAGCAACAGTAGCCACATTAGCAGGAAGGCAAGTAGTAGGTGCAACATTAGCATAATTCTCAGGATAGAAGGAAAATGTGCAAGGTCCAAACTGATCTAGGTAATTATCCAGAACATCAACTTGATTGGAAAGGAGATAATCACGATGTGGCAAGATAGGTCTCAATTGAAGAGGAATTCCCAAGGCTCGGGTGATGGCAAAAGAATTAAAGGGGACAGGAAAATCATGCATAACCACCTTGAAACCATCAAAAGGAATAACTATGCCAAAGGGCAACGTACGGTAAAAATCTCTTACCATATAAGGGGAATACACAGCAGTAGAATCATAAAAAAAACCTTCCCAACCTTTGTCGAAAATCCCATCCTTAAAGGAAGCTCTATAAGAACTATCCATAATTCCCAAAAAATTCATCTCGGGGATGATATCTATGCCATCGGGCATCCACAAATCATTCTGATCATTAGCCATTGCAAAAGAAGGAAGAAAACACCAAAAACTAGTGCGAAAACCGAGAAGAAATCATACAAAACAACCTCAGAAAACTGCTGCCAGGTTCAAACTCGTGTCGAGATTGAAATGGCCTATAAGGAACTCGACTCGAGTTTGGGCCAAACTCAGAAAATAAAATTTTTTGAAAAGTTTCCTTGATTTTGAGTGACGGTCCTTCAACCTTGGTTTGGTATATATAGGCCAAAAATAAAGTGTGATCCCTAATAGGACTCCAAAAATTGCCTAAAACCTTAGGGTTTCCAAAAATCAAACCCTAACCACTTTTCTATTTATAATATTTGGACTTAGGTTTCTAGGACCAGAAAATTTTCAAAATAACTCCACAAGTCCAGATTTTTGCAATGAAGCGCAAGAATGGCTAAGAATTTTCAGAAAAAGAAATTTGCAAAAAATTAAAAATTCAACCATTTTCATTAAAATTTGGAAATAAGTGCAATGATTGAAAATTTAATAGAAAAGTGTAATAACTAAAACAAAACAAAAACAAAATACATAATAGGAAATTACAATGGCTAATAAACAGAAAATATCAACCCCGTCGTCAACGTGGTTGCCCCTGTCCTTCGTCAAAGCGACGCTGCAAGTCCTCGACGGCAGTCAAAATCTCTCCCATACCCCTCCAGAGAAGCTGGAACCTCTCCTCATTGGTATGGAGCTGAAAGAATGCCCGCTGGTTGCCGGGCCTGTACTGGATGGGCATCTCCTCCTGAGGGTCCCACAACAACTGTCTGCAGGCAGATAGTCCCGGGTTGGAGACCTCGAGCTGAACGACCGACTCCAGAGAAAGGGCAGGAAGAAGAGGCGCTTCCCAGTAGCGCAGAATATCCATCACTAGGCTAGGAAGATGAGCAGAAGTGGCTCGAGCCCCGGTGATGGTGGCGAAAAGACGACAGATCATGCAGTAGCCGTGGAGATCCTCCTGAAGCAGTCGGAGGATATGAATCCCCTCCGAGAATAGCTCGCTCGTCCTTGTCGTCCCAAGGACATTAGTGGTCAGCCAGTGTGCCACCAAGCCCTAGTTGACTCGGAGCCAACCGATAGAAAGGTGACTGCTATACCGGTGAAGTACCCGGTCATCAACGACGACAGCCTCAATAATGTCTGGGGTCACTAGTGCAGCCTCCTGTTGCAGGGGAGCCTCATCAAGCTCGAGCGCCACGAGTACGGAGACAGTCTCAGGCGTGAGCAGGAAGCGGTGGGTCGGATCCCAGTTGATGTACACACCGTCATCGACCAACTCCATCGACTCGTAAAATCGATGAACCATTTGAGGATCAAATGACTCGTAATCAGAGCCAAGGAGTACATCCCAGCTTGGGGATGAATTCTCTATACAAAAGTGCTCCCTAAATGATTATCGTCGAAAAGACGAGAATTATCGCGCTCACGGATAATCACTCGTTCTCTACGTCTTGGAGGCATGATACTAGGGGTTTTTGGTATGGATTTAAAGAGAATTGAATAAAGAACAAAACCCCGAAAGAATTTTTGAAATCGGACCACAAATGAATGAGATACGAGGAGAGAGAAAACGGATCTGTTTGGGATCTCGAGTCGAGATTGGAATGGCTTGGAATGGACTCGACTCGAGTTCTGGTAGGGATGAAGAGACTTCTATTGACTGGTTTGACCCGTGTTGACTTGGTTTTGACTTTTAATTTTGAAAATGACTTGTGACCTTCTAAAGATACCCGACGGTTCTATAGAGAAGTTTCTTCCCCTAGACGCTTCCCTCACTACCGGAATAAGTGGAAATGGCGGTTTTACCCCCGGAAGGCGTGTAGGGCAAAAAATAATTCAAATTTAATTTTGAAAATTCCGTGATAATGTATAAATATATTCTTGCGAATATAAGTACCATTAAGGTGTCAAAATAAAATCCCAAAAATCAAGCAATAATTATTAAATCACAAAAATTGAAATAAATTCAAATTTTTTACATAATAATTATTTAACCAAGCAACTGCAACAGGAAGTGGTGGGCTACGCCCACCCCCAAACAGAACTAACACACAGATTCAGGAGATACTTTATTAGCCTAAAAACCACTAAACCCGACAACTATTAAGAAGCACTAAAGCATGATCGGGTTTAGAAGATACACAGGGCTGCCTCTTAGGAGCGCTAAAGTTTAACGTCTTCAGCCAGACAGGTGGACAACCAGGATTCACTCCCTAGATAAACGCTACTCGAAACAAAGGTACAGGAGAGACAAAACGCTAGAATGGAATGCGCGAAATCCTGATGTCTAATATACAACAAAGAGTCTTTTAAAGTCAGATACTCGAGACTTAAAAGAAGATGGGAAATGATGTCCCCACCCCCAAACAGAGCTGGAAACAGGTCTGTTTGGTGATGACGCTCAAGAGAAAAGCGTGCACTGGATCAATTATACTCAGCCAGTAAGAGTTTGTGGACTATGGCCCCGGTACTTTCAACCACACCTCTCAAAAAGAGACAACAGGATAGAGTAAGAGAGGGTTTGGGTACCAGCAGGTCAAAGGTCAGGGGACCTTAATTCATGGAAATGCTTAAGACGTTGACCATTGACTTGAAATTCAGAATTGTCTCCAAGGTTTAAACATGTGATAGCACCAAAAGGCGTCACTGCAAACACAACAAAGGGACGCGACCAACGAGACTGTAGTTTACCAGAAAATAAATGCAACCTAGAGTTATACAGTAAAACTTTGTCCCTAATTTGTAAATCTCTACGTAAGATCTGACGATCATGTAGTTTTTTCATGTTAGCTTTATAGGACTTGGAAAGATCATAAGTTTCATTCCGAAGTTCATCAAGCTCAGAAAGCTGGAGTTTTCTCCTTTACCTGCCTGGTCGAGATTAAAGTTGAGCTTTGTCATTGCCCAGAAGGCTCGGTGCTCAAGCTCTACAGGTAGGTGATAGGGTTTTCCAAAAACAAGACGAAAGGGAGACATGCCTATGTGAGTTTTGAAAGCAGTACGATAGGCCCATAATGCATCACTGAATCTACGAGACCAATCAACCTTTTCAGGGTCAATTGTTTTTTGCAAAATATTTTTAATCTCTCTATTCGACACCTCAGCTTGGCCATTAGTTTGCGGATGGTACGCAAGGGCCACTTTGTGAGTAACTCCATACTTTTGGACAAGTTTTTGAAAAACTTTATTGCAGAAATAGCTCCACCCATCACTAATGATTGCACGGGGAGCGCCAAATCAGGAAAATATATACTCTTTTAGAAAATTTACTACAGTTTCTTGGTCGTTGTGCCTTGTGGGAATGACCTCGATCCATTTGGAAACATAGTCTACTGCGACCAGAATGTACAAAAAACCATGACAACTAGGAAAATGACCCATGAAATCTATGCCCCATACATCAAACACTTCCACAGGAAGAATTGGTTGTAAGGGCATCATGTGACGCCTAGTGATTTTCCCTAGTTGTGACAACGAGTGCACACAGTACAATGCATGTGAGCGTCCTTAAAACGAGTTGGCCAATAAAAACCACACTGCAATAATTTAGCAACTGTCTTTTTGGCACTAAAATGTCCACCACAAGCATGCTCATTGTAAAACTTAAGGACCTCTTGTTGTTCCTAGTCAGGGATTAAACGACGAATGATATGGTCAGGACAGTACTTAAAAAGGTAAGGGTCATCCCAGAAATAATGCTTGGCATGAGCAAGGAATTTGGATCTATCTTGCTTGTTCCAATTACTTGGAAACGTGTTGCTAGCCAAGTAATTAACTATATCTGTGAACCATGAAGCATTCGATATTGCAAAAAGAAGCTCATCAGGACAGTTCTCAGAAATGACACTAGAATCCTCTGGACGGTCGAGTCTAGACAAGTGGTCGGCTACTACATTTTTGGTCCCTTTTTTATCTCTAATCTCAAGGTCAAACTCTTGAAGCAATAAAATCCAACGAATAAGGCGATGTTTAGTTTCCTTCTTGGATAGAAGAAATCTAATAGCAGCATGATTTGTGAAGATGACAATACGGGTACCTAAAAGGTAGGAACAGAACTTATCAAGAGCATATACTATGGCTAACAATTCTTTCTCCGTCGTGGTGTAATTACGTTGAGTATCATTGAGAGTCTTGCTAGCTTAATATATGACATGGGGCTTACCATCTAGTAGTTGACCTAAAACAGCCCCAACAGCAAAGTCTGATGCATCGCACATCAGCTCAAAGGGTTTACTCCAATCAGGTGGCCTAATGATGGGTGTAGTCGTGAGGGTGGTCATAAGTTCTTAAAAGGGGCTCTTGCTTTTGTGAAATCAAAAGGTGCATCCTTAAGCAATAAATTGGTTAAGGGGCGAGCTATCTTTGAAAAATCTTGGATAAAGCGTCGATAGAATCCTGCGTGGCCCAGAAAGGCTTGAATATCCCTTATAGACTTAGGAATAAGCAAGGATGAAACAAGATCTACTTTAGCTTTATCAACCTGGATACCCTCAGGAGAAACGACATGACCCAGAACTATTCCATTCCTAACCATAAAATGGCACTTCTCCCAGTTAAGTACCAAATACTTTTCAATGCAACGCTTAAAAACCAATGAAAGATGACTAAGACACTCTTCAAAAGAGGAACCATATATGGAGAAGTCATCCATAAACACCTCCATAAATCAATCTACCATAGCACTAAAGATGTGTAACATACACCTCTGGAAAAGTAAGAGGTGCATTACACAGACCGAAAGGCATACGGGCATAAGCGAAAGTGCCAAAAGGACAAGTAAATGTTGTCTTCTCTTGATTTTTAGGGGCGATAGGAATTTGGTTATAACCAGAGTAATCATCCAAGAAACAATAGAAGGAATGACCAGCTAGGCGTTCCAACATCTGGTCTATAAATGGAAGAGGAAAGTGGTCCTTCCGGGGGATTGTATTAAGCTTTCTATAGTCGATACAAACACGCTACTTGGTTGGAACTCTAGTGACGACTTGTTCGTATGAGTCTCAATGGTACACTTAACCAGTTCAACTTTTCATCCCTTCCGAATCTCATCAGTTTTAATCTTAATAATAACAATTTTACGGGCAGCATACCATCTACCATTTCCAATCTATCCAAGCTTACATTCTTAGACTTGGGTAGCAATTACATTGCCGGAGGCATCCCTCCAGAAATTGCAGAGTTATCTGAACTTCGCATTCTTCGCCTCTCTGACAATGAGCTTGTTGGTCCAATTCCATATCAAGTAAGCAGTCTCCAAAAAGTATTGTACCTAGACCTTGGATCAAACTACTTAGAATCTCCACCTGACTGGTTAGTATTCTCAAACATGCCTAACTTGACTCACCTTAGTTTGTATTATAATGAACTAGACTCAGAATTCCCGTCGTTCATTCTCAATTCTCTGAAGCTTACCTATTTAGACTTAAGTGAAAATAAACTCACTGGACCTGTACCTGATTCAATTACTCGTCTAGTTAACCTTGAACACCTTAATCTCACTGAAAATGTCTTTCAAGGACCATTACTGTCAGTAGATTGGCCAAAGCTCGTTTCTCTCAAAGATCTTCGTTTAGGACAAAATGAATTCACTGGAATGATACCACCTGAATTTGGTTTTCTTTCCAATCTTCAAATTCTTGAGCTTTACAACAATGAGTTTAATTCTACTATCCCTTCGGAACTCGGTCGTTGTACTAATCTCACTTCTTTGAATTTTGCGAAGAATTCACTTACTGGTGTTCTGCCTCCATCACTATCCAATCTTTACCAATTGGTGATGTTAGCCATGCATGAAAACTTCCTTACTGGTGAGATCTCTTCCAACTTGATTTCCAATTGGACACAATTGATCTCTCTGCAACTCCAGAACAATTCTTTCAATGGAATTATCCCGCCAGAGATCGGCAGATTGACAAATATTCAAATCCTTTTCCTCTATAGAAACAATCTTTCTGGTTCAATACCGGCAGAGGTTGGTAATCTGAACGTCTTGACACAACTAGACTTCTCCATGAACAAACTCACAGGTTCGATACCATCTACAGTTGGAAATCTTACACTACTTCAACTCTTTCATCTTTTTGAGAACAATCTCACTGGTATAATTCCCCCTGAGATTGGAAACATGATATCTCTAGAAAAAATTGATTTCAATATGAATCAGTTGCATGGAGCATTGCCAGATACCATTTCTCGCCTTAAGAATCTCAATTATATTGCCGTGTTCACCAACAAACTTTCAGGTGAACTTCCAGAAGGTCTAGGTGAAAACATGTTGTTAATTAACATTGGATTCCACGACAATAGTTTCTCCGGTGTACTGCCACCAAAGTTGTGTAGTGGCTTGTCCCTACAACACTTCACAGCATATGGAAATAACTTCACAGGGCCGTTGCCAGAATGCTTGAGGAATTGCTCTAAGCTACAACGAGTTCGTCTTGAAGGGAATCACTTCAGCGGAGATATATCAAAGGCATTTGGAGTGCATCCTAGTCTTGTATATATAGATCTCGATGAAAATGATTTCTCTGGTGAGCTTTCACTGGAGTGGGGAGAATACAAAAATCTCACATATTTACACATAGCTGAAAACAGAATTTCAGGTGAAATTCCAGTGGAGCTTGGAAGCCTGGCTGAACTCCGTGATCTGAGCTTATCATCAAATGATTTAAAGGGAAGAATTCCAAATGAATTGGGTAATTTAAGCTCTATGATGTTCAAGCTTAATTTGAGTGGAAATCACTTAACAGGGATTATCCCTCCTGCCATAGGCAATCTTTCCGGTCTTCAGAATCTTGACTTGTCGAGGAATGGGCTAAGTGGTAGCATTACAGGAGAAATTGGAAAATGTGTTGGCTTACTGCAATTGAGTTTGAGCAGCAACAACCTATCAGGTATTATACCACCCGAGTTTGGAAACCTAGTCCAATTGCAGTCATTATTAGATCTTAGCAACAACTCGTTATCAGGAGCAATTCCTCAAAGTCTGAATAAGCTCACCACGCTCGAAAAGCTCAATGTTTCCCACAACAAGCTCTCAGGTAGAATTCCATCTGCATTTTCCAGCATGTTCAGTCTACAATCTGCCGATTTCTCATACAATGACTTAAGTGGTCCAGTCCCCACTTTCCGACAAGAAGACATGGAAGTCATCGTGGAGAACTCAGGCTTATGTGGTGATGCTCAAGGGTTAGCTTCATGTAATTCTAATCATGATGGTGGTAAGAAAAGTAACAAAATACAGATTGCAGTTATTAGCTCTGTTGTTGCTGTTGTACTTCTTGTGATCATATTTACTGGAGTCCTAGTAATGTCGAGGAAAACAAGACAGTCGGACGAAGAAATGAAGTATATCATTGAGCATGATAGTACTGAGTCAATGATATGGGAAAAGGATGGGATGTTCAAATTTAGTGATATCGTGAAAGCCACGGATGACTTCAGTGACAAGTATTGTATTGGAAAAGGAGGCTTTGGGAGTGTTTATAAAGCAGAGTTAAGTACCGGTCACACAGTTGCAGTAAAACGACTCAATATGTCAGATTCCGCTGGTGACATACCAGAGCTTAATCTTCAAAGTTTTCAGAATGAGATTCGTACCTTAACTGAGGTAAGGCACCGCAATATAGTTAAGCTCAATGGTTTTTGTTCTAAGCAAGGATGCATGTATTTGGTGTATGAGTACATACCAAGAGGTAGTTTGGGAATGGTTTTATATGGAAAAGAGGCTGGAAGGGGATTGGACTGGGTTACTCGAGTTAAAATTGTTCAAGGTGTGGCACAGGCTATTTCTTACTTGCACCATGACTGTTCACACACTATAGTGCACCGTGATATATCTGTGAATAATATCTTGCTAGAGCTAGATTTCGAACCTCGGCTCTCTGACTTTGGAACGGCGAAATTGTTGAGTTCAGATACATCTACTTGGACTAGCGTTGCTGGTGCTTATGGCTACATGGCTCCAGGTGAGATGAACAGAAATACAGAATTATGCTTTGTTGTTCATGTTTCGTGATTTGTTCCCTGGTGTGAGTTTTCTATCATGTACTAATTTCTTTGACTCTTGTCTCTTTTAGTCATCCAACTTTCTGTATTGAATATTCATACAGCTCTTTGTGAATATGCAGAGCTTGCTTACACGATGAAGGTAACAAAAAAATGTGATGTGTACAGCTTCGGAGTTGTAGGTCTAGAGATCATGATGGGCAAACACCCAGGGGAACTCATCTCACTTCTGTCGTCATACTCTTCTGATGAAGGGAATTATTTGCTGAAAGATTTGTTAGACCAAAGGCTTCTGCCTCCCACAGGTCAATTGGCAGCAGAAATTGTTTCGGTAGTTACACTAGCTCTAGCATGCACACGTACAAATCCTGAATCGCGCCCTACTATGCGTGTCGTGGCTCAAAAATTGTTTGCTCCCACTCAAGCATATTTATCTGAGCAATTCGGTACAATTACCATGAGCAAACTCAGTACATTTCAAAATAGTTGAAATCGATCGGTTGGCTCTATGCAGATGCTCTTTTGGCGAAAAGAAAGTGTTGCCTATATAGATTACCAAATCTGTGGATGAGTACAACTACAATGTTCTCTTTGTGAAGATTTAGTTCATACTAATTTTGTACTCTCTGGTCAGTTTGCAAACATTATGATATGGTCTTGTATCTATTATTATTGCAGTTTATTTAGACCAAAAAAAGCCATTAGTAATACCTCAGCGGAGGATTGAGTTCTATATTTCTTTCCTTTCCTTTTCTTTCTTATATATGTTTCCCTAGATTTAAATGTGACGAATCCTTTGTTATAACATAGAATCACAATAAGAATGATTTGTGTATGATGAAACAGTTAAAGTAAACAGTCAATTTAGATGCCTCCCACCAGCCACAATGAGGAGAAGAAAGGCTTCTTTGAGAACTTGGCAACACAATAATGTACCATGCGATAAGAAGGTACCATCAAAATTGGGTCACTTGGCACACTGATTAGAGTTTTTCAAATCCTCTTAGTTGAGCCTGACATTGTGGGATGCTGCTGCCGGAAGTTAATTATAATGCCTCTGTTTGTTTCTTATGTTTTATTTGTGGGGTATTTAGGTTTTAGTCACTTGAAGTATGTACTATTTAGGGAATAGTCACTTAAGTCCGATTAATTAGGTTTTAGTCACGAACCGGTAGCTGAACCAGTATATTTTGAAAAATACCCAAAGTACCCCATTTGAATTATATAGTAGTAGATGTTAGTACAGGACACGTTGCATAATTTGGACAGTTGAATTTCTTTTTTTCATGCTTTTCCCGGAGGTCTGGAGAAAGAGACTGACTTTCTCAAAGGAAATGTTTTTCTTAGTGTAATCTGTCCATCCATCGCACACAACCACCACCGACACTTATCTTCTCACCGTCTCTGCAGCCACCATGCCCTTATCTTCTTTATTTTATTTTGGGTGATTTAGGTTTTGGTCACCACTTTTTAGTATAAATTAGGTTTTGGAGCCGGTTTTTATCTTTATTAGGGTTTAGAGCTCATTTTCGAACCAACAACTAAAAAAACCCGGTTGAACCGAAAATATTTTCAAAATACCTAAGTTTACCCCTGAAACTCACGTGATCTGCACGTGATCACTAACCCTAATATAGTTTTGATCAGGGGTATTTTGGCCATTATAAACAATTACTTGGGTCAATTGTCGGTTCAGCTCTAAACCCTAATAAAGATAAAAACCGGCTCCAAAACCTAATTTATACTAAAAAGTGGTGACCAAAACCTAAATCACCCTTTTATTTTTTATCAATAATCAAGAAAATCAAATTCCTAGAGTTCAAATCAACAAACTTGAAGGAGCTGAAGCTCTAGTAGAAGTGTAGAACTGACATCAGAACTTTTTTTTTTACCATGATTATCAAACTTTTCTTCCTCAAACAGATCAGAAGAATTCGATTCCTTTTCCTTTCCAAATCTAACAACTCAATCTCACAATCTTCTCTTTCTCTTTCTACATATCCATTTATTGAAGAAAAAACTCAAAAACAAAACCCAATTTTCAACCCCAAATGAAGCCAATCTTTCAACGAAATTCGACATCTATTCAACAACAAAGAAGAGATTTAGGTGGATGGTGGTGGTGTTGTGGTGGAGAGAGAGAGAGGGAGAGAGGTGGCGGTGGTGTTGTGGTGATGGAGGAATAGAGAACAAGTTGGTGGCGGTGGTGATATGACGGTGGGGAGGAGGTGAATATTTTTTCAGTGGTGTTGTGGTGCAAGAGAGAGCTAGTGGTTGTGGACGGTGGTTTGTGGAAATCAAAAAGTTATGAGAAAATCAATTTTAACAGATCTGGATGTTTCTGTTTTATTGGATGTTTCTGTTTTATTTTAGATTTAATTAACTTATGACATGTAAGGGTACTTTAGCCTTTTAAAATATTTTTTCAGTTAAACCCGGTTTTTTTATAATTTGGGTCAAACCAAGTGATCAAAACCTAATTAATCGAACTTAAGTGATTATTCCCTAAATAGTATATACTTAAAGTGACTAAAACCTAAATACCCCTTTATTTGTTCTATATACTGGTGTAATGCATGTGTTTCAGTTGCCCTTTATGTTCCCACACACTTGTGACTTGCAACTCCGTCCCAAACCATTGAGGTGAAAGGTGGATGCTCATGAAAATGATAGCTGCACAGAGTAGCACCTGCTCAAAGTGCACTTGTAGGTGAGTGTGGCCATGTTGACATGAAAACATTGGGAAGTGCAACATCGATATGCGATATCTTAAACGGTTTAGATCTCGTATTGTCCAGGGATATCAGCAGTGGTTAATCTCATTAACATAGGAACACAAAATACAATATAACCCCCATAAATTGATACGCGATTAATTAATAATTCCGCTTAATTAATAGAATTTGCTAATCCAAACTTGGGCTAATTTATTAAATTAATAAATTCACTAAATTTACAAGTTAATAGATTTTGAAAAGATCTTTATATATTTCTATAAGTCCCATACTCCCATCCATAGTTCAAGATGCTGAATCCGGGCGAAATTTCAAGGTCCTAAAAACCGGCATATGCCTCGAAATTTCGATGGTCTGTGTCGGAATGGTGAGGTTTTAGAATCCGACATTTCGTGGTATTTGTCGAAATTTCGAGAATATCCGTGAATATTCGAGAATATTGAATTAAATTAAAAACCAACATAATTAACATAAATAAAATGTTTAACTTACATAACACGTACGTAAAATGTACAATCCTACAAAAATAAAACAAAAAAACTAAAACTCTAGATCACTATCATAATCGGTGAAGTCTCACTCCGCTCGACTAGATGATGCTCCCTTGGTAGATGAAGAAAGATGCTCCCTACGTGATGCTTCAATAGCCATCTCCAAGTCTCGCTGCTCTAAGTAATCAGGGTTCTGTGTCGAACGCCTCAATGCTTCCTCCAAGTCTCGCTGCGCTCTAGTCTCGTCGTCCTCGTCCTGAGTCTCGGTCTGGTGTGAAGAAGCACCACTAGTCATGGGCTCTCGTCGTCTCACCTCCTCAACTCGTCGTCGTGGGCTTCCTCGTCTGTGTGCCCAGAAGCAACTCTTCATGCAACAAGTTCTTGTAAATTACGTTGAATACGTAATCTAACATCAGGAAGTACTTTTGTGCAGCTTGTAACATCATGCCCAACCCCAGCTACGTGTTCCTTGAACTGTGTCACCCCTCCACCTCGCATTTTCTTCTCACAAAAACCACGAATAATTCCAGTCTCATCACCTGGCTCAACAAACCCGTACTCCCACCCAATGTCCCTCTTAGCTATTGTCGTCCTAGACTCATACCAATATAGAAATTTATACAAGTATAAATGTAAGACAACATTTGTTATACAAGATTAATTGCGGCAGTATAACAAATACAAAGATTTAAATTTGTTATATGATATGAATTTTTTTTTTAACAAATTCCATAATTTTAATTCATCAACAATTCAACAATTAAAAATTTTAATTTAAAATCTCTTAACAATTCCGGCAGCAACAATTCCGGCCAACAACAATTTCTGGCAGCAACCATTCCGGCCGGAATTTGAAATTCAAATTTGAAACTCAAATTTCAGATATGAGAGAGAGAGAGAGAGAGAGAGAGAGAGAGAGAGAGAGAGAGAGAGAGAGAGAGAGAGAGAGAGATTTAAAAACTTACAGATTCCGGCGAAACAGCAAAATTTCGGCGAAATTTGAGAGAATCAAAGAAAGAGAGAGGGAGAAATAATTGGTGGAAATTAGGATGAAAATAGTCAAAAATATTGGTCGAAAATTAGGAGAGATAATTGAGTCAAAATCGCTCCACCATTGATGTCGGAAAGGATATCCGTGAATTTCGGTTAAACTTCGGATATCCGAGTTTATTCCAAAAATCCGAGCGAAATGGGTACGGTTCTGGATCGAATCAGATTCGACCTGCCGATCCGATCTGAATGCCCCAAAACCGGCATATTCCGCCGAAATTTCGCGGATCTTCTCGGAATTTTCAACTATGCTCCCATCTATTACATAAATTAATAATCTATTAAAAGATATAATTTTTTATGGTGTTTTCTTTAAAAATGAATCTATTATTGTTTGTTTTGTGTCGAATGTCAACTCTAATTGAATTTCATCTTTACGAGAAGTCCTAGTGTTGTCTTTTCATATCGCTACAAAAAGTTTCTTATTGCAGTTATTGTTGTCAATACTTCTTTGCGTGAAAATTACGTTCATTAGATACATTGTGTATTATGGTTGTACAACCAACCATCAATTCTCTGAGCTAAAACCAATGTATATAAATGTTTGACTTAATTTTGACTCAACCCTATTTGGGGTACTTGTATATGTTGGATTGGCATGATTTTTTGTAGGATGAATGGTCTCATTTCGTACGACATCTTCACCAAAAGTTATCATAATTTAAATTTTTTAACCCTATAAAAATCATATTACAAATTAATGTATTGTGGAACGTTCATTTTTACCGTTGAATTTAATATTACATTTGATAGGTCTAAATTCTTTCAAATGTGCTGATTTTTTATGTAGTAGATCTATATAGTAAGGAGATCATATCTAGTAAACATCATGCCAATCCAACGTGTAAAATAGAGTCAAATATTTCTTAAGTCCTTGGAACCCTCCCATAAAAAATAGAATTGAACTTAAAAAATATAGATAATTCAATACGTTAATAGATTATTAATTTACCAATTAATTAATAGAAAAAAATTTGTGTAAACCCCCTACTTTTGTACCCACTTTTGCGATAACCCCCAAACTTTTTTTTATTTGAGAAAACCCCTGAACCGTCGGTTCAAACTAGCAGGCTTTTTAATGGTCAAAGTACCCTTGAGGGTTGGGGGGTTTACACAAATAAAAAATATAAACTGGGGGGTTAATGATGAAAACCAAATTTAACTTCAAAATATTTTCAAAAATCCAAAACTACCCCTACAATAGATCCGTTAGAAAAACTTCTTCCCTATTAATATCAGTTAGAAAAAACCAAACTATATTTTCGATTCAACTCCCAAGTAACAAGTAGAAGCATGGAAGACAAGGTAAGCTTCATTCTTGAGTTTTCTTCTTGTTTTTGTTTTTTTCCTTCCTCCTTCCATCTTATTTTTTCTTATTATTCCTATAAGCAGTCTTTAATGGCTGGGGGGGGGGGGGGGGGGGGTAAACACCAATTATGAGTTACTAATGGGGGGTTTTCACTAACAACTCAGAAGACCCACCATGATAATGTTTTTTTTCCTTCCTCCTTTCATCTTCTACCCAACAACTCAGAAGACCCACCATAATATTGTTTGTAATTCTGGTTCCAATTTTTCTCCCCAATCCAACTGAACTTGTTTGATATCTAAATCAATCATCACTTCCTTCCCTTTCTTTTTGTTTTTTTGCTTTGGTTTTAAAGACATAACTGTGCAAAATAAAAAAAACAACACATCATTCACAGTAACCACCATTAAACTAACAAAAACCCCTAAACCCCATCAACCTTGACAACCATTACAATTACAATAATAAAGATGAAAACAAACCCTAAGTTTTATGTTAACAAATTAAACATACAAAATGATGAAATCCTTATTTATGTACACATCTTTGGCTGGTGAAATTCTTCTTCAATCTTTCTTCACGATCGAAAAATCAACAAGAATCCTTCTTCGCGGTCGCAAAACCAAGACCCTAACTTTTTTTCTAAATGTGGGGGTAAACAACAAAACAAACTGTAATATACTTGTGGGGGTGTTTTGGAAATTTAAAAAAATTTTGGGCACAAAATTTTGTTTTCGTTATTAACCCCCTAGTTTATATTTTTTATTTATGTAAACCCCCCAGTCTTTAAGGGGTACTCTGGCCATTAAAAATGTCTGCCGATTTGAACCGGCGGTTCGGGGGGTTTTCTCCAATAAAAAAAAGTTTAGGGGGTTATCGCAAAGGTGTAGGGGGTTTACACATTTTTTTTCTAATTAATATCGCGCTAAATTAATAGATTTTACCGGTTCCAAGGCTATTAATTATAGGGGTTATAATGTAGAAGGATTGGTGGTGGCACAAATATAATGAAGCAGAGGATCTCATCATCTTCCCTTGTTACGCTGGTTTGGTTGGAATGAGTCTAAAAGAAGGATTAACCAGCTGCTATCTATAGCCTGCTAGCTAGATTGTTAATATTGATAACATTAAAGTGTTCTATTGGATTATAAATTGAAGATTACATAATACCTAAACTACATACCTTACATCTAACACCCCCTCTCAAACTCATGATGGTATCGTGAGTTTGCCAAGCAAAATCGAGAAGCAATCCGATCACTAAATCCATTTCGAAACACCAATACCAATACAATTGTCGCACAAGTACCAGCTCCAAAAAAGGGAGAAACAAATGTCCTACACGAATTATCGACTTCAAATAGAAGGGGGGAAGACGCAAATCGAACCACACAAACCAATCCAATGCCATAACAAAACAAACCAATTCATTTCCAATACCAAATACCAAATTGCCATTTCGTCAGTTCATCAAACACTTCACATAACGCACAACAATCAACGCAAACTACTACTGCATTCCAATGCAAACTGCTACTACTGCTACTGCCACATGCCAAATGCTATACAACCAATGCCGAGTTGCCACTCCTGACATTTCATCAAACACTTTCAAGGCTACTATTACCAATTACCGATTACAAAACAGGAAAAAAAATGGTAAAAACCGACCTACAGACACCAATACCATCAACTTTCCATTAACTAGCCTAAACTCCAATTCTCACCAGATTTACATCGAACTATTACCACCACCATAGTTACTAGTACTCACTACCACACCAGATTCAAATCGAACTACCATCATCACTGCCCACTGCGACCACCAAAACCTTCACCTAATTGAATGCAAACATAACCAATTGATCTTCTACAGAACATCAAAGAAAAGTTATACCTTTAGCGGAAACACAACTCAAACGAACACAATCCAAACTCAAAAATCAAAATACATCACTTTTAACATTAACTATATACTAAAACCTGAAATAAATATATAGAAATTGAGATTCGTTCGATGCATGGTATCATATACACTTCAAAAGTTCAAACACAATATATTTTATAATACAATTAGATATATGATTATGACAATTAGATATATGATTATGGAGCTGAAAGCCTGAATGTATACTTTGACCAGTGTGGGTGTAAAACCTATTTAGCAGGTAATATGGGTCTAAAACTTGTTTACCAGGTTAATATGGTTGTGTTTAATATTTTTTATGAGGGGTGTGCCAAAAGTAAAAAAGGGTGTGCCTTTAGCCTTAGCCATTTTTTTTTTTTTTTTTTGGGAAACTTTTTGGATTTTATTTATTTCTAAATAAAGAGTACATTACATGGAAATACAAAGTGCCCACAAAATGGGGCATCATGGGTTCCAAATAAGACAACCTTGTACAAGGTACAACAGTGTACTCAAACTCTCAGCTTGCCATATATGGCAGTGGTTGGCAGGTGAGAGGGTCAACTTCTAGGGACTCAACATTGTTTGAAACAGTAAAAAGCCTGTAGGGGGTAGGTTTAGATAACCAATTAATCCTTCATTTCTTCTTTCTTCTCGAGACCATCTTTCATTTCTTGCAATCAGTTGGTCATGGCTACCCCTCATTTGTCAGAAAGGGTGTCTTCCGCCATTTTGAGGTCACTCTGCGCAGAAAGGCATAAAGAGCATGGTGGTAAGGTTGTGGAGTGTTTAAAGGCCCAGGAGGTGGTGACATCAGAAGGTAGGATGTTAAGGTTTGCAGATGTGGTTGATGATGCAAGGTTTGTGTCTAGAGGGATGTTTGATGATTTCTTCACCAGGTATCCATTTAAGGTTACTCGCACTGGGTGGAGGCAGTTTGAATCATAGCTGACTAAAGGGACAAGGATAAGTTCCTTTAAAAACTACGAAATCAAATATTGTTGTTGACTAAGCCCATTAAAACCCATAATAAATCTATTTGGACATTGTTTTTTCACCCATTTGGACTGCTAGCAAGATTGCCCCTCTCATTGTCATTGTGTTTTCTTGGCTATTGATTATAGTTGTGTTGTAAACCCACTAAAAAGCCTATATCCAATTGGGTTTAGTTTCCAAATTTAGAAACTATCAAGTTAAATATTGTTGTTGACTAAGCCCATTAAAGCCCATAATAAACCAATTTGGGCTTTTACATAAGTTTATTTAGTAAGTTTCTAAATTTAAAAACTAAAGCCCGTAAGTAAGGTGGTTTCCAAGTTTAGAAACCAAGGTAGCTTCAAACCTACGAAGTTGGAAGTCGAACTGGTTTCCGAACTACTAACAACATAAATAAGTAAATAACCCAAACAACAATCGGTCAATCACAGATAGAAATTTCTTTCACTTTCTCCTTGCATGCTTGTTTTGTTAATTTGGGTGATTTGATTGTTCTGCATTCCTCAACATTATTATTTTATTTAATTATGTTCATCGATCATGGCTGGTTCCAATTTGGATTTTTTGCGGGGTTTTTTCAAACAAGAAGGGATTGGTTTTGATCTCTTCCAAGTTATCAATTGGGGTATAACTGTTGCTGCTGCTGATCGACCTGAAGAATTGAAAAAGCATAGAGATGAAATCATGGAAAATTTATTTGCAGCAAAGAATAAGAGTTCTGAGAATTTCAATGCTGAAAAGAAAAATAACAACAAAGCTGGTTCTAATAAGAAGAATCAAGTTGTTCGAACAATTCCCATACCTAAAAGTTTGATTTTTCCCAAACAAGAGAAAAATTTGGTGGGAACCGAAGATGATGAAAAAGCTAGATTGGCTGTTAAGAAAGCTGTTGATTCAGGTTTGTTAGAAGAAGGTGAAGAAGCAATTAAGTTGAGAATTGAAACTTCAAAGAGAAAGCTTCGTGAAGGGTATCTACAAGCAGCAAAAAGGCAACATCTTGTTAAAGTATTAAGGATGAATGAAGTACCTAATGGTGGAATTTGTTGCTCTTAGATGCTGCTCATCCCAATTTCTGACATTAAATTCAAGTTTAAAGGTAACAACTCATGGATTTGCTTCTGCACATTAGCGTTGTTGATGCGTGTTATTAGTATAATCTTCTAATGTGGTCTCCTAGTTATTTTGTTGAATTTTATTACTAATAAAAATTTTTAATTTCCACTAAGCAAATTGGGTAAATTCTCATTTATCAAACCTGATAACATGTGATGATTTGTGGCTAATGTTGTTGATGCGAGTTATTAGTAATCTGTTTGTATAATCTTCTAATGTGTCTCCTTGTTATTTTGTTGAATTTTATTACTAATAAAAGTTTTAATTTCCACTAAGCAAATTGGGTAAATTCTTATTTATCAAACCTGATAACATGTGATGATTTTTGCCTAATGTTGGGAGTAGTTTTATGTTTAGCTTTGTGTGATTTTTCAGATCTTATGCACAAGGTTTAAGTTTACAGTAGAGCATAATAAGAAACTTGTATATCATAATTGTTACAGTAGAGCAAAATAAGAAACACTCATTCCGTTGATGTTATCACTAGACCTGTCATGAAAAAGCTATTATAAAATAATGGTTATATTTTTCTGCGAAACATGATGCTCGAATAATTATTATATTTTTGCTAAACGGGTACGATGCTGACTGGTGTAATTGGTTAAGCCCCTGTAACTAGTTTTGTTAAGGCCTACTAATAACATAATCATTGAAGTTAAAAAATTTCCTGTTTTTCACAATGTAAAGCCATGTACCAAATGTTGAGTCACAAGGTACCTCCCAACAAACAACGGAAGCGTCTAACCAACCAATGTGTATGAAAGTGATGCAAACAAACCAATGTAAGTAGTAAAGCAATTAAACCTACTTACCAACAACCAAACGTAAAGAGAGACACCAATTTTAACGTGGTTCGGCGATTGCCTACGTCCACCAACCAAAGAGGAGAGCTTCTTATTAACAAATAAACAAAGATACAAAGTATCTAATCAATAGAGAAAATCTCCCAACAAATCTCTCACTCACCAAACAAATCTCTCTTTATCAATAATCCTCACAACTCTCATAAGGAGACCAATAAACAATTGAGGATGATCCTCACCTCACAACTCTCTCAAAGAGACACACAACGATTGAGGATTTAGGATGAGGATGAGGATACTAAACCAATCCCTAAGACCTTATATTTATAGCCTTTTAGCGTGTACAAAACAAATTCCTAAAAGGAATACCAAACTTAATCAAATTGGAAGTCGTATTCCAATACCAAATTCTAAATCCTTAATATGGACTTAGAAATCCAAATATGAAACGGATTCCTTATAGAACCAGTTTCCCAACACCAAACTATTATTCCAACTGTCTACAGTTATATTGAAACCTATAATCATCTAATAATCTACTAAACTTTGTTGACTTGATTGGGCTTTCTTTACGAAGTTCACAAAGATCCATTGCATCGTGGTAGCATCCTGTTTGTTGATAAGTTTTTTTTCTCCCAATCGAAGTTGTATTTTTATAGTAGTCTTGGTGCAGATGTCTACCTTTCTCGGACTGTGAAGCTAGTTTTTTGCATGGGCGTGGATGGACACTTTATTAGTAATGTTTCGCCTGTACAATCCAATATTGAATGTGGTCTCAGAAGACACTCATACTTGGGATGTTTGGTCTTAAGGTATATAAAGTTCTACTAGTCACAACCATGTGAAAGTATTTAAAGATCCTGTTTCTTAGTTTGAATAGAAATTTTTTTTTACTCCCATTCTTCATGTGTTGATGACTACATCTTAGAAGATAGAGATTTTTGGACATACCCCTCCATTTGAAAGTCGAAATTTGAGATACCCCCATTTGAAAAAAAATTTGAGATACCCCCCAATTCAAGACAAAAGAGCTTTACATCCGTAGGTGAGATTTATGATGGACGGCTAAGATAACACCACATCTTGAATTGGGGGGTATCTCAAATTTTTTTTCAAATGGGGGGTATCTCAAATTTCGACTTTCAAATGGGAGGTATGTCCAAAAATCTCTAGAAGATATTGTAGTTCTTTCACATAACTTGCTGGTTATGTCAGGACTGTTTGGGTGGGTTATATATATGTTGGGAACCATAGTGTTGGAAATGAATTGTATTTGTTAGTACAATCTTCACTTCCATTTCCTATCTAATTGAACGCAGAAACTATTTATGACACAGCTAGGGTGGTCAACCGGGATCACTTCCATTTCTTCATTTTGCATTACACCTGTAATTTTCTGTCTTACTCACAAACAATATTATATTACAATAAATCTTGTTCAGAAAGAAGTTTCACACGAAAATTATTGTTTCTTTTTAAGAATATTCTTTTGGATTCAAAGTAATAAAAAGAAGCAGAGTGGAAAATACTTGAGCTATTTACTTTGTTTACTTATTTTTCTATTTACCAAATGCAAGTGTCATTGTTTTTAGAAAGTATAATGGCTACGTTATTACTACTAATGTAATGGTACTGATCATCTTCACAAATCAGATCACATCCACCACTAATATGCAACCATGTCATTTTTGAAGTATACCCACAAACCAAACAACAAAACTGCAGTCTCTTAGTATTTACTGTACGTACTTCTCAAACAAGTGATTTGTTTGTTCAATTATTTTTTCTTAAACATTCATCTGTTCTGTAGAAGAGGTCTAAATGGATGAAAATCAGCTCACTTAAGGAGCAAGATGGCATGGTTACACTAGCTACTAGTATGGATTCTCTAAGTTCTTCAGTATGTATTTTCTTGTCCTTTTCTTCCTTGTGCATTCTCATAATCTTTGAAAAAAATAAAATAAAAGAGTTGCATCCTTTAATAGGATATTTTGGAAGTTTCATTTATTGATGTTATTCTATTGTAGAATATGAAACATTGAGTGCATTTCTTACCTATCAATCAGCACGAGATGTTAGAAAGAAATAAAATACTTACACGTAATGTTGTGTAACTACTATTCATTATTTCATTAAGCTTGCCCAGAACCTCCATTTTTGGAAGAAATCATTTTCTCTATTTGTCATAGAGGGAGGAGGCAAAGACCAAGGCCGTCCATCATAATCCATCATAAAACTCACCTACGGCTGTAAAGCTCTTCTGTCTTGAATTGGGGGTATCTCAAATTTTATTTCAAATGGGGGTATCTCAAATTTCGACTTTCAAATGGGGGGGTATGTCCAAAAATCTCATTCTTAAACTTTGAGTTTTGGTTTGGTTTGAGGGTTTGGAAAAAAAATATGTTGCTCTGCTACCGTGAGTTAACGTAGCTTGCAACTGAGTGATCCCATGGTCCTTTTTTACTAAAATTAGCAACGTTTATCCTGTTTTTCTAAATCTGAATTCTAGATCTGGTGCTTTTAGCCTTCTTTAGTTAAAAAATGTCAATTCCGTTCGGTTTAGGAGGAGGAAGAAACCAAGCACTATACCCACCAACACAGCCGTTGGTAAGTGCTGCAAGAGTAGATCAAGCTGTTCCACCCAAAGATGATCCAAGCCATCCAGTTACATCTTATGCAAAGAAAGCCAAAGGTAGGACCTTTAGGGCTATACCTCTGGACAATCTAGCAATTCCTACCATGAGAAGGAAAACTCCAGCCATTAAGATCTAGGAAGCTGTGGAAAAAGGAAGGGAAGCTTGTAAATTTGCCTTAGTCGCAAGGCTGGACATGAACAAACTTTCGATCCAAGTGTTGAGAGATGAAGTTCATAGCAGTTGGGGTTAATCTCACACCAATTGGTAAGGGTTACATTATTTTCCGATTTGAGATAGAAGAAGATTATTCTAAAGTTTGGTATGGAGGTCCTTGGTTTCTAAACAAACAACTGCTTAGATTCGTTAAGTGGGCTGCAAAACCACTCAAATGCTCTTGTTTGGGTGAAGTTCCCTGGCATAAGTCTTGAATACTGGGAGGAGGATATTCTGATGTCTATGGCAAGGACTTTGGGTAGCCCGATCAGGGTGGATGACAATACACTTGACAGGGATAGAGGCTACTACACTAGTGTTCTTGTCGATGTGGATCTAGCCAAATCGACTCCCCAAAAGATCTTGGTGGAAGTTGAGGATGAAGGCATTGAGTTTTGGCAAGATGTGGAACTTGATAGCCTTCCAAAGTTCTGCAACCACTGTAAGATAGTGGGACATTTGGTGACTGCAGAGTGCTCAAAAAGAATCTCAAGGAGCCTGTCAAAGAGACCGACAAAGAGAAGATAATAGAGCAAACCGTGTTGAACAAAAACCATAAAAAGAAACAAAAGAAGAAGGATAAGAAGAATGGGAAAAAAGTAGATGAGAAGGGTGATTGTAATAATGTTCAGTTGGAAGAAGGTCAAGGGTCAAGAACTGTAAATGAGCCTGAAGGTACTAATGAGGTGTGCCTTGACATTGTGAGGGTGGTATCGCCAACAAGGGTTCTAACACCTACAGATAATATTGAAGTTGTGCCTGCGACCCCTTTAACTCAGGTGGGAGGGAAGGAGGAGCAGGTTTATGTGAAGACTAACAATGCTGGTGAAGACAGAACTCAGGACATGCAAGGAGAGGCTGACAGTGTTTTACCTGTTTCGGCTTCCTCTTGCCAGGCAGACTTGCAACTTTGTGTGGATCTTCGCATTGAAAAGGAGGCTACTAATGTTGTGAGGATGGGTTGGGCGGATAGAGTTGAAGAAGAGGAGCCAGAGAACCAGCAAACATGGCAAACTCAGAAGACAAAAAAATGCAAGCATGGATCTACCAAAGGGGACCCCCCAAACACTAGATCCAGGGCCCAGGTAACTTTGTCAAATATTGCTCAATGAGGACAATGTTCTGGAACATTAGAGGTGCAGCTAACACTGATTCCCTCTCTAGATTATTCTTATTAATAAAGAAGAATAAGGTAGATGTTATTGGCATTGCAGAGCCTATGACAAAACCAAGTAGTGATTTTGTTTTGAAGCTTGGAATTCCATTTCTGAATCACACATACCTGCATAATGATCTGGTAGGAAGGAAAGGGAATATTTGGGTTTTTTGGAGGCATGGCATGGATGTGAATCTGGTGGCCAAGTCGGATCAACAGTTAACTATTGTTGTGGATGGTATCATTATTACTTTTGTACATGCCAACTCTGTGGTAGCGTATAGAAGACTGTTATGGGGAGACCTTTTGGCTATTAGCAATCTTAATTTACCGTGGCTTGTACAGGGTGACTTTAACATTGTTCTTAGACAAGAAGAAAAGAAAGGGGGTGTAGCCCTAAGTGCTAGTGCTGTGGCCGACTTTCCTGACTGGGTGGATACTTGTTGTCTTTTTGAAAGTCCATGGTCGGGCTCTTCATTCACATGGTGTAACAACCAAATGGGAGAGAGAAGGATTTATAGTAAAATTGATAGAGTTTTTTACAATGACTTATGGGAAAGTAGATATCAAGGGTGGAGGTACAAGGCATTGAACAGGTTGAAATCTGATCATTCACCCCTCATAGGGGGTCCTGAGCATATACCCAAACCACTAAAAATGCCATTCCGTTTTAACAAAGCTTGGACTCACCATGGAGAATTTCTGAACTTGGTGAAAGGTAGTTGGGATCAACCCCAATGGGGTCTCCCCATCTTTAAAGTCCAACAAAAACTGAAACGATTGAAAGTTCTGCTCAAGGATTGGAACTGGGCTGTCTTTGGGGATGTTGATAACATGGTCAAATATGCAGAAAATGAGCTTTCAAATGCGCAAATAGAAGCTGAAATGAGTCACCAAGATGAGAGAAAACAAACAGTTGTGATACAAAAAACAAGAAGAGTTAGACAGAGTTCTTCACATTAAAGATGACTTTGGAAGTAGAGAAGTGGGCAAAAGTGGTTGACATGTGGTGAGAGAAACACATGCTACTTTCATTGTATGGCAAAAATCAGAATTAACCATCAGATCGTAACAGAGATATTGACTGAGAATGGAAGAGTGCTGAAGTCACAAGCTGAAATCAAAAAGCACATTGTTCTGTATTTTCAGGAGAAATTTGCTGCCAGTCCTATTACTTTGCATCCTGAGGTGCTTAGCTGGGTTCCCCCGAGTATTTCGGAGGCTGAGAATGAGGGCCTGACAAGACCTCCCTCACCCCAAGAGATTCAAGATGTCGTCTTCTCAATGGATGTTGACAGCTCACCGGGGCCGGACGGGTTTCAAGGAGCTTTCTATTTTAGTTGCTGGAACATTATCAAGACAAACATTTTTGAGGCTGTTGTATCCTTTTTTAGAGATGGCACTCTACCTGCTGGTATTAACTCAAGCTTTATTGTTTTAATTCCAAAAGAGGACAATGCTAACAAAATCTCTAAATTTAGACTTATTTGTATGAGTAATTTTATTCTTAAGATTATTACGAAGATCATGAATAACAGAATGGTAGATATAGCTTCCAGAATTGTTTCCAGGGAGCAGTGTGGATTCGTCAAAGGGAGGTCCATCCAAACTTGTATTGTGCTGGCATCCGAGATGGTCAATGAAATGAGGATCAACAGACATGGCGGCAATCTTGGTCTCAAATTAGATATAATCCAGGCATATGATACAATTAGCTGGGAGTTTCTAATTCATGTTCTAAAAAAGTTTGGCTTTTGTGAGACATGGTGCTCTTGGATTTACACAATTATCAGTAGTGCACAGGTCTCTGTGATCATTAATGGGGAGCCATGTGGTTATTTCAGACCAGGTAGGGGGCTTAGGCAGGGGGATCCTATGTCCCCAACTCTTTTTGTACTTGCAGAAGAACCTCTAAGAAGAGGTTTGCTTCAGTTGAGAAGTGTTGGGTTGGTGAAGCCTATGTGCTTTGTCAGAGACCTCCCAATACCCTCTCATCTTTGTTTTGCCGACGACATCTTTATTTTTGTCAATGGTGAGCTGAAAGGGCTTAGAAAGTTGCTGGATTTTTTTCACAAATACCAGCAATCCTCTGGGCAATGTATTAGCCAGGAAAAGAGTAAGCTCTTCATGGGTGGTATTAATGCAAGAAGGAGAAACAAGATTGAATATCTCTTTGGTTTTAAATCTGGTGTGTTCCCTAAAAAGTACCTTAGGGTACCATTAACGCAGGGCAGAGTCAAGGGAGCTCTCCTAGCTCTAATGATTGGAAGAATTAGACAACGAGCTAGCACTTGGGCTGGTAGATTGTTGTCCTTCCAAGCAAGAGTGGTACGGAGGCAGAAAGGATCATCAGAAACTTCATCTAGACTAGCAATTTAGAAGAAAGGAAATGTGTGACTGTCAAATGGTAAACTGTGTGCAAGCCAACTTCTGAAGGGGGTCTTGGTCTGAGAAAAATGAAGGAGTTCAACAAAGCAATGCTTATGAAGTTTGCATGGGGGTTCTTGGCCAACAAGGACCAACTTTCTAAATTTTTACAAGCTAAATTTGTGACACGTTCTGGGGAACTCATCCAGTATCATAAACCGTACTCTATTTGGCCTGGCATCAAATGGGCGCTCTCTGATTTGAAACCAGGTACTAGGTGGGTTGTGGGTAATGGTGCGGACATCGATTTCTGGAGAGATAATTGGTGTGGGGACTCTATTCAATCCAGGCTCATGCTAAGTGCAACTGATCTTAAGGGCTGTGAAGCAAGGCTCAGTGAGATAATTATTGATAACGAATGGCTGATTCCACAGAACACCAAATTGATCCTAAACCTTGCAGGATTGAACATGGAGGAGTTGCCAAGGCCCAATGGTAATTTGAGAGACCAAATCGTGTGGAAGCATGATCCTAAGGGTGCTTTTTCTGTCAGCAGTGCTTTTGAAGTCACCAGGAAAAAAAGGCTTTATGTGTGGTGGACTAAACTTTTGTGGCGACCTTGTATTCATCCCAAACTTGCTGGGATTGCATGGAAAATAGCTCATGAGAGAATTGCTGTGGACAGTGTACTGCAGATAATGGGAATGCAGTTGGTTTCCAGGTGTGGTCACTGTAGAATAAATGTTGAGGACCAACAACATTTATTGTGGGAATGTCCATGCAGCAAACTTATTTGGTCATGGATAGGGGAATTATTTCAAGAAAATGCAACCTTCAGGTCACTACAACAAGCTATGGAGGGGGCTAAGCAGGGAAGCACTATAATTAGGGACCTATGGCTAGCGGCAGTTTGGGGCTCCCTTGTAGTAATCTGGCAGAGTAGAAACAAATGTGTGTTTGGGGATGAGAGCTTCTCTTTTCACAAATGCAAGTGCAAAATCATGGGGTGGATTAGGAGGGCATGGAAGCTTTCTAAGGGAACCATGAATAACTCAGTGGGTGACTTAATAATCCTTAGACAAATGAAACTTGGTCTTAAACCAGGGAAGCTACAGAAAGTGAAGGAATGCAGATGGTTCCCTCCCTCTAGCTCCTTTGTTAAAATGAACTCTGATGGGGCATCTAAAGGGAAACCAGGGCCTGCTGGTGTTGGTGTTGTTTTTAGGAACAATAGGAGTGAATTTTTGGGGGCTATTGCTAAGAATATAAGGTGTTGCACTAGCTTCATTGCAGAATTCTTTACCGTGGTATGTGGGGCAGAAAAGGCTGTTGAGAAGGGTTGGGTTAACTTGTGGATTGAGGTGGATTCAGTTGCTGCAGTCCATGTTTTTGGCAGGAATGAAGTGCCTTGGGAGCTCATCTCAAGATGGAGAAAAGTGTTAGATTATTTGCATCATGTCGTTATTACTTCGACGTGGCGGGAAGCCAATTTTGTTGCTGACATTATGGCCAATGAATGAAGCTCGATCATGGCACCGAGGTTTTCTATGTGGTTAGGCCTCCATTGCTATATAAAATGGAGGACCCCCATGCTATGTATTTTAGATTCTGTTAACTCAACCAGGGGATATTGGCTTAGTACAGGTGGGGTGCCTACCTAGTAGGGATGCTACTCTGACACTAAGTCCTCTGTGGTTTCTTGTATTACATTTTTCTTTCATTCTTTAATATATTCTTTCTTACCAAGCAAAAAAAAAAAAAAAGAGTTTTGGTTTGGTTTTAATTAAAGTACTCGTGGGTTTGTACTGGAAGGGCTTAGCAGACGCAGTAACAACTAAGGCTACGAGCCTACGAGTCTTATTGAGCAGGGTTCTATGATTAAATATAATGAGAAAGGTTAAGCATTGTGTTCATATATGTAGAACATTGCATGATGATTATATTGATTTTATGATAACTGCATTTGGTTTCTTCTAAAATTTAAGACGAAGTGGTCTTGCCGGATTCTTGTATAATATCCAACAAAAGTCGCATCAATTTTTAGTCTCGAACTGGTCTTGCCCGTTAGTTTAATGTGTTGATCAACTCATGTATACTCTTTAGTGTTTACTGCCCAATCATGTAATCTTCTTCCCTAGTTTTAGTTCCATATATACTAGCAAACCATTAATTGTCTCTAACTCTACTATACATAGTAGTAGACTAGTAGTCAAGTAGTGTTTCCCTAACAAAATCTTGCCTTCTGATTGCATATATGGATAGAGAAGACTGTTGAACTATATGCAGTGATTAATTAAATCCTAACAACGCCAACAACCCGCAACCTAGATATTCGTGAGAATACCTCATTTGCAATAAAAGTGGTATCAGAGCTTAGGTTGGATTTAAGGTTTTGTCAAAGATGACGGAGACTACAGGTGTTCCTGCAAATAGTGACGGTAAGAAACCATCGGTTACTACTCTTGGCGGCGGTGTAAAAGTTTAGATTAAACCGTTTGACGGTAGAGATAGCTTTACACTATGGCAAAGGAAGATGAGAAACGTTTTGATCCAACAAGATCTTCATGTGGTTCTTGACGGGAAAGACAAGAAGCCAAAGGACATGTTAGATGACGAGTGGAACAAAGCAGATCTCAAAGCCATGAGTTCCATCGAACTACATATCTCGGACGAGGTGATGTTTAATGTGATGGAGGAAACTTGTGCCAAAGGAACGTGGGAAAAACTCGAGAAGTTGTATATGGGTAAGTCTTTATCAAATAAACTTTTCTTGAAAGATGAACTCTTGAATCTTCGGATGGAAGAAGGTGGTGATTTTATGAAACATCTAAATGTGTTCAATAAGTGCATCACAAATTTGCTATGGGTGGATGTGAAGTATGACGATGAAGACAAGTCTCTGTACCTGCTCAGATCTTTGCCTCCATCTTTCAAGCACTTCAGGACCACATTGATGTTCGGCAAGGATACTTTAAAGCATGATGAAGTTGTTCAAGATATAATCTCTCATGTGAAGATGAATAAAAACACAGGTGAAGACTCTCAAGCAGAAGGACTATATGTCAATAATTCTAATGAGAGGGGCCGAACAAATAAGAGAAGTAGCAAATCAAAAGGCAGTGGAAGATCTAAATCCAGGGATAAAGAAGGTTGCTTTGAATGTGGTGCGACAGACTACTGAAAACGAGATTGTAAGAAATATAAGGAAAAAAAGAAGAACGCCGAAAATTCAAATTCAGCCAGCGTTGTTACAGATGATAGCGAGGGAGAAATTTTGGCGACTTCTTCAGGTAATGATATTTCTTCGCCTTGGATTTTAGATTGTAGCGCTTCTTATCATATGTGTTCAAACGAAGACTGGTTTGACACGTTTGAGAAAAGAAAAGGCGACATAGTTTTTATGGGGAATAATTCCAGTTGTAAAGATTGTGGAATTGGTACGGTAAAGTTGAAGATGGATGATGGAATTGTTAGGACTCTGGGTAACGTGAAATACATTCCTGCACTAAGGAAGAATCTTATTTCCCTGGGTTATTTGGATAAGAGTGGGTACACATACAAATCCAAAGATGGCAATCTCATAGTCTCAAAGGGTTCACTTGTGGTTATGAGAGGAGTAAAACTTTCTAACAATTTATACAAGCTTTTAGGAAATACAGTAATTGGTGGAGCTGCGGTTTCTACACAAGAAGATCACACTCAGCTTTGGCACTTGAGGCTAGGGCATATGAGTGAAAGAGCCATGGAAGAACTACACAAGCGACAATTGTTGAAGGGTGTAGGAGAGTATAAACTTGAGTTCTGCAAGTATTGTATTATGGGAAAGCAAATTAAAGTACACTTCAAAGCTGCAGATACAAAGAATAGAAGTACAGAAGTACTTAACTATATTCACTCAGATGTGTGGGGGCCTTCACCTACTCAATCAAAAGGTGGAGCTCGCTACTTTTTCACTTTCATGGATGATTTTTCGAGGAAAGTTTGGGTCTACTTCATGAAGGAGAAATCCGAAGTTTTCACTAAATTGAAGGAGTGGAAGGCAGAGGTAGAGAATCAAACAGACAGAAAAATCAAGTATCTAAGAACTAACAATGGCGGTGAATATAAGGATAGGAAGTTTCTACAGTACTGCAAAGATGAAGGTATTGTAAGGCATTTTACCGTGAAGAAGAATCCCCAACAGAATGGAGCTGCAGAAAGGATGAATAGAACTCTTATGAATAAAGAGAGGTGCATGAGGTTTCATGCAGGTCTGTCAGAGATGTTTTGGGCAGAGTCACTTAACCATGCTTGTCACTTGGTTAATCGTTCACCATCCAAGATGCTTGATTTCAGATGTGCAGAAGAGGTATGGTCAGGTAAACCGGTAGACTACTCTACTTTGAAGGTATTTGGATGTAATGCATATGCTCTTATTCCTAGTGATGAGAGAACCAAACTTAAACCCAAATCTCATGAATGCATTTTCATCGGCTTCGAGAAGGGAGTGAAGGGTTATAAGTTATGGGATCCAGTGAACCGAAAAAAAATCCTTAGCAGAGATGTTGTGTTTGATGAGAAGACTATGCCTATGAATCAAGACATGAAGAATGGTGAGAAAAACACTATTGTTAAGAAAGCAACTACAGTGATATCTCCTCTTACCAAGGTATCCAACAGGGAGACTCCTATTCAGGTGGAGGAGTCAGATGCAGGAGTTGAAGAGGATGGGCCAGAACAAGAACAGTGTGAAAAGGAGGTTGAATCTAATATAGTTAAGCAACAACCTTACAACATAGCAAAGAACCGGGGCCAAAGACAAGTCAAAGCACTTATTAGACTTGGGTTCGAGGAAGAAGTTCATTATGCTTTAAGCATTAGTGAAGGTGATCTTACTTCTTATCGTGAAGCAGTTGAAAGTAATGAAAGAGAAGAGTGGATTGAAGCTATGGCTGAAGAGATGGAATCTCTATACAAGAACTCCGTTTGGGAGTTGGTTCCTAAACCTGCAGAAAAAAAAATTGTTGGCTGTAAGTGGGTTTACAGGAAAAAGGAAGGAATGCATGAGAAAGAACCACCAAAGTTCAAAGCACGTTTGGTGGCGAAGGGGTACTCACAAAAGGAAGGAGTTGATTATGATGAAATTTTCTCTCCGGTAGTGAAACATACTTCTATTAGAGTGTTACTATCACTGGTTGCTCAGCAGGATATGGAACTTGAGCAGTTAGATGTCAAAACTGCTTTTCTCCATGGTGAATTAGAGGAAGTCATCTACATGGCTCAACCTCAGGGTTTTGTTGAAGCTGGTAAGGAAAATCTGGTTTGTAGGTTGAAAAAGTCTCTTTACGGGCTCAAGCAATCTTCAAGACAGTGGTACAAACGTTTCGACTCTTATATGCTGAACATTGGGTATAGAAGATGTGACTATGATTGTTGTGTGTACACTCATGTGCTTGATGATGGGATGGTGATCCTATTGCTACTTTATGTAGATGACATGCTTATTGCTTGTCGGGATATGTCTAGAATTAAGGAGCTGAAGACGTTGTTAAGCAAGGAATTCGACATGAAGGATCTTGGTCCTGCACAGAAGATCCTAGGTATGGAGATAAGGAGAGACAGGAAAGCTGGAAAGATATGGCTGTCACAAGTCAAGTACATTCAAAAGGTACTTGAGCGCTTCAATATGATTGATGCAGATCCTGTGTCAACTCCTTTGGACAACAGTTTTATTTTAAACAAAAGTTAATGTCCTTCCACAGATGCTGAAGTGGAAGAGATGAAGAAGAAGCCGTATGCAAGCGCAATAGGGTGTCTCATGTACTCAATGGTTTGCACAAGACCTGATTTAGCTCAAACACTAAGTGTAGTATCGAGATACATGACAAATCCAGGAAAGCCACACCGGAAAGCTGTGACATGGATTCTCAAGTATCGGAAGGGCACTAAGAAGTTGGGTATCTTGTTTGAAAGACAACAAGGGAAAGCATGTGTTTCGGGTTATGTGGATGCTGATTATGCAGAAGATTTAGATAAGCGAAGATCCACCACAGGGTACGTCTTCACTTATGGTGGATGACCGGTTAGTTAGAGATCAATGCTCCAAACGGTTACTGATTTATCTACTACTGAGGCAGAGTATATGACGGTAATAGAAGCTTGCAAGGAAGCTATTTGGCTGAAGGGATTAGTAAGCACATTCGGGTTAGATCAAAATTCTATGATGATAAGATGTGACAGTCAGAGTGCTATTTGCCTTGCGAAGAATCAAATGTTTCATGCAAGAACAAACATATTGATATTCGCTATCATCGCATTCAAGATTGGTTGGACTCAGGTGAAATTACAGTTGAGAAGGTTCACACAGATGAGAATGCTTCAGATTGTCTTACTAAGCCGGTTTCAGTTGAGAAGTTCAGACATTGTTTGAACTTGCTCAATCTTTCTACATGCTAAAGATTGGGAGGAGCACCTCCTCACTTGAGGTGCGTTGAGGCAAGAGGATTCTTGCCAATGTGACGGTGCTTGAAGAAATTCAAGCTGCAATGATCTTGTTTTTTTGGTCGATGGCTCGCCAAGGTGGAGATTGTTGTATATTGGCTCGCCATAGTTGGGTGCACATGATCATACCTTATAAGAGGTGTGATCCATAGGATCAGTTTCCTATATTGGTTAAGGAAACCATATATGTGCAGGAGTTCTATTTGGACTCGGTTTTCTATTTATCTCTAGTTTGAATTAGTAATTCTATATGGATTTGATTTCTATCCATGGGCTATAAATACCCAAGTAACTTGGTATTTGTAAGACAAGACAATAAGGCAAGACAAAAGAGTAGAAAACAATAGAAACATAGAGATAGATAGAGTAAAAGAGAGAGAACTTTAGGAGCCAAGCGTGTATTAGGTTTAAGGTGAGAGATTAAGATCTTGAGAAAGATACTAGGGAGATTATTGTAATCGGTGTTTTTTTTCTTATAGTGAAATCTTCTCATTGTTCCCCGTGGAGGGAAGCATTGCCGAACCACGTATATCTTGGTGTTATTGTTCTTTATTGTTTTGTTCTTCTTATACTATTGTTTATTGTTTGGTAATCTTTGACTTCATTGACAAAACGGATCCTGTATTGCAAAGGAGGTGTTCTCACGAATATCTAGGTTGCGGGTTGTTGGTGTTGTTAGGATTTAATTAATCACTGCATATAGTTCAACAAAGACCATGCTTAATTTTTTATTGGACCACATATGAACCACTAGAAAATAATTATTTCATGTTAAGGGTGGAACAATAGACTTTGATACTTGTGTTTGGCGTGGACAATTATTTAGAAATTCGATACATAAAGTCTATATAATCAGCAATTGTTTCTCTGGCATTTCATAATCATTCTGATGTTTTCAGACAATGGGATCGTCTTCCAGACTGTTGGTTTTCATCCTAATTTGGTGTGGACAATGGGAACTACCAATCTTCCTTGCCATTCTCATCCTAATTTGTTTTCATCATCTGAGTATAACAACTTCAGGTACTTTAATTTTATATTACCTATAAATTTCATTAAAAAATGCCAACTTCTATAATGATAATTATGTCTTCGTGGAGAGGTCGGAAGTATTTCAAACTAACTTGAAGAGATCAACTGTACATTTTAATCCATCACCTACTGCAAAGTGCAAACTAGGGGTGCTCAACTTGCCCCGTGACCCGGACCCGCCCCGTTCCCCGCCCCGTTTTTTATCTCCCCGCCCCGCCCCAATATTTGCCCCGCCCCGTATCCGCCCCAATGGGTAGCAGGGCAGGGATGGGTTTCATTGTATAGATTGAAACCCCGCCCCGTGCCCCGCCCCGTTCCCCACCCCGTATCCCCGCCCAGTTTCAGCCCAGTTCCAGCCCAGTTTCAGCCCAGTTTCAGCCCAGTTTCAGCAAAAATACTTTTCCCCGTCCCCGCCCCGCCCCGTTCCTCGCCCCCCGACCTGTACAGGGCAGGGATGGGGGTGAACCTTCTTAAGCCAACCGTTCCCCGCCCCGCCCCGCCCCAACCCCGCACACTGTTCCCCCGCCCCGTCCTGCCCCGCCCCAATCAGCACCCCTAGTGCAAACCCACCTAACGGAAAGGTCAAAGGTGAAGAATGTACCAGATCTTATTGATAGTTATTAGTATGTCAGACTGTAGAAGTTCAATTCAAATTCTCATTCAGCTGGAATGTTTTTTTGGTTATCTTCGATTATAATTTTGCTCAATAAAATCAAATTGCTCCCTTTCATCCGTGTAGTACACGATTTTGATTATATTACCAGAAACATAGGGAAACATAATACATAATACAGTATAGAGAAATGATTAATATTATCATTAGCTATAAACAAAATAGGCAGAACTTCGACCCCTCTTTTCTGGTCAGCCCTTCTCATCTTCTTTGTCTGGAGGATTGTCGTCGCTCACCCAAGGAAACTTTTCTGAAACAACTCTTCCAAACAACTTTCTGTGATAAATTCTCTAGATGCTGCGCTCTTTGTCCGCAAGGACTGCATAGGTAAAAATCTAATAACTGAAACTGGCATTCGGTTGTTTGACATTATTTTGTGACTTAGTGTGTCCGTGGTTATCTCGCCTTGATCTCATTGTTAGGAATACCTTGATGTATGAGCGTCGTCCCGAGTATCCCTTCTCTCATCATGACTGTCAGGTTGTTGTTTGGTACAGGACGTACGTACCTAGTTAGGACGTACGTACCTAGTTAGGACGTACGTACCTTGAGTTGGACAGATCTCTTGTTAAGGTTTGGACGTACGTACCTAGTTAGGACGTACGTACCATAAGTTGATCAACAAACTTTCTTCTTTCAGGGACGTACGTACCTAGTTAGGGCGTACGTACGTCGAGTTGGTCAGCCGACTTTTTCATTCAGGGACGTACGTACCTAGTTAGGACGTATGTATGTCGTCGTCAGATTTCCTTGTTTCGGCCCATTTTCTCTCTCCTCCAAAACCCTAACTATATATGGTTTTTCCAGAAAAGAATTGAGTAGTTCTTTGGCCGTCCAATTCATCTCTAGTCTTGGAGTTTGTTTAGGTTTTGGTTTAGGTTGTTTTGGTGATTGAATTCATCTTCTTCTTCGTTATTGAATATTGAGATCAGCTTCGAGTCTTCTTGTGTGTTCATCAAGAAGTCGAGTATCCTTGTGTGTTCATCAAGGAACTCTGGTGTAAGCTTGCTTCATAGATCGGCTTCGAGTCTTCTTGTGTGTTCATCAAGAAGTCGAGTATCCTTGTGTGTTCATCAAGGAACTCTGGTGTAAGCTTGCTTCATAGATCGGCTTCGAGTCTTCTTGTGTGTTCATCAAGAAGTCGAGTATCCTTGTGTACTGTGTTCATCAAGGAACTCTGGTGTAAGCTTGCTTCATAGATCGGCTTCGAGTCTTCTTGTGTGTTCATCAAGAAGTCGAGTGTTTTGTGCGTACATCAAGGTACTCTGGTGAAGTCAAGGTGTTAGAGATAACCGGTAGTGTCAACTCGCAGTGATTGCAGATAGTTGATAGGTTTGTACATCTCTTTTCATCTAGTGGATTTATTTGTTGTCGCAAGGACAACCGTGGACGTTTCCCATATTGGGTTTTACCACGTTAAAAATATCGTGTGTTCTTTACTTATTTATTGTTTTATTCTTGTTTGTTTTAGTATCATATTGCACATATTGGGTTTTCAATAACGTGGCGTTCGGCAACTAAGCAAAAGTTAAGAATGTCTTTCTTTGTATGACAGAAGAACTAGAAAGCTAAAATTTAAAACTTCACTCAAAGTTGTTTTCTAGCTTCTTAGAAATTACTTTCTAATGCATTTTATGTAATTACCAAACATGCCTTTTAGTTTCTTACTTTTAGGTAGATAAGAAATGACTTTCATCACAATTGCCAAACACCCTCTATGTAACTGAAAAGGCTGTAAAATGTTTCCTGACGTATCCATCAATATTGGACATGCTCTCAGAGGGTTCTCCTCCTTTAGGATGTTTGTTCTTAAGGTATATCTCTAGTCCCACCAGTCCCAATCGTGTGAAAGTATTTAAAAAGACTTTTTGCAAGTTTGAATCAAACATTTTTTTTTCGTCCTTTCTTTTTCATGCGTTAGTGGCCTGATTTTCAGCTTCCTGAGCAATACAAAAAAGTAGATCACTACGGAGTTGGCTACATAACCACTCAGGTGTTGAGTTAAAGGAAGAGGTAATGAAGGAGCATAAGTACGGATGGGATACTAGGAGATGAGCTGCCCAGTTACCAGTTCTAGTGCACTGTTTAATACATATGTCTAAGATAGCTATAGAGCTCCATGAGAGGTTAGTGTGTTTCCCGCTTAACTAGTCTGAAGCTCCAGCATTGTGTCTCTAGTTCAATTATTTTGAATTGCTGCTCAATGCTCATTTTCCGATATAGTTTGTAGTTCTTATACATTTCTCGCTTGAAGTATAAGGACTGTTGGGGTGGGTTCTGTATATGTTGGAAACCTCAGTGTTGGAAATGGATTGTATTTGTCAGTACAATGTTTCACTTTGATGTCCCTATTTAATTTCATAGCAGAAACTATTCATCAACATAGGGCTGTCGCTTCTTGTCCCACTAACTATTCAAATTCAGATGAATGGATATGACAACAAAAAATTCATACTCGCTAGAGTTACACATTTGGCGGCTTAATTGTACACTTGCTTTCTTTTGCAGTAGCCGTGGAATACTCTGTCGAACCCACAATCATAGACTAGCCTAATTATAAGATTACATGAAATCTTCTTCCGAAAAAATACATTCTCAAAATGATTAATTCTTATTATGATTTTTCGGGATTCGGGGGAGGAAAAGAGTAGAGCAGAAAACACATGAGCTGTTCCGTATGAAATCATATCCACTAATGCTATCCAATCATGTCATTTTCTAAATATATGCTGAAAACAATAAATCTCCAAACTCTGTTCTGTTCTTTAGAAGAGGCATAATTTGATGTATAACAGATCACTTAATGAGCTGAGGATGAAAGTGGGACATGTTATTGTAACCCTATTCCTCTAGTAAAGAGTTTGAAAGGAGCATAATGGTGACATCTTCTGAGTTATTCTGTATGTATTACCTTGTCCTCTATTCCTCTGCTTGTGTGTACATTTTTCTGAAACATTTCAGAAGTTTGTAGTAATAATGTTCCATTGTTGAATATGAAACACTATGTGCATATTTTCGCCTGTCAAATAGTTAAAACATATGCACCTACATGTACAGTTTTGTTACCTATTAGCACTCGATGGAAGAAAGTAATTACTTAACATGTACACCTAAGGTTTTTTACCATCGAGTTGCCTGTAATTGCACTATGTACAATGCAATTACTGTGCCCTTGCAAACCCTATATTTCATTTGATTTTTGGTACTCGTTTTGGTTAATTGGGTTCCTGTTGAAGTCCTGCTTGTTTCACTTGAAGAAAAGAGGTAGCTGACCTAAATGCATGATATATACTAGTTTCATCATAGAGGAAATCATATCCACCACTAATTTTTAACCATGTCTTTGGGTGATCATTTTATTACAAGGAAAACGACAAACAACAAAAGGGCACCAAATAGCAAACTCTCAGTATATACGTTCTTAAACATTCTTCCGTTCTGTAGGAGAAAACTACAAGGATGAAATTAAATCAGCTCACCTAATGTGCTGAACATGAAAATGTGATACATTATTATCATGATTCGTTAGTCAAGTTATTTGAAAGAAGCAAGATGGGCATTGAATTTGTTCGGATGTAGTCAGACTGCACTTGTAGTGGTATACATTTGGACGTTGTCAAAATATGTTCCAATAAACTCATTGTTTCTCCTTTCTTACAATACAATTCTCTATAACCAAACTATTGCTTCCTAGCCATTAGAGTCCTTATATAAGCCAAAATTTGAGTGCAGATGTTATGACTTATGACAAAGCAATTAGCACATTGCGCTCACAAAGGTTTTCTTGATCATTAATTAGTCATTACACCTTAACAAAGTTGATGAGCATTAATCAAATATTACTTGTTGAAAAAATTATTGAAAAAATCAATGATATGTTGTATTATTTGTTTTTTTTTGCAATTTTTTTTTTTTTTTTTTTTTTTTTTTTTTTGCATTTCTCTATGAATTGAGCTATATATTGCAGTATGAATACACTTTGAGACTACTATTGCAGTTCTGAAATAATGAGCTAGAGGCAAATGTTTCAATGTGCTTGCTTATGAATTCATGATGATAGAGTGCTTAAGACTTGGACACTTGGTGCTGAAACTACCAATGTAAAACACGCTCGACAACAATTTGCTTCCATCTGCAAGGTAACCAAGCATACAGCTTAAAAGTTAAGCCTAAAGTCATTCCAGAAGTATCATAATAGTAGGCTCAATTACATGATCAATGAGAAGTACTGTATCTTTCTTCGTTTATCTTAGCTTCATAGAATTTGTGAGGCTCAACATCATTTATCATTATGCAGGGGATAAAACTCATTGAGTATAACCTCTAGTCGAAATATAACAGAGAACAATACAATAGTCTTCCTTGACTCGGCTTCCCACCCGTTGACAAGTTCAATCCAATAGGTATTCTCAAAAAGAATTCCATTGATTCTTCAGTGTTGGAAGAAGTCATTTCTTTATGTTACAAACTTAGAAAAGGACTGTTCAAATCATGGGTTGAATAAGACTTCAGTTAACACGTTAATGAAAAATATACTGTAGTTAATTTGGATGTGTTATTTGATTGTATGTGGATATATATTAATCTATATTATACTGTGCGTGGAGCCGTGGACACACAAACTTGGGGAGATAAACATAACTAGACAAAGACAGAAAATGGGCTTAAGTTGTAATGTTATATGGGCTTAAGTTGCTGTTATGTTTCGAATTGGGCTTGAGATGGGCTTTAGTTGAAACCTTATTGGAGACGGAATATGGGTTTAAGTTGTTATGTTATATGGGGTTAAGTTGTTCTTATGTTTCGAATTGGGCTTGAGATGAGCTTTGGTTGAAAATACTTATCAACCTTTACAACAAAACTATCAACTGCTCATTTCACTCCACCGCCGGAGTTGAATCACTTCACTACTCCATCCTCTCCCAATGTGCCTTTTGCTCTGACCTTTTCATTTGCTATGGATCTCAAAAGCACCAGTAAATCAAGTTATGTCACTGCCAATTTCAACTTCTATCAACACTTAACTTCTATTACTAAAATACTTAACTTCTATTACGAAAATACTTATCAACCTTTACAACGGAGCAGTATCTTATCAATCAACATTCAACTTCTATTACCAAAATATTTTTCAATTTCTATTTCTATAACTTATCAATTTCAATTTCTATTACTTATCAATTTCTATTGCTTAAGTTGTTATGTTGGGCTTAAGTTGTTATGTTGCTAAAATTCACAGTTACTGAGCCAAAGCATTGGCTCAGTAACGAAATGAACCCTCATATCAGCTCCCGGTGACTGGCCGGTGAGACAATGTTTAACTTAGGATCGAAGACATCAATGCCATGGATAACTCAAAAGAGTCCAGAGAGTGCAAAGGTCATATGACTAATGACTTTCATACTGTCCAAGAAGGTCCTTGTTATATTGAGAGAAAATTTACGAACGCCTTTTCAATATAGCTTTCTTCATGCTTACAACTTAAATCTAATGCCTCCAGGTTTTGGGTAGTGATATGTCTTCCCCTGATGCCTTATAGCACTTAAGATATATACTGGATATACGCCAGATTAGGATAAATGATAGGTCTCATTGGTCCAAAAGGTTACTCTCAAGTCCATCTTGTTTATCCTTGAGCAACCATAAAAATTTATCATGACTTCATGTGTCTTGAAAATCTGTTGCATGGAACAAAGTTCTTTCTACATCAGGACGGTTTTCTGTTACTTTAAGCATGCAAAAGCTTATAATTGGTCTTGATTTCTTGATCAAATAAATAGGGTTTAATACTTGGACAATATGAAATATGCAGTTTAATTCATGCTAACCAATATATAGTTAGTTATTGAACTGTCTAGAGTAGTCTTATACAGGAGGTTTGATATGAATATTTTATTATTGCATTAAGCCCAAGGCCGAGTTCCAGCCCACAACGTGGCTTAGTGATCCCATCACCCATGATCCTCACAAGTATATTAACTTATAAGTTTATTAGGTTTTTTTGACAATCATGGAACTCTTCTGAGTAGTGTGTTAATACATTTATGTATAAAAACTTCAGAGTTCAGATGCAGTGATCATTGGTACCATTACAACTTTGACATCTACTCAAATCCAAGGCATTTGAAAAATAATTGTAGGGAGGTTCATTTGACGATCAATGAACGTCATGTCATGTTGTTATTTTATAATGGTCATGGTATTCAATGTGTTAAAAAAGCTTTGAATATTATGAAAATTGATACCCAGAGTTTCAAGATTATGATCCAATTGTCAGTATCACAATTTACCCAATTAGGTAAATTTATCAGTTGGGATAAATAAGACGGTCAAAGGACTGCATTTGAGAATGGAGGTATGCAGAGGTATTAAAGATGCTAAATGGGTTATTAAAGGTCACACGGACAAATCTGTTAGTGATCTTCAGTTGCTGTTGAAATTGGGAGTTGAATGTAGGACTGGGACTTCTCGAAGTATTAGAGAGGTTTGCGACCACCTAATGTCACAATTGTCAAAGCTAATACTGATGACGCCTTTATAGGTAACCCATGACAAGGCGGCATAGGAGTGATCTATAGAAATCATTCAGGAGAATTTATGAGGTGCTTGGTACAAGGACTAGGCATCACAGATAACTTCACAGCTGAGTGTTGGGCAATAACTAAAGCTATTGAAGAAGCCATTGATCAAGGATGGCTGAACTTATGAGTGGAAACTGAGTGCATACCAGCTGCTTAGGTGTGTAGTAACCGAAGTCCTCCATAGCAGGTTCGAGCTCGATTCATAAGGGCAAATAAAAGAATCCAATCTTTGTGTATAACCCATATTTATAGAGGGTAATTTTTCAGCTGACATGGCAGCAAAGAGAGGGTCAACTCTGAACTTAGGTATGAAAGAGTGGAGCTTAATTAGACCCACATTCATTACTTGCTTGGAGGAAATCTACAGAGCTTATTATAGATTTAAGTGATGATTTGATGTAAGCATCACTACTAGAAAAAAACAATTTTATGACGGTTAAAAACAGTCATAAAACGTTGATTATGACGGTTTTCAAGTTTTTCAAAAACCGTCAAGATATGTACTGTCAAGAAATTTTCAAAAAACTGTCAAGAGTTACTAAGTACTCTTTGACAGTTATAACAATAAATGTCAAGAGTTACCAAGTACTCTTGACAGTTTAAGGAAGAAAAACCATCATTTTAGTGACAAAAACCGTCATAATTTTATCATTATGGACGACGGTTTAATTAAAAACCGTCATCTAATTAATCTAAAACCGTCATAAGAGGATATAAAACCGTCATCTGAACAATCTAAAACCGTCATTTGATCAATGTATTATGACAGGTTAAAACTGTCAAGCTAAATAAAAAATTTTGTTTTTAAAAAATTAATTAATAAATGAAATATTACAAAAACAAATGCAATATTTCAAACGAAAATCTTCCAAAAGATTACATCAAGTGACAATCATTCATCACTAAACAACTATCCCCCCACCCACCCACCCAAAAAAAAAAAAAAAAACATCAAGTGATTTATAATTGCCAATCGTTTGATCACCAATATCTCATCATAACAACATTGAAGAAATTATGCAAACAATATCATCTCATCCTTGTGAAAAACAATGTTATGTAATGTCATCCATGTAACCATAATGAGCCTAACAACACCTCCGTAAGAATACTCCATATCTCAACAAGAAGTTATTATCTGTAAGAAAATCAGAATAAAAAAATAATTAAGATATAATATAGCAATATATTTTAGAGTATCTAAACATATGGATTAGTACACACACAATTCATAGTTCGACATATAATGTTTTTGGCAGACAAGGAGATGACACACATCAAAACACAAATATATTACACGCAATCCAAGGAAAAAAGTTAGTAAAATTTTTAGCATAATTTACTTTATTTGTGCAGCTAAGAAAAAACCTGAAAATACAACATAGACCATCTTAACCTTTTTTCAAAATGGAATAACAACATAGTAATAATCCAAAAACCAATAGTAACCCATTTAATTAGTATCTAATCATATATATCCCAAATATTAATTATATTCTACTGGTCAGTGGTCACAAGAAATTTGGGTTTTGATCTGGTCAAGGCTGGATATTACTTCCAATGGTGCACAGTTGAAACAGTACTAGAATATTTCTGATCTTGCACAGGTGGTTAGGATTAACATACTATTGTGTAGGGGCTGTCAGACTGCTCAGGTAATTTTTGTGCAGTGATATACTGTTGTTAGCTAGTTAGGGCTCTATTAGATTGATATTAATTGTATGGTGTGGTGTTGGTCCTAAAAGCTCTAGGTCAGCAGATCCATAGTTTCACACTGTAAGGGTACTACAACTTGTATATGGGTTTTCTTTTGGATGTGTTTTTACTCTCTAAAACCGCTGAAATAAGATGAGCAGGGAGGCAATTTTAGGGAGGAAACTTTGTAATTGTTCAGCACAAACAAACAATTTGATAGAGTAATGAAACAAATTGATTTTATACAAAAAAATTATATTCTACTAATCAGCAAAGTAAAGCTTTCATTGGTTACACATTGGTCAATAAGTAGTACTCGTCAACATTATAAGTGATGATGTTAATGGTATAATGTATACGTAATATTAATCAACATACCTTTAACATTATAGAAATCGTTCAACGTAACCGATAAACTCAAGACAAACTTCATTCAGTTCAGCTTTGGTGTATGTTGCCTTCATTTTTAGCTCTGTCATCTAAACAAGTCAATGGAAAAGAAAATGAACAATAGTTTAATTTAAACCTAGAAATATATGGAACAAAAAAAATGAGAAAATATTAATCACCTTCTCCTCTAGGGATTTAGAAGGATCTTTCATGAAATGTCGCATGAACCGCATTACAAAATATCCACATTCAAAATCCCCAACTTGTTTCAGGCCCTACATACAAAAATGCCAAAATATCATACACATTCACCAATACTAATAGTATTAATAGGAAGTTGTTAAGAAATTATTTATTTACCTTAGGGTAATGCCATGTAAGTTGAATTTTTTTTCTTCCATTCACCATAAGATTTGATGTAATCCCTCTTCATAAAAAATAATCAAGTCATAAAACTATACAAAACACACACACTTAGAAACACATTTATGAACTTACGTGTTCACAAGTGCCCTTGTTCCCCCACTAGGTCCACAATGTGCAGAACTACATGATAAACATCTTTTGAATTTATATCAATCATAATCAAAGACCAATGAAACCTGCATTTTTAAATCAAAGTAAATTATTATAAAATTAAAAATTAGATGTTTGTGAATATATATATTAACCAACACACTTACCCTTTGGAGTAAGGAAGTAAAATAATTTGGTTCCCTTGACGAGGCTTCAGTCTATCCGCAATAGTATGATGCATCTGACTACTAATAATGTTTGCATCATCAAACTGATTCACATCACCAGGACAACAGAAACCATACCTTTCTCGAGAGCTCTCATATGTCTCGTACAAATATCTAAAACAAATTACACAAAAGAAATAGTTATGATAAATAATATTTCACATGAGTAACAAATCGGCTATCAAAAGCAATTTCTAACCTCATATATGCAACTATAACATGGCAATTTAACTTGTCATTCTTGCATACATCCTTTATTTCATCCAGTGCAATATAAAAATCAACTTCACGCTAAAAAACACCTCTATCCATTGAAAGCATCTGCTCTTGATGCATAGGATCATACATAATATCATCTATCATTTCACCAAAATCATTCAATTCAGTTTCAGAAATTTCAGCCGTTGCATTTTCTCCAACATCATCTACCTAAAACAATAATAAGGTAATACTAAATCAATACTTGTAAATTTGGTAATATTAACTCATTAAAGATAGTAGTTTACCTCATTCTCTTCGCAAATATTCAAGTTCTTATATCCTATTATCACCCACTCCTGCCAAGCAACAAATGTATTAATAACACTTGCAATTGTCATGATAACCTCATTAACAGGTATTGGAAGACGCTTTTTATGTTTTTTTCAACAATGGAATGAATCGATACACATACATTTGCTTCTTCCAAAGGAACAGAGTGAAGTTTATTGTCTGCTCCCATCCTCTCAAATACAGTTTCTTTAGCCACAATGTTAACTTTATCACCCAAAGCCAAGCTACATTCTTGAGCCTAAACATTAAACATGATCGTCAATATGTGCAGTATCATTCGGTAAATTAAACTTACTGTATGGGCATGGCTGGAGGTTCCCAAAGGTGGATTCCAACTGTTAAGGGGCTGTAGTGTTACTGAATTGATACTAGACTACATAGTCACTGTAACAAAGGGTTGAAGGGGGGTGCAATGGAACTAGATTGCAACAATAGCAACAACCGGAGAAAAAGACAAGGTTCTCACAAAGTATCAATTTGAACTAAAGACAATTAATAACTGAAACAAATGTGGACCTTCTGCTGGCTGTCAACCAACTGGAAGGCTAAAAGCAACAACAGTTAGAAAACTCTGACAAGTCTGCTAAGGGATTGCAGGCTACTATGGGGACCTTCTGCTGGCTGTCAGACGTGTATGCATTGGTGATGCAATTGGACTGTGCATCAACAACTGAAACAAACAAGAAGTTGAATAGGGTGAACAGTTTTTCAGCTGGGTTTGGTATCCCGTGGGGGTTTACTCGTGCATACCAAGGTTTGAGAAATATCAAACCTTGCCAAAATTAGCAAATAATAAATAAAAAAGCGGGCACTAACAGTCTAACATCATAAACAACAGCTGGCTACATCAGCAGATACACTTAATGTCCTCCACTCAAAGCATTGTAAGAGGGGTTTAGTTGTAGGAAGCAATGGACTGGATCTCAGCTACTATAAACTTCACGCCTTAAAGAAATATAATCCAACAGATGTTTTCATCTCAAAAACAACAAAGCATACACCAGTATTCCCCACTACTGATGTTACAAAATAGGCAATAATAAGGAAAAAAAAATGCAAATGCTAAAACTATACAAGCAATGGATGTGTTGTTCGATCAAATTCTTCGTAACAAATAATATAAAAATCCAACAGAAGATTTCATCTAAAAATTACAAACTGAAGTGCATGATCTGCAGTATTTCAACCTGTATCTATATATACTGATATAAAAACTACAATGATCAATAGTATTCAAAGAAAGGAACTTGCTGCAATTACTAAGACTATACTAGGAATAAATCAAGCGTCATTTAATCATATTTGGGAACAAATAAAGAGTATAAAGTACTGGAAGAAAAGCTGAAAAGGGATGCTTTAGCCTCCACCATCAGAAAATCTACATGCTAGAGAATGACTACATGTTATGGCTAACCATGGCAGACTTATCAGGTGACTGTAGGTGGTAATTTTAATTCTAGTTTTTAATAGACATATTTTTTTTTCCTGGCCTAGTTGTCTCTGCTCCTTTTTCTAGATACAAATAATTTACTTACGGAACAAAACACCACACCCAAACAATGGTTAGCAATGGTGAAAATAAGTGCTCTTGAAATCTAGGTTACCAGTAGGTACATTACCATATCTACGAGTATTAATTCTGTTTATTAGGCTCTAACATTTATCATTACTAAAGCTTGTATTTTGGTTCAATCTACGTGTACAAGTGTTCTTAAAATTGTTGCTAGTTTTTTTTTACCAGAAAACACACCGTCCAGTACCTATTGGGGAACATCTATTCCCATATCTGAATTGACATCTCTTCAAACTATGGATTAATATCATCCCCTTTAAGTAGATAATTACTAAAATTATGTATCACCATCAAATGTTTGACAAAATTCCTCATAGATTATCGTTGAATTCAACAATTGAAGTTATTAAATTGTTATGTATAGGTAGAATTTGGGACGATTATCTAGTTAACCTATAGGGTCGTGTTAAAGATGACAAAGAAGAAAAAAAATCAAACAATCACAACACAAACAAATGATAGAGTGAGAAAAGGAGAAGAGCTTAAAAATCTAATCTTGCTGATCTGAGAAATGGAGAAAAACGGTGTTGTTGCTGAAACGAAGAGAGATTAAAACTCTATGTTGCTGCTGCGAATTGAACTATTGAAGTATTTTTAGTGAGAGAGAGAGAGAGAATACAAGTAAAGAGGAGACTAGGAGAGACGGTTGTTTGCCTCTTTTCTCGGCCAATAGTAGAGGAAAAGGAAATCGTTTGTATGTTTTAGGGTTTTACTTGATGACGGTTTTTAAATAACTCAATTTTTTTTCCAAAACTGCTTAGAGTTTAAAAAAAACGTCATGGTCCTTTACTACAACGACACACCCTTATAGAACCATCAAGAGTTTTAATTTAATGTAATGACAGTTCTAAAAGACCATCATATTCTTACACCCTTTGACAGTTTTAATTATAACTATCAAGAGTTAAATCTACATCCGTTGACAATTACTTTAAAACCGTCATTAAGTTTTTATAATATTATGACAGTTTTATAATAACGCACAATATATTATTTTTAATTAGAAACCCTTTGATAGTATTTACAAAAACCGTCGTATTTCTTCAAAAAATTACACCCTTTGACATTTTTTAAAAGAATCATCAAGCATTTATTTTAAAAAATGTCAAGAAATATCATTTCTCTAGTAGTGCATGAAGAGCTTGGAATATATACTCAGTTCCTCAAATTTCTTTTGTATTTCCCTTTTCTTTTTATTAATGAAGCTCACCTTAGCAAAAAAAAAAAAAAAAAAAATCCAGCAATTTTCTGGAATGTAGACTGTTTAGAAAACCAAATATACATACTGCCTATAAAATCGAAGGACAAGTTTATTCCAGTATTGATCCATTGAGTGTGGAGTTGTTTTTGAAGTTTATTGCTTTGATTCTGGGATAGATTGAAATCTACCAATGGTAATAACTCTTAGTAACAATTATTCAGTCTCTCATCTTCTTTTACTTGGTATATTTGTAGGATGAGTATCTGAAAGCTTATTATGATCCATATGCCGCTTTGCTCTTGAAACAACAAGAACTAGAAGATACAAGTAATTTTTCAAACCAGTCTAATCATCAAGGTCAGGTACAATGATGATGCCGAATGAGAAGATGCTCTAACTTCAGGTACATTTTTCTTGCATTATCAGCTAAACTACGCTTATCTTTTTGTGAAGTAAGATAAATTATGTGCCTGAAAGTGTAGTTCCTAATATATATTTAGTTATTATTATATATTTAAAAACCTCTCATATTCCCAATGGATTTTGAAGATTAAGTTGTAATTTTTGTGTGTGCTCGTTTAATAAATATGTATTAACTAGAATATGGGTAGGAATATTGAGGAATTTGTTTTAAGAAGATGTTCATCAGAGCCAACCATTGGAAGCCTTCAAAAATAAAAATGAAAGTTAATAGTGCTCACTATACGCTTGCCTACTGATCAGAGGGTAACAAAATGGAAAACATTATATTATGAACACTGATAGATAATACATATGGGTGTGCCTTCGGCAGTTTGAAAACAACCCAAACTGATGCAAGAGCAGAATAAATTTGATGTTGACATTATTATTTTAAGCTTGGAGATGAGCTCCTATTTAAGATTTCCTGTTATTTTGTTCCATTATTTTGATTTTGAATTTGGATTCCTAAGGAGATCAGGATGAATGTTTTATTTTAGTTGATGCCCTTTACATTATGTTTCTAATGAGAATATCAAAGCATTAATAAAGTTGGTATCGTGATTTTTTTCATTGTTGATAGTGCATTGGTATGTATGAGCTCCCTACAGTATGTATTTGCCTCCGTATTTGTTTTAAAATATTATGGACTGCTTTTGGCTTTATGTCTTTAACAATGAAAAGAATTCAACCAAGTGCAGTTATATTTAAGCTTGATTATGTTTCAACAACCCAGCTAATTATATGAGGAAGTCCTGGCTCCCTTTCCCAATTACATTATATTGGGGAGTTTCATTTATTTACTCTTATTTTATTGTGTTTGTAAATAACTATACCTTCTATTTGTAATGTGATATTTTCTAAAATATAATTGTTAAAAGTGGGTTTTTTTCTCCCTCTCTCTCTGTTATTTTTTTTCCTTTTATAGAAAGTATAAGTGATTAATATACGACTATAGAAACAAGCAGTAGACTAATTTATTATCTGCCAGCTAGAAAAATCCCTATTTTGTCTTTCCAAAGAAGATATTATTGTATTATACTATTATCTGATAGCTGGAAGTTGACGGAAATAATGGTTCACTCTTTTTTTTTTTTTTTTTTTCTGAGTAACTTTCTCCAACTTACTACAGGCAGCCCCAAGCAAAATGTGTGATTTAAATGTTAAAGCTACAGCTTCTGGAGATGACACGGAAAACAATCTAAGGAGTTTTTATATCATTATATAGAGCACCTGCACTGCATGTTTTTAAGAAATGAAGGTGAGATGAGCAAATTTGTCTGCAATGCCTTCATAAGAGATATAGCTTATGTGGTCAATCTCTTTGAATTGATATGGTGTTATGGAACACAATTATTTTCAGTTCTTGCAAAGAATAAATTTTATAACGAAGCTTCAAGAACATTTTGTGAACTGAGAAAAGCAGGGTAGCAAGCGACATAATTACATGGACTTTGATGGTTTCAGGTTATGCACATTATGGGTTGGTGGATGTGAGTCTAAAATATTATGGAATAACAAAATAATGATGTTGTTTCCTGGAACAAAATGATTGAGGGATTTGCAATTTATATATGTGAACACAAAGTTGCACTTGCTTTAATGTTGTGTGCAGGAGAAATCTCTGACAGTGTTACATTCATAAGGGTCCTCAACACATGTAGTCATGTTAGACTACATGCGAGATCCAATACAATAGTGCAAATATCATATCAATTTTGTGTTTGGATGCACTATATGCGAGAGATGTAAGGAAAATGTGATCCAATTTTTCTTTAGTTCTGCTATGAGCAAAGTCGCTCCAATAAAGGTGAGAAACATATTTGATTATATTGATGTTAATGTTTTCTAACGTGTTTTATATTCTCAACAAGTTTGTATTTTGTTAGGAGTTTGTTGCATTTTTATTTTTTTTTGGTAAGGTGATAATACTCAATTGCTTGTTACCAGTTGTATCTCAAGTGGTAAGGGATCCTACTTAATTTTTAATTCTCGATTTAAGCATCGTACAACATTATTCAAAGAAATGGTTGTAGTCTTGCAGAGATACAACGATGGATATAACTACCCTATCAGCCCATTGATGAACTACATGTTAATCAGTTGTAATTCTGTTGTGTGTAATGGTGTGGTAACAGGAACTGGGAAGACTGTGCTACTGAGTGGTCTATTGTAGGGTGCCTTTTAACTGATTTTTGCAGGCTGCAGTTAGTTTGTAAATTGCAAGGACAGAGTGCAGCATAGTTTCTTGACAACTAGAGTATGAATAAAGATGTAGTTGATCATGCCTGGTTAGTTGTAGGTTTTGTCTATGCTGGTAGATATGTTTTGAATGTGTACTCTATGTTGTTTCTGTTTTATGGGTGGGTTAGGTATAATTCTGTACGAAGAGGAGCATGTCCTCTTGGAGGTATTTGATGGTGCATTTAAACTGTGTGTGCTCATCAGACTTTATATATGGTTTGGTTTTTTAGTGTTTAATAAAATACAAACTACTATGTAGACCATCAAATGATGCCTTAAATCTTCAATTTGTCCATCTATGTTAGATACCATTGCTACAGTTACAAAGATGGAAATGACCACCCTATCAGCCTACTGATGCTGAAAACTAACAATCCACTTGCTTGGTATCCTTACACTGCATTTATAGTCACACTTGATGTCACAATACTCCATCTGAAATTATTAAAAGTGATCATAATGAACAAGAATATATTTTTGGTTTTATAAAATATATGAGTTGATAGGATGTGTTTGATTCGTATGCATTTGGTTCCCGTGAAAATGAATAGAAATGGCTAAGATTTAAAAGATTTTGAGTTGGAGATCGGAATTCAGATTCCGGGCATAGCTATTTTATTTGAATACGGTTTTCATTTTCAAAAAAAAAAAAAAAAAAAAAAAAAACCATTTTCTATAATTGTTAGGACAAAGCAGACAAGTGTTTCACTTTAGTAAGAATTTCGTCAATCTCTGTCTCTATTTCTCTCCCTTTTCTGCCCACTCTCTCTCTCTCTCCCTCTCCTATCATTCACTGTTACATTAGTACCCTTCATTTCTTTGGAATATAAATTCCATGAACCAAAGATAGCCGATGATTATAGTTCTAAACATGATGTTATTAAAAGTGACTTAAAACCATTCGAGATATGACAAGATTTGGATAAAATTTCTGTCATTTAGGGGGTCAAAGCTACTGAAAAATTCCCAAGAAAACCATGAATCCAAAAGGTCTGTTAACAATCAACACAAACATAAACAACAATAATAGCTTCAATCCAACGTTAGGATACAAAGCAGTAAAATACATCCACAAATACATATATCGAAAAAATAGAAGCTTAGAAAATACTTCGACAACCAAAATAAACAATACTGGTATGGAACATATGGAAGTTCAAACAAAAACTGGAAACAAGCATACTTGAAGCAACAATAGATGTGATGGAACAATGACAAAAATATGTATTTTTAATACTTGATTTTTAGATTTATTTATCTTACTCCCATAGTCCAAGTTCTTAAGATTTAAGTTTAGTCTTGCTATCTATTATTTACCACTTTCTGAGAATCAAAAGCTATTTATCTGGTACAATAGATGTCGAAACTAACGTGGCGTAGCCACGGGTACAACTAGTATATTATATAGTTGATAGAAATTCCTTTCGTCTTAAAAGTCTTTATAAGTAGCAATAATTCATTACTTCCCCTCAGCATGATCCTTGTGAAGTTTTCAGATGACAATGGGATCCTCTTCAAGACCACAGCTATCAATCTTTGTTACCATTCTGCTCCTACTTTGTTTCCACCACATTATAACCATTTCCGGTATTAATTTGTTATTTAACCGCTTTCATAGTCATATATTGAAAAACCTACATGCAGATTATATATTTTCTAGATTGTAACTTTTTTTTGTTTTCCTGTTTATAGTCTCTGCAGATACAGATATTCACTATAGAAAACTATTCACAGAGAGATCGGAACATATACTTCATACTAGCATGAAGAGATCTGGTCCTGCTCCTCAATCACACTGTACAAGTTCCGAACCTTCTCCAAACACACCTGGGAATGGAGAACTTCAATAGCTTGCCTTTTGTCAAGGAAGATGGTGATCTATAAACCATCAATCCAGAGCTACATTTTTTTATTTTTTTTTTCTTCTCTTCTGTACTCTTTTCTCTTCATTACTGTATTAATGCTAATTACGTACATTAACATTTTATGTAATTCTTTGAGTTTATCAATAAAATATTATTTAATCAATTTAGAGAAAAAAAAATGATTTATTTTCCCGAAATTTAAGTGGAATACTTATGGTAAGTACTTAACTTACAATGGGATGCACAGTAATGCTAACATATATGAAATTATCTTCGATGTGCTTTTTTTTTTTTTTATCTTTTATAAACCCTTAATCTTCCACAAAACTCAGTTGTTTTCTTAAATTTGCAGAAAGAAGTGAAAATGTATGTTCAATGCATCGCATGTGCAAGTTCACATAAATAGATCAACAAATCTTTAGAGCAAACTATACAAAGAAATATTAAAAGAGGTGAAACTGTTAAGTCTGCGTGGCTCAGTTCAAATCTTGCGGGAGTCACGCACAACTTCTATAGAACCAGATGGGTTTTAGAGAACCTCCTGTAATATATGCTATATAGCAATTAACATACCCGTTATTTATTTGACTATTATCGTGTTATTTTATTACTGTTCAGCATTTAACTAGCTAATATGCATGGTGGAGATATGGAAGCATAGAAACAAAGCTAAATATGAAGGCAAAGACTTCAGAATGTCAGTTATACGCAGACAGGTGAAGAAAGGAATCAAATACTCTTAAGTATACTGATTCAAGGTACTATGAGCAATGCCAACCAATATTTTAATACTCTACTACAGCTGGGAGTGGGGAGTAGGAGTATTAAGCCTTTTGAGGAAAGAGAGGTTGCATGGAGGCCAACTGACAATGGCCAGATTAAAATCAACTGTGATGGGGCATCCATTGGTAAACTGTAACCCAGACAGAGAAGGAGTTGGGGCAGACTTCAGGCCGGATTCACTCAAGCTTGCTGATGGGTAAAGGTTAAGACTGGACCAAGCCGGTCACTCTGTCAGCAACTGTCAAACAGAAGGAGAGGCTATAGTAGCTGCAGCAGAAAAGGCTAAGGAATATAGGTGGACATGTGTACACCAAGTGATGCTTTGGATAGGACTCATCGAGTATCAATATTACAACACAGTCATCCTGAAGTCGGATTCGCACCGTTTGACAAGTTCAACCTAATAGAAGCCAACGCGTCAAATACTACATCCACGACTCATTGGTTAGAGACAGACTAATTCAAGATGTACACCTCGGGATCTTTATCCTAACAAAGTCTTAAAGAGACCACTTGTAATATCAATCAAAATTTAATAACATGTTGATTATCTGTAACAAATGTTGAAAATTTCAATTCTGAAGTTGATTTGGAGACGAGATCGACTAAATGAAAATGTACAGAGTGTTATCAACAGAGAAGCATCCCATGCATGGACCCGTGGTTTGAAAATTATAAGCTAAGTTATCCATTGAGTACGATGATGATATATATACATGGATTATTGATTTTATGATAATTTTTCTTTTCACTTTTTATAAAGACTTAGAAGGGGTCCTGCCTTCTTGTCTTGGTAAAAAGTCCAACGACGTTAACACCGTGTGATCAATGAATAAGTCGGAAGTCAAGCAGCTGTGAGTTTATCAGCAGGGAAGCATGATATTGTGCATGTAAGTAGCTATACTATAGCTTCCCCTCAGACCTAACATTTCTTTGTTTAACTAATTTGTGCATATTTTTCCATTAAAAGAAAAAAGAAAGAAAATGAAATTGTGCATGTTTATGTTAATTTCAACAACTTGGAAAAGAATTGTTCAAATTACAATCACTTCAATTAACATGTCAATTTAAAAGTGTAGGCATACTGTAGTTTCCTCTGTTATTTTGTGTTGTATGTGTATATATGCATTTGCTTAGAAATTCCTTACCACATTCTCTTTTAAAGTCTATATAAGTAGCTATACTATAGCTTAGGGGTGGGCACGGTTCGGTTCGGTTCGGTTTTGGACAAAACTGTCAACCGAACACCTAGCAGGTGTTTTGCAAAAGTTTAAACTGAAACCGAACTTTTTTATTTTTAAAACCGAACTGAACCGAACCGAATATTTTTAACTAAAACCGAAACAGAACCGAACATATAATTAAGTTCGGTTAACCGAATAAAACCGAACCGAACCAAAAAACTGATAATCTAATCTTAATGTCGGTAGTAATGGTGGTGCTTCTTCTTCTCTTGCTGTTGCTGGAACAACAATAACAACAACAACAACAACAACAACAACTCCAACTCCAACTCCAACTCCAATCAATCTTTTCTCTCTTCAACCTCAAAACCCTCCACCTACTCTCATCAATCTCTCTCAACTCCATAACCAAAAACCCAATCTTGTCTCTACTGGTCTTCATTTGGCTTTCGGTGAACAACAACAACAGCAGCAGAATCAAAACAATTTTCTTCTTCCTTGTTCATCTCTTTCATCATCAATCTTATCTGATGATTTCACAAACCAAATCAAACAACAAAGAGATGAAATTGATCAATTCCTTCAACTCTAGGTATTAAAAATTTAATGGGTTTTTGTTATTTTTAATCAATTTTTTTTTCCATTTTAATATAATGATCATTAATGGTGTTATTCTTCTTCATTTTTTTTTTCGGTTCGGTTCGGTTTTGGGTGTTCGGAAATTTTCGAAACTGCAACCGAACACCCAAAGCAGGTGTTTTGCCAAATTAGAAACTGCAACCGAACATGGAAACATGTAAACACCCTATTTTCGGTTCGGACCGGTTCGGATCGGTTCGGTTTACATGTTTCGGATCGGTTTTGCCCAGCCCTACTATAGCTTCCCCTCAGAATGAACATTGTGAAGTTTTCAGATAACAATGGGATCTTCTTCAAGACCACAGCTATCAATTTTCATTACCATTCCGCTCCTAGTTTGTTTCCACCACATTATAACCATTTCGGGTATTTATTCAATTTTTTATCAAAAAAGTTTGTGTTATTTAACCCCTTTCATATTATTCACGAGAAACATACTTGATTAATTAAATACATGCAGATTATATTAATTGTATTTTTTTTTCTTAAAGTCTTTGCAGATTCAGATCTTCTCTGTAGAAAACATTGACAGAGAGATCAGAACATATACTTCACACTAGCTCGAAGATATGGATGCGTGATCCTGTTTCATCTAAACCAGCTTGTACAGGTTCAGAACCTTGTTCAAACCCACCTGGCCAAGGACATTAAGGTGGACACATAAGAAGCTGTAATGATTTGCTTTGCATGGCTAAGGACAATGAGAAGAAAAAGTGAAATCCAATAGAAGATAATAATTTATATATCATCTTATTAATTGTAGTATTTCATACATTGTAATAATAATCACTTTTGGAAACACTTAGTCCTCTCCCCGATTTATGTTTTCCTTCTTCTTTTCGTGTACTCTAATAAAAATCATTCCACCTCTATAATAAAATCGGTTAACATCGACATAAAACATGAAAAAATCACATTTTTTTTTTCAGAATTTTTAAGTTTTAAACCACATATCCATATAAGATAATAATATATTTCATTATGCAATACATTAATTGTAATAATCTAATTGTATAATGAAATGGGATTTTTAGACTTAACCCCCAACTTTTTGTCCACGTTTGATTAAAAACCCACATTTGTCCAACTTTTGACATAGCACCTTATCGTTTTTTTTTCCATCTATTTTTCCATACAATGTCTAAGATTGATTTTAACGTAAAAATGATTTGAAAATTATAAGCTAGGTTGTCGATTCAGTATGTTGATGATATAGATCGACTTGACTTAATGAATATGGCCATGTACAAAGTGTTATCTCAGAGAAGCATCCCATGCATGGACCCGTGGTTTAAAAATGATAACCTAGGTTATCCATTGGGTACGTTGATGGTATATAAACATGGATTCTTTATTTTGTGATAATTTTTCTTTTCATTTTCATATAAAGACTTAGAAATGGTCTTGCCTTGGTCAAAAAACCATGTCCATAAAAAAAACATATCACTGATATCTTGTGAGATATCACCAATTTCTCGAGATATTGCCATATTTTCAGTATATTTCAGTACACTCACACACCGTGCGAGAACTCTAGTCATTCTCACTTGAGCTACGACACCGTGCAAAGTAGAATATATCCACAACCAACCACAATCTTTGGAACAACAATTTGGGGGAATTTCAACTATGCCCCTCCTTACATGTACAATCTTTCGATTCTTTTGGAATGAAGATTTCTTATGATAATGAATCATACGGGCTAAGGAGCGACTTGTATACCCTTTGATTAGGATTTTCTTTTTTCTTTTTTCTTAAATCAATATGATCAACCTACTTATAATGGTTATGCTTATATTGTGTAATTCAGACAATACTTTGTCGTACTGTGGGGTAGAATAAATATTGCAATGACTATCTTATGAGACAAGTTGGAACTAATTATAATGGTTTTATTGAATTTATATATGATTCTAAGTTGTAACTTTGTAATACAATATGCGACTTCTGTTAATTTATGACATTAGAATTTATATTGCATATTTAGAGTTTTTTTAGCTTAAGCTATCTTAATTTAATACTTATAGTTAACCTAAGAAAATGCAATTCTCCTTCTCGGACTTGGAAGTCCATAAGTTCCACCATCAAAAAAATGATCCCTCACATCTGTTGGGACATAGGTGATAGAAAATCCATAAATATTTGGGAGGATGCTTGGATCCCTTTTTAGAAAACCACATCCCTCTGCCCAACACCCAAACCACTACTTTTCAAATGACCCATACCTCCCATGTCCAACATATAAAAAATACAAATGTTAGGGGGACTCACCAAACCGACAATATGAAGTGGCTAGGAACAAAGAAAGCTACCTTCTCTGTTAAATCTATGTATAAGTTACTCACCAGCTCCTCTTCTACTTCTGCTGACCTCCAAAAGATAAATCTTAAGTTATAGAAATTAAAGCTTCGCCTAGATCTATCCTCTTCTCTTAGACATATGATTTTGAACTGTCCTTTCACTCAGTCAGTTTGGTACCATGGTAAAGCGCACTTCAGACTAGATCACTTCAAAAACATCTCAACTGAATGTTGGTTAAACTATTGGATTAATCCACCTAATAACTGGCTAATGGACACAAATTATTGGAGCTCTTTTTGTGTGATCTCAACCTGGGAAATTTGGAAGAATCGTTGCTCTAAAGATTTCCAAAATACTAGTATGGACCCCTTGATGGTAGCAAGGAAAATAGATAGAGGTGTAGAAGCACAACAAAACAAATGCTTATTGTCTGCAAATTTGGTGACACCTACCAATGGTGCATCCATTTGGATCTCCCCCAGAATCTGGAAGTTAAAGATAAATGTGGACATTGCTTTTCTCTAATGCAGATTGCCCTATAGGAATTGGTTTTCTAACCATAAATGCTGCTGGGGAATTCATGTTTGCAGGGACAGAATCTGGAAGTGCAGGCGGGAACCCAAAAGAAGCTGAATGTCGAGGCATCTTGGCAGCCATCAAAGGAGTGACCAGACAGCAGCTGAAACTGGTCATGCCCGAGACAGATAATAAAACAACTGTTGATTATCTGAATGGGAAAGAAACAAATCTATCTTGGACTGCTTCAAATGTTATAGATTATGTTATATCTTTATCTACCTATTTTTGTTTTGTAAGTTTTATTCACCGTAATAGGTCTGGGAACCATTCTGGTCACATTTTAGCGTGCAACGCTGATAGAAGCCAAATGGTTCCTATCACCTATCTTGCTGCTCCTTCTTGTTTGCTCAAACAGTTAGAGTCAGACCTCTGTTTATGTAATATTGCAAACTCTTAGCTTATCAATATATATGCTGACTATAAAAAAAAAAAAAAAAAAAAAAAACTCTAAGAAAATGCAAAATATCAACACAGTTCGATATAACGACGTATCACGAGATCCTACCCTACCGTTCTAATTGAAAGGGAAAACCACCTCTATATATATAAATGTAGCTATCACACTCATAAAACTATCAACTACCTATCACAATCACGAGAAAAAACAATAAGTACTTTTCAAACAAGAAAAGTAAAACTAAACTAATATGTTATGCTGCCCACCAGACTTGATTATTTTATTTGCAAAGTCCTCGATCGCTGTAGTCAAATCGCAAACAAAGCTAGAGGTTTTTTTTTTCTCTCTCTCTCAAATTTAATTGGTTGCGAGGTTTAATTTTCTCCTCGATGGACTGCTAGGAAGAAATGAAACCTAAGGGGTCGTTTGTTTTTCATTAAGCAGTCTAAATGAATGACTGAACTTAAGTGGGTGGACCACCGTATTCAATCTTCAGAAGGTATGTTTTTTTTTTCTTAAAAGGTTTAGTGCTTAACTGATTAGTTCATTGATTTCTAATTAAATGGTTCAGCGCAAAATTTTGGCAGAATGAAGTACTGAATGACTTAATGTGTATTAAGAATTTGTAATTAAAGAAAAAACAAACGACACCTAAGCCTGATTGTTAAGTTTTTCTTTTGCCGGTTTATTCCTTCTCATGAATACAAGCGTGAATAATCATGAACAAATTAGTCAATTGTTACCTAAGACTTTAGTGACCATTTTGTCTTTCGACCAGTCTTCCTATCTGGGCAAGCATAAAGCAAGTAATATAAAATAAATATATGATTCCACAAAGTGAATTAATGCTACAAGCTACTTATAGAATCGATGACGCGTAGTCTATTTGGGTTTATATTTGTTTTTAACTGTATCAACAATGATCGGCGGTTACAGTATAATGGAGAAGGCAAATTCTTTACCCATTGCTTTCTTCTCATAACCTATAATTTGATCCCAATTACAATCATTTCTTCCTGCCTCATCCTAATATTTACAGGACAATAAATCAGCCCTGAGACAAAAACTCATCTGGTCTATACTACCTACTATCCACTCTTAGCCCTAAGTCACCATCAAGCACCAAGTGAATTCAAACCAGATTGGGTACTTATAATTCAGTCTCATACACCTATTTTCTTCCAACATATTACTAAGGTTGCCAATATAAATCCCGATTCTAAACAAGTGCTAAGTTTTTATCACTAAGACTACTATTAGCTAGCTATCATAAAACTGAAATCTAAGAAAGAGAAATGAGTTCTTACCTAAGTCCAAGAGTTGTCTGCATGTTTGTATATCATGTGTTCCATATCCAGCCTTCCCTTTAATTTGTCCTTGTCTTGAACCAGTTGATAAGCCTTTCAAATAACCATTGAATCTCATTAACAACCCCATCATCTAAATGTATATTTCTTATCCAAAACCCCTTTTTGTAGACTCATATTCATAAGCCATGAAAACCCAAAGTAATTTATCTATTGGTTTTCTTAATTCTTTAATCAAACTATAACTATGTAGGTTGTATATACCCACTACCGAGCTCCCTCTCACTCGGAATGGCAAATACCGACTCTGCACTTGTTTCATCTTTATTACTCGGAACTCCAATAACCGACTCCGCACTTATTTCATCCGACCTCAATCGAGCTACATTGATGTCAAACTTATTTTTATCGAGCTCACCCGAGCTCAAGTATATTTCCAACGACTTGGCCCGCCCGACATGCAGTACAAGTCCTGCTCCGACTTGGCCCAACTCGATGACTCGTCAGCTCGTGTGGCGCTTATGTGGCAATGCAGGTTAATGCCAATAATTACAAGATCGAGATCTAATATTCTCCATTATTACTTGTCCGTTATTTGTCCGTTATTTTCCGTTACAACATCAATGTGATTTATATCACATGTGCTCAATTGTAATTCCCTATCTATATAAAGGGACATATCTCATGTAAAAGGGAGAGCTCTCTAGCTCCTCACAAGCTCTCTCTCTCTCTCTCTCTAGCTCTCTCATCTCTACTCATCTCAGATCAATAAAATACACTTATCTCTCCCGTGGACGTAGGCATCATTGTCGAACCACGTAAAATCATGTGTCCACTTACTTCTATTTTGTTATTTGATATCTCGTTTATTTTAGTAAATTTTATATATTTACATTGGCGCCGACTGTTTGTGATCGAACAAAAGGTTTCGTGTTCTTGATCAAGCAATCAATGTTTCTAGAACTCAGAATGAAAACATAGGTTGTGTAGCTCTCTGTCTCTGTGTACAGGTCGCATCTATTGCTTTCTAAATGTTATTTTTTATTCAATATTGTTAATATTATATTGGGGCTAATTTAAAAGGCCTCAAGTACTAATCAATTTCTCAAGTCTCAGGAAAATCTTAGCAAGGCCTCGTAAGACCTTCTTTCTACTATGGAGGCAAAATCTCTCTATATGTGCAGGTCACCCATATACGACCTCACCAGGTCCCCAATCACGACCTCACCAGGTCCCTAACCACGACCTTACCAGGTCTTTAATTGCGATCTCTCCAACACTCAGGTCTCGTCGCGACCTCACTTTATATTCAGGTCTCTAATTAGGACCTCACCAGGTCTATCAACGACCTCGTCAAATTACAGGTCTTTCAACGACCTCAAGAATATTTATGCCATACAAGGGGATATTCTCACTTTATCTAATTTTCATAACTTGCTATTGGCACTCTTTGCTACTAACAATAAATATTTTTGGTGTAGCTCTCCGTATGTGCAGGTTACCCAAATACGACCTCACTATCTATGAGCTACTTTCACACATATGGGCCACATCGATCGCTTTCACTTGCTGTTTTACAGGTGAAATTCTAAATGGTGTCACTATGTCATCTATCAAACTCAAAACGAGGCACTGCCCTCTCTCGTTCAAAAAACAAGTTGAACAAGGCATCGTGCCCTTTCGTTCAAAATAAAATGGAATCTCGAAAAAAATGAACAAGGCGTCAGGACCTTTCGTTCAACGAATCTCCAAAAATTGAACAAGGCATCAGGACCTTTCGTTCAAGGGGCTATGTATATACCCACTACCGAGCTCCCTCTCACTCGGAATGGCAAATACCGACTCTGCACTTGTTTCATCTCTATTACTCGGAACTCTAATAACCGAATCCGCACTTATTTCATCCGACCTCAATCGAGCTACATCGACGTCAAACTTATTTTTATCGAGCTCACCCGAGCTCAAGTATATTTCCAACGACTTGGCCCGCCCGACATGCAGTACAAGTCATGCTCCGACTTGGCCCAACTCGATGACTCATCAGCTCGTGTGGCGCTTACGTGGCAATGCAGGTTAATGCCAATAATTACAAGATCAAGATCTAATATTCTCCATTATTACTTGTCCGTTATTTGTCCGTTGTTTTCCGTTACAACATCAATGTGATTTATATCACATGTGCTCAATTGTAATTCCCTATCTATATAAAGGGACATATCTCATGTAAAAGGGGAGAGCTCTCTAGCTCCTCACAAGCTCTCTCTCTCTCTAGCTCTCTCATCTCAGATCAATAAAATACACTTATCTCTCCTGTGGACGTAGGCATCATTGCCGAACCACGTAAAATCATGTGTCTACTTATTTTTATTTTGTTATTTGATAACTCGTTTATTTTAGTAAATTTTATGTATTTACATAGGTACTTTACTAACTAACAGAACCTAAGCAATCTAAAGCTAGAGAGAAAGAATGACTCTGCCATACAACCCGTCCAACTAGTTATGAGAGTTTGGTTTCTCACTATCTGGTTTCCAAAACAGGTTGCTTAATGATAAGATGTTTAAGTTTGCTGCCCAGGTCAAGTTGGAGGTGTCAAGGTGGTTTTCATCCACACCCATGCAAACTGCCCCACAACTATATATACAATACTCTTGGGTCCAAATTAATAAGTTACTCCCAATTGACAAAATCCCCAAATCAATCATCTGTGATGCGAGTCCAATTAAACCCATTTATCTTATTCACGTGCTCGATCCTAAATCAATAAGTTCATGTTAGTGATAATATAATTAGGTGGTTCCTATTATTCGTTAAAATAAAATATTATTGTTTACAAATTCTCAAAAATGCATTTTAAGTTTTCACCGGTTATTGGTTCATATTTTTATATTTTCTAATTAATCACACTCCGAATTTTTGATCAATCGATGAAGTTACAGTAAGACTAATCATACGCCAAGGTTATAGATAATATTACTAAAATGCCCCTAAGACGAGTACAGGTCGTTACATCCTATAAACCTTAAAAGAAATTTTGTCCTCGAAATTAGAATAGTGTACAATATAGAGTTTCCCAAATTATACATAGCAATAATCTTCAACAACCCAATACGTAAAACCATTATTGTACTTTTAGGAGATTAACAACTTAAGCCAATATACCAAAAAGTCCCATAAAGTGTACGAATTTATTCGCAAAATATATAAGTCAATTTTAACAGAATGACATATGCCTATATAATCCCAAAAGTCCACAATGCCAAAGAAGCATAATGATTCTATATTCCAGTTAGAATCTCAAAAGTCAATACTATCTCCATAAATCGTACTATTACTAAGGGTTCTATAGATATAGCTTCTTATCCATAGTACAGAGGATTGCAACAGTATACACCAAAGGCGCCCAAAATAGAAATTACTACTGGTAAAAGACGAGTTACCAATTAATGCCTCAACTAAAATGTCAAAACAAGAGGTCAGTATATATATATATACAATTAATACAACTTTTATATGAATAAAGCTTCTTTTCTGTAAGTTTTCTTTTCTTTTTTACTCTGTACTTTTTCTATTTTGTAAATTTTATGTGAATTATCTGTTCTTCTTTTATTTTCTTGTTCTGTTCTTTATTTACTGTTATCATATATAATCCTGGTTTAAAATTGGTATCAGCGTCATGTCAGCGTAAATTACTGTTGGGGAACATGTAGTTGCTTAATTAGGATAATTGTTCAAGATGTGAACAATAGTATGGTAGTAGTTCTTTGTTGAAATTTTATGATTAATCATTTGACTTCGTCGCGTTGGACTATTTTTAGTCTCCGGTTAGTAACTGTTCTGTGTTTAGGTTCATGATTAGTCTTGACTTCGTCGCGTTGGACTACTTGTAGTCTCCGGCTGTTAATAGTTTTGTGTTCTGATTTATGATGAATAAAGATTTAGTTACGTGGTGACTACCCGTTTAGCCGCAGGCAGGTGGCCGTTAGGTGTTTAGGGACATTTGTTCGTAATTCGTAATATTCGGAGTTCATCATAAATCTTGATATGAAACTATTATTGGCTGTGACGTAAATCGTTGACTGTTGGAATTAATCATGTATTGAGATATAAAATGGTTGTTAACTGTGACGTAAATCGTTGATTGTCAACATTAATCATGAATATGGATATAGAACTGTTATTTATTGTTCTTCTCCTTTCTGAATAATTATCTCTGTTTAAGAACTGCATGATCCCTAACATCTTATTGACATCTTCTCTTACGTTTTATCCGGTTTTATATTAATAATTAAATTATTTCAAAATGTTTAATATGTTTAAAAATAAAAAGAAATTTCTGAAGAATGAAAAATGTTTGGAAATCTCTAATATAGAGATAATAAAAATTAATCCTACTCCTTTGAGAATGAGTTTCTCTATTAATGTAATAGAATTAAATAATGAATTTAAAGTTGATCGTATAGCGATTAATAATGATTTTAAAAGTTCTAAGTATGATGCCTTTAGGAAATGGTATTGGGAGCATTATAATAAAGGCCAACATGAATTTCTTAAAGAAAAATATTATAATTATTTAGATGAAACTAAAAGTATTCTTCCTACCCAGTCTCTTAAATTAATAGATAATTCTATTATTCGGGAATCGGTTGTTCCTAAACAACCTTTCTCTGAAGAGACAAAGTTAACCAGAGTTGTTTCGGATTTACAACCAATCAACAGATAATTTATCAATATTGATAATACGGTTAATAAACCTGAATCAAGAATGAGATATTTCTCAGATAAAATTCATCCTTTTCCTATAAAACAATTTGATTTAGAAAACAATGATTTAAGTCAAAATCAACCAACCAAGACTTTAACTGATAATAATATTATTGAATTATCACAGAATATCATATCTAATAAGAATACTGAAGATAGTAATATCGATGTCAGTCTAGAAGATAAGCATAATGTTATTCTCTTTTCAGCTTCTACTAAAGAAATTGATATTATATCTAGTAGGAATACTGAAGATGAGAAACTACAAATAGTGCTAATATAACAATTCAAACAAATCAAACAATACGCAGAAAGTAAATAACATGCAGAAATTTTTAACGTGGTAAAACCCAATATGGGAAACGTCCACGGTTGTCCCCTCGACAACAAATAATCCACTAGATGAAAAGAGATGTACAAACCTATCAACTACCTGCAATCACTGCGAGTTGACACTCCTGGTTATCTCTAACACCTTGACTTCACCAGAGCACCTTGATGTACGCACAAGACACTCGACTTCTTGATGAACACACAAGAAGACTCGAAGCCGAATTCACAATGAAACTTGGAAGATAACAAATTTATGAATTGAGAAAAGGAGGAAGGAAGGGAATTGAGTTCAATAACCACAAACACTTTCAACACCAAAACCTAAACCAAAACTCCAGAACAAGAGGAATACTGGACGGCCAAAGAACTGACTTGTTCTTTGGAAGAGAAACCCTATTTATACTTAGGGTTGGAGAACACAAGAAATGGGCCGAAATAGAAGAAATCCACATTGGACGTACGTACGTCGATATGACGTTCGTACGTCTCCATCCGAAACAAGCATGCTGACTGCTTGGACGTACGAACGTCCTAACAAGGTACGTACGTCCAGACCAAAAACTTTCCTGCTGCCTAACCATACGTACGTACGCCGTAACATGGTACGTACGTTTAACACGATGAAAGTTCTGCTGCCTAACCTGACGTACGTACGTCCTAACAAGGTACGTACGTCCTGAACCATAAACCATACTTGTGACACAAGACGCGAAGACAAAGACACTGGATGACACACGTACAACAAGGTTTTATTAACAATGAACTCAAGGTGAAATAACCATGGACGACCAATGTCACAAAATTGATGTCAAACAACTTAGAGCCGGTTTCAATCTCCCCCTTTGACATTGATTTTGTGACAAAAACCTATGACTCTAATAGCACTTATAAAACGTGCTTACAAACCCAAACCATGGCATTTATAAAACATGCCTACAAAAACACTCAAGGTAGAACACATACCACCCCACCAATTCATAACATCCAGCTTGAGCAAAACACTTTAACCATCAGAGACCGAACGGAAGCAACAAGAAATTCTGAAACAAATCTAGCAACTGAAATTCCTTGAACAACTCCCCTATACTTCATGAGCTCCAAAGTTTGACACTTGAGCTCCCCCATAACAGTACAACCTCTAAATATCAACACGTTCACTCCCCCATACGTGTAGCATACCTGAAACATGACCCAAAAATATCCTAACAACAAAGAGACGATTGTTAGTAATTAGAGTCATAAATCTCCCCCTTTTTGTCACAACAAGTGAACAAGAAAACCAACTAACAAGAGAAACAGAAAGCAAGAAACAAAAACAACTAAGTAAAGAAACCAACACCAAACTATCAAGACAAAACAGATAAAAAGAAATAAAACCTATCCGAACTCTTAAAGTTCACGAAAGCAACTAATAACCAAACATAGGAATCCATAAACATAAGAAACATTAAAAACAAAACATAAAACTGAAGTTAACGAATTCGAAAAAATTCGTTCCCAATGACCTAGAGGAAGCTTGGAGAAATAAGCTTCCGCACGGGCCGACGATCTAGTCCACCGAGCTATCACATGATCATCATAATCCTCCAGCCATTCACCCTTACAAAATAACTCCTCAATTCTGCTGTCCAAGCCACAGTCGGTGAGAGGAGCAGCAAGTCCTGGAACCTTCGGATATCCAACCAACTCCAAGATGTGGTTTTGAAGATGTTCCGGCAATCTCTCCCAATGGTTGACATGAACCATGCACGGATTAAGAAAGGGTGGATGAATATAGTCATATCCATGAGGAACACGACAAAAGCGACAAACCTTCGAATTGTTTTTGTATTCCATCGCCAAAAACGACACATAACCAACAGTCGGAACAAACACCCTATGAAGATCGTATTCTTCCATGGAAAATTCTGAAGAACAAAGAGAGAACTAGAAAGAGGTAAGTAGACACAATAGGAGTAAAAGAAGAGAAGACTCCCCTATATATAGGAAAAACAAAAGAAAAAACCTAACTTGGGCCCAATAAGGAAGGTCCATTACCTAAGTAGCAGAAATTTACTGCAAAAAGAAGGAAACTACAACTAATATCAAACGAACAATATCCAAGAACAAACTCAACATCTAAATGTAGACACAAAGCTAACCTAAATGCAGGACATATGGGAAAGATGCACCTAGAACAAACAAACCGAATAAGGACAGTTGAAACACACAAAGAACCATGCATACAAGGGTAGAAGAGAGTATATGCAAGCTCAATTAAAACAAGATACTTAGTAAAGATGAATAAACTTGGTTTCATTAAACAAAGTACGCACCAATCAAAAATTAAGATAAGAAACCAAACCCTACTAGAAATGCATCATACAAACATCCTTGGTGTGTGGGAATTAAAGCTAAAGAAAACACAGAGAGAGTCATTTTCACACCTCACTCACAAACCATAAGAACACTCAAAACAACTAGTATTCACCATTAGAAGGATTTCACTTCACAAACGCCTAAACAGACACGGGGAAATGCACTTTTTTTTTTTTTTTTATTTTTATTTTGGTGTGCATAAATGAACATGTGAAAGGGATTTTTACTTTCATCTTTTGCAACATATGGTAGGGTGTAGCCTACATCTTTTCAAATCACTTCCCCTTTAAAAATAAACTTAAAGTAGTGCAACATCATGGTAACGTGCAACACAAGAACTAACATCTCTTGAGTGCATCCGTCATTGCATGACCCTCACGGCCCCAACGGGAAAATATACCAAATGATTTCTCTCTCAAGAAGATCAAAAGGCTGGGGATTTTGTGAATTGTTGACCACTACCACATCGCCTTCATACTAATAATCAGGATAACATAAGAAGGCATGCATACGTATATTTCCAACTAATGATTATCCTAGAAGTTCATCATGATCAAAGGATGGAAAAAGATATGTAAACAAACTCTCAAAGTGCCACCTAGCTATGCATAGTGTAATCAAGCAAGGATATATGCATGAGACACAACTAGATAAACGTTGGTCTAAAATCTAAACATGAAGGCACAAGCGTATGCTAAGTGTAATAAAATAGTTATATTCATGAGCACTAAGCATACAAGTATGATTGAAAGCAATAGACCAATGTAACCACATATACAAAGTATGTGTATCCCAAGAACCCATAACTAAGTAAACCACAAAAATTACCTGTACTCTCAATCGACTAAGAAAGGAACAACACACCCAACCATAATGGCAAAAACAGACAAGACCAGAGATATAAGAACAGAGAGAAAAAGGAAATGACCAGAACAATTATGAAAGAGATACAACCCCAATGGACTTACGCAAGGAATGAAAGCGAGCTGCATCAAGAGGTTTTGTAAGAATGTCTGCTAACTGATGTTCAGTAGGAATGAATTCCATTGCTATATCACCCTTTTCAACCGCCTCACGAAGGAAATGATGACGAATGTCGATATGCTTTGTTCGTGAGTGCTGAACAGGATTTTTGGAAATACTAATGGTACTGGTGTTATCACAGAACAAGTCCATCGCCTGCTGTTGAATGCCATAGTCCCGAAGCATCTGACGCATCCACAGAAGTTGTGTACATGCACTAGCTGCAGCTATATACTCAGCCTCACACGAGGAGATGGATACAGATGATTGTTTCTTGCTATGCCAAGAAACAAGATTATTCCCAACATAGAAACAGCCACCACTGGTACTATGACGATCATTAAGATTACCACCCCAATCAGCATCACAATAACCTGCCACAACACTATTTGTATCTCTGGTGAACCATAATCCGTAGTCAAGTGTGCTAGCAACATACCAAATGATACGTTTAACAGCAGTGAGATGAGATTCCTTAGGGTTAGCCTGAAACCTTGCACATACCCCAACACTATAAGCAATATCTGGACGACTAGCAGTGAGATACAAGAGACTACCAATCATACTACGATATTCACGAATATCAACAGACTTACCCATAACATCCTTACCAAGACGTACCCTATCACCCATGGGAGTATCTTGACCACTTGAAGCGCTAAAACCAAACTTCTTAACCAGTTCTTTGGCATACTTTGTTTGAGAGATGAAAGCTCCATGGTCAAACTGCTTTACCTGCAAGCCAAGAAAGAAATTGAGTTCTCCCATTAAGCTCATTTCAAATTCAGAACTCATGAACTGAGAAAAAGATTCAGAAAGACTTGGGCATGTGGATCCAAACACTATGTCATCCACATAAACTTGAGCGAGAAGAACATCATTATTCTTTCTCAATATAAACAAAGTTCGATCAACACTGCCACGAACAAATCCTTTCCCTAATAAGAAAGATGTCATACCAAGCTCGAGGAGCCTGTTTTAAACCATACAGTGCTTTTTGCAATTTGAAGACATGATTCGGAAAAGTGTGATCCACAAACCCCTTTGGTTGTTCAACATAGACCTCCTCATTTAGAATACCATTGAGGAACGCACTTTTGACATCCATTTGATACAACTTGAAATTCAAGTGGCATGCCATAGCAAGAAAAAGCCTGACAGACTCCAACCTAGCCACAGGAGCAAAGGTCTCTCCGTAGTCAATGCCTTCAATCTGACTATAGCCTTGAGCTACAAGCCTTGCCTTGTTGCGCACAATCTGCCCAAACTCATCCAATTTGTTTTTAAAGATCCACTTGGTGCCAACCACATTAGTGTGAGTAGGTCTAGGAACTAATGTCCAAACATCACTACGCTTAAACTGACCGAGTTCTTCCTGCATAGCAACTAGCCAATCATCATCAGTAAGAGCATCAGTAACATTCTTAGGTTCAAGAGAAGAGAGATAACAAACATAGTGAACACAATTTGTCTCCTTGGCCCTTCGACGAGTCAGACGCTGATCATTAATATCCCTAATGATATCCCCTAAGGAGTGATGTTGTTAAACACGAGGTGATGCTTGAGTAAACAACCCGTCAGGTTCAGCAGGCACAGTGGAGTGATCTGGAGACACATCAACCACTCCTGGTGATGAAACAACATCATCCGGTGTGGGCACAACACTGGTCCTACCAGGCAAGTCCTCTGCAGCAACCGAAGGTTTAGTACCATCATTTCCATTATCAGGTAATGATAACGACATGGGAGACATGTCAACAGAGTCTGACATGGGTGAGAGAACTGTGACATCCTGTGTACCAGTAGAAACAGAAGAGTCAGATATAATAGTGTCATCAACAACAACATTAAAGGATTCCATGACCTTGCGAGTGGTGTAGTTAAATACTCGAAAGGCCCTACTATTAGAGGAATAACCAAGTAAAAGAGCAACATCACCTCGACTATCAAACTTGGAAAGACTTTGTCTGTCCTTGCACACATAGCAAACACTGCCAAAAACTCGCATATATTTGAGATTCGGCTTCTTACCATACCATAGCTCATAAGCAGTTTGTGTAGTACCAGATCTCAGATATACACGGTTCATGATGTAACAAGCAGTATGAACCGCTTCCGCCCAAAACTTGGTAGGAACATCCTTCGCATGCAACAAAGCACGAGCCATCTCCTGAATAACACGGTTTTTCCTTTCAGCTACTCCGTTTTGTTGCGGAGTCTATGGGGCCGAAAATTCTTGCCACGTACCATTTGCAATGCAATATTCAATAACACCTGTGTTTGTGAACTCACCACCTCTGTCACTTCTGACATGTTTAATTTGAGTATCTTTCTCATTCTGAATACGAAGACATATCCCCCGAAACTCAAGAAACGCATCAGATTTTTCACGCAAGAATGATACCCATGTAAAGCGAGTGTAATCATCAACCATAACCAAGATGTATCGTTTGCCTCCTAAGCTAGGAGTACGAGTAGGACCCATCAGATCCATGTGTATGAGTTCTAAAGGAGAGGATGTGGTTATGGACTTTTTCTTTGAATGTGGACTCCGTATCTGTTTACCTAGTTGACACCCACCACACACAGTGTCACGATTTCTTCCAAGTCTAGGAACTCCCTTGATGTATTCATTCCGAGTTAGATTGTCCAGGTGTTCAAAGTTGACATGACCTAGTCGTTGATGCCACAACAGACCCTCATTTAGTTTGCTAGGTAAGCAGTTTATGCCAGATGCAACAGGTTGAATGGCATAGCAATTATCCAATGTACGTTTACCTGTCATGATACACTTACCCGAACTATCAAGCACAGTACATATATTTTTAGAAAAATTAACAGTATGATCAGTATCACACAGTTGGCTAATACTGATCAAATTAACACGTAACCCATCAACTAACAAACAAACATCATTTGAAGATAGACCAATACCAGCAACAAATCCCTTACCAATCACAGGAGAGCGCTTACCATTACCAAAAGTGACACTTCCACCATCTATAGCAGTAACGGAGGAGAAAAGTTTGGCATTACCTGACATATGTTTCGAAGCACCACTATCAAGTAACCACTCACTATCCGAGCTCGAGACATGAAGGGCAGTAATCGCCACATTTGAAACATTTCCTACAATATTACAAGGAGAAAAATAAGAAGCATATGGATAAGATGGATAAAAATACGACGGCTGTGAAAACAGCTTCCATGGTTGTGGAACATGAGCAGCCACAACACATTGCGAGGCCCAATGTCCAAACTGTCCGCATAATGAGCAAGACATTTGACGTCTTCTTCCCTGAGGAGGAGCACGCCTAAACGGTTTCCATTTACGCCCGATGCCTACCGTGGCCACAGAGTGATGAATGTCAGACTTTTTGGTAGGAGGATGGGGCAACAGTGGAGGTAGTTCAGAAGATGACAACCCATTGCAGTTTTCGAACGACTGAAGACGAATCAGTTCCTTTTTGACATCGTCTAGTTCAGTGGACAAAATATTACACCGGACTTCCCATTCGACCTTGTCGTGCTCAAGAGCAGCAAGATTGTTCAATAAGGTCACCTTATCGACCCGCCAAGATTCAGGTTCCCTATCCAGGATTGACATAGACGAGGAACTAGTAGAGAGTAAATCAAGTCTATCCTGAAGAATACTATTTTGTGCCTCCAACCTTAGACATTCCTTTCTGGATAAACGGTATAGGGTAGCCCAATCATTATTGTCAACCTGAATCAAATCCCTATCACAGTCACTAGAGCATTCTTTACTAGCAGTTGATTGTTCATTAGACAATCGAGCAACAACCGTGACATATGTCTTACTAGAGTAACTCATAGCACTATTGATCGTTAGCGTGAGCCTTTACGCTCCTTAACCAGTCCCCAGCGACTGATACCAATTGAGAAACTACAAATAGTGCTAATATAACAATTCAAACAAATCAAACAATACGCAGAAAGTAAATAACACGCAAAAATTTTTAACGTGGTAAAACCCAATATGGGAAACGTCCACGGTTGTCCTCTCGACAACAAATAATCCACTAGATGAAAAGAGATGTACAAACCTATCAACTACCTGCAATCACTGCGAGTTGACACTCCTGGTTATCTCTAACACCTTGACTTCACCAGAGCACCTTGATGTACGCACAAGACACTCGACTTCTTGATGAACACACAAGAAGACTCGAAGCCGAATTCACAATGAAACTTGGAAGATAACAAATTTATGAATTGAGAAAAGGAAGAAGGAAGGGAATTGAGTTCAATAACCACAAACACTTTCAACACCAAAACCTAAACCAAAACTCCAGAACAAGAGGAATACTGGACGGCCAAAGAACTGACTTGTTCTTTGGAAGAGAAACCCTATTTATACTTAGGGTTGGAGAACACAAGAAATGGGCCGAAATAGAAGAAATCCACATTGGACGTACGTACGTCGATATGACGTTCGTACGTCTCCATCCGAAACAAGCTTGTTGACTGCTTGGACGTACGAACGTCCTAACAAGGTACGTACGTCCAGACCAAAAACTTTCCTGCTGCCTAACCATACGTACGTACGCCGTAACATGGTACGTACGTTTAACACGATGAAAGTTCTGCTGCGTAACCTGAAGTACGTACGTCCTAACAAGGTACGTACGTCCTGAACCATAAACCATACTTGTGACACAAGACGCGAAGAGAAAGACACTGGATGACACGCGTACAACAAGGTTTTCTTAACAATGAACTCAAGGCGAAATAACCATGGACGACCAATGTCACAAAATTGATGTCAAACAACTTAGAGCCGGTTTCAGAAGATAGTAATATTGATGTCAGTCTAAAAGATGAGCATGATATCATTATTAAGTTAATCTTTAGTAATAAAGTGCTTTTACAAAATCAACTTCACACTCAGAAATTAACTGAGAATTATGAAACAGGACAATATCCTAATCAATTCAATAATACTATACTTAATTCAATACCTAGTATTAAAAATATTATTTCTCAAAGAAAAGTCTCCAAAAAACCTTTCCGTCAGAAATCTGTTTATAGTAGATCTAATCAAGGATTTTTCAAACAACAATTTGTTTCTAATAATCAATATCCTAAAAGGAATAATTTCACACCGATTATTAATCAGATAAAAAGAGAAAATATTTCTCCAAACAATGTAACGAAATTAATTAAACCTTTTAATCAAGATATTATGGATATCACTAATAATAAATCAAGATTAGCAAATTGTTGTTATCTAAATTATGACATGTTTAATAAGGAAATAAATAGGCTTAATATAAATGTCTTAACTAAGGATCAGACCTTAATTTTGGATATTATTAATAAAATATCTAATCCAGTTGAGAGAAAACAAGCTTTTCAAAATTATTTAGAAAATACTTCTAATACTGAAAACCTTTCTTCTTTAGATGGTATTTTTCAAAATACTGAATCTAATTCTATGGTTAATAAGTCTACAATTTCTGACCTTAAAGGCGAAATTAATAATCTTAAATCAGATATTAAAAACCTAAATGGGAAAATTTTCTTACTCCGGAATCAAACAAATTCTAATTTTTTACCAGAAATGGAAACTATTGGGGATTTACTATCCTTACATCACCCTACCAATCAAAAGTGGCATATTAAGGTAAAATTGGTTATTAATCAAGATTTTACTTTAGAAACTATTGCTTTGGTTGACAGTGGTTCAGACCTTAATTGCATAAGAGAAGGATTAGTTCCTACAAAGTATTTTGAGAAAACTAAGTACGCATTAAATATTGCTAATGGTTCTCCTATGAGGATAAATTATAAATTATCAGATGTTTTTGTCTGTAATGATGGTATTTGTATTAATACACCTTTTGTCTTATCTGATAATCTATCCCAAATGGTAATCTTAGGAAGACCCTTTTTAAGCCTCATTTGGCCTATTGAAAGAATCGATAATAATGGAATTCATACTACTATAAAGGGTAAAAAAATAGTCTTTGAATTCATCATTAAACCTAAGATAAATTATATCAATCAATTACAAGAAACTTTGATTTTAAAAGAAAAACAAATCAATTTTTTGTCTCAGGAAATAGGCTATGCTTCTATTGACAAACAATTAGAACAATTTGTGACTAAAGAAAAAATTCTTTCCCTAGAAAAACAATTTCAGAAGGAGTTATGTAGCGATGTTCCTAATGTCTTTTGGGATAGGAAGCAGCACATAGTACAATTACCCTATATAGAGGGTTTTAATGAAAACATGATACCTACTAAGGCTAGGCCAATCCAAATGAATAAAGGGCTATTTTGTATTTGGTCCCTCTAGAAGATAGCTAATTAGCATGTGGTCCAAAGTTTTTGGTTTATTAGCAAATGGTCCTAAAATCATTACTTGTCTATTAGTCAACACAGTTGACTTGAGTCCAACCATCCATATTTTTTCAATGTCCAAACTATCCTTCACGTGACATAACTTAAATTTTAAAAAATGAATTTTTTTTCTCTCCACATGTCGATGCTTCATTGTTGGACTAAATCCAAGGTTAGATATTGTGCCACGTGGCAAAACCATAACTTCTTTTACTTTTTCTTTTATCCTAAACAGTATACACATCCCACTTAAAAAAACCAAAACTCCATCATCTCCACCCTAACTTCAATCTCACTCTATCATCATCGAACTAACAAAGACCAAATTCAGTTTACTTCTTTTCACCTTCTTCCCCTATGAAAAACAACTTTAAAAAACCCATAAACTAAACAAACCTTAACCTTCAATTTTGCTATCATAAAACAACTCGAAAATCTCTTTATTCTAATTTGACATGAGCTGAAATCAAACCCAACTTTGAATCAAGTAACGAGTGATGGTTTTCATTGTACCAAGTTGACTTTTAGTTTTAATCTCTTTCTTTAAAATTCGAATCGGCCACTTCAATTTCATAAGTTTATGATGGTGGGGTTGTAGAAAATGGTGAAGGGAAAAAAGCTTTTTAGCTATCATGATTCATGATGGCAGTAGATGCATCCTTCTCCTTTAAAGATTATTTTGTTGGTTCTAATATCTCGTTTCAATGAAAATGGACAAATGAGAATGGAAATTTGCTTTGTGATTCAAGCAATTTCAAATTCTGGTCTAAAGTTTATGAATTATCATTCTCCCTCAAACTTTCCAAAACATCTAAAAATCCAAATCCCTAAAGAAACATACAAAACCCTTATTTCTTTTTTACTTCTCCAAAGCCCCAAATCCATTCTCTTTCATACCAGTTGCAAACCCATTTCTATTTGTTAAATTACTAGGTCTAATTTGATTAAAAATATACTTTATTTTTTTTTTCAATTTTGTGTAAGTTCAGTTATCAATTTTTTTTTTAGTAGGATTTAAATTTTTGAGAATATTAGATTTTTATGTTAAATAGAATATTTGATGGGATATGTTCGTGATTAAAAGGGTAGTTTGGCTATTAAAAAAATATGGATGTCTTGACTCTAGTCAAGTAACGATTTTAGGACTATTTACTAATAAACCAAAAACATTAGACCACATACTAATTACCTATCTTCTAGAAGGACCAAATGCAAAATAACCCATGAATAAAGTTTATATGGAATTATGTAAGACTGAAATTAAAGGTCTTTTAGATAAACAACATATTAGGAAAAACTCTTCTTGTTGGAGTTGTGCAGCCTTTTATGTAAATAAAAATGCTGAACAAGAACGAGGGATTCCTAGATTAGTTATTAGTTAGAAGCCCCTTAATAAGGTTCTTCAATGGATTCGTTATCCTATTCCTAATAAATTTTTTTTATTAAAACGCTTAGATGATGCTCGTATATTTTCTAAATTCGATTTAAAGTCAGGTCATTGGCAAGTTCAGATTGCTGAAAAAGATAAATATAAAACTGCTTTTACTGTTCCTTTTGGACATTATGAATGGAATGTTATGGCTTTTGGTTTGAAAAATGCTCCTTCAGAATTTATGAATATTATGAATGAAACTTTTAATGCTTATACTGAATTCTGTATTGTATATATTGATGATATACTAGTCTTTTCCAATTCTATTGATCAACATTTTAATCATCTAAATATATTTTCCCATCTAAATGTTTCTGCTCCAAAAATGAAGATCTTTAAAACCGAAATTCGTTTTTTAGGGCATAATATATGTCAAGGAAAAATTATCCCTATTAATAGGTCTATAGAATTTGCATCAAAATTCCCTGATGATATAAGAGATAAAAAAACAATTACAGAGGTTCTTAGGAAGCCTTAATTATATCTCTGATTATTACAAAGACATAGCTTTTGACACCAAAATTCTTTATGAAAGACTTCGCAAAAACCTGAACCTTGGACCTCGGATCATACAAAAGCGGTTCAGAAAATTAAGCTTAAAGCTAAACAATTGCCTTGTTTATCACTGGCCAATCCCAATGGATTAAAAATTGTTGAGACAGATGCCTCTAATAGAGGTTATGGTGGAATTCTCAAACAGAGAAATTCTCTGACAAATAAAGAGGATCTAATTAGATTCCATTCTGGCATTTGGAAAAATGCTCAAGTCAAATATTCGACTGTTAAAAAAGAAATGTTGGCTATAGTCAACTGTATCAATAAATTCCAAGATGATTTAATAAATCAAGAATTTTTGCTACGAATTGATTGTAGCTCTGCAAAAGATATTATTGAAAAAGATGTTAAAAATTTAGCATCTAAACATATCTTTGCCCGATGGCAAGCAATTCTTTCAGTATTTGAATTTCAAATAGAATACATAAAAGGGGATAATAATTCTCTTCCTGATTTTCTTACCCGCGAATATTTGCAGGGATGAGTTTTCACAGTCCATCACCTTATATGGGGCGAGGACGTGGAAAAGGCAAATCTGCCTTTATCGAGCCGAAATCAGGCAAATCAATTCTTATCCAGCCTAAATCAGGTTCTTCTTCAATCGAGCCTAAATCAGGTTCTTCTTCAAAAGTCTCAATAGACAAAACTATGAAAGAAGCCTTATTAGGCAACAATGAGCCCAAGTTGTTCTTAAAAAATTACACAGAACTACTTGTAATCTTTAATCCAGAGGATGACAAATGGATGATGGACCCTATTATTTTGGGGCAAAAATATTTTGATGAAAAGGATAATAGTCCTATCCGAGGTGGAAAACATAGATATTTTTATGAATCAATTTTAGAAGAGACTAATTCAGTCACTTTTGATCATAAAAGAAGGAGTAATACTCCTAATTCTCCTTTTGCTTATAGCAAAGCTATGATTCATATGGTTCTCAAATCTTCGGATTGGGGCGACCCGAATAAATTACGGGAATTGCGTGGATCATACCACAACTATAATCAATCCTATAATTATTGGGATTATATGGACACTTGGACTTATTCGTTCTTTTACCAAAATCCTCAAAGGAAGCATTCTTGGTTCTTCTATTTTGATGAAGATTTCAAGAAAGACAATAATGAAATTCCCAACTGGTTTTATAACTGGTTTTTCAAATTTGGTCCTAATTTGGATTTCTTACGCACAGAACGAACAGTTCTTTATAAATCTTATCTTCAATTTCATCATTTCTTTGAAGGGAAAGATACGGTTCGAGGTAAATCATTCCTCTTTTTTCTGGCAGATTATCTTATTCCATGGATTTGGGCCTAGACTTGCAGCTGTCAATACCAGGCAAATGAAGGCCTTCATGGTCTTTGTCGCCAGTACCATTATAAATGGTGGGCTAATTGCCCTATCGAGAGTAAACTTTTAACTATTACTCCCGATATCCAAAAACTGTAACAATTATATGTCTCTCAACATACACAATCACCAGTTCTTAAAGAACCTTTACCAGACAATCCTGTCTCAATTATTAGGGAAAAATTAACCAAGGCTCACCCTGGTCTCTCATCCCAAGAACTCAAATTTCGAGTTATGAAAGAAATGCAGGAGCATATCCAAGCTTCTTTCGGAGATATTTCTCCTATGAACACAAATCCCACTACCAACAAAGACATTAGTACTCCTGTCAATACTATTGTTTCATGGTGGGACCTTAAACAAGACTGCTCTCAACAGGGTTCTTCTCAACATGATGATGATGATGATGTCGATCTAGAAGTGGATTAGTCACTTTCCACTTATAACTTACTATTTGAAATATAGTGGAAAATTACTTCCACTCTCTATCCAATCAACAATTATACCTCAATTTTATCAAACCTAACCATAGGTATACCAAATTCCGTTTTCTCCCTTCTATAACCCACATGTCACTCAAATCCTTTGGATTTTAGCCAATCCTTTTCAAGCCATCAATCCAAGATAAATTTATTTCCCATCGCTACTATTTTAATCATCTTCCCAAAATTGGAATTTAGCAATTATATCCCTTATTGTGACTTATTTATTAGATCCCGTGAATCTTATGGGACCACGAAACACATCCACAGGACAGTTTGTCTACTCAATTATCAGACTCCAATTCATAATATGGGGTTCACATACCAGATCAATCAACCGACTATGGGATCCACAATACCCACAACACAGCAAATTACTCTAGGGACCACTATTCAAATAGGGTCCACAGCTCACATGGTGCTTAATGGGGCCCACCCACTTACAAGATGCTTAATGGGGCCCACTCTCATTTTGCCTATATAAGAGGTCTTTGTAAATGAAAGAGAACAAGCTTCGACACTTGCTTAGCTTTCTCTCTTCTTCTCCCTTTTGCTTTCTTTTGTAATCTTTTCTTTTCTAAATTTACAAAAATAGAAAAAGTACAGAGTAAAAAAGAAAAGAAAACTTACAGAAAAGAAGCTTTATTCACATAAAAGTTGTACTAATTGTACAACTAAGTAGTAGATATACACCCCCTGAAGAAAGCTTTAGGTAAAAACTAAACACCGAAAGGTTGAATCACCAAAAGATTTACAAAAAGAAAAGATTACAAAAGAAAGCAAAAGGGAGAAGAAGAGAGAAAGCTAAGCAAGTGTCAAAGCTTGTTCCCTTTCATTTACAAAGTCCTCTTATATAGGCAAAATGAGAGTGGGCCTCATTGAGCATCTTGTAAGTGGGTGGGCCCCATTGAGCACCTTGTGGGGTGTGGGCCCTATTGAGCATCTTGTAAGTGGGTGGGCCCCATTGAGCACCTTGTAAGTGGGTGATCCCCATTGAGCACCATGTGAGTGGGTGGTCCCCATTGAGCACCATGTGAGCTGTGGACCCTATTTGAATAGTGGTCCCTAGAGTAATTTGCTGTGTTGTGGGTATTGTGGATCCCATAGTCGGTTGATTGATCTGGTATGTGAACCCCATATTATGAATTGGAGTCTAATAATTGAGTAGACAAACTGTCCTGTGGATGTGTTTCGTGGTCCCATAAGATTCACGGGATCTGATAAATAAGTCACAATAAGGGATATAATTGCTAAATTCCAATTCTGGGAAGATGATTAAAATAGTAGCGATGGGAAATAAATTTATCTTGGATTGATGGCTTGAAAAGGATTGGCTAAAATCCAAAGGATTTGAGTGACATGTGGGTTATAGAAGGGAGAAAACGAAATTTGGTATACCTGTGGTTAGGTTTGATAAAATTGAGGTATAATTGTTGATTGGATAGAGAGTGGAAGTAATTTTCCACTATATTTCAAATAGTAAGTTATAAGTGGAAAGTGACTAATCCACTTCTAGATCGACATCATCATCATCATCATGTTGAGAAGAACCCTGTTGAGAGCAGTCTTGTTTAAGGTCCCACCATGAAACAATAGTATTGACAGGAGTACTAATGTCTTTGTTGGTAGTGGGATTTGTGTCCATAGAAGAAATATCTCCGAAAGAAGCTTGGATATGCTCCTGCATTTCTTTCAAAACTCGGAATTTAAGTTCTTGGGGTGAGAGACCAGGGTGAGCCTTGGTTAATTTTGCACTAATAATTGAGACAGGATTGTCTGGTAAAGGTTCTTTAAGAACTGGTGATTGTGTATGTCGAGAGACATATAATTGTTCCAGTTTTTGGATATCGGGAGTAATAGTTAAAAGTTTACTCTCGATAGGGCAATTAGCCCACCATTTATAATGGTACTGGCGACAAAGACCATGAAGGCCTTCACTTGCCTGGTATTGACAGCTGTAAGTCCAGGCCCAAATCCATGGAATAAGATAATCTGCCAGAAAAAAGAGGAATGATTTACCTCGAACCGTATCTTTCTCTTAAAACAAATGATGAAATTGAAGATAAGATTTATAAAGAACTGTTAGTTCTGTGGGTAAGAAATCCAAATTAGGACCAAATTTGAAAAACCAGTTATAAAACCAGTTGGGAATTTCATTATTGTCTTTCTTGAAATCTTCATCAAAATAGAAGAACCAAGAATACTTCCTTTGAGGATTTTGGTAAAAGAACGAATAAGTCCAAGCGTCCATATAATCCCAATAATTATAGGATTGATTATAGTTGTGGTATGATCCACGCAATTCCCGTAATTTATTCGGGTCGCCCCAATCCGAAGATTTGAGAACCATATGAATCATAGCTTTGCTATAAGCAAAAGGAGAATTAGGAGTATCACTCCTTCTTTTATGATCAAAAGTGACTGAATTTGTCTCTTCTAAAATTGATTCATAGAAATATCTATGTTTTCCACCTCGGATAGGACTATTATCCTTTTCATCAAAATATTTTTGGCCCAAAATAATAGGGTCCATCATCCATTTGTCATCCTCTGGATTAAGGATTACAAGTAGTTCTGTGTAATGTTTTAAGAACAACTTGGGCTCATTGTTGCCTAATAAGGCTTCTTTCATAGTTTTGTCTATTGAGACTTTTGAAGAAGAACCTGATTTAGGCTCGATTGAAGAAGAACCTGATTTAGGCTCGATAAGAACAGATTTGCCTGATTTAGGCTCGATAAAGGCAGATTTGCCTTTTCCACGTCCTCGCCCCATATAAGGTGCTGGACTGTGAAAACTCATCCCTGCAAATATTCGCGGGTAAGAAAATCAGGAAGAGAATTATTATCCCCTTTTATGTATTGTATTTGAAATTCAAATACTAAAAGAATTGCTTGCCATCGGGCAAAGATATGTTTAGATGCTAAATTTTTAACATCTTTTTCAATAATATCTTTTGCAGAGCTACAATCAATTCGTAGCAAAAATTCTTGATTTATTAAATCATCTTGGAATTTATTGATACAGTTGACTATAGCCAACATTTCTTTTTTAACAGTCGAATATTTGACTTGAGCATTTTTCCAAATGCCAGAATGGAATCTAATTAGATCCTCTTTATTTGTCAGAGAATTTCTCTATTTGAGAATTCCACCATAACCTCTATTAGAGGCATCTGTCTTAACAATTTTTAATCCATTGAGATTGGCCAGTGATAAACAAGGCAATTGTTTAGCTTTAAGCTTAATTTTCTGAACCGCTTTTGTATGATCCGAGGTCCAAGGTTCAGGATTTTTGCGAAGTCTTTCATAAAGAATTTTGGTGTCAAAAGCTATGTCTTTGTAATAATCAGAGATATAATTAAGGCTTCCTAAGAACCTCTGTAATTGTTTTTTATCTCTTATATCATCAGGGAATTTTGATGCAAATTCTATAGACCTATTAATAGGGATAATTTTTCCTTAACATATATTATGCCCTAAAAAACGAATTTCGGTTTTAAAGATCTTCATTTTTGGAGCAGAAACAACTAAACCATTTTTCTTAATAAGATGGGAAAATATATTTAGATGTTTAAAATGTTGATCAATAGAATTGGAAAAGACTAGTATATTATCAATATATATAATACAGAATTCAGTATAAGCATTAAAAATTTCATTCATAATATTCATAAATTCTGAAGGAGCATTTTTTAAACCAAAAGCCATAACATTCCATTCATAATGTCCAAAAGGAACAGTAAAAGCAGTTTTATATTTATCTTTTTCAGCAATCTGAACTTGCCAATGACCTGACTTTAAATCGAATTTAGAAAATATACTAGCATCATTTAAGCATTTTAATAAATCTTTTTTATTAGGAATAGGATAACGAATCCATTGAAGAACCTTATTAAGGGGCTTGTAATTAAAAACTAATCTAGGAATCCCTCGTTCTTGTTCAGCATTTTTATTTACATAAAAGGCTGCACAACTCCAACAAGAAGAGTTTTTCCTAATATGTTGTTTATCTAAAAGACCTTTAATTTCAGTCTTACATAATTCCATATAAACTTTATTCATGGGTTATTTTGCATTTGGTCCTTCTAGAAGATAGGTAATTAGTATGTGGTCTAATGTTTTTGGTTTATTAGTAAATAGTCCTAAAATCGTTACTTGACTAGAGTCAAGACATCCATATTTTTTTAATAGCCAAACTACCCTTTTAATCACGAACATATCCCATCAAATATTCTATTTAACATAAAAATCTAATATTCTCAAAAATTTAAATCCTACTTAAAAAAAGAATTGATAACTGAACTTACACAAAATTGAAAAAAAAAATAAATTATATTTTTAATCAAATTAGACCTAGTAATTTAACAAATAGAAATGGGTTTGCAACTGGTATGAAAGAGAATGGATTTGGGGCTTTGGAGAAGTAAAACAAAATGAGGGTTTTGTATGTTTCTTTAGGGATTTGGATTTTTAGATGTTTTGGAAAGTTTGAGGGAGAATGATAATTCATAAACTTTAGACCAGAATTTGAAATTGCTTGAATCACAAAGCAAATTTCCATTCTCATTTGTCCATTTTCATTGAAACGAGATATTAGAACCAACAAAATAATCTTTAAAGGAGAAGGATGCATCTACTGCCATCATGAATCATGATAGCTAAAAAGTTTTTTTCCCTTCACCATTTTCTACAACCCCACCATCATCAACTTATGAAATTGAAGTGGCCGATTCGAATTTTAAAGAAAGAGATTAAAACTAAAAGTCAACTTGGTACAATGAACACCATCACTCGTTACTTGATTCAAAGTTGGGTTTGATTTCAGCTCATGTCATATTAGAATAAAGAGATTTTCGAGTTGTTTTATGATAGCAAAATTGAAGGTTAAGGTTTGTTTAGTTTATGGGTTTTTTAAAGTTGTTTTTCATAGGGGAAGAAGGTGAAAAGAAGTAAACTGAATTTGGTCTTTGTTAGTTCGATGATGATAGAGTGAGATTGAAGTTAGGGGGGAGATGATGGAGTTTTGGTTTTTTTAAGGGGGATGTGTATACTGTTTAGGATAAAAGAAAAAGTAAAAGAAGTTATGGTTTTGCCACGTGGCACAATATCTAACCTTGGATTTAGTCCAACAATGAAGCATCGACATGTGGAGAGAAAAAAATTCATTTTTTAAAATTTAAGTTATGTCACGTGAAGGATAGTTTGGACATTAAAAAAATATGGATGGTTGGACTCAAGTCAACTGTGTTGACTAATAGTCAAGTAACGAATTTAGGACCATTTGCTAATAAACCAAAAACTTTGGACCACATGCTAATTAGCTATCTTCTAGAGGGGCCAAATACAAAATAGCCCTTTATTCATTTGGATTGGCCTAGCCTTAGTAGGTATCATGTTTTCATTAAAACCCTCTATATAGGGTAATTGTACTATGTGCTGCTTCCTATCCCAAAAGGCATTAGGAACATCGGTACATAACTCCTTCTGAAATTGTTTTTCTAGGGAAAGAATTTTTTCTTTAGTCGCAAATTGTTCTAATTGTTTGTCAATAGAAGCATAGCCTATTTCCTGAGACAAAAAATTGATTTGTTTTTCTTTTAAAATCAAAGTTTCTTGTAATTGATTGATATATTTATCTTAGGTTTAATGATGAATTCAAAGACTATCTTTTTACCCTTTATAGTAGTATGAATTCCATTATTATCGATTCTTTCAATAGGCCAAATGAGGCTTAAAAACGGTCTTCCTAAGATTACCATTTGGGATAGATTATCAGATAAGACAAAAGGTGTATTAATACAAATACCATCATTGCAGACAAAAAAATCTGATAATTTATAATTTATCCTCATAGGAGAACCATTAGCAGTATTTAATGCATACTTAGTTTTCTCAAAATACTTTGTAGGAACTAATCCTTCTCTTATGCAATTAAGGTCTGAACCACTGTCAATTAAGGTCTGAACCACTGTCAGCCAAGTAAAATCTTGATTAATAACCAATTTTACCTTAATATGCCACTTTTGATTGGTAGGGTGATGTAAGGATAGTAAATCCCCAATAGTTTCCATTATATATATATATAATATATATATATATATATATATATATATATATATATATATATATATATATATATATATATATATATATATATATATATCCCCAAAATTTTCACAAGAGAATAAATATTAGAACGGATATTCCATATAGTAGCTCACAAAGCCAAGAATTAATATATTGATATTCCCAAAATTTCACAATGTCAAAAGATTTACAAAAAAATATTGTACCACAAAATATCCCAAATTTAACCTACCATTTTCAAAGATTCTTTGTAAAGCATTCTTTTAACATAAAACAGTGACAGATTAATTCAAACTTTTCTTGTAACTCGAGATACCTGCGCATAAGTACTGCCTATCAAATCGTAAAATTATCTTCAAAGTCTTAATCATATCAATGTCCCAAAATGCCCAGTTACCAGTTCTAGTGCTTCGTTTAATACATATGTCTAAGATAGCTATAGAGCTCCATGAGAGGTGGGGTCGTTTGTTTTTCATTAAGCAACGTCTGAAGACTGAACTTAATAGATGGACCCACCGTATTCAGTCTTCAGACTGTTTGTTTTTCGCAAATAGTTCAGTGCTTAATCTATCGGTTCAGTGATACGGCGATTAATTGGTTCAGCACAAAATTTTGGCAGAATCAAAGTCTGAATCACTTAATTGGGCGAAAAGACTACATAAGAGCATTCCCAATGGTAAAATGGTTTTAGAGGTGCCACGTAGGAGAGAGGGTAAAGGTTTTAGGATTAAACTATGCTAAAAGTGTTTTTTACTTTTAGAGTTACCAATGGTTGTTTTTGAATGAAAGATAAAAGTAACACAAATGTGACAATCATTTAATGCAATATAATTTTTAATTATTAAACAATCTTATGTGGCACCTCTAAAACTCTTTTAACTCCTTGGCAAATTTGCCAAGGAGTTAAAAGTGTTTTGCTTGAAAAGTGTGTTAAAAGCTACCATTGGCAAGTGTTTTCACTAAAAGCTTACTAAAAGTGTGCTAAAACCTACCATTGGGAATGCTCTAACCTCGAGATTCTTCGTTCTCTCTCTCCTCACTCGTCTGCTCGCTTTTTTCCTCTTTTCCGGTTGGTTTTCTCTGGCTTGTTTCTTCTAAGTCAAGGTTGTTCTCTCTCTCTCTCTCTCTCTCTCTCTGAATTTGGGGCTAAAACATTGCTTCTGAAATCTGAACTATTGATTGATGTTATATATTTATTTTCTGATTTTCAAAAAATGGGGATTTTTTATGTGTTCTTTAAATTTATTTGTTATGTGAATTTGACATGAATGTATTGATGGTTGTGTTAGTTTCCGGTGAAGTGTGTGAAACCGGCACGAAGTGGTTTGACATAAATTTTGTGACAAAGTGTCTTTGGTTATCTCGCCTTGAATTCATTGTTAGGAAAATCAAGATGTACGCATGGTCGTCTCGTGTCCTTGTGTCTCTTAGGTCTGTCCAGGAAAAGTTATTGGGTTCTGGACGTACGTACCGGGTTAGGACGTACGTACGTCCACTGAAGCAGCAAACTTCTTTTGGTCAGGACGTACGTACTCAGTTAGGACGTTCGTACGTCCAAGTAGGCAGCAGACGTGTTTTCGTATGGAGACGTACGTACCGAGTTAGAGCGTTCGTACGTCATGTTAGGCAGCAGGCTTATTTTTGTGTAGCGACGTTCGAACGTCATATCGACGTACGAACGTCCAAAGTCGGTTTGCACAGTTTCGGCCCATTTTTCTAGGTTTTCAACCCTAAGTATAAATAGGGTTTCTCTTCCATAGAACAAGACAGTTCTTTGGCCGTCCATCCTTCTCCTTGTTCATGTGTTTTGGTTAGGTTTGTGATATTGAAATTGTTTGTGGCTATTGAACTCAATTCCCTTTCTTCCCCCTTTTCTCAATTCATATCTTTGTGATCTTTAAGAGTTATTGTGAATTCGGCTTCGAGTCTTCTTGTGTGTTCATCAAGAAGTCGAGTGTCTTGTGCGTACATCAAGGTGCTCTGGTGAAGTCAAGGTGTTAGAGATAACCAGGAGTATCAACTCGCAGTGAGTGCAGGTAGTTGATAGGTTTGTACATCTCTTTTCATCTAGTGGATTATTTTGTTGTCGCGAGGACAACCGTGGACGTTTCCCTGTTTGGGTTTTACCACGTTAAAAATTTCTGTGTGTTATTTACTTTCCGCGTATTGTTTGTTTGCTTGTTTGAATTCACATTTGTTATACTAGCACTATTTGTAGTTTCTCAATTGGTATCAGTCGCTGGGGGCTGGTTAAGGAGCGTAAAGGCTCACGCTAACGATCAATAGTGCTTTATGGAATCTCACAAGTCTGCTACTTCAAGTCTTCCTCCACAATTCAGTGGAAAGGACTTTGGTCATTGGAAAGTACGTATGCGAGCTTATCTCCAAGCATTAGGAGAAGAAGTCTGGCTTTCTGTTGTCACAGGGTGGAAAGAACCTCTGACTACTACAGGTACTGATGATATTGCTGTTACATCACTGACGCCACGTGAAAAGTGGACGCCTGAACAGAAGTTGTTGGCAAATTATAACAACAAGACACTCAATGCTATTTTCATGGCATTAAATGCTAGTGAGTTTCGTAGGGTGCAGGGCTGTGAAGAGGCTAAAGATGCATGGAACAGGCTTATCTGTACACATGAAGGTGACGAAACAGTCAAAGAAAGTAAGCTGGAATTGTTAACATCTCAGTTTGAGAATCTACGGATGGATAATTCTGAGACCTTTGATGATTTCTTTATTCGTCTCCAAGACATCATCAACTGCAGTGCGGCTATTGGTCATGCATATATTGACACACAGGTGGTACGTAAGATATTGCGTGCTTTGCCTCCTCGGTTTCGTTCACGTAAGGATGCCATCACTGAGAGCAATGTGATTAAGAACATGTCCATCGAGACACTTGCTGGGAAACTAAGGACATGTGAGATGGAACAGGCTTTAGAAGAACCTTTGAAGAACAAATCTGTAGCATTCAAAGCTACATCGTCTAAAGAACTTTCCACAGGACCTTCTGATGATGAAGAGCAGGATGTGGATGATAACTATGCGTTCCTCTCACGTAGCTTTCAGAAGATTCTGAAATATCAACAGAATCGAGATCCTCGAAAGCGATTTCCTGATTCCTCAAATGCTCCTAGAAGTCGTGGTTTTGAGCGGTTCTCTGTGGATGGGAGAAGAGCTCGAGTTGATCGTAAAGATGTCCAATGTTACAAGTGTCGTGATTATGGACACTTTGCAAATGAATGTGATAAGAAGGTCGATCGCAAACCTGGTGATAAATCCAAAGCAAATCTCACAGTAACATGGGATGATTCAGATGATGATGATGATGGGAATCTCTCAAATGTTGTCTCAAATTATGTGGTCTTCAGTGCATCCCTGGATGAACATCCAGGAGGTATTGTATCCTCTTCTATTGATATTAATGTTTCTGATTCTGGTGTTCATGCTACTACTAGTGAATTATGTGACATGTATAAGTTTTCTATGCAACAAGTAAAGTTGCTTGAAAAAACTAACACCGTCTTGCAGGATCAGGTAGAGAGTCTTGGACAGGATATATGCAACCTTACAGGTGATTCCAACATGTTGAAGGAAGAATTTGTGAAGGAAAAGGAGGATTTCCAAGTGCGTATTGTCACTCTGGAAAAACTGAATAATGATCTTGAAACACGGTATCGATCCCTTGTACTGGAGCATGAGAGAGTAAAGGCTGAGTTGTTTTCTGCTAACAAACAATTGGTTGGGTTTGGTAAAGCAAGTGCTAATCTAAACTCTCTGTTGGGAATCGGTAAATCCCATTCAGATAAATCTGGTTTAGGTTATGACACCTCTGTTCCCCTTGCTACTACTAGCACTTCCCGCACTACCTTTGTGCGACCAACAAGTGTCGCTATTCCTGCTCCTGTGCAGGTGTCTAGTGTGGTATCACCACCCAAGGTTACTCATGTGAAGCAAGTTCGGAAAAAGAACTCTAGACACAAAGGCTTTAAATGTCTAACATGTGGTCGCATGGGTCACACTTCTGCCTTTTGTTGGAATAATTTGTATCCTGCTCATCATCCTTCTTTTGCAGGTAACTCATATTGGAATAAGTCTTCCACCTTCTCCATGCAGGCTCCATACATGTGGAATGGCTATGCTCCGTGGGGTTTACCCAGAACTTCTCCTTATGGAAATCGTCCTCAAGCAACACCCATGCCTACTCCACCACCACATTTCTGGGATAGGAGTATGGACGCATCCAGGAAAATGGTGTCTCACATGGCTCGTTTGGTTGAACCATTGCCTTCATCGTGGTATCTTGACAGCGGTTGTTCGCGTCATATGACAGGTGATAAGACTCTGATTGATAACCTGACTCTTGGTTATGGAGGTAAGGTTAGGTTTGGTAATGGTAAATTGCTTCCGGTTGAAGGTAAAGGTAACTTTTCTGAGGTTGAATCGCTCAATAGTCATGAGCTTCTTTTTGTTAAGGGTCTTAGGTCCAATCTATTGAGTATTAGTCAGTTGTGTGATGCTAAATTTAAGGTTGTGTTTGAGGATAATAGGTGTGATGTTTTTGATTCCAATCATATCTTGGTGTTATCTGGTAGTCGCTCATCTGATAATTGCTTCATTGTCACTACACCTGTTCTGCATTCATATGTCTAATGTGTTCATTGGAACTGTCTGTGTTTAGGATGTTTAGGTTTGGTCATTTTTTTGTTGTTGTTGGCATTGAGGACATACTACATTCTCTATTGTGTGAATTTCATCTTACAGATGTTTCTAGTTTGGCACTCTCAACTGTTTTTGTGTCATGCATAGTTGTAGGGTTACATCATACTCTCTTCGTCTTGGTAGTTTCTTGCATGATGCATTTCAATGTGGTTGGCTTGACATTTTCAAAACATGTATAACTCCAGTCTTCCATGGTTGCTTTTTCATGATCGTTGTTTTTATTTTCTTTATTCTCTCACCTCTTGTAAGTGGTCAATGACTCACAAAATCCCCAGCCATTTGAATGTCTTGAGAGCATACTCATTTGGCTAAGAACCCGTTGGGGCTGTGAGGGTCATGCTCTGACGGATGCACTCAAGAGACGTTAGTTCTTGTGTTGCACGTTATCATGGTATTGCACTTCTTGAGTGTGTTTTGCCGAAAAGATGTAGGCTACACCCTACCCTCGTGTTCTGGTAAAAGATGGAGATATTTCATACTCCCACACGGGAATGGCATCTGTTTCAATGGTCTACCAAAAAAAAAAAAAAAAAAAAAAAATGAATGAATAGTAGCTTTCTCATTTGTCTAGTTGAAAGACAAGAAGAAAAACAATAGTGTGTGTTTTCCTTGTTGTTTTGTGATCTGTTTAAGTTTCATTTTGGGCTAGTTGCAAGTGGTTTTCTACTTTCTCAATGATCATGTTTTTAGTTTGTTTCTGGAGGTTGGTTTTGGCCTATCTGTTTCATCTACATGCTTGCATCGTCTAAGTAAGTACCATGCCTTGTGTATGATGTCGTTCTTCGATTTTGCATTCTCTTGTGGTTGAGGATTGTTTAAACTATATTCGGTTGTAATTGGAATTCGTATGATACGTAGAAGTGTTTTCTTGTGATGTCTCTCAATTTTTTTTTTTTGGTTTTTGGAGTTATGTGGTTTATTATCTAGCTGTTAGGTTGGTTTTCCCTTCTTCAAAATAAAAAAAAAAAAAAGGGGTACGTCCGTACGCTTTTATGACGTTCGTATGTTTGGGGGTACAGATCTTTTTTAAACGTACGAACGTTCCTAGGACGTACGAACGTGATCTTTACCAGATGTTTGGTTTTTGGGTCCCGACGTTCGAACGTCTTAAGAGCGTACGAACGTCTGTCATACAGTCCAGCCAATTTGTGTTTACATTCAAATTTTTTTTGAACCAAAGGCTTACTGTTACATCAATCGTGCTTCCTTCTTCTCTCTTGCACGTACATAGGAAGTCTTCACCTTCTCTCAAGGTCTTTTCTTTGGTCTTTCTCTTCTTCTTCTTCTTTGATGGTTGTTCATTGCTTCTCTCAAGCAGCTTGTTTCTATTTCTTTGGTATTGGGCATGTTCTTGGATACTGCTATTTTCATGTTAGTTCAACTTGGTTTCTTTGTTTTGCAGTATTTTTTTTTGGTAATGGACCTCTTATTGGGCCCATGATAGGTTTTCTCCTATATATAGGGGAGTCTTCTCCTCTTTTACTCCTATTGTATCTTCTTATCTCTTGCTAGTTCTATCTTTGTTCTTCAGAATTTTCTATGGCAGAATTTGCACTTCATGGAGTCTTTGTTCCGGGTGTTGGGTATGTGTCGTTCATGGTGATGGAGTACAAGAACAATGCCAAGGTTTGTCGTTTATGTCGCGTTCCCCATGGATTTGACTATGATCATCGACCTTTACTTCCTTCATGCATGGTTCATGTCAATCATTGGGAAAGGCTACCGGGACATCTTCAGAATCACATCTTGGAGTTGGCTGGATACCCGAGGGTTTCAGGACTTGCTGCTCCTCTTACCGACTGTGGCTTGGACAGCAGAATTGGGGAGTTATTTTGTACGAGTGCTGATAGTCCTGTGCACACTCGGTGGAATAGCTATTCGGCTCGTGCGAAAGCTTTATGTCCTATCTTAAGCTTTATGTTCATATGATCGCTCGGTGGATTAGACTTCTACAAGCTTCCTCTAGGTCATTGGGAAAGGGTATTTCGAATTCGTTAATTCGAGCCTTTTATTTTTTGTCGTTTTTGGCTTTTCTGTTTATGGATTTCTCTGTTTGGTTATTAGTTGACTTTCTGAACTTTTAAAAAGTTGGGTTCGTTTTATATTTTATATGTTTTGTATTCTTTGTTTGGTTTTGATTTCTTTTTCTTGGTTATTTGTTTATTGTTGTTCACTTGTTGTGACAAAAAGGGGGAGATTTATGACTCTAATTACTAACAATCGTCTTCTTGTTGTTAGGTTATTTTTGGGTCATGTTTCAGGTATGCTACACGTATGGGGGAGTTGCTCATGAAGTTTGGAGCTCATGAAGTATGGGGGAGTTGCTCGAAGGAACTTCTGTTGAATCCTTGATTGCTTCCGTTCGATCTCTGATGGTTAAAGCATCTTCCTAAAACTAGATAACAAGAATTGGTGACTTGTTATGTGTTTCTATCTTGAGTGATTTTGTAGGCATGTTTTATAAATGCCATGGTTTGGGATTGTAAGCACGTTTTATAAGTGCTATTAGAGTCATAGGTTTTTGTCACAAAATCAATGTCAAAGGGGGAGATTGAAACCGGCACGAAGTGGTTTGACATCAATTTTGTGACAAAGTGTCTTTGGTTATCTCGCCTTGAATTCATTGTTAGGAAAATCAAGATGTACGCATGGTCGTCTCGTGTCCTTGTGTCTCTTAGGTCTGTCCAGGAAAAGTTATTGGGTTCTGGACGTACGTACCGGGTTAGGACGTACGTACGTCCACTGAAGCAGCAAACTTCTTTTGGTCAGGACGTACGTACTCAGTTAGGACGTTCGTACGTCCAAGTAGGCAGCAGACGTGTTTTCGTATGGAGACGTACGTACCGAGTTAGAGCGTTCGTACGTCATGTTAGGCAGCAGGCTTATTTTTGTGTAGCGACGTTCGAACGTCATATCGACGTACGAACGTCCAAAGTCGGTTTGCACAGTTTCGGCCCATTTTTCTAGGTTTTCAACCCTTAGTATAAATAGGGTTTCTCTTCCATAGAACAAGACAGTTCTTTGGCCGTCCATCCTTCTCCTTGTTCATGTGTTTTGGTTAGGTTTGTGATATTGAAATTGTTTGTGGCTATTGAACTCAATTCCCTTTCTTCCCCCTTTTCTCAATTCATATCTTTGTGATCTTTAAGAGTTATTGTGAATTCGGCTTCGAGTCTTCTTGTGTGTTCATCAAGAAGTCGAGTGTCTTGTGCGTACATCAAGGTGCTCTGGTGAAGTCAAGGTGTTAGAGATAACCAGGAGTATCAACTCGCAGTGAGTGCAGGTAGTTGATAGGTTTGTACATCTCTTTTCATCTAGTGGATTATTTTGTTGTCGCGAGGACAACCGTGGACGTTTCCCTGTTTGGGTTTTACCACGTTAAAAATTTCTGTGTGTTATTTACTTTCCGCGTATTGTTTGTTTGCTTGTTTGAATTCACATTTGTTATACTAGCACTATTTGTAGTTTCTCAGTGTGTGCATATTCTCTGGCTAGAAATGGTGTTTCTGTTATAATTTTTGAGTCTGCAAAAGGACTTGGTGGCAAAATGTCCACAAGGAGGTAAGTTTTATAAATATCTTTTCTTCATCTGATAAACTGCTTTGTGTTTGATTAAATACAAGAAAAAAAACTCGCAAAAATCGAATCACTATATTAATTAATCATTCATATAATGGTAAACTGCCAATGGTTTTGAGTAAAACAATGTCATACGGTGCCAATGATTTCACATTCACATTTCGCTTTGGCATTGGCACACAACTTCTTGGTATGTTCCGAACCATAAAGCGAAAGCTAGTTGGTGCAGGTATATATGACAGTCAGTCATAGAACCATTGAAGATGTGTTGATGAGTTGATCTATCCAAAGTTTGTGTTGATCTCTATATATACAATTTCCTTTTAGTGCAGACATCATCATGTACATTTTTATTTCATAGATAAGTTATTGTATTCTCTCCCTAAAGAAGAATACTTCAACGACTAGCTATTAAATCTCGTGGTAAATCAAATTCAAGTATTTCATTATCACCAAAGATAGACAAGGCCTCTTCTTCTTCTTCTTCTTCTTCTTCTTCTTCTTCTTCTTCTTCTTCTTTATCTAACATGCTTACATACAACATCTGAAACAATTTCACGCCAAGTTGATTAGAAATAGGGGCCCCAACACTGACATAAGCATTCGTTATTAGTTCTATTGCTTTCAATGTTATTTGTTTGATTTTATGCCTCATTTTATACTGAATTGCTAATTAGACTTTAGAGTGAAGAATATAAAGTTTACTTGTAATTGAACAAAGGGTCTAGATACTCAAATGTCCTTCAAATTTTGAAGAGATTTTCCATCAATTCAATAGGCAATACCAATGTATGTCTACTCATGTGTGTGATTGATGAAAAATATTAGTGATATAACTATGTTTGCGGAAATAATGCCCTTTTAAATAGTTGATCTAGAGATAAAGGCTTATGCTAGCAACTTATACTGATAAGATGATTCATCATACTTGATACATCATCAGGGTGAAAGTGATTATCTCCAGGGCCAGCAGCTGGTATTCTTCAGGTATTTCAGCTATGGTCAATAATATTTTGCCCGGATAGCTAGAACATATTTCAGAGTAAAAAAGCATTGAAACTTGTAGAAATTTTTTGTTTGAACTGGATAATATATTTGCGTGTCTTCACAAAACTCTAGGGTGGCAACCGACAAAGTGCATTGGTGTTGTGCACAATTATATAGAAGGCGCATTGAACTGCTTGTTCAATTCATGAAATTTTCCTCATACTTTCTTTGCTATCTGGTTTTGAATATGTTCCAACCATACTTACTCCTGTCACAAAATACTGCAGTAGACACACGCAATGGTTGTTCCCAGCTTTGTAGAGAAAAAAATCAACATACCACCTGTGTTGATTGGACATTCATTTGGTGGACTAATTGTTCAGTCTTACATCTCGGATATAAGGAACACAAGTTTTTTCAGGTGATTTTTGTTTTTGGTTATGGAAGATTCATGTTTGTTTTTATTATTACTAATTAGTTTAAAACAGAACTCTTATTGTTGCAGCTAGAACGGTAATGAATGAGAGAAGAGAAACTGGACCGATCACACCCTGCCACATTTAGGAAGCATATAGAAGACTCAAACTCGAAGGAAAAATCCAAAGAAATCACTCCAAGGCTTTTCCAATGGATAGAGGATAGATCCAGTCAAGTGATGATGTAGTTTTGATTATTGAATTATGTGCGTTAAATTGTTTGACAGATTTGCCATATATTGTCATCTTATTCTGTGTGTCTCATCACAATAGCTCATGTAATTGTTTCAATATTCGCATTTGTATATTGTCCTTTTCTGCTACGTGTTGATGATTGATGAATATATTGAATTGAAAGTTTGTTGATGATTGATGAATTAAATTGAAAGAGTTGCCGTATATAGCGTCTTTGACCCTCCTTGAATGAAATTGTTGTCATATATACTGCTGGGAGTTTGTAGGTTGTTGTTGATATGGCTGTGACACAACCTGTTGTGGAGGCTGCCTTCCTTGCATCTGCTTCTATGTGTTGGAAAAAATATTTGACAGAACACCTTGTCCCACTGAGTTTTGTCATATACCAGAAATATTTTGCAGGTGGAACTCTAGCCAATAACATTTGACATGTTGGATGGAGTAAGACCAGTTGTAGATGGAAATGCAGATTGCAAACCACTAGAGCTTTGAATTCCTCCTGAAGTGGTGATATTTTGAATGTTCTAGACTTTTGGGACAAAAGTTGCTGACGTGTTTGAGAGAGAGATTTTGCTTAACAAAATGTCATTTAAGTGTAATTTAAATTTTAAACAACTCTCTACAATAAAAAGGATAAAATAGACATTTAGTAGTCATTAAGCACTTCAAGCAACAAACATTATTAGTGGTCCAGCACTTAATTAAGTGTTGTATTCAGCATTTGTATTAAGTTCAATTAAGTGTACAAGTGATTAAGCAGCGTATTCAGCCATTCAGAGCTTAACTTAAGAAAAAACAAACAGCACTGTGTTTCCCGCTTAACTAGTCTGAAGCTCCAGCAATGTGTCTCTAGTTCAATTGTTTGGAATTGCTGCTCAATGCTCATTTTCCGATATAGTTTGTAGTTCTTTTACATTTCTTGCTTGAAGCATAAGGTTTGTTGGGGTGGGTTCTGTATATGTTGGAAACCTCAGTGTTGGAAATGGATTGTATTTGTCAGTACAATGTTTCACTTTGATGTCCCTATTTAATTTCATAGCAGAAACTATTCATTGAGTTCAGATGAATGGATATGATGGACTTCACGGAAAAAGTTTGATGCTATACAATAATTCCCAGTATAGTCAAATACATAGGTGAAAATGTCGTTTAAACGCGGATATCCGACCTCCCCAAAAACGATATATTCCGCGAATATCCGACCTCCCATGTCGGATATGGGAGTTTTGGTAAAAAATTCGGAAAATTGGGAGGTTTTCTGCACTTTTCGTGTTTTTCTTCTGATTTCAATATATAAACTTATAATTAAAAGAAAAACATACATTACAAATTAAACACACGACAAATCATACAAGGAAGCTAAGGCGGAACTATTACACAAGATAGTTTTACTCATAGGTGAAAAAATCGTAAATATCGGGCAGATATTCATAGAACTTTTATATGTTTCTAATACAAGAAAACTAAACACAAACAACCTCATTACAACTCAATCCATAGTTTTATTTTAATAATCAAAATAAAAGACATGTTAACCCCAGAATGATAGACTCCCCATGTCAAACCGATGAGCTTCGAGTCGTATACGTGTGGGGACGAACTCAGTACAGTAATATTCTCATGACATTGTTTGCTCGTACGACCTGAATTGGTCAATATACATATCATATGCATCTTGATCCATACAATACGGAGCAAATGATTCAAATATAGGAAATCTCGAGTATTGTTGAACCGGCATTAATGTATCGGCTGACTGCACGTCCGACCCACTTGTCATTGGGGCCAACCAACTCCCTATATTAGGAAACCAAGAACCTCTAGAATCTGGTTGGGTTTGGTAGGATGGTACACTGGAATCATCACTTTGGGAGGTTCCCATGTTACCATAAGAAAAATGAGGGTAAACATAGGTAGGTTGGATGTTGCTTTGAGAATAAGGGAGGTTCCATGAACCTTGGGAAGAAAACTAGTCAGGAATGTTCCATGAACCTTGGGAAGATACCCTAGATGATTCTGCTTCCGTTTTAGGATGCAGTCTTTTCTGTCGAGGTCGTTTTTCTTCTCTTGGTTGTTGCCATGCAGCATGGTCTTCATTTTGGGTGGCAAAAAGAAATTGAGACTCCCCCGTAAAATGAATGAAAACTTTATAAAAGTGAGAGAGAACTTCACTTTGGCATGGGCGTGCTTTTTTTTTTCGTTTCTTTCTGATATATTGCTCTACAATTATGATAGTTATAGAAAATATAGAACTCATTTAATAATCTTATGACATATGCATTCCTTCCTACATTCTGACTTGCAATAACCTTAGAAGCATTAATTGTTACTTTCAATTGAGCGGGAAAATGATCGATGAAATTTAACTTTCTTTATATTATATCAATTGAGAGGGCCATGAAGTTCGTCGCGAAAGTTTCCAAACATCTAGTGCCTTTTGGACCTTTTTTTGATAATCTCATCAAAAATTCTAGTTCGGGGGGAATTAAAAATAAATGTGTTAATTTCAAATCGAAAATGTCGTAAATTTCGTAAATTTCGGTTTTTGCCAAATATTTCGTGAATATCCGATAAATTCCGAACGGCATAGGGTGTTTTAAATTTCGTTTATATGTCGTATGCCGTACCGATCCGAATAGCCAAAAAACGGAATATTTCGTGAATATCCGGGCGGCAAATTCGATTTTTTCACCTATGGTCAAATATATATACTTTTGTTTACTTGTGAATCAGTCATAATATATAATTTCCACTGCTTGCTTGTCCATATGCAAAAATTGTGATTAAGTAGTAGTTGGATAATTTACTTTGTCACAGTTGTATGATCTTCAACAAATTAAAACATGACAACAAAAAATTCATATTCGCTAGAGTTACACATTTGGCGGCTTAATTGTACACTTGCTTTCTTTTGCAGTAGCCGTGGAATACTCTGTCTATCCTACAATCATAGAATTTTTTTTTTTTTTTTTTGGTCATGAAAAGATTTTTTATCATAGATTATACAAATTATAAGATTAGATGAAATCTCTTCCGAAATAATACTTTCTCAAAATGATTAATTCTTATTAAGATTTTTCAGGATTCATTGGAAGAAAAAGAGTAGAGCAGAAAACACTTGAGCTGTTCCTTGTGAAATGTCACCCAAATCACTGTACTTATCTACTTTTTTATTTAGAAAATGCAAGTGTCAATATTTATAGAATCTAGATAAGCGTCTACATGATCATTATTGGACAGCCGTACAGGTTCCTGTTGAAGTCCTGCAGCCCTGCTTGTTTCGCTGGACATCCTATGTTTGCAAATGAGGAAGAAAAGAGGTAGCTGACCTAAATGCATGATACTAGTTGTCATCACAGAGGATATCATATCCACCACTAATTTTTAACCATGTCTTTGGGTGATCATTACAAGAAAAACAACAAACAACAAAAGGGCACCAAACGGCAAACTCTCAGTATATACGTGGATGAAATTAAATCAGCTCACCTAATGTGCCTAAACCCTAAACCCTTTTTTTTTTTTTTTTTTTTTTTGTTGGTAAGCGAGGTTGTGGGGACCCCTACCCCTTTTAAATTACGCGTGGAAACTTATATCAAAAATCCGCTGTTGACGTGTTTCGAACCCACGACCTCTCCACTTTGTGAGAGGGGTGCTACCATTGAGCCACAGGCTCATTCGCTAAATGGTTTGGTAAGCCTGTTTTTTAATGAGATCAGTAACTCGGTAATGCTGGCGGGATTCGAACCCCAGACCTCTAGTATCATCACCCAAAGGTTTTACCAGTTGAGCCCAACTGACACCTGCCTAAAATGGTTTGGTAAGCCTGTTTTTAATGAGATCAGTAACTCGATAATGCTGGCGGGATTCGAACCCCAGACCTCTGGTATCATCACCTAAAGGTTTTACCAGTTGAGCCCAACTTACACCTTAAAATGTGATACTCTATTATCATGATTCGTTAGTCAAGTTATTTGAAAGGAGCAAGATGGGCATTGAATTTGGTTCGGACGTAGTCAGACTGCACTTGTAGTGGTATACATTTGGACGTTGTTTTTCCTTTTGACAATACAATTCTCTATAACCAAACTATTGCTTCCTAGCCATTAGAGTCCTTATACAAGCCAAAATTTGAGTGCAGATGTTATGACTTATGACAAAGCAATTAGCACATTGTGCTCACAAAAGTTTTATTCAAGGAATGGTCTTTGGGTGATCATTACACACCTTAACAAAGTTGATGAGCATTCAAATATTATAAATTCCATCCAAATATTCTTTCATAGTTTTACCTCTTTTATTATGGTTATAATTGTTGGAAGCAGTGGATATCATTGTGACGAAGATCTCTACCGTAATGAAAATTATTGAAAAAATCAATGATATGTTGTATTATTTGTTTTTTCTTGCATTTTTTTTTTGTTGCATTTCTCTATGAATTGAGCTATATATTGCAGTATGAATACACTTTAAGACTAGTATTGCAGTTCTGAAATAATGAGCTAGAGGCAAATGTTTCAATGTGCTTGCTTATGAATTCATGATACTAGGGCCATTAAAAGATTGGGGCTGATAGGGTTCAACAACACACTAGTACATAATCATGCTGCAGACAGAAAGGGGAACATCTGGATACATTGAAAGGATTACCTCACTGTTGACGTGATCTCTTCTTCTAACCAACAGATCTCTGTAATAGTGAACAACAGTATTGTTTCAGTGGTCCATGTTCATTGTTTAACAGCTGAAAGGGTTAGCTTGTGGGAGGAGCTTAAGGCACTGAAGTCTCTCAATCTGCCGTGGCTGGTTGCTGGTGACTTTAACGTTATAATGAGAAGAGATGAAAAGAAGGGTGGTAGACCAACCTCAGGAAGAGCTATTCATGAATTTGTGGAATGGGCAGAGCAGTGTGACTTACTGGAATGTCCTTCTACAGGTTTAGAATTCTCTTGGTCCAACAATCAGCATGGTGAAAAGAGAATTTACTCAAGAATAGATAGAATCTTTTGTAATGCCTCCTGGGAGCAAGCTTTTGGTAACTGGAGGTATAAAGTTCTTGGAAGAAGACAGTCAGATCATGCCCCTCTCACTGGTGCTAGCTACTCAATTCCAAGACCATCCAAGTACCATTCAGATTCAATGTAGCTTGGATTTCACATGAAGATTTCATGAACTGTGTGATATCGACTTGGAACGCGCCACTGACAGGAGCTCCTATCTTTGTGGTACAACAAAAACTTAAAAGATTGAAAGAAGAACTGAAGTGGTGGAACCGAAATATCTTTGGTGACATAGAAAAGTGTGTTACAGAGGCAGAAATTGAGCTAACAGATTGGCAACATAAAGCAGAAGAGGACTGGGATAATGCAATGATACAGGGTAAGGTCACAGAAAAACAACATAGTCTGGAACATGCCTTGCAAAGACAAGAAGACTTTTGGAAGTAGAAAAGTGGCTCTCAGTGGATGCACTGCAGTGAAAGGAATACTTCTTACTTTCAAAACCTTTGTAAAGTTCATGCAGGCCACATCTTCATTGTTGAAATGTGTACTGAGGACGGAAGAACACTTACTGCTCAATCAGAGATTCAGGAGCACATAGTAAATTACTTCAAAGAGAAATTTACCAACACCATAACAGGCGATTTGCAACGGCTATATGGCGTTGCAAACTCAATTTGCAACGGTTTATACCGTTACTAGTACGGCGTTACAAATGTCGTTGCAAATATTTGCAACGGTTATATGGCGATGTTGTCTCTATATTTGCAACGGTTGTTTGGCATTGCTTTCTAATTATTAGCAACGGTTATTGAGGCTTGCAATGTTTCTTAATTTGCAACGTTTTGTTATCGTTGCATAACTGTTTTAATTTTATGAATTTTTATTTACATTCAAAAAATGCAACAATGTTTGGCGTTGCAAATGTTTTTAAGAACTGAAGGTTGGTGGTTTGCAACTGTTATTTGCAATGCTTTTAAGGCGTTGCAAATGTTTAAAAATTTTACAAAAAAAATTGCAACGACATTCCTCCACATGCAACTACCACCATGCAAAATCAATACACAATATCCGTACCGCAACTCTTTTTTTTTCATCAAAGCTTGTAATTTTATTAAAACGCCAAAACCAAATATTGAAAGCCTTATTAAGGTGCAAACAATTTGCACTGTCCAGTAAGTCTGTATGACATTTTGACTTCTTACATATTTATTCCCCACTCATCATAAAAAAGACAATCAAAACATACAACTTACAAGAATTTAACATATAACTTACAAGATTTTTCCATGAATAATACAGGAGCAGCAACAGATTTATTCAACTCAATGTCCTCATCTTCATCTTTGCTTTTGTTAGTTGCAAATACAACACATGACCGCAACTTGTAAAATTTTCCATGCTACTACTCCTAGCCCCCTTATATTAAGCCTCTGCCAATTCTCCAACACCTTCTTGACCTCCCGATGCTGCAGAGAAATAATTGCACCCTGTATATGCGCAGTTACTGACTAAAAGCACTAATAGCAATAATTATAAGAATGGATGAACATTTTTGTTGCCTTCAGCTATTTAAGATAAAAGATAATACATGTTTTACTTTAACGCCACTGATCCCATGTCCGCCTTTTTGAGCATGCTAACATTTTTTTTCCATCACCGGCCAATTGCTAGTGTTGCTTTACTTGTTCTCAGTTTCACCAATCTTGTAACCTGCATAATAAATCTACTTTTAAATTTATTTTACAACAAAAAAAATAAGAGTTCCCAAAAAGTAGCAAACTCCGGTCCAAAACATATTACATAGAAACTCCTGAGAAAGATGCATGCTGAAATTTGTTAGCTGAAGAATATATCAACAATGAATATAAAAGAATGAAACCATACTGTCAACACTAAATTAAAGTTGTTATTCTGAATGCTCACAAAGTTAAACAAGCAACTCGGATATATATTTCTGTTTTCAAATCTTAAAGTCCAAATGAACATGTTGCATATCAAAATCTAAATGAAGAAGAATGACATATCACAAACTGCATGTCAATGCTAAATTGATAATTGCATTAGTGAATATGTATCAGAATTGCCTGCACTGTTTTTTTAAACAGGAAAAAAATATCCCAATTATAGTAGTCCAAGTCGAAATAACCAAAGATGAGCAACATACATAATAATCTCACGTTGTTTTCAGCATGCACTAACATTAAAGCTTTTAAATGCGCTTTTTTTCATTGAGTTTCTACTCACCAAATTAAACAAGGAGAAACAACCAGACTAGTTCTCAGTAAATTTGCATAAAAGACCTCTTATCGGAACAGAAAGATATGAACTTGGTCTCACTAGAATAAAACAATCACCTGTTTAGAGAGTTTTAAACACACTATATAACAGGTACTACCACACTCAAGCTCGGCTCAGAATTTAACTGATTTCTAGCTCACTCAAGCTAGTTCTACTGCAAGATGAGCTAAGACTGAACTGATATCAGGGTTTATGAACAAATAACAAGTCGGACCAGAACAGCTAAAAGAATCAAGCTACTTGGCTAAGCTTTAGCTTGTTCAAGATAATTTAAGTATTTTTAATCAACAAACGGAGCAGGAATAAAACTGAAGCTGATTAGCACGGCTCTAAAACAGCCTATACCTAAAGAGGGGGGGGGGGGGGACTTACATCCAAAGAAATTACAGACTCACAATATAGCAAAGAGCAGAAAGAGATGCAAAAACGTATTAAGGACATTTAAACAGAGCCAAACAAGACACAAACAACTTCAAGCAAAGACACTGCATAGAAAACAATTGATCAAAAAAACATATAACGAAAATGAGATGCCACCTGAATAGCTGAGTGTAGGAGCAAAATTAATCAACACAAGCTTGCTTGCTTCAAAAATCCCAGTCCGCAACCCATGGCTGTCGTCAATAAAAACAAAATGTAAGATCCAAACTAAAATTTATTTTCACTGTATAGAAGGAATACTACTAAGAGAACAGAGATGGAAAACCGTACCTGGAAAATTGTCCAAGAATAGCAGGAATGGAACCCCTATATAATCACTGAACACCAATTTGTGGAAGTTTTGATACCAATTCTGGGAAGGATAGAATCGATACTTGCAATCGAGTCTGATAGACACTGAATCCATTATAGAGTGCCAACCAATTGGGAAAAGGAAATGAGGGAAACAATAAACTTGGAACAATTTTATAGATAAAAAATGCTGGAATGAAAACCACATAAAATTTAAATCAAACACAGAAATTGTTTGTGTAACAAAAATGGACATGTGCGTCAGAACCTAGCTGCCTAAGTGTCAGAGACACTGACTCCTTATAACTGTACCTACTGTGAGACATGGAGTATAACATTGCTAAACTCCAATTTGCAGTTTTACATACAAAGTAAATGAAGATATATCAGTAATGGGGTGCAACAAAATACTCTCCAAATCTTTAATTAGTCAGGCATAGTAAACCACAGGTCATGACTACTTTAGAATTCTTTGGAGATCCATATAAACTATTTAATTTCAACAGAAGCTATCTGTTGACTTATCATAGGGAATGCAGTTTGCTCAACTGATGGGGATTAGAAATATTCAAGTTCATACTGACTTTAATCAAGCTGCTAGATACATCAACAAAACCAGACAACCTACTTTCTTTTATAGAGTAAAAATTGGCCACACTAGCCCTTTACAATCATAGTTAGAATCAATACATTCCTAGCTAGGACCTGCCAACCTACATGAAATACAGTCCCTACTAGGCATCATCTGGGCCATTGCTACTAAGTTTGAAGAGTTTCAATATACAATCATCGATACTTTGTTGTAAAAAAATGCAGAAAAATCCATAGGTAAAATGAAAAAGGCAATGTTGAAAGGGTTTTACAAACCTTTCAATCCATGCCATGTGTGCTTGAAAATTGCTCTCTAGACATGCTCAGATCTGATACTCAGAAGGATCCTTGTTTCTCCATGGCTTCAGTTAAAGAAGAACATGCTGACTTGCACATCAGAACACCTTTCCTAATATCAAATGCTGCCCACTTAATGGAATCTGTGAATTTGTAGCAAGGGAAAAAAAATATAAATTGAAGAGATAACCAGAATCAATGGTACTATTTCATTACGTGACGTAAAGATAGTTAAACAAGCAAAAGATAATTTACGCGCTTTTGGTTGGCGACTTAATTCAGACGAGGTACTTCAGCTAGAATGTGCAGGACATGAGTCTCCTGGAAAGATGAACCAGAATATCCAAAAGATCATTGAGAAATTACATAAAGAATAAACTGAAAAATGTACAATTTATCTGTATAAAGTGAAATTACAGTACTACTATCAAATGAGTTATTGACTGCAACCCCAACTATCATAACTGTATTAACTGTCACTTTTTAAGTAGTGAATGAAGCCATGAAGGATTCCTTGATAATTTGAACTGACTTTTGACCTCATAAAGAAAAGCAAAGCAACTAACTAGGTACATACTCCATAGAAATTAGGATATAAACAGGGTTGAGATTGAGAAACCAAAACGTGTTTCTAAGAAGACTTCTGGCTCCTGATAATGTTTTAGGCACAAGTATGTGTGAGTCTGCTCAGAATGAGAAGCCGAAACCCAATCCTATTAGGAAGGCACCAGGCTCCAATTCTGTATCTGGCGATCAGAAGAAGAAGAGATCGAAGATGAAAGTGGAGAGCTACAAGATCTATATCTTAATGTCTGTTTGATGCAATTCAACAATAAAATGAATTTTCAAAAAGCAAAGACTTTTAAAGAGTTTCACTCATGCTGGTATTTTTAATTAGCAACACACCTGGGAGTTTTATCATCGTGCTTTGGGGTAGGCATAATTAGTACACTACAGTGGGCAATTGGGCATGTCTAATTAGGTAGTTTTTCGCGGAAAAGGTGTCTGAGATTTGAACACACAGTGAATTATTTTTGCTTTGATTAAAAAGAACTTAACCTCCTTTATCATCAATCAAACAAAACAATCAAACCCAATAAAATACCCCTCAATTTCACAATCAATCTCACAAAGAATCAATTTTCAGGAAAAAAAAACATAAATTTTACACAAACTTTACACCAATCCGACCTATAAACAAAATTTATCACTAATTTTCCATTTTCAATCTCAAAAACATCGATTTCTAGAAGAAAAATAAAATTTACTTTGATACTTCAAAGAGCAGACAACAAGAGCAAAACAAGAGATAGAGAGAGAGAACTAACCAAAGCCTGGAATTTTCGACAAATTATACGAGTAGCAGCGATGGGAAAGAGAAAGAGGAGCATCGGATGAGTTTTTACTAAAGAGAAGAAGAGAGACAGCGGGGGAGTTTTTATTAAAAAGAAGAGAAAGAGTTTACAAACTCCTTAACTGATTCCAATTGCAACGGTGCACGTGCTAAAACCGTGCCACTTTACCTTTTCTCTTTCATTTACTTAAATATTTTGCAACGACAACTAGGGTTTCAAGTATAATAGTAACGCATAAAAAAATAATATATTTATATTTTATTATTTTACAACCGCAAAATATATTTGCAACGGCGAAACGGTGTTGCAAATTTGCAATGCTAAATAGTCATTGCAAATTGAAAAAAACCTAGTTGCAAATTTGATGTTTTGGTGTAGTCTGATAAGGGTGTAGTGATACTGGATTCAGAGTTGTTGAATTACATCCCAAGTATGGTGAATGAAGAGGAGAACATTGAGCTAATCAAAATGCCGATTGAAGAAGAGATAACCTATGCAGTTTTTTCACTAAATGCAGATAGTTGTCCTGGTCCGGATGGTTTTCAAGGCTGCTTCTACAGGTCATGCTGGAATGTAATTAAGAAGGATGTGGTGAGAGCTATCCAATCTTTCTTTGCAGAAGCAGTACTCCCTAAAGGCATGAACTCCAGCTTGGTGGCCCTCATCCCCAAGGAAAAAGGTGCCAATCAAATTTCAAAGTATAGGCCAATTACTATGAGTAATTTTCTTGTAAAGATTATTACTAAGATTATGACTGCTAGAATTACTCCTATTGCTAACAGAATTGTTTCAGTTGAGCAAAGTGGCTTTCAGGGTAGATCAATTCAGTCATGTATCGGTCTTGCTACAGAAATGATTAACGAACTGCAGGTGAACAGAAAAGGCGGCAATGTGGCACTAAAAGTCGACATTGCCCAGGCTTTTGATACATTGGACTGGGGATTTATCCAGGCCGTGCTTCTCAAGTTTGGTTTTCATGCTACTTGGTCTCATTGGATCACGGTGATTATATGAAGTGCTCATTTGTCTATTTTGATCAAAGGCTCCCCATGTGGTTTCTTTCAACCTTCGAGGGGCTTCCGACAGGGGGATCCAATGTCCCCAATTCTCTTTGCTTTGGCTGAAGAGGTTTTGAGTCGAGGGCTGAAACAATTGAGGAACAGTAGAATTGTAAAGGCTATATGTGAGATAAAGAGGGTGTCTGGGCATACACATCTCTTATTTGCAGACGACGTCTTCATTTTTGCAAATGGTGAGACAAAAGGTTTGAAGAAGCTGGCAGAGTTCCTCGGCAAGTACCAAGCTACTTCAGGCCAGTGTGTCAACGCAGCTAAGAGTAAGCTCTTCATGGGAGGTCTTACAGGGAGAAGACAACATAATATTGAAAGGATCTTTGGTATGCACCAGGGCACCTTACCAGACAAGTATTTGGGAGTGCCACTTATGCAAGGAAGGGTGAAGAGATTCCATTTTCTGCCCCTCATTGATACAATCAGTGTAACGCCCTGGGATTTCGTCCTCGCTCATCCTGGTGCGTCGAGCACCATACCGCTCGCCAATGTCAATATTGTCCCCCTTTAGTCACTGCGGATATCCAGCAGTAGAGGGTTTTGGATCAGGGCCCACCCATGTGGTTCACCCCAAAAGGCCTTGACATTAGTTAGAATATGGTTAAGCTCTATATACTACCGAAACAACCACTTCCTTAGCAATGTGGGACTAACACCAACTCATGGGTGTTACAATCTCACTAACTTAGAAATAGAGCCGTCCTCGGCTCTGCAGTACACTCAGTACAGTCCCAAAATCTCCGACGTTCCCTGCCAAATGAGACAAGTACCTGACGCTCCCTCCCTAGGCCTTTCCAGCGTACTTCCCACCTGCAACAGGCGACCCGTCGTCGACTCTGATACCAACTGTAACGCCCCGGGATTTCGTCCTCGCTCATCCCGGTGCGTCGAGCACCATACCGCTCGCTAATGTCAATATTGTCCCCCTTTAGTCACTGCGGATATCTAGCAGTAGAGGGTTTTGAATCAGGGCCCACCCATGTGGTTCACCCCAAAAGGCCTTGACATTAGTTAGAGTATGGTTAAGCTCTATATACTACCAATACAACCACTTTCTAGACGATGTGGAACTAACCCCAACTCATGGGTGTTACAATCCCACCACCTTAGAATAGAGCCGTCATCGGCTCTGCACTACACTCAGTACAGTCCCAAAATCTCCGACGTTCTCTGCCGAGTGGGGCCGTGTATCTGGCACTCTACTACACCCCTTCCTGGGAGGTGTCTCTTGGCCTTTCCAGCATACTCCCCCAACCCCGACAAGAGATCCGTCGTCGGCTCAGATACCAACTGTAACGCCCCGGGATTTCATCCTCGCTCATCCTGGTGCGTCGAGCACCATACCGCTCGCTAATGTCAATATTGTCCCCCTTTAGTCACTGCGGATATCCAGCAGTAGAGGGTTTTGGATCAGGGCCCACCCATGTGGTTCACCCCAAAAGGCCTTGACATTAGTTAGAGTATGGTTAAGCTCTATATACTACCAACACAACCACTTCCTTGGTAATGTGGGACTAACACCAACACAACCACTTCCTTGGTAATGTGGGACTAACACCAACTCTTCCTTGGTAATGTGGGACTAACACCAACTCATGGGTGTTACAATCTCACTACCTTAGAAATAGAGCTGAGCAGTACACTCAGTACAGTCCCAAAATCTCCGACGTTCCCTGCCATGCATGTGAGACAAGTACCGCTCCCTGGGCCTTTCCAGGGTACTTCTCACCTGCAACAGGCAACCCGTCGTCGGCTCTGATACCAACTGTAACGCCCCGGGATTTCGTCCTCGCTCATCCTGGTGCGTCGAGCACCATACCGCTCGCTAATGTCAATATTGTCCCCCTTTAGTCACTGCGGATATCCAGCAGTAGAGGGTTTTGGATCAGGGCCCACCCATGTGGTTCACCCCAAAAGGCCTTGACATTAGTTAGAGTATGCTTAAGCTCTATATACTACCGAAACAACCACTTCCTTGGCAATGTGGGACTAACACCAACTCATGGGTGTTACAATCTCACTACCTTAGAAATAGAGCCGTCCTCGACTCTGCAGTACACTCAGTACAGTCCCAAAATCTCCGACGTTCCCTGCCAAGTGAGACAAGTACCTGACGCTCCCTCCCTAGGCCTTTCCAGTGTACTTCCCACCTGCAACAGGCGACCCGTCGTCGGCTTTGATACCAACTGTAACGCCCCGGGATTTCGTCCTCGCTCATCCTGGTGCGTCGAGCACCATACCGCTCGCTAATGTCAATATTGTCCCCCTTTAGTCACTGCGGATATCCAGCAGTAGAGGGTTTTGGATCAAGGCCCACCCATGTGGTTCACCCCAAAAGGCCTTGACATTATTTAGAGTATGGCTAAGCTCTATATACTACCAATACAACCACTTTCTAGACGATGTGGGACTAACCCCAACTCATGGGTGTTACAATCCCACCACCTTAGAATAGAGCCATCATCGGCTCTGCAGTACACTCAGTACAGTCCCAAAATCTCAGACGTTCTCTGCCGAGTTGGGTCGTGTATCTGGCGCTCTACTACACCCCTTCCTGGGAGGTGTCTCTTGGCCTTTCCAACATACTCCCCCAACCCCGACAAGAGATCCGTCGTCGGCTTTGATACCAACTGTAACGCACCGGGATGAGCGAGGACGAAATCCCGGGGCGTTACAGTTGGTATCAAAGCCGACGACGGATCTCTTGTCGGGGTTGGGGGAGTACGTTGGAAAGGCCAAGAGACACCTCCCAGGAAGGGGTGTAGTAGAGCGCCAGATACACGGCCCCACTCGGCAGAGAACGTCGGAGATTTTGGGACTGTACTGAGTGTACTGCAGAGCCGATGACGGCTCTATTCTAAGGTGGTGGGATTGTAACACCCATGAGTTGGTGTTAGTCCCACATTACCAAGGAAGTGGTTGTGTTGGTAGTATACAGAGCTTAACCATACTCTAACTAATGTCAAGGCCTTTTGGGGTGAACCACATGGGTGGGCCCTGATCCAAAACCCTCTACTGCTGGATATCCGCAGGGACTAAAGGGGGACAATATTGACATTAGCGAACGGTATGGTGCTCGACGCACCAGGATGAGCGAGGAAGAAATCCCGGGGCGTTTCAATCAGACAGAAAGTTAACAATTGGGCTGGCAAACTCTTGTCTTTTCAATGTAGGGTGGTGCTCGCAAAGTAAGTTTTGGCAAGTATACCTATCTACAATATGAGTATCTATCAATGGCCAGCTTTAGTTATAAAGGAGTGTGAAACAATCATCCGTAACTTTATATGGACTGGTAGCTCTACAACAAGGAAGTCAGTGACAGTGAAATGGGACTCAGTGTGTAGACCAGTTGCAGAAGGTGGACTAGGGATCAGAAAATTGAAAGACATTAATGATGCTCTACTGATGAAACTTGCATAGGGAGTACTGACACAGAAGGATGAGCTCTCCAAGCATTTGAAGCTGAAATTCATGAACAAAGGGGGTGTTATAACAAAGCAGTACAAGCACACCTCTATATGGCAGGGAATTAAGAGGCAAATGACAAGTGTTAAGAATAATACCAGTTGGCTTATTGATGATGGAAGTAAAATAGATTTTTGGAGGGACAGATGGTGTGGGGACTCTCTAGCACAAAGGTTAAATCTTCAAGAAGTTGACATCAGATTTTGCAAGTCCAAGCTAAGTAGCATCATACTCAATGGTTAATGGAATGTGGGTCAACATGTTGCAAATATCTTGTAGCTTGCTGGCATCTTTCATCTACCAGAACTGACAGAGGGGGAACATGACACTCTGATATGGGAGCACAACAACTCAGGTGACTTCACTACTGCTTCTGCAGTGGAAGCTATTAGAAGCAAGTATGAAAAACCTAACTGGGTGAAGCATGTTTACAGCAGCGCTGTGCATCCTAAGCTTTCAGGTATTGCATGGAAACTTTGTCATAACAGGGTCGCAGTGGACAATACATTCAAATCTAAGGGTATTTCTATGGCCTCTAGATGTGTACTATGCAGAAATGAAGAAGAGACTCTGGACCACTTGCTTTGGCATTGTCTAGAGTCAAGGAAGATATGGAAATGGGTAGCTGACAGCTTTCACACCAATGATAATTTTAATTGCTTGGAGGAAGTTGTGAGAAAATGGGAGCATGGTAGTTCATTGACCAGAGAATTGTGGGGAGGTACAATTGTAGCTACAATGGTGGAGATTTGGAAAACAAGAAATGAGATCATTTTTTAGGAAGGGAAGTTGAATTCAGAAGCACTAAAGAGAAGAATCCACAGCTGGATGAAGGTTGCAGGTAAACTCACTAACGGAACTGTAAGCAGTGGTAGTAGTGAAATCCCAATGTTAGAAAATCTCAAAATGATGGTGAGGTTACCAAGAGCTCCAACAATAAGGCCTTGTAGATGGATTGCTCCTCTTGAAGGTTTTATGAAGATGAATACAGATGGAAGTTACAAACAAGAAAGCAACAAAGCTGGAATTGGGGTGGTCTTCAGAAACCACAATGGCCAAGTGCAAGGAGGGCTGAGCAAAGCAGTGAGACCTTCTAACAGTTTCCTGGCAGAATATCAAACAGCAGTGGACGGCCTGGTAAATGCAGCACAGCAAGGATGGAAGAAGTTGTGGATTGAATCAGACTCAACTGCTATGGTGCATGTCTTGGGCAGAGGACGGGTGCCATGTGTATTCAAGAGTAAATGGAACAGTGCAATGACTAAAATGGAGTATGTTTACATCACGTCTACATGGAGGGAGGTCAACTTCACAGCTGATTTCCTAGCCAACCATGGTGGATCACTAGACTTGGGAGACTCACTTCAATTTGTAGGGCGATCACCACTCATCACTAGAGTGGAAGACCCGCAAGCTGTCTACTTTAGATTTAACAATCCTTCTTAGTTCAGTCTTCCAATCTATAAGGAGGACCTGAACGGGTGTAATTTTTTTCATATTTTCAATAAAATTCTAATGCTTATCGAGTAAAAAAAAAAAAAATGATAGAGTACTTAAGACTTGGACACTTGGTGCTGAAACTACCAATGTAAAACACGCTCGACAACAATTTGCTTCCATTTGCAAGGTAACCAAGAATACAGCTTAAAAGTTAAGCCTAAAGTCATTCCAGAAGTATCATAATAGTAGGCTCAATTACATGATCAACGAGAAGTACTGTATCTTTCTTCGACTATCTTAGCTTCCTAGAATTTGTGAGGCTCAACGTCATTTATCATTATGCAGGGATAAAACTCATTGAATATAACCTCTAGTCGAAATATAACAGAAAACAATACAACAGTCTTCCTTAACTCGGCTTCCCACTCTTTGACAAGTTCAATCCAATAGGTATTCTCAAAAAGAACTCCATTGATTCTTCAGTGTTAGAAGAAGTCATTTCTTTATTCATGGGTTGAATAAGACTTCAATTAACACGTTAATGAAAAATATACTGTAGTTTGGATGTGTTATTTGATTGTATGTGGATATATATTAATATATTATATAGTTGATAGAAATTCCTCTTGTCTTAAAAGTCTTTATAAGTAGCAATAATTCATTAATTACTTCCCCTCAGCATGATCCTTGTGAAGTTTTCAGATGACAATGGGATCCTCTTCAAGACCACAGCTATCAATCTTTGTTACCATTCTACTTCTACTTTGTTTCCACCACATTATAACCATTTCCGGTATTAATTTGTTATTTAACCGCTTTCATAGTCATATATTGGAAAACCTACATGCAGATTATGTAAAACTACAAATAGTGCTAGTATAACAATTGAATATTCAACCAAACAATCAAACAATACTCAGAAAGTAAATAACACACAGAAATTTTTAACGTGGTAAAACCCAAAAAGGGAAACGTCCACGGTTGTCCTTGCGACAACAAATAATCCACTAGATGAAAAGAGATGTACAAACCTACCAACTACCTGCACTCACTGCGAGTTGATACTCCTGGTTATCTCTAACACCTTGACTTCACCAGAGCACCTTGATGTACGCACAAGACGCTCGACTTCTTGATGAACACACAAGAAGACTCGAAGCCGAAATCACAATAAACTTTGGAAGATCACAGATTGATGAATCGAGAGAAGGGGGAAGGAAGGGAATTGAGTTCAATAGCCACAAACACTTTCAACACCAAAACCTAAACCAAAACTCAAGAACTAGAAGAATAATGGACGGCCAAAGAACTGGCTTGTTCTTTGGAATAGAAACCCTATTTATACTTAGGGTTGGAAACCAAGGAAAATGGGCCGAAATAGTGAAAACCCACTTTGGACGTACGTACGTCGATATGACGTTCGTACGTCTTCCACACGAACTGAGCTTGCTGACTACTTGGACGTACGAATGTTCTAACTCGGTACGTACATCCTGACCAAAACAAGTCTGCTGCCTACCATGACGTACGTACGCCCTAACTAGGTACGTACGTCCTAAACCCAAAACTTATTTTTGACACATGGACGCGAGAACACAGACTCGGGACGATGTGCGTACAACTTGGTTTTCCTAACAATGAACTCAAGGCGAGATAACCATGGACACTTTGTCACAAAATTGATGTCAAACCACTTTGTGCCGGTTTCAATCTCCCCCTTTGACATTGATTTTGTGACAAAAACCTATGACTCTAATAGCACTTGTAAAACGTGCTTACAAACCCAAACCATGGCATTTATAAAACATGCCTACAAAAACACTCAAGGTAGAACACATACCACATCACCAATTCTTGACAACCAGCTTGAGCAAGAACCTTCCATCATCAGAGACCGAACGGAAGCAACAAAAAAATTTCCGAAGCAATCAAGGAATCAACAGAAGTTCCTTCGAGCAACTCCCCCATACTTCATGAGCTCCAAAATTTTGACACTCGAGCTCCCCCATAACTGTACAACCTCTAATCATCAACACGTTCACTCCCCCATACGTGTAGCATACCTGAAACATGACCCAAAAATATCCTAACAACAAGGAGACGATTGTTAGTAATTAGAGTCATAAATCTCCCCCTTTTGTCACAACAAGTGAGCAAAAGAACCAAACAACAAAAGACACGACAAATAGGAAATAAACAATAATAAAAAAATACCAAGAAAAGAAATCAACACCAAACAATCAAGACAAACCAGATAAAAAGATAAAACCTAGCCCAACTCTGAAAGTTCAAGAGAACAACTAATAACCAAACACAAAAATCCATAGTCATAAGAAACAGTAAAGACAGAAGTTAACGAATTCGAAAAACTCGTTCCCAATGACCGAGAGGAAGCTTGGAGAAATAAGCTTCCGCACGAGCCGAAGATCTATTCCAACGGGCGATCACATGATCATCATAATCCTCCAGCCATTTACTCGTACAAAATAACTCCTCAATTCTGTTGTCCAAGCCACAGTCTGTAAGAGGAGCAGCAAGTCCTGGAAACTTCAGGTATCCAACCAACTCCAAGATGTGATTTTGAAGATGTCCCGGTAGTCTCTCCCAATGATTTACATGAACCAAGCAAGGATTAAGAAACGGTCGATGAATATAGTCATACCCATGGGGAACGCGACATAAACGACAAACCTTAGCATTGTTTTTGTACTCCATCACCATAAACGACACATAACCAACAGCCAGAACAAAAACCCCATGAAGTTCATATTCTGCCATTGAATAATTCTGAGGAACAAAGAGAGAACTAGAAGGAGGTAAGAAGACACAATAGGAGTAAAGTAAGAGAAGACTCCCCTATATATAGGAAAAACAAGAATAGACCTAACATGGGCCCGATTAGGGAGGTCCATTACCTAATTAGCAGGAAATTACTGCAAAACAGAAAGGAACTAGAACTAATAATAATAAAATAGCAATATCCAATAACATGCTCAACATCTAAATATAGAAATAAACCGATATAACAAAAGAGCAATGTTAAGTACAAAAATATGGAGAGTAAACCAGAACAAGAACTACTCGGACTCCGAGTCCCCATCACTGTGTTCACCATCACCCTCGTCCTCACTCTTTCTATCAGAGTCATTACCATTACTGTCACCTGGAACTGGAGGTGCCTCTTCCGGAAATGGAGGCAAGTCGATGGGAGTGAAGTCCAGCTGAAGATGATGCATCTGGGCGACGTTCATCCTATGAATATCACGGATCATGGCATCATGCTGAGTGAGGATGACTCCAAAACGATCTAACCGAGCATCCATATGATCTTGACGACACCGAAGAGAAGAAACCCGAGCATCAACAGCTGCAACTGCTCGATTGCCCCTAGCTGAGGCGGAGACGGGGCGTCGAGAAGTCAATGCCCGATCAAAATCATCATGACGATCAAGAGCCCGGCCTCCCCAAATGAGGTGATGCGTCAGACGCGCACCCACAGACTCAAAAGCAGCCTTCCTAGACTGGCAGCCTTTCTTGATTGCATTTACCCAGTCATGACCAACAAACCTTGGAGGGCTCACCTCCATATACTATCCCTGAAAACCCAAGTGCCTGAGTATTGTCATTATAAAGCTAGGGAAAGGAAGAGTACCCTTAGTTGCATCGATTTGAAGCATCCGTGTGTAAATGACCTCAGAAAGATGAAGATGGTGCACCGACATACAAACCACTAATTTCACCATGTCGTCGGTCATGATGATCTTGTTGCCCTTTGTAGGGTAGATGTTGGAATGGGCAACCATGTGTAAGAGGATGGCGCTGTAAAACTTGGCATGATATCGTTCCGTGACCCCATCGATAAACATCCGCTGAACTTGATCGACAAAGTCAATCTGAATCGCATCCGGAATGGGCCATCTGACATGAACAACATCTTCAGAGAGAAGATCATCGTCAATACCCAACGCCTCACATACCACCTTCGGAGAAATAGTGTATCTCCGACCTTCAATTAAGACCGAAAAACACGAACGATTCTGGGAGGGTGTCTTCGTCTCATAGAAGGCAATCGTATGCTCAACCGAGTATTTTGTGATTGGTTGAGCCACCCTTAACCAATTTCTAGTCTCAAAGAACGAGGCTATGTTGCCGAGTTGAGAAGCCCCTAGAGGGGTGGCAGCAATGTCTCCCAAGTCGAAGAAACGCTCGGGAACAATGGCCTTGGCTCGAGGATGAGCACCAAGGGATGGGGGATGAGGCGACAAGCCCGGAGTGGAACTTCCACCCCGTGGAGCGCGAGAAGATGATGCACCCTTAGACGCGGATGCCGTGGTGGTTGGAGTGGTGCGTGCGCGCTTTGAAGCCATTGTCTACACAAGCATAACAGTAAACAAACCAAAAATGTAAGAAAATCGACACAAAAAAAAAAAAAAAATATCAAGTCCATAGAGACATTTTATCAAACAGCTGGTGTGCATAACCTTGATACATGCTATTGACAACAAGGTAGCAATGGTGAGCACCCCAAACACAAATCAAACCATAAACAATAAGAGAGGAAGCAACAAGACATTGAGATAAACAAACCATCCACCAATTTCAAGTAATGAAATGGAACACCAACCACAACAAACAACATAAAAAAAAAAACATAGCTAAAAGAAACTGTAGAGAGCAACCATTAAATCCAACAATACTAAGAGAATAAGGAGAAAGAGAAGAAAAAGAATATAGGAAGAAGTCGATTTCACTTACTTGAGTAAGAACAGAGTAGACACCACAAAGAAAAAAAAAACTGTTTGAGTTGAGCAAGAAACAACCACCAAAGAAGGAGAGGAAAAGAAATTGCTAGAAGGAGAAGAGAGACCAAAAAACCGTTGAAGGAAAGTGGAGACTCCCAAATGTTCGTGCAAGAGAGAAAACACAGCACGATTTGAATGTAGCAGTTGTGCCTAAACTTGTAAACATAACGGTTTAAAAGTCATATATGGGCCGAAACTGTTTTAGAAACGTACGTACGTGCTGAAGACGTTCGTACGTCGGGACCCCCAAAAAAAAACAACTGCCTGAACACACGTTCGTACGTTCAAAGAACGTTCGTACGTTGGAAAATATCTGCCCTCCAAAACGTTCGAACGTCATGACAGCGTTCGTACGACCCTTTTTTTTTTTTATATATATATATATAAAAAATGAAGGACCAACCTAAGGACCAGAAAACAACCCGAATAACAACCCAAAACAAATATTGAGAGACATCACAGCAATACATTACTACTTATTGTAAGGATTCCAATTATAGAGGATTACAATTTAAACAAACCTCAACCACAAGTAAATGCAAGATTGAAGAACTACATCATACACCACGCCATGGTAGTTACTAGAAAAATGCAAACATGCAGACGAACCTGTTAGACCTATACCAACCTCCGGAAACAAACTAAAAACATGATCATAGAATATATTGAAAGTCTCTTGCAACTAGACCAATGAGAAAGTGAACCAGATCACAACAAAACCAAGGAAACACAAAATATTGTTTTTCTTCTTGTCTTTCAACTAGACAAGTATGAAAGTCACTTATCATGTTTTTTTTTTTTTTTTTTTTTTTGTAAAACCATTTGAAACAAATGCCATTCCCGTGTGGGAGTATAAAATATCTCCATCTTTTACCAGAACACGAGGGTAGGGTGTAGCCTACATCTTTTCGGCAAAACACACTCAAGAAGTGCAATACCATGGTAACATGCAACACAAGAACTAACATCTCCTGAGTGCATCCGTCAGAGCATGACCCTCACAGCCCAAACTGGTTCTTAGCCAAATGAGTATGCTCTCAAGACATTCAAATGGCTGGGGATTTCGTGAGTCATTGACCACTTACAAGAGGTATATACATATGAAAGAAGACGATGATCATGATAAGAAACCATAGAAGACTGGAGATATACAGGTGTTCAAAATGACAATCCAACTACATGTAAATGCATCATGTAAGAAACTACCAAGACGAAGAGAGTATAATGTAACCCTACAACTATGCATGACACAAAAACAGTTGAGGACGCCAAACTAGAAACATCAGTAACATGGAATCCACACAATAGTGAAAAGTAGTATGTCCCCAATACTAACAATAATAATAAAAAAATAACCGAACCTAAACATCCTAAACACAGACAGTTCCAATGAACAAATTAGGTATATAGATGCGGAAGGGGTGTAGTGACAATGAAACAGTTATCAGATGAACGACTACCAGTTAACACCAAGACATGATTGGAATCAAAAACATCACACTTATCATCCTCAAACACAACCTTAAACTTAGCATCACATAGCTGACTAATACTCAATAGATTGGACTTAAGACCCTTAACAAAAAGAAGCTCATGACTATTGAGCGATCCAACCTCAGAAAAGTTACCTTTACCTTCAACCAGAAGCATCTTACCATTTCCAAAACTAACCTTACCTCCATAACCAAGAGTCAGATTATCAATTAGAGTCTTATCACCATTTTCCTGGATGCATCCATACTCCTATCCCAGAAATGTGGTGGTGGAGTAGACATGGGTGTTGCTTGAGGACGATTTCCATAAGGAGAAGTTCTGGGTAAACCCCACGGAGCATAGCTATTCCACATATATGGAGCCTGCATGGAGAAAATGGAAGACTTGTTCCAATATGAATTACCTGCAAAGGAAGGATGATGAGCAGGATACAAATTATTCCAACAAAAAGCAGAAGTGTGACCCATGCGACCACAGGTTAGACATTTAAAGCCTTTATGTCGAAACTTCTTTTTCCGGACATGCTTTACACGAGTGACCTTGGGTGGGGAAACCACACCAGACACCTGCGCAGGAGCAGGAGAGGCGACACCTGTTGGTTTGACAAAAGTAGTACAGGAGGTGCTAGCAGTAGAAATAGGAACAGATGTGTCATAACCTAAGCCAGATTTATCTGAATGGGATTTACCAATTCCCAACAGAGAGTTTAGATTATCACTAGCTTTACCAAAACCAACCAATTGTTTGTTAGCAGCAAACAACTCAGCTTTTACTTTCTCATGTTCCAATACAAGGGATCTATACCGTGTCTCCAGTTCATTATTCAGTTTTTCCAGAGTGGCAATACACACTTGGAAATCCTCCTTTTCCTTCACAAATTTTTCTTTCAACATGTTGGTGTCACCTGCAAGATTACAAATATCCTGCCCAAGACTATCTACCTGTTCCTGTAAGACAGTGTTAGTTTTTTCAAGCAACTTTACTTGTTGCATGGAAAACTTATACATATCACATAATTCACTAGTAGTAGCATGAACACCAGAATCAGAAACATTAATATCATCAGTAGAGGATACAATACCTCCTGGATGCTCATCCAGGGATGCACTGAAGACCACATAGTTGGAGACAACATTTGAGGGATTGCCACCATCATCTTCATCTGAATCATCCCATGTCACTGTGAGGTTCGCTTTGGAATTATCACCAGGTTTGCAATCAACTTTCTTGTCACATTCATTTGCAAAGTGTCCATATTCACGACACTTGTAACATTGGACATGTTTACGATCAACTCGAGCTCTTCTCCCATCCACAGAGAATCGCTCAAAACCACGACTCCTGGGAGCATTTGAGGGATCAGGAAATCGCTTCCGAGGATCTCGATTCTGTTGATATTTCAGAATCTTCTGAAAGCTACGTGACAGAAAAGCACATATATCATCCACATCCTGTTCTTCATCATCAGAAGGTCCTGTGGAAGTTTCTTTAGACGATGTAGCTTTGAATGCCACTGACTTGTTCTTCAAGGGTTCTTCCAAGGCCTGTTCCATCTCACATGTCCTTAGTTTCCCCGCAAGTGTCTCAATGGACATGTTCTTAATCACATTACTCTCAGTAATGGCATCCTTACGAGAACGAAACCGAGGAGGCAAAGCACGCAATATCTTACGTACCACCTGTGTGTCAGTATATGCATGACCAATAGCCGCACTGCAGTTTATGATGTCTTGGAGACGAATAAAGAAATCATCAAAAGTCTCAGAATTATCCATCCGTAGATTCTCAAACTGAGATGTTAACAGTTCCAGCTTGCTTTCTTTGACAGTTTCGTCACCTTCATGTGTACAGATAAGCCTGTTCCATGCATCTTTAGCCTCTTCACATCCTTGCACACGACGAAACTCACTGGCATTTAATGCCATGAAAATAGCATTGAGTGCCTTGTTGTTATAGTTTGCCAACAACTTCTGTTCAGGCGTCCACTTTTCACGTGGCGTCAGTGATGTAACAGCAGTATCATCAGTACCTGTAGTAGTCAGAGGTTCTTTCCACCCTGTAACAACAGAAAGCCAGACTTCTTCTCCTAATGCTTGGAGATAAGCTCGCATCCGTACTTTCCAATGACCAAAGTCTTTTCCACTGAATTGTGGAGGAAGACTTGAAGTAGCAAACTTGTGAGGTTCCATAAAGCACTATTGATCGTTAGTGTGAGCCTTTACGCTCCTTAACCAGCCCCCAGCGACTGATACCAATTGTAAAACTACAAATAGTGCTAGTATAACAATTGAATATTCAACCAAACAATCAAACAATACGCAGAAAGTAAATAACACACAGAAATTTTTAACGTGGTAAAACCCAAAAAGGGAAACGTCCACGGTTGTCCTCGCGACAACAAATAATCCACTAGATGAAAAGAGATGTACAAACCTACCAACTACCTGCACTCACTGCGAGTTGATACTCCCGGTTATCTCTAACACCTTGACTTCACCAGAGCACCTTGATGTACGCACAAGACGCTCGACTTCTTGATGAACACACAAGAAGACTCGAAGCCGAAATCACAATAAACTTTGGAAGATCACAGATTGATGAATCGAGAGAAGGGGGAAGGAAGGGAATTGAGTTCAATAGCCACAAACACTTTCAACACCAAAACCTAAACCAAAACTCAAGAACTAGAAGAATAATGGACGGCCAAAGAACTGGCTTGTTCTTTGGAATAGAAACCCTATTTATACTTAGGGTTGGAAACCAAGGAAAATGGGCCGAAATAGTGAAAACCCACTTTGGACGTACGTACGTCGATATGACGTTCATACGTCTTCCACACGAACTGAGCTTGCTGAGTACTTGGACGTACGAACGTTCTAACTCGGTACGTACGTCCTGACCAAAACAAGTCTGCTGCCTACCATGACGTACGTACGCCCTAACTAGGTACGTACGTCCTAAACCCAAAACTTATTTTTGACACATGGACGCGAGAACACAGACTCGGGACGATGTGCGTACAACTTGGTTTTCCTAACAATGAACTCAAGGCGAGATAACCATGGACACTTTGTCACAAAATTGATGTCAAACCACTTCGTGCCGGTTTCAGATTATATATTTTCTAGATTGTAACTTTTTTGTTGTTTTCTTGTTTATAGTCTCTGCAGATACAGATATTCACTATAGAAAATTATTGACAGAGAGATCGGAACATATACTTCATACTAGCATGAAGAGATCTGGTCCTGCTCCTCAATCACGCTGTACAAGTTCCGAACCTTGTCCAAACACACCTGGGAGAAGACATTATGCATAGGTGAAAAAATCGTTTAGGGGCGGATATCCGATCTGCCAAAAATCGGATTATTCCGCGGATATCCGACCTCCCGTGTCGGATTTTTGAGGTTTGGCAAATTCAAAAAAACGGAATTTTTCGCGGATATTCGCGAATATTCGCGAAAAATTCGGTAAATTGGGAGGTTTTCTGCACTTTCCGTGTTTTTTTTCTGATTTCGATATATAAACTTATAATTAAAAGAAAAACATAGATTACAAATTAAACACACGACAAATCATACAAGAAAGCTAAGACGGAACTATTACACAAGATAGTTTTACTCATAGGTGAAAAAATCGTAAATATCGGGCAGATATTCATAGAACTTTTATATGTTTACAATACAAGAACAATTCGATAGGTGAAAAACCAATTCGATACCAATTATTCATTACACAAAAACAAACCTTGGATACAAACAGTATACTGGTTTGCCAAAAGTGAGAGAGAACTTCACTTTGGCATGGGCGTGCTTTTTTTTTCGTTTCTTTCTGATATATTGCTCTTGGAGGGCCATCAAGTTCGTCGCGAAAGTTTCCAAACGTCTAGTGCCTTTTGGACCTTTTTTTGATAATCTCATCGAAAATCCTAGTTCGGGGGGATTAAAAATAAATGTGTTAATTTTATAATCGAAAATTTCATAAATTTCGATAAATATCGGTTTTTGCCGAATTACGGCGCGAATATCCGATAAATGCCGACCGGCATGGGGTGTTTTAATATCCGTTTATATGCCGTATGCCGTACCGTGCCGATCTCCAAAAAAACGAAAAATATCGCGAATATCCGGTCGGCAAGAACGATTTTTTCACCTATGCTTCATACTAGCATGAAGAGATCTGGTCCTGCTCCTCAATCACGCTGTACAAGTTCCGAACCTTGTCCAAACACACCTGGGAAAGGACATTATGTTTGCGGCGCTGTTGATTTTCGAAGCACAGAAACTGTATAATGTGCTCCTTTTTGCATGGTCTGTGACACACAAATTTATCTGGTTGAACATTACTACTACAAGGAACGAGAGTCAAATTTTGGGACTGATTGATGTGCCAAGTATGGTGCAAAGATGAGTAAAGGAACAATAAGGTGGTGGAATCACAGACCAAGCTTTGTTAAGTCTATAGAAAACCCTGCTTTAACTTTAGGGAAGTACAACTTCAATAGCTCGCCTTTTGTCAAGGAATCCAGAGCTACATTTTTTCATTTTTTTTTTCTTCTCTTCTGTACTCTTTTCTCTTTACTGTATTAATGTTAATTACGTACATTAACATTTTATGTAATTCTTTGAGTTTATCAATAAAATATTATTTGATCAATTTAGAGAAAAAAAAATGATGTATTTTCCAGAAATTTAAGTGGAATACTTATGGTAAGAAATGTATGTTGACCATGTTCAATTCATCCATAAAAATAGTATGTATGAGTTTAATTGCATAAATAGATCAACAAATCTTTAGAGCAAACTATGCAACAAAATATGAAGCTAAATATGAAGAATGTCAGTAATACGCAAACAGGTGAAGGAAGAAATCAAAGACTCTTAAAGTCTTACGTATGTTGATTCATGGTACTATGAGCACTGGCATCCAAGATATTAATACTCTACGTCAGCTGGAACTGTGGGAGTAGCCTTTGGAGGTAAGAGAGGTTGCAGGCCATCTGTCAATGGCCAGATTAAAATCAACTTTGGCCTTTGGTAACCCATGCCCAGGCCAGGCAGGGGAGGAGTTGGGGCAGTCTTCAGGAACCACTCAAGCTTGCTAATGGGTGCCTGTTGGTTAAAAGACTGGACCATGCCTGTCACTCTGTCAGCAACGGTCAAGTAGAAGCAGAGGCTATACTGGACCATGCCTGTCACTCTGTCAGCAACGGTCAACAGTTAAGTCTATAGAAAACCCTGCTTTAACTTTAGGGAAGTACAACTTCGATAGCTTGCCTTTTGTCAAGGAAGATGGTGATCTATAAACCATCAATCCAGAGCTACATTTTTTCATTTTTTTTTTCTTCTCTTCTGTACTCTTTTCTCTTTAATGTATTAATGTTAATTAGGTATACATTAACATTTTATGTAATTCTTTGAGTTTATCAATAAAATATTATTTAATCAATTTAGAGAAAATAAAATGATGTATTTTCCCGAAATTTAAGTGGAATACTTATGGTAAGTACTTAAATTACAATGGGATGCACAGTAATGCTAACATATATGAAATTATCTTGGATGGGCTTTTTTTTTTTTTTTTTTATCTTTTATAAACCCTTTATCTTCCACAAAACTCAGTTGTTTTCTTAAATTTGCAGAAAGAGGTGAAAATGTATGTTCAATGCATCGTATGTGCAAGTTCGCATAAATAGATCAATATATCTTTAGAGCAAACTGAAACCGGCACTCGGTTGTTTGACATTATTTTGTAACTACGTGTGTCCATGGTTATCTCGCCTTGACCTCATTGTTAGGAAAGTCTTGATGTATGCGCGTCGTCCCGAGTCTCTCTCTTCGCGTCTTGTATGTCGTCTTGCAGTTTGGGAAAGGACGTACGTACCTAGTTAGGGTGTACGTACCTAGTGTTAACCAGCAAAGTTTTACAAAGGGCAGGACGTACGTACCTAGTTAGGACGTACGTACCATATGTTAGGCAACAACGTTTTTGTGTCTTGGACGTTCGTACCAAGTTAAGGCGTACGTACGTCGAGTCAGACATTATTACACATGGACGTACGAACCTTGTTTCGACGTACGTATGTCCACGTTGGTTTTTGCCTATTTCGGCCCTTCTCTCCTCCCACTCAAACCCTAACTATATATGGTCTTTCTCACATTGAGAAAATTAGTTCTTTGGCTGTCCAATTCATCTTTAGTCTTGAAGTTTGTTTAGGTTTTGGTTTAGGTTGTTTTGGTGATTGAACTCATTCTCTTCTTCCCCATTCATCTTCTTCTTCCTTATTGAATATTAAGATCAACTTCGAGTCTTCTTGTGTATTCATCAAGAAGTTGAGTATCCTTGTGTGTTCATCAAGGAACTCTGGTGTAAGCTTGCTTCATAGATCGGCTTCGAGTCTTCTTGTGTGTTCATCAAGAAGTCGAGTGTCTTGTGCGTACATCAAGGTACTTTGGTGAAGTCAAGGTGTTAGAGATAATCAGTAGTGTCAACTCGCAGTGATTACAGGTAGTTGATAGGTTTGTACATCTCTTTTCATCTAGTGGATTTATTTGTTGTCGCGAGGACAATCTTGGACGTTTCCCATATTGGGTTTTACCACGTTAAAAATCTTGTGTGTTCTTTTACTTTCTGCTTATTACTTTGCTTGATTAATTGGTGATAACTTAGAGAATATCACTATTTGTGGAGTTTCAATTGGTATCAGTCGCAGGGCGCTTGTTATGGAGCGTAATGGCTCACGCGTAGATCCTATGAGTGCAATAATGGTTCATGAGTCTGTTTATAAAAATTTTATTGCTAAATCGTCCAAATCCACAAAACCAAAATCTGATTTTGAAAAAGTTATAATTTGTATGTTGTTAGCAATAGTGATTAGGCTCTTCTTTACAGGCTTTTTGCAAAAGAATGTGAAAGGTTACAAAAAGTTAATATTGATTTGCAGGAAAAGTTCAATAAAGCTAATTGTAATTTGTCTACTATTTCTGATAATTTTTGTTTTGAAGATAATGGTGTTTTGCAGACTAAGGTTGATTCTCTAAAACAACGACTCAGACATTGTGCAGAAGACTATATGCTTCAAGGGGAAGTTTATGAATCCAAAATTGAAAATTTGGAAAAGGCTAATCTTTCTTTGCAGGATAAAGTTGAGACTCTTGAAAAACAAATTTCTTATGCTGCAGATTATGCAATTTCTATTTCTCAATTATTTGAAAAAGAAAAACTTGACTTGTTATGTAAAATTGCAGCTTTAGAGAAGGCCAATAAAGAGGTTGACGAGAAATACAAATCTCTATTGGTGGAGTATGAGGTAACACTGAACGATTTTACGTCCACTCAACTAAAATTGAAGGTTTTGGACAAAACTAGAATTAACTCTCTTATTGCTTGTTTTAGTAGTCCATCTGGTGTGACTTCTTCTGTAAAATCTGCCCGCTCTTTTGCCTACCCCGCCTATTGAGACTAGACTTAATACTAATAGTTTTCAGCATGTTTCTCGCACAAAGTTTAAGTCTAAGGCTAATGATAAGGTTCCTTTTGCTGGTAAGTCATCTTGTTCTAATAGGGGAGGTATGGGTTTTGTTAAGGCACAATGTCATAAACCAAATAGTGACATACATGGTTTACCCACCACTACCGCATCTTCTTATAAGACTTGTTTGAGAAAATCTAGTAATTTTCATTGTTCTTATTGTGGTAGAGATGGTCATTTGGATATCTTTTGTTGGGATTTTAATCAACATGTTAAATATTATTCTCATGTTCCTTATAATTATAATCATGTTGATTCTTATGTTCCTTCTTGTGCGTTTTTTAGACCTTGGAATTCTAATGTTTATTGTCATAGGTTTAAGAAAAACAGGTACTCCAACAAAAAGAAGTCAAAGACTAAGGTAGAATTAGTTAAGGACAAGTCTATTGCAAAGCTTGTTAAGAGGAAATCTCATATCTTTTCAACTCCCAAGGTGTGCATGCCTAGTGTTAAACAAGTATGGGTAAGAAAAGATAAGTTGAAGGTTTTTTTAAACTTGCAAAAGTCTAGGGGTGTCCCATATTTGGGATGATGTAGTTTGTTTCTAGCCTTGTGTTATTTTAATTGCATATTTTTCTAACCACATAGGTTACTTGTTTGGTGTTTTTGTCTTTCTGTTTATCCATGCTTTAATTGTTCGTTTGGGTTAAATATCATCCTACTTAAAAAAAAAAAAAAAAAGGTTGCTGGTGTTCTTTTTTGTTCTTTTACTTTTTTTTTTTCTTTCATTATTCCATGTATGTGTTATTGGATGCATTTTTCTGAGATATTGGTTTAATTCAATTGTCTTAAATAAGTTGGAATATGTTTGGGCGTTTTCTCTTTCCGAACTGTAAGTATGTTTTGTTATGTATCATGCATTTTTTCTCGCTTGTTTGTACAATGCACGGCATGTTTGCATGATGGGAGTTTTTGGAAACCACTTACATATTCTTTGAGCTCCTAGAACTTCTCTATCTCTCGAGTATTTATGTTATTTTGAGGTATCTCTCTTCTGTTTTGGTTAATAACATCTTGTTGTTCGTGTTATTGAACTTTCTTATCTTCCTCTTACAACTCTTGTTAGTGGTCAATGACTCACTTTATCCCCAGCCATTTGATTGTCTTAAGAGCAATATCAGTTGACTAAGAACCCGTTGGGGTTGTGAGGGTCATGCTCTGACGGATGCACTCAAGAGATGTTAGTTCTTATGTTGCACGTTATCATGGTGTTACACTTCTTGAGTTTGTGTTTGTCAAAAAGATGTAGGCTACACCCTACCCTCGTGTAATTGAAAAGATGGAGGCAAAAGTCCCTCCCACACGGGAATGACATTGAAAGATGTAGACTAAACTCCACCACATGCGGCAAAATAATAATCCCAGCGCATGTTCGTTGTTTTTTATGTAAGGCATACAAAGTTTATATTCCTTTGCCTTTTGGATATCTTGGTTTGTGTTTGAAAGATCATATTTATATTCATTTGTCTTCCACTCATAGTGTTTGTTTCAAAGGGGATTGAAGTTTGTTTCTTCTAAACTCACTTGCTAATAGCATGTCTCTTGTTGATAGTTATATGGTCTAGGTCTTCAAAGGGTGTGTTCTAGTGGTGAACTTTCTCTCTCTTTATGCATATTGCATTGCATCTACACACATTGAGGTTTAGTTTATGATGCACTTCAATTCTCTTTGTTGTTCAATCTTTTATTTATCCAAATATATTACATCTTATTTCTGTACGGATTGGGATTGGCTACTGTTTTTAGAATTTCATGATGTGTTACTCTTCACTTCTATGGTACATATTTTTTTAATTTTTTCTTATCTTTTTGTTAAGGCTTGTGAAGTTGTTTTAGTTGAGGATTTCTTTTTCATGTTTTGGAGTTGATCGTGATGTTTTTCAATCAATCCTTGTGGGTTTTTTCTATCTAATTCTTTGTTGTCATGAATGTATTTTAAAAAAAAAAATTGCAGATTTTTCTTGTCTGGCGTACGAACATCGTTAAAGGGTACGTACGTTCAGGAGGAAGTTCCTTTTTTTTTTTTTTTTTTATTTTTTGTATTTTCACCAAAGCGTACATATGTTGTTAGGTGGTACGTACGCAGTAGCAGCAGTTGGACAAAATTGTTTGTTTCAAGCCCATTGATTCAACCCAAAAGCCAATTACTTCAATTAAAATGTGTTTTAGATTATTCTAGGCACGTACATGGTGAGTTATTAGGTTTTCGTAACTGTTTTGTGTCTAGGTTTCTCTTCAAATCCTAGTATTCTTCTTTTGGTTCTTGTTTTTTTTTTCTTTCCTTGAGTTCTCTTGTCTGAATTTTTCATCTCTTAAGTTCAAACAATTTTCGTTGGTTGGGTTTATCTTCTTGTATGCTTGTTGTTTTAGCATTGGTTGTTGCTACCACCACTTAGACTGCTCTTTTCTACTCTATGCAGTTGTTTGATGATACTCTAGTATCTCAATCCCTACTTCTTCCTCTTAATTGTCATTCGTTGTGATGTTGGTTCTTCAGACTTTTATTTACAAGCATTACTTGTCTTTCTCTATGGTTTGTGTCTGTTTTCTGCAGGTTCATGGACAATGTGCGTGTCGTCAACTTTATTTTCGTCTTCGTAACATTACAAGCAGATGTTCTTGCTGAAAGTGCTTATGGCTTACTCTAGTTTGGTTCCATTCCTTGGTAATTCTTTTCAGTCGGTGTTTTGAAGTACTAAGGTCAGATTGTTAGTATTATTTGGTTTTAAACTTCATGCTTTCTATTTTTGTCATTGGATCACATGTGTTTGATGTTGTTTCTCAAGGTAATTGTTCTCAATTTGTTTTAAGATGGCTACAAAATATGCATAAGCATGTTTTAGTGATGATATCATGTTATTGGTGTATTCGTTTGTCATGGTTTATACTGATTCATGTTTTCTCATGGGTTCTCATCATATTTTTCTATGTTGGGATAATATTCTTGAATTACCTTGTTCGCTAGCTGGTGTTTGATTAAATGCTTATGAGACTTGCATATACTCTTATTGTTGCTTCTTGTGCCTGGTTGATCTTATTTTCTCTTGCAATGGGTTTAATCAGATGTGTTTTTGCTAGTCTTCTGCAATAATCCTCCTGCAATGGTTTTGGGCTACCACTGTTCTACTTTGGGATGCATATGCTTGGTTCGGTGTAAAAAAAAAAAAAAAAAAAGTCTACTAGCATCGGTTATTGCAGATGGTCATCTTTTGTTAGCAATCCTTTTCTGTTGAAGACTCTCTAAGCTTTCTGACAATGTATGGCATGTCATCGGAGTCTTAGTATTCTGGCAGGAAATTACATCTGAAGTTGGATTGCTACTTTGTGATTTGGTGACATCGATAATCCTTGCTCATTCTTCATGTTTGTCCAAATGGTTGGTGTTGCGGGCTTCTTCTTCTCTAAGAAATGGACCTCATTTCTTCTATTTCTTTATTATTGTGATGAGGCATGTTTGGGTGATGGTGTTTTCACAAATAAGCTACTTCTCTAGTGTTCGCATGGTCTGGGCTTTATTGACTCTTTTCAGGATATTGTTGGATGTGTCTAGTATGTATGGTTTCTCTATTCTCTTTCATATCTCATACTAATTATTGTTTATCTCTTATTCTTTCTCTTTTTCCATATTTTTTTTCCGTGCACATTTCTCACAGGTTTGACTATTTGGTTCTTGGTCATTATTGTTAGTGGCCGATTTCATTGGGTATGGTATTTCTTCCTTTTTGTTTGTTTGTTCTTTTTCTCTAGATTTCTTCCTACTATGAAGTCGTTTCTCTGGAGTCTATCTCAGGCATGTGGACATGGATTGATCGGGAAATCTATTTCCTTGGTATTGGTATTTGTCTACTACAACCATTTTTAATGTTTTTGTGTGATTGGATCAACTATAGGTGTTTATGGTTGGTTGTTTAAAGTGATATTCTAGTGAATCATTTGTTTCGATTGATGGTGTCCTGACTCTTTCTTTTATATATTGGTTTCTCTTAGTTTCTATCAGGGATTCATGTTATGTTTTCTTTTCTTCCCTATGTTACCTATATAAGTATCCAGTGTCTTCTCACTATCTCCTTTTTATTTCGTTTTGGTTTTTATTTAATCTCTCTTCTTGTTTCTGTCGTGGAACTCTTTCTTCTTTATTTATATGCCTAGATCTCTCTCATGTCTTTTAGTTTTGTGTGTCATGGATTCCAGATTTATGGTATGGTTTTATCTTTCCTCTCTTCTTTTATTCTTTGGTTCATTTTACTTTATTTTTTTTGTCACCCCTTTGCATCATTTGTGACAAAAAGGGGGAGATTTATGACTCTAATACTAACACCTTCTTCTTCTTTGTTAGTGTATCTTGGGTCATGTTTCAGGTATGCTACATGTATGGGCGAGTGAACGTGATAATGATTAGAAGTTGTACAGTTTTGGGGGAGCTCTTGGAACTCATGAAGTATGGGGGAGTTGTTCGAGGAACTTTCGTTGGCTCTCTGATTGATTCAGAATTCTTTGTTGCTTCCGTCCCGTCTCTGATGATTAGAGCTTCTTACTCGGGATGAATATCAAGTGTTGATGAAGTGGTATGTATTTACTATGAGTGTTCTTGTAGGCATGTTTTATAAATGCCAATTGGTTTGGGTTTGTACGCACGTATTATAAGTGCTTCTAGAGTCATAGGTTTTTGTCACAAAATAAATGTCAAAGGGGGAGATTGAAACCGGCACTCGGTTGGTTGACATTATTTTGTGACTACGTGTGTCCATGGTTATCTCGCCTTGAACTCATTGTTAGGAAAGTCTTGATGTATGCGCGTCGTCTCGAGTCTCTCTCTTCGCTTCTTGTATGTCGTCTTGCAGTTTGGGATAGGACGTACGTACCTAGTTAGCGCGTACGTACCTAGTGTTAGCCAGCAAAGTTTTACAAAGGACAGGACGTACGTACCAAGTTAGGACGTACGTACCATATGTTAGGCAGCAGCGTTTTCGTGTCTTGGACGTACGTACCAATTGAAGGCGTACGTACGTCGAGTTAGGCAGTAAACCATTATTACACAGGGACGTACGTATCTTGTTTCGACGTACGTACGTCCACGTTGGTTTTTGCCTATTTCAGCCCATCTCTCCACCCACTCAAACCCTAACTATATATGGTCTTTCTCACATTGAGAAAATTAGTTCTTTGGCCGTCCAATTCATCTCTAGTCTTGGAGTTTGTTTAGGTTTTGGTTTACGTTGTTTTGGTGATTGAACTCATTCTCTTCTTTCACATTCATCTTCTTCTTCCTTATTGAATATTAAGATCAGCTTCGAGTCTTCTTGTGTGTTCATCAAGAAGTCGAGTATCCTTGTGTGTTCATCAAGGAACTCTGGTGTAAGCTTGCTTCATAGATCGGCTTCGATTCTTCTTGTGTGTTCATCAAGAAGTCGAGTGTCTTGTGCGTACATCAAGGTACTCAGGTGAAGTCAAGGTACATCAAGCTTGCTTCATAGATCGGCTTCGATTCTTCTTGTGTGTTCATCAAGAACTCGCAGTGATTACAGGTAGTTGATAGGTTTGTACATCTCTTTTCATCTAGTGGATTTATTTGTTGTCGCGAGGACAACCGTGGACGTTTCCCATATTGGGTTTTACCACGTTAAAAATCTTGCGTGTTCTTTTACTTTCTGCTTATTACTTTGCTTGATTAATTGGTGATGACTTAGAGAATAGCATTATTTGTGGAGTTTCACAAACTATACAAAGAAATATTAAAAGAGGTGAAACTGTTAAGTCTGCGTGGCTCAGTTCAAATCTTGCGGGAGTCACGCACAACTTCTATAGAACCAGATGGGTTTTAGAGAACCTCCTGTAATATATGCTATATAGCAATTAACATACCCGTTATTTATTTGACTATTATCGTGTTATTTTATTACTGTTCGGCATTTAACTAGCTAATATGCATGGTGGAGATATGGAAGCATAGAAACAAAGTTAAATATGAAGGCAAAGACTTCAGAATGTCAGTTATACGCAGACAGGTGAAGAAAGGAATCAAATACTCTTAAGTATACTGATTCAAGGTACTATGAGGAATGCCAACCAAGATTTTAATACTCTACTACAGCTGGGAGTGGGGAGTGGGGAGTAGGAGTATTAAGCCTTTTGAGGAAAGAGAGGTTGCATGAAGGCCAACTGACAATGGCCAGATTAAAATCAACTGTGATGGGCATCCATTGGTAAACGTTAACCTAGACAGAGAAGGAGTTGGGGCAGACTTCAGGAACCACTCAAGCTTGCTATTATAATGGGTAAAGGTTAAGACACTGGACCATGCCTGTCACTCTGTCAGCAACTGTCAAACAGAAGGAGAGGCTATAGTAGCTGCAGCAGAAAAGGCTAAGGAATATAGGTGGACATGTATACACCATGTGATGCTTTGGATAGAACTCATCGAGTATCATTACAACACAGTCATCCTGAAGTCAGCTTCCCACCCTTTGACAAGTTCAACCTAATAGGAGCCAACGCGTCAAATACTACATGCAAGACTCATTGGTTAGAGACAGACTAATTCAAGACGTACCTCGGGATCTTTATCCTAACAAAGTCTTAAAGAGACCACTTAATTTAATTACATGTTGATTATCTGTAACAAATGTTGAAAATTTCAATTCTGAAGTTGATTTGGAGAAGAGATCTACTTAATGAATAGTACGAGTGTTAACAACAGAGAAGCATCCCATGCATGGACCCGTAGTTTGAAAATTATTAGCTAAGTTATCCATTGAGTACGTTGATGATATATATACATGGATTATGGATTTTATGATAATTTTTCTTTTCACATTTTATAAAGACTTAGAAGCTATAGGGGTCCTGCCTTCTTGGTAAAAAGTCCAACGATCATCCACCGTGTGATCAATGAATAAGTCGAAAGTCGAGCAGCTGTGAGTTTACCAGAAGGGAAGCATGATACTGGAGTTAGACCTAACATTTCTTTGTTTAACTAATTTGTGCATATTTTTTCACTAAAAAAAAAAAAAAGAAAACGAAATTGTGCATATTTTGTGTTAATTTCAACAACTTGAAAAAGAATTGTTCAAATTACAATGACTTCAATTAACATGTCAATTTAAAAGTGTAGGCATATTGTAGTATGTGTATATATGCAATTGCTTAGAAATTCCTTACCACATTCTCTTTTAGGGGCCGTTCGGCAACAACTACAGAATGCATTTCTTTCCTTCTTAAAAGTCAAGAAGTAGAAAGCTTGTTCGGGAATTTAAGAAATAGAATTTAGAAAGTAATTTCTATCAACTAAGAAAGGAATTTTATAAGAAGTTTCTAGTTTTAGCTTATTACTTCTGTCTTTCTCATTTCCAACAAATGAACTTACGTAGAAATTCCTTCCCTATTTTGCGTTGGTTGCGGAACGGCCCCTTAAAGTCTATATAAGTAGCTATACTATAGCTTCCCCTCTGAATGAACATTGTGAAGTTTTCAGATGACAATGGGATCTTCTTCAAGACCACAGCTATCAATTTTCCTTACCATTCTGCTCCTAGTTTGTTTCCACCACATTATAACCATTTTGGGTATTTATTTAATTTTTTATCAAAAACGTTTGTGTTATTTAACCCCTTTCATATTATTCACGAAAAAGTACTTGATTAACTAAATACATGCAGATTATATTAATTGTATTTTTATTTTTTATTTTTTCTTAGTCTTTCCAGATTCAGATCTTCTCTGTAGAAAACTATTGATAGAGAGATCAGAACTTCACACTAGCTGGAAAATAGGGTCGCGTGGTCTTGGTCTATCACGTGATCCTGTTTCATCTAAACCAGCTTGCGCAGGTTCAAAACCTTGTTCAAACCCACCTGGGATAGGTCGGATGCAAGGACATTAAGGTGGATTTTGGGAGCACATAAGAAGCTGTAATGATTTGCTTTGCATGGTTAAGGACAATGGACAATGGGAAGAAAAAGTGAAATCCAATAGAAGATAATAATTTATAGTGTATCTTACTAATTGTAGTATTTCATACATTGTAATAATCACTTTTGGAAACACTTACTTTCTCTCCCCAATTTATGTTTTCTTTCTTCTTTCCTTCGTGTACTCTAATAAAAATCATTCCACCTCATAATAAAATGGGTTAACATCGACATAAAACATGAAAAAACCACATTTTTTTCAGAATTTTTTAGTTTTAAACCACATATCCATATATGTTTATAATTTATTTTATTATTTCATACATTAAGGCTCATTAATTGTAATAATCTAATTGCATAATAAAATGGTATTTTGAGACTTAACCCCCGGCCAACTTTTTGTCCACGTTTTGATTAAACCCCCACATTTGTCCAACTTTTGACATAACATCTTATCATTTTTTTCCCATCTATTTTTCCTTACAGTGTCTAAGATTTTAACGTAAATTAATCCCCCTGATTCAAACTGTTGGACTTAACCCCAACTAACCTTGATAGATAATGACTGTAGGGGTACTACCTATAAAAACCAATCACACGACGACACGTAGAACATCAACTATCACTGCTCGCCCACAACATTCGCGACCACATATGGCTCGACCAGATCACGAATCAGCTCGGAGCATATGGTCGTTAGCAGCCTCATTTCAGACGTGCTCTAATTCACTGCACAAATGTAACTGTGCTGTTACAAATTAATTGCTAGCCGTTATGCAATTAAGGTAGCGGAGAATTAGTATGATTCCATGATGCACGCCATTCTACCTTCTATAAAACCCAACAGAACTAGGTAAAATGGTTATTTTATACAATGTACTTTGTCCAAATTCTCACTTAATACAATGTAAAACATTTCTGTCCTGGTTATGCATTACTTTTCAAAATTCTCACGTTATACAATCTATTATGTTTCATGCTAACGGCTGCTGATCTGTCTTATTTTTTTTCCTACACGTGTCTTTAATATTATTTTTTTTAATCAACTTGATTTTCCAACACGGCAAAACTAAACATGTGAAGAGCACGTACTTGTCTAAATCAATCTAATACTGGTAAGGAACAGGTGTCCATAGATCTATGTATCATGTGTTTTAATCCTCACCCTCCATTAATTCCCGCCAATGTTTTCCGCCATTGTCAACAACAACACCCAACCAACATTATTTACTGCACACACTTCATCACTTCAACCTTAATCTAATATCTTCTTCACTTCACCACAAATTCTTTTCTTCACTTCACAACCATCATGAAACCAAATAACCAAAAAACCTAATTTGACAAGATAATTTACCATGAAACGTTAATTTGTTAAGAAGTTACTTATTGCTGCTGGATTTACTTCAACAAGGAGGAATCTTGTTGTTGGATTTGGTTAAAAGAAGATTCTTTTAAAAAGTAAGCCAGTTTATTCAATCAATTGCTCGTTTACAGTGATTGTAGTTGTTTAATCTTCCGAATTTGGGGGTTTGTTGTTTAGTGGTGAAATTATGATTTTTTTCTTCAAAAATAGGGGTTTGTGATTAAATTATGCAAAAAACCCCTTTTATTGTTAGAAATTTAGGGAAGTGTGATTAAATTATGAATAAATTAGTTTATTGTATAACAATTTAGGGATTTATGATTAAATAATGAAATAAATTTGTTTAATGTATCAAAGTTAGGGATTTGTTTAATGCTACTCCATTTCAAGTAGAAATACATTTCAATTGCTAACCCATTTCTAGTAGAAATCTAGCAGTAGATAAACATAGGAATCATAAAAAAAGAACAAATTTTCTTCTGAATCTTAGCATTCTCATACAATTTCTCTAGTTGTTTAATCTTCTCATTGGCCTGCAACTTAAGCTTCAATGGCCTTTTGCAGAATTTTGTTGAACTTGTTCATCTCTGTTATTATGTTCTCAAGGTCTTCAACTCTTGTCTTCAAGTGCCCAGTGCTAGTCTTCAAATCATCATGCTGGTAGCATAATTGCTGATGTCGAAGCTCAGGTTTCATGTATGCTTCAATCCAAGTGAAGAAATCACACTTTGAGACTCCATTAGAGAACAAACCACAACCAATAAACTTCTTTCCAGCATTTTCAGGTGTCCAAGCAATCTTAATTGGAGAAAGACGTCCACATTTGCAAGAACGACGGGAGTTGATACTACTGGAAGAAGATGAAGACATTGCAAATAGTGAAGAAGAAAAAAAAAATTAGGGATTTTGAACTTCAATTGGGGATTTTGTGTATAAATAGATTGATTTAGACAAGCACGTGCTCCTCACATATTTAGCTTTGTTGTGTTGGAAAATCAAGTTGATTAAAAAAATATATATTAGAGACACGTAGGAAAAAAATAAGACAGATCAGCAGCCGTTAGTATGAAACATAACAGATTGTATAACGTGGTAATTTTGAAAAGTACATGCATAACTAGGACAGAAATTTTTTACATTGTATTAAGTGAGAATTTTGACAAAGTACATTGTATAAAATAACCATTAGAGTACAATAGTTTGATCTCGAAGTTCCACTTCCACGAGTTAGAGTACGTAGGCAATCTCGACCTCATCGAGGTGCAACCACTTCTATTCGCAAACCTCCATCTTGGTCAGTTCACCTACGACCTGACCCTGGTTAATACATTAATCTAGAAACATGTTAATACATTTGGCGCCGATTGCAAGAAATTGATTATATCGAAAAAACCCACCCTCCCAACCCACTCCAATCGAAGCAACTCTCATATCCTCAATGGCTATTCAAGTTGACATCATCCAGGAATTGGGAACCAAACTCGCTCAGCTCAAACAAAGAAAACGCTCAAATAAAAACCAGTGCCAATGATTCTGACACCAACAATGGCCAGACTGGTCTCGCAAACAAGGATAGCCACAACCGCAAATTCGAGGAGCTTAGCCAGCAGCTCGCAGAATTCAAACCGTCTTAAAAAGCCAATCAACTTGGACGAGGTCGCACTGCCAAACAGCTCGCAATCCAGTCTTTGCAGCACTTTCAGGAATGCCCTTTCTCCAAAAGTTCCTGGAGAACGACGTGATTTGCTTTGATCAGTATTTAGGCGTGGGCGATCCCACTAACCACGTCAAAAGGTTTCACAAATCTCTTCCGTTAATCAAGGAAGATCACTTGTTATGCCTACTCTTCCAGTCCAGTCTAACTGGACCATCGATCGATTGGTTCAGCGAGCTGATAAACAATTCCTGATATTTTATATCCACAACAAGAAGCGACTAATCACTATCGATACCATGTTTAGAGTCACCCAGAAAGAATAAAAGCTGCTGAGTGATTTCTTTTCTCAATTCAAAATCGAGCTGCATTCAATCAAAGATTTCGCAAAGGATCATGAACCTTTTGCAACCATTGCATTCAATCAAAGATTTAGTTCCCAAGTTGGGTGTTATTTCCATACACAAGCCAACTTGAGGGGGAATCTTAAGATATTCTGATATGTACGGGTATGTAATTAGATGGCTTGTTGTCTTGGTGAACAAGTAAATTCCTTTTGTATATATATGAAATCTCCCAAGTCTAAATCTCAAGTTGAGGCAGACAAACAAAGTCTTCGTGTTTTAATTCTCTTCTCTTAGATTTTACAGACTGCAGACTTATGTTCATTCATAAGTTGAAAACTCCTTATGATATATACTTTAATTAAGTTTGTGTAATAGTAATGGAAAATCAATCCATTGATTGTTCAGTGTTGGAAAAAGTAATTTCCACACTTGGTGTGGCAGGAGGCAACGTATCAAATACTAAATGCACGACCTTGGTGACAGCTAGACTAATTCAAGACTCCTCGTGTAACACCCCGGGTCTGCAGGTGGTTTGTCGAGGGGGTGGGTCTTATGACACATAAGAGGGGGATGTCCTGACATTGGAATATAGGTATAGATTCGCCAAATATTATCACCGAGGCCTTTTGAGCTTTCTTGGCTCCAGAATTCGAAAGAATTCCGAAGTTAAGCGTTTTCAGGTGAGAGTAGCCTCAGGATGGATGACCTCATAGGAAGCAGGTTGTTGCTGATAAAACCCAACACTGCCGGACGTCCGTAGTGGCTAAGTAGGGACAATATCGGTGGTGATATAGGTCGAGCCGCTACAAATGGTATCAGAGCCGACAATGGTTCACCTGTCAGGGTGGGAGAATATAATAACCCGTATTCACTTTAGGGGTATTTTAGTAATTTTATTTATAATCTACGATTAGGATAAAATAATTATAACTTTGGTGGATTGCTTTTAGAAAATGGAGTATTTTGAAATAGGAAGAATATTTAAATTAGAATAAATAAGAAATAAATCTCAAAACACATTTCAGAATATTTCCGCAAACCTGACGCGTACAAATATAACAGTTAATTTTGATGTTTAATAAGGACTACCCTCGACACTAATACCAACTCATAGGTGATCGAGCGCACGTCCAAATGTATAAAAAAAAGTTGAAGTGGACACAAATATATTACCTAATCGAGATTTTGATTGAAGTGGGTAACTTATTAAGTAGCTCACAAGATCACTAGAATGACTTGCTTTGTATGGATTTAGATTACAGAGAGCTTGACACCTATTACTATGACTAATCAAGTACTAAAGAGATGGGGATCCAGGAGCAACCAGTTCTCACTAGCAACTAAAAGAAAGAAAGAAAATTTGAATGAGAACCCCAAAGCTTTTCTAGCTATTCACCGATCTAATTAAGTGAACACAATCCAATTTCCAATGGATTTTTCTTCTCTGGTTGTTGAAGTATACATCTCTGAATTTAAGATAAAGATTATGATCATGCTTGGAGGCAGTTCACACACAAGAAACCAAAACCCATCCTCATCACATGTTAATTGTATTCAAGTTTTGGCGGTGCTTGGTGGCTAAAATAAAGAATTAGTTAGAGATTAATCTGTGATGTTTATTGATCAGAAATTATGAGCTCTTTAAGTTGGACGACTGTGAATTCATTTGCTTCATATGGTGATATGGTAACCTACAACTGACTGGTTAGAATTTGATTCTAAGGTGGCGTGAATTAACTACATATCCATGATTCATTTGGTGTTAAATATAGGTGTTTGTAAGTTTTATTTGGGACATGTAATTGATGCATCCCAATTTCCAAGTACAAATCTTAAGAAAGTAGATGGAACATAGATGGGTGTGAGCTTATGAACCTCGACAAATGCTCGGTGAGATGTTTAGTGTGAATTGATTAATTAAGTTGGTAGCCAGCTGCTACACTAGTGCGGAGCCGGTAAACACTTCACCTTAACTTGTAAAATGGTCTTAATTTAGATGCACAATATTAATTCATATAGATTTACTTGCATACAGCTGCGGTCTTAGGATATCAACATACCTAAATGAGTATTTCAAACTTAGAAGGAAGTTAAGGAACTAACGAGCAAGAGGTAGGGACTTACATTTCTTTTATACTGTCTTTTTGTGTATCATATTTTAATGTTGCAAATTAATTGATATATTATTGATGATAAAAATGCATGCATGGTTTTGTTTGGTATATATAGATTACTCGTGGTTTATCGATTATAGTTTTTATTAAAGTGATTAGTTACTGATATCAAACCTCTGCAACTGGACTGGCATTGCTTGTAACAATGCTGGAAGTACTGTGATCACTCTAAACCTTTCTAATATGAGTCTCAATGGTACACTTAACCAGTTCAACTTTTCATCCCTTCCGAATCTCGTCAGTTTTAATCTTAATAATAACAATTTTACGGGCACCATACCATCTACCATTTCCAATTTATCCAAGGTTACATTCTTAGACTTGGGTAGCAATTATATTGCTGGAGACATCCCTCCAGAAGTCGCAGAGTTATCTGAACTTCGTATTCTTCGCCTCTATGACAATGAGCTTGTTGGTCCAATTCCATAGTGTAAGTAGTCTCCAACACTTATGGTACCTAGACCTTGGATCAAACTACTTAAAATCTCCAACTGACTGGTTAGTATTCTCAAATATGCCTAACTTGACTCACCTAAGTCTGTATTTTAATGAATTAGATGCGGGATTCCCACCGTTCATTCTCAATTCTCTGAATCTCACCTATTTAGACTTGAGCCAAAATAAACTCACCGGACCTATACCTGATTCAATTACTAGTCTAGTGAAGCTTGAACACCTTAATCTCACTGAAAATATCTTTCAAGGACCATTACTGTCGGTAGATTGGCCAAAGCTCATTTCTCAAAGATCTTCGTTTAGGACAAAATGAATTCACTGGAATGATACCACCTCAATTTGGTTTTCTTTCCAATCTTCAAATTCTTGAGCTTTACAACAATGAATTTAATTCTACAATCCCTTCGGAACTTGGCCGTTGTACTAATCTCACTTCTTTGAATTTTGCGAATAATTCACTTACTGGTGTATTGCCTCCATCACTATCCAATCTTAACCAATTGGTGACGTTAGCCATGCATGAAAACTTCCTTACTGGTGAGATCTCTTCCAACTTGATTGCCAATTGGACACAATTGGTCTCTCTGCAACTCCAGAGAAATTCTTTCAATGGAATTATCCCGCCAGAGATCAGCAGATTGACAAATATTCAAATCCTTTTCCTCTATAGAAACAATTCTTCCGGTTCAATACCGCCTGAGGTTGGTAACCTGAACGTCTTGACAAAACTAGACTTCTCCATGAACAAACTCATAGGTTCGATACCTTCTACAGTTGGAAATCTTACACTACTTCAACTCTTTCATCTTTTTGAGAACAATCTCACTGGTATAATTCCCCCTGAGATTGGAAACATGATATCTCTAGAAAAAATTGATTTCAATATGAATCAGTTGCGTGGAGCATTGCCAGATACCATTTCTCGCCTTAAGAATCTCAATTATATTGCCGTGTTCACCAACAAACTTTCAGGTGAACTTCCAGAAAATCTAGGTGAAAACATGTTCTTAATTAACATTGGTTTCCACGACAATAGTTTCTCTGGTGTACTGCCACCAAAGTTGTGTAGTGGTTTGTCCTTGAAAACCCAATATGTGCAATATAACAATAGTAAAGCAGACAATAAAGCGATAAACAAGTAAAAAACATACGATATTTTTAACGTGGTAAAACCCAATATGGGAAACGTCCACGGTTGTCCTCGCGACAACAAATAAATCCACTAGATGAAAAGAGATGTACAAACCTATCAACTACCTGCAATCACTGCGAGTTAACACTCCTGGTTATCTCTAACACCTTGACTTCACCAGAGTACCTTGATGTACGCACAAGACACTCGACTTCTTGATGAACACACAAGAAGACTCGAAGACGAACTATGAAAAAAGCTTACACCAGAGTTACTTGATGAACACACAAGGATACTCGACTTCTTGATGAACACACAAAAAGACTCGAAGCTAAATCAATATAAACAATAATAGGAAGATGAATTGGGGAAGGATAGAATTACACAAAGATCAATTGATGAAGAAGAGAATCTTTGTGGAAGAGCCAACAAACAAACTAGGTTTCTATGGAGGCTAGGTTGGAACTCTTGCCTTTCACATAACACCAACGACCTATTTATAGCCTAGGGTTAAGAAAGAAAGCAATATGGGCCGAAAACAAAAAATCCATACGTCTACGTATGTATGCCCTAACTAGGTACGTACGTCCTTGAACCAAAAGAAGATCTGTTGAACTCAACGTACGTACGTCCTAACTAGGTACGTACGTCCTAACACAAAGGAAAACTTCTGTCCAACTCTACGTACGTACGTCCTAACTAGGTACGTACGTCCTGGAATAAACAACAACCTGACAGACTATGAACAAGAGTAAGAAGACACGGGACGACGCTCACACATCAAGGTACTTCCTAATAATGACGTCAAGGCGAGATAACCTCAGACACTCCTAACCTAGTCACAAAAGTCCTTACAACACTTCACAGCATATGGAAATAACTTCACATGGCCATTGCCAGAATGTTTGAGGAATTGCTCTGAGCTACAGCGAGTTCGTCTTGAAGGAAATCATTTCAACGGAGATATATCAAAGGCATTTGAAGTGCATCCTAGTCTTGTATATATAGATCTCGATGAAAATGAATTCTCTGGTGAGCTTTCAATGGAGTGGGGAGAATGCAAAAATCTCACATATTTACACATAGTTGAAAATAGAATTTCAGGTGAAATTCCAGTGGAGCTTGGGAGCTTGGCTGAACTCCGTGATCTGAGCTTATCATCAAATGATTTAAAGGGAAGATGAATACCAAATGAATTGGGTAATTTAAGCTCTTTGATGTTCAAGCTTAATTTGAGTGGAAATCATTTAACAGGGATTATCCCTCCTGCCATAGGCAATCTTTTCGGTCTTCAGAATCTTGACTTGTCGAGGAATGGGCGAAGTGGTAGCATTACAGGAGAAATTGGAAAATGTGTTGGCTTACTGCAGTTGAGTTTGAGCAGCAACAACCTATCAGGTACTATACCACCCGAGTTTGGAAACCTAGTCCAATTGCAGTCATTATTAGATCTTAGCAACAACTCGTTATCAGGAGCAATTCCTCTCAAAGTCTGAATAAGCTCACCACGCTCGAAAAGCTCAATGTTTCCCACAACAAGCTCTCTGGTAGAATTCCATCTGCATTTTCCAGCATGTTCAGTCGATCTACAATCTGCCGATTTCTCATACAATGACTTAAGTGGTCCAGTCCCCACTTTCCGACAAGCAGACATGGAAGTCATCGTGGAAAACTCAGGCCTATGTGGTGATGCTCATGGGTTAGCTTCATGTAATTCTAATCCTGCTGGTGGTAAGAAAAGTAACAAAATACGGATTGCAGTTATTAGCTCTGTTGCTGCTGTTGTACTTCTTGTGATCATAGTTACTGGAGTCCTAGTAATGTCGAGGAAAACAAGACAGTCGGACGAAGAAATGAAGTATATCATTGAGCATGATAGTACTGAGTCAATGATATGGGAAAAGGATGGGACGTTCAAATTTAGTGATATCGTGAAAGCCACGGATGACTTCAGTGACAAGTATTGTATTGGAGGCTTTGGGAGTGTTTATAAAGCTGAGTTAAGTACCGGTCACACAGTTGCTGTAAAACGACTCAATATGTCAGATTCCGCTGGTGACATACCAGAGCTTAATCTTCAAAGTTTTCAGAATGAGATTCGTACCTTAACTGAGGTAAGGCACCGCAATATAGTTAAGCTCAATGGTTTTTGTTTTAAGAAAGGATGCATGTATTTGGTGTATGAGTACATACCAAGAGGTAGTTTGGGAATGGTTTTATATGGAAAAGAGGGTGGAAGGGGATTGGACTGGGTTACTCGAGTTAAAATTGTCCGAGGTGTGGTACAGGCTATTTCTTACTTGCACCACGACTGTTCACACACTATAGTGCACCGTGATATATCTGTGAATAATATCTTGCTAGAGCTAGATTTCAGATACATCTACTTGGACTAGCGTTGCTGGTGCTTATGGCTACATGGGTCCAGGTGAGATGAACAGAAATACAGAATTTTTCTTTGTTGTTCATGTTTCGTGATTTGTTGCCTGGTGTGAGTTTTCTATCATGTACTACTTTCTATGACTCTTGTCTCTTTAAGTCATCCAACTTTCTGTATTGAATATTCACATAGCTCTTTGTGAATATGCAGAGCTTGCTTACACGATGAAGGTGACAAAAAAATGTGATGAGTACAACTACAATGTTCTCTTTGTGAAGATTTAGTTCATACTAATTTTGTACTCTCTGGTCAGTTTGCACACATTATGATATGGTCTTGTATCTATTATTATTGCAGTTTATTTAGACCAAAAAAAGCCATTAGTAATACCTCAGCAGAGGATTGAGTTCTATATTTCTCTCCTTTCCTTTTCTTTCTTATATATGTTTCCCTAGATTCTTCAAGAACGTTTAGTGCAAACTGATTTTGCCAAAAACTCAAATCAAACTTGGCCACACAATAATGTACCATGCGATAAGAAGGTCCTATATGATTTAATTTCTAGAAGACGAATGGCACACTGGTTAGAGTTTTCCAAATCCTCTTGGTTGAGCCTGACATTGTGGGATGCTGCTGCCGGAAGTTAATTACAATGCCTCTGTTTTGTTTCTTATGTTTTATCTGTTCTATATACTTATGTAATGTGTTTCAGTTGCCCTTTATGTTCCCCCACACTTACCACTCCGTCCCAAACCATTGAGCTGAAAGGTGGATGCTCATGAAAATGATGGCTGCACAGAGTAACACCTGCTCAAAGTGCACTTGTAGGTGAGTGTGGCCATGTTGACCTGAAAACATTGGGAAGTGCAACATCGATATGCGATATCTTAAACGGTTTGGATCTCGTATTGTCCAGGGATATCAGCAGTGGTTAATCTAATTAACATAGGAAAAAAAAATACAAAATAACCCCCATAAATTGATACGCGGTTAATTAATAATTCTGCTTAATTAATAGAATTTGTCAATCCCAACTTGGACCAATGAATTAAATTAATAAATTCACTAAATTTATAAGTTAATAGATTTTGAAAAGATCTTTATATATTTCTATAAGTCCCATACTCCCATCTATTACATAAATTAATAATCTATTAAAAGATATAATTTTTTATGGTGTTTTCTTAAAAAATGAATCTATTATTGTTTGTTTTGTGTCGAATGTCAAGTCTAATTGAATTTCATTTACGAGAAGTCCTAGTGTTGTCTTTTCATATCGCTACAAAAGGTTTCTTAGTGCAGTTGTTGTTGTCAATGCTTCTTTGCGTGAAAATTACGTTCATTAGATACAATGTGTATTGTGGTTGTACAACCAACCATCAATTCTCTGAGCTAAAACCAATGTATATAAATGTTTGACTCAATTTTGACTCAACCCTATTTGGGGTACTTGTATATGTTGGATTGGCATGCTTTTTTGTAGGATGAATGGTCTCATTACGTACGACATCTTCACCAAAATTTATCATAATCTAAATTTTTTAACCCTATAAAAATCATATTACAAATTAATGTATTATGAAACGTTCATTTTTACCGTTGAATTTAATATTATATTTGATAGGTCTAAATTCTTTCAAATGTGCTGATTTTTTATGTAGTAGATCTATATGGTAAGGAGATCATATCTACCAAACATCATGCCAATCCAACGTGTAAAATAGAGTCAAATATTTCTTAAGTCCTTGGAACCCCTCCTATAAAAAATAGAACTTAAAAAATATAGATAATTCAATAAGTTAATAGATTATTAATTTACCAATTAACTAATAGAAAATTTTTGTGTAAACACACTACTTTTGTTGTAAAACCCGGTTTATATTATAAATTTTTGTTCGTTAAATTTTATTGGATTATGAAATATTGCATAGATGTCTTTAAGGGTTTAGAGTTAATTTTCTATTAAGTTGAAGGATGATATATTAATTATTAAAAAAAGAAATAGATGGAATTGGGTTGGGTAACAGATTCATTTATGGTCCTAAAATAAAGCCCATTAACTTCTCCATATTATTTATATTAAAATCTTAGGGTTTTTATTCATTTTTTTATAACACCATATTTGGGAGAAGAAGAAGAAGAAGAAGAAGAAGAAGAAGAAGAATTGGAAGAAAGCTAGAAGAAGATTTGGATTTTTACGCTTATACAAGTGAGTAGACGTGTTTGTTTCTATTTCTGTTTTCTGTGATTTCAGATTTTTTACTCATCTTTGAAAAATCATAAAAAATTCGTTTGAAAAGCTTTTAATTTGATTCCAAAAACCCTGAACACTATATTGAAATGTCTTTATTCGATTAGTTAAGACCAATTTACGAAAGTTATTTTAATTTGGTGAAAAACGACTTGCAAGTATGACAACCGTTGCAGTTTTTGGTTTTTGTACCGTTTTAGTATCGCAAGGTTTTGATCCCTCTAGACTTAATAATATTTATTGAAAATTTTATGGTAGTTAGAATACTCAATGTTTAACAACATATATAAATTTCGGAATTTCCTGTTGGGTAATTAATTCTAAATAATTTATTCAACGTAGTTATATTCAGATGTCCAGTATAATTTTCCTGCTACCTTTCTATTTGCGTGGCTATCATAGAAAAATCATAGAAGACTCGTTACTCAACATATCTTGATGAATTTACTTGTTGTAGAAAATAGACATTATGAACTATAATTTCTATGTTTATAAATAATTTAAATTATGAGGATAATATGGTGAAAAATGCTCAGGAAGTCTGACGTAGATTGTTTTGGGATTTCATTCTAAAATCTGGTAGGATTGAGTAAAACAATTGTTTAATTATTTTCCATATATCGAAACGATTCCATATTTTTATTCCAAGTAATATTTTCATAGTAAAAGGTTGTATTAAAAATTTATGAGATTTGAGTAATTAGTTTTAGATGTGTGAATTTTGAAAGATGAATGTTATTATTTGGCAGATTTAGGTAAAGAGTTTCTTTTTAGCATATATGTTTTCTTTTGGATTTGTCCTTTGTTTGATTGTCAAGTTGAAATAGTCATGTACTAAAAGTATTCTTAATATTGAAGTGGATTAGTATATAATGGATGGTATATGAATAGAAACGAAATGATTACTGAACTGTGGATTTAATTATGGAATGATTTGGAATGGTTTGATACCATGGACGGTATATATTCAATTTGGGAAATAAGAACGGAATACGAAATGGACTTGGAATTTAATTGTTTGACAAGGGTTGTGTGATTGCTTGAGTAGTTTAGTTGTTTTGGTAGTCGCCCAAGCATTAGTACATTTGCCGCACCTCTGGAATTAGGTTAAAGAAATTAATTATCACCCTAGACGGCTTAGCCTGCGGGTTGACTCTTGGATTATATTTGGGTATTTCCTAGACGGCTTAGCCTGCGGAACTGACCCTTTAGACCTTCATAGCCTTCGGGGTTGGTCTGGACGCCACATTAGAAAGCTCAAGGGAGCTATTAAAGATCATGAGTTAGGCATACGTCGAGGCTAGCCAAAGCTTGCAGGTGAGCACCCACTTGGGTTTTGGTTTCCGCGTAGAGGTTCTTAACCATGGTCAAGGCACATTGATGCAGTGTGGGTATGGCAAATGTGTGGAGTGCATCCTGTGGGAGGTGTACTAGTGATTGGGCATAGGTTGTGATTTTATGATTATTAAACCCGAGCACCGGCTAGAGGCCAGGACGAGGTTTTGTGATTTTGGATTCGTTGTTTGGTAGTGTGCTAAAGTTTATGGTATTGTAGTGCTTGGTGTTAATTAATGATATGGGTAAATTTTATATACTTTGATTATGAACTGGAGGTGACTATGATTATGTGGAAGGATTGTGATGTTTAATTTATTATGGGAATTAATAGTAATAATTGGACTTGTCATTTTGGTAGATTATAAACTATGAATAGTTAGAATGAATCATTATTAATGGTTTGAATGAACGAAATGTATTTTTAGGTTGATACAAAGTATTAGATAACACATAACGTGTATGTGATTTGGTTTACCTTTATTATATTTATGTATTATATATTAACTCCATTTTGCAGGTGGATAGGTCAACTAATTTATTTTGTGCAGGTGGATAGACCTATCCTTAAAGACAGTTGCTGCTTAGGTAATGTATTTGTATTATCGATCAATTAACATCGTAAATAGATAAATTAGAATTGAATAATGAAGTTAAGCATGTGATTATATAATGGATAAATTGTTTAAATATAATGGAATTGATATGGTTTTTGGCGTATGTTTATTGTCTAGCATGGACGAATTGTTTTTGAAGGTTAATTATGTTGTTAATCATATGTTGGAACTTTATATTTATTATGTTATTTTGTGGGAATAGATTTCCCCGTTGTTTACTCATACCGGCTTTTATGCTGACCCATGTTGTTTTGTTTTGCACATGGGTGTGTTCCATTTGGAATTCCATTTGGAATGCAGGCAGGAGAGGTTAGAGCTATGGAGCTGTGACAGATCGCTTGTTGGGACCAGTAGAGATCTTTAGATGTTTCAGTCATGTATATTTTTTGAAAGTGGTATTCATGTATTTTGTTGGCGTAAGTTGTGTTGTATAATAGGATGGAATCAGGAGTACTTTTATCGTTTGGATTTTTCTTCACTGTATTTTATTTAAGATTTTTGTTGGACCTGGTTTTTGATTTAGAAATTGTTGCGGCCTGGGTTTATTTTATATTTTTTTTAAATTCGGGTCGTGACATTTGTACCCACTTTTGCGATCACCCCCCAAACTTTTTTTTATTTGAGAAAAACTCCCCAACCGTCGGTTCAAACCGACAGACCTTTTTAATGGCCAGAGTACCCTTGAGGGTTGGGGGGTTTACACAAATAAAAAATATAAATTGGGGGGTTAATAATGAAAACCAAATGTAACTTCAAAATATTTTCAAAAATCTAAAACTACCCCTACAATAGATCCGTTAGAAAAACATCTTCCCTATTAATATCAGTTAGAAAAAATCAAACTACACCTTTGATTCAACTCCCAAGTAACAAGTAGAAGCATGGAAGACAAGGTAAGCTTCCTTTTTGAGTTTTCTTCTTCTTTTTGTTTTTTTTTCCTTCCTCGTTTCATCTTCTTCTTTCTTGTTGTTCCTACAAGCAGTCTTTAATGGCGGGGGGGGGGGGGGGGGGGGGGGGGGGGGGGGGGTAAACACCAATTATGAGTTATTAATAGGGGTTTTTCACTAACAACTCAGAAGACCAACCATGATATTGGTTTTTTCCTTCCTCCTTTCATCTTCTACCCAACAACTCAGAAGACCCACCATGATATTGTTTGTAAATGTGGTTGATATCTAAATCAATGATCACTTCCTTCCCTTTCTTTTTGTTGTTTTTCTTTGGTTTTGAAGACATAACTGTGCAAAACAAAAAAACTACACATCATTCACAGTAACCACCATTAAACTAACAAAAACCCCTAAACCCCATCAACCTTGACAACCATTACAATTACAATAATAAAGATGAAAATAAACCCTAAGTTTTATGTCAACAAATTAAACATACAAAGTGATGAAATCCTTACGTATGTACACATCTTTGACTGGTGAAATTCTTCTTCAATCTTTCTTCACGATCGAAAAATCAACAAGAATCTTTCTTCGCGGCCGCAAAACCAAAACCCTAACTTTTTTCTGAATGTGGGGGTAAACAACAAAACAAACTGTAATATACTTGTGGGGGGTTATCGCAAAAGTGGTGGTTTTACACAAATTTTTTCTAATTAATATCGAGCTAAATTAATAGATTTTACCGGTTCCAAGGCTATTAATTATAGGGGTTTTACTGTAGAAGGATTGGTGGTGGCACAAATGAAGCAGAGGATCTCATCATCTTCCCTTGTTAAGCTGGTTTGGTTGGAATGAGTCTAAAAGAAAGATTAACCGGCTGCTATCTATAGCATGCAAGCTAGATTGTTAATATTGATAACATTAAAATGTTCTATTAGATTATAAATTGAAGATTACATAATACCTAAACTACATACCTTACATACTAACCTAAACCTAAGACACTTACCTATATACCTTTTATACATCTAACACCCCCTCTCAAACACATGATGGTATCGTGAGTTTGCCAAGCAAAATCGAGAAGCAATTCGATCACTAAATCCATTTCAAAACACCAATACCAATACAATTGTCGCACAAGTACCAGCTCCGGAAAGGGGATAAACAAATGTCCTACACGAATTATTGACTCCAAATAGAAGGGGGGAAGAAGCAAATCGAACCACACAAACCAATCCAATGCCATAACAAAACAAACCAATTCAATTGCAATACCAAATACCAAATTGCCATTTCGGCAGTTCATCAAACACTTCACATACCACACAACAATCAATGCAAACTACTACTGCATTCTAATGCAAACTGCTACTACTGCTATTGCCACATGCCAAATGCTATACAACCAATGCCGAGTTGCCACTCCGACATTTCATCAAACACTTTCAAGGGAAAAAAAAATGGTAAAAACTGACCTACAAACACCAACTTCTTCACCCATTTACAATCCTAAACACCCTTATACCACAAAGGAAATAGAAATCAACTTTCCATTAACTAACCTAAACTCCAATTCCCACCAGATCTACATCGAACTACTACCACCACCATAGTTACTAGTACTCACTACCACACCAGATTCAAATCGAACTACCATCACCACTGCCCACTACGACCACCAAAACCTTCACCAAATTGAATGCAAACATAACCAATTGATCTTCTACGGAACATCAAAGAAAAGTTACACCTCTAACGGAAACACAACTCAAACGAACACAATCAAAACTCAAACAAAAATTAAAATACATCACAAAATAGCCTCTTTCATACCATGAAAACATTAACGTGTTCTATTGAATTATAAATTGAAGATTACATAATATATACCTAAAGTACATAAGTTATATACCCTTAGAGCATTTCCAATGGTAGGTTTTAAACCCTTTTAGTAACTTTTAGCGAAAAACTCTTGTCATTGGTGGTTTTAACACACTTTTCAAAGAAAAACACTTGTAAGAGGTTGGCAAATTTGCCAAGAAGTTAAAAGTGACACGTATAATCACTTAATTAATTCAAAATTAAATTTTATCATATTATAGGAGAAAAGTAAAACTTTAAGCTTTTAAAACTCTAAAAGTATAAATCACTTTTAACATTAATTATATGCTAAAACCTATTGTTAGAAATGCTTTTAAGTGAAATAAATAAAAGAGGCCAAGATTATTAATTACTCATGTCTTATTGGCTTAGTGCCAAACAAAATTACATCACTATAGCAACATGAAATAAATATATAGAAATTGAGATTCGTTCGATGCATGGTATCATATACACTTCGAAAGTTCAAACACAATATATTTTATAATACAATCTAAATTATAACCAGCAAAGGGTGCATAATTTGACTAGGACTAATATTTAGTATGATTAGGATTAATAGTATGACTAGGATTAATATGATTAATATTTAGTATGACTAGGATTAATAGTATGATTAGGATTAAAACCCCAATCTTCTTCCCCGTCCCCATCTTTCTCGATCTTCTTCCCCGTCCGGTCGTCCCCATCTTTCTCTTCCTCTGTTTTTCAAGTGTTGCTTTAATTGCTCTCATCAACTGTAGGTTTTCTTTCTCTCTAATTAACCTAGAATTCAAAACCCAATTTCTTCTTCTGCCATGTTTAGATAATTGCAAATGATCAAGGAAATAGAACTACTCCTTCTTATGTTGCTTTTACTGATACTGAACGTTTGATTGGTGATTCTGCTAAGAATCAAGTTGCTATGAATCCAATCAACACTATTTTTGGTAAGTATTTCATAAAAACATTGTTTAGTTTTCTGATATTATTTGTGAGATTTTATTTTTGATTTTTATAATAAAGTTGGGTTTAAGGTGTTTAATAACTATTCTTCAACTACTGTAAGATTTAAATGTGTGCTTTGTTTAGGAAAAAAATTAAAAATTTGGGAAATCTAGGGTTATCTGAGAGTTTAAGATTACAGAAATCTAGGAGCTGGTGATATTAGTTTTCAAACTTGTGTAGCATCAAATATGGGGTTTTTTGTGTGTATTAGTGTAGTTATTTGAAAGAATACCCTATTTGTTTAAGTTCAGGCTGAAACCGGCACGAAGTGGTTTGACATCAATTTTGTGACAAAGTGTCTTTGGTTATCTCACCTTGAATTCATTGTTAGGAAAATCAAGATGTACGCATGGTCGTCTCGTGTCCTTGTGTCTCTTAGGTCTGTCCAGGAAAAGTTATTGGGTTCTGGACGTACGTACCGGGTTAGGACGTACGTACGTCCACTGAAGCAGCAAACTTCTTTTGGTCAGGACGTACGTACTCAGTTAGGACGTTCGTACGTCCAAGTAGGCAGCAGACGTGTTTTCATATGGAGACGTACGTACCGAGTTAGAGCGTTCGTACGTCATGTTAGGCAGCAGGCTTATTTTTGTGTAGCGACGTTCGAACGTCATATCGACGTACGAACGTCCAAAGTCGGTTTGCACAGTTTCGGCCCATTTTTCTAGGTTTTCAACCCTAAGTATAAATAGGGTTTCTCTTCCATAGAACAAGACAGTTCTTTGGCCGTCCATCCTTCTCCTTGTTCATGTGTTTTGGTTAGGTTTGTGATATTGAAATTGTTTGTGGCTATTGAACTCAATTCCCTTTCTTCCCCATTTTCTCAATTCATATCTTTGTGATCTTTAAGAGTTATTGTGAATTCGGCTTCGAGTCTTCTTGTGTGTTCATCAAGAAGTCGAGTGTCTTGTGCGTACATCAAGGTGCTCTGGTGAAGTCAAGGTGTTAGAGATAACCAGGAGTATCAACTCGCAGTGAGTGCAGGTAGTTGATAGGTTTGTACATCTCTTTTCATCTAGTGGATTATTTTGTTGTCGCGAGGACAACCGTGGACGTTTCCCTGTTTGGGTTTTACCACGTTAAAAATTTCTGTGTGTTATTTACTTTCCGCGTATTGTTTGTTTGCTTGTTTGAATTCACATTTGTTATACTAGCACTATTTGTAGTTTCTCAATTGGTATCAGTCGCTGGGGGCTGGTTAAGGAGCGTAAAGGCTCACGCTAACGATCAATAGTGCTATGGATTACTCTGGTAAGACACATGTCTCGGTTGTTGCTCGAATGTCTGATGAGCAGTCAACTGACAGTAAAGAATGCTCTAGTAAGTGTGACAGGGATTTGATTCTGGTGGACAATAATGATTGGGCTACTCTATACCGGTTATCCAGAAAGGAATGCCTAAGGTTGGAGGCACAAAATTGTATTCTTCAGGACAGACTTGACTTACGGTCTTCTAGTTCCTCATCTATGTCAATCCTGGATAGGGAACCTGTATCATGGCAGGTTGATAAGGTGGCTTTACTGAGTAATCTTGCTGCTCTTGAGCATGACAAGGTCGAATGGGAAGCGCGGTATAGGATTGTGTCCTCAGAACTAGACAAGGTCAAAAAGGAGTTGATTCGCCTTCAGTTGTTCGAAAAGTGCAATGGGTTGTCATCTTCTGAATTACCTCCACTGTTGTCCTATCCTCCTACCAAAAAGTCCGACACTCATCACTCTGTGGACACGGTTGGCATCCGGCGTAAGTGGAAACTGTTCAGGCGTGTTCCGCCTCAGGGAAGGAAACGTAAAATGCCGTGCTCACTATGCGGACAGTTTGGACATTGGGCCTCGCAGTGTGGTGTGGCTGCTCATGTTCCACAATCATGGAAGCTGTTTTCACAGCCGTCGTATGATTATCCATCTTATCCATATGCCTCTTACTCTTTTCGTTGTAATTTTACAGGAAATGTTTCGAATGTGGCGATCACTGCTCTTCATGTCTCAAGTTCGGATACTGAGTGGTTACTTGATAGTGGTGCTTCAAAACATATGTCAGGTAATGCCAAATTTTTCTCCTCCGTTACTGCTATAGATGGTGGAAGTGTTACTTTTGGGAATGGTAAGAGCTATCCTGTGATTGGTAAGGGATTTGTCGCTGGTATTGGTTTATCTCCGAATGATGTTTGTTTGTTAGTTGATGGTTTGCGTGTAAATTTGATCAGTATTAGCCAACTGTGTGATACTGACCATACTGTTAATTTTTCCAAAAATATATGTACCGTGCTTGATAGTTCGGGTAAGTGTATCATGACAGGTAAACGAACATTGGATAATTGCTATGCCATTCAGCCGGTTGCATCTAGCATGAACTGCTTACCTAGCAAACTAAATGAAGGTCTATTGTGGCATCAACGACTAGGTCATGTCAACTTTGAACACCTGGACAATCTCACTCGGAATGAATATATTAAGGGAGTTCCTAGACTTGGAAGAAATCGAGACACTGTGTGTGGTGGGTGTCAACTAGGTAAACAGATACGTAGTCCACATTCCAAGAAAAAATCCATAACCACATCTTCTCCTTTAGAACTCATACACATGGATCTGATGGGTCCTACTCGTACTCCTAGTCTAGGAGGCAAACGATACATCTTGGTTATGGTTGATGATTACACTCGCTTTACCTGGGTATCATTCTTGCGTGAAAAATCTGATGCGTTTCTTGAGTTTCAGGGAATATGCCTTCGTATTCAGAACGAGAAAGATACTCAAATTAAACATATCAGAAGCGATAGAGGTGGTGAGTTCACAGCCACAGGTGTGATTGAGTATTGTATTGCAAATGGTACATGGCAAGAATTTTCGGCTCCATACACTCCGCAACAAAACGGAGTCGCTGAAAGGAAAAATCGTGTTATTCAGGAGATGGCTCGTGCTATGTTGCATGCAAAGGATGTTCCAACCAAGTTTTGGGCGGAAGCGGTTCATACTGCTTGTTACATAATGAACCGTGTATACCTAAGATCTGGTACCACACAAACTGCTTATGAGCTATGGTATGGTAAGAAGCCGAATCTCAAATATATGCGAGTTTTTGGTAGCTTGTGCTATGTGTGCAAGGACAGACAAAGTCTGTCCAAGTTTGATAGTCGAGGTGAAGTAGCTCTTTTACTTGGTTATTCTTCTAACAGTAGATCCTTTCGAGTGTTTAACTACACCACTCGCAAGGTCATGGAATCCTTTAATGTTGTTGTTGATGACACTATTACGTCTGACTCTTCTGTTTCCACTGGTACACAGGATGTCACAGTTCTCTCACCCGTGTCAGACCCGGCTGACATGTCTTCCATATCGTTATCATCACCTGATAATGGCAATGGTGGTACTAAACCTTCTGATGCTGCAGAGGACGTGCCTAGTAGGACCGGTGCTGTGCTCACACCGGATGATGTAGTTCAATCACCAGATGTGATTGATGTGTCTTCCGATCTCTCCACTGTTCCTGCTGACCCTGAAAGGGTGTTTAATCTCGTGTCAAACAATATCACTCCTTAGGAGATATCATTGGGGATATTAATGATCAGCGTCTGACTCGTCGGAGGGCCAAGGAGACAAATTGTGTTCATTATGTTTGTTATCTCTCTTCTCTTGAACCTAAAAATGTTACTGATGCTCTTATTGATGATGATTGGCTAGTTGCTATGCAGGAAGAACTCGGTCAGTTTAAGCGTAGTGATGTCTGGACGTTGGTTCCTAGACCTACTCACACTAATGTGGTTGGCACCAAGTGGATCTTTAAAAACAAATTGGATGAGTTCGGACAGATTGTGCGCAACAAGGCAAGGCTTGTGGCTCAGGGCTACAGTCAAATTGAAGGTATTGACTATGGAGAGACATTTGCTCCCGTGGCTAGGTTGGAATCTGTCAGGCTTCTTCTTGCTATGGCATGCCACTTGAATTTCAAGTTGTATCAAATGGATGTCAAAAGTGCATTTCTCAATGGTATTCTTAATGAGGAGGTCTATGTTGAACAACCTAAAGGGTTTGTGGATCACACTTTTCCGAATCATGTCTTCAAATTGCAAAAAGCACTGTATGGGTTAAAGCAGGCTCCTCGAGCTTGGTATGAACGTCTGACCTCCTTCTTACTGGGAAAAGGATTTGTTCGTGGCAGTGTTGATCGGACTCTGTTTATACTGAGAAAGAATAATGATGTTCTTCTCGCCCAAGTCTATGTGGATGATATAGTGTTTGGATCGACGTGCCCAAGTCTTTCTGAATCTTTCTCTCAATTAATGAGCTCTGAATTTGAAATGAGTTTAATGGGAGAACTGAATTTCTTTCTTGGCTTACAGGTCAAACAGTTTGATCATGGAGCTTTCATTTCTCAAACAAAGTATGCTAAAGAACTGGTTAAAAAATTCGGTCTCAGCACTTCCAGTGGACAAGATACTCCCATAGGTGAGAGGGTACGTCTTGGTAAGGATATTATGGGTAAGTCTGTTGATATTCGTGAATATCGGAGTATGATTGGTAGTCTTTTATATCTCACTGCTAGTCGTCCAGATATTTCTTATAGTGTTGGGGTATGTGCAAGATTTCAGGCTAACCCTAAAGAATCTCATCTCATTGCGGTTAAGCGTATTATTCGGTATGTTGCTAGCACTCTTGACTACGGGTTATGGTTCACCAGAGATACGAATAGTGTTGTGGCAGGCTATTGTGATGCTGATTGGGGTGGTAATCTTGATGATCGTCATAGTACCAGTGGTGGCTGTTTCTATGTTGGGAATAATCTTGTTTCCTGGCATAGCAAGAAACAATCATCTGTATCCATCTCTTCATGTGAGGCTGAGTATATAGCCGCAGCTAGTGCATGTACTCAACTTCTGTGGATGCGTCAGATGCTTCGGGATTATGGCATTCAACAGCAGGCGATGGACCTGTTCTGTGATAACACCAGTACCATTAGCATTTCCAAGAATCCGGTTCAACACTCACGCACAAAGCATATTGACATTCGTCACCATTTTCTTCGTGAGGCGGTCGAAAAGGGTGATATAGTAATGGAGTTCATTCGTACTGAACATCAGCTAGCAGATATTCTTACAAAACCTCTTGATGCAGGCCGATTCCATTCCTTGCGTAAGTCTATTGGGGTTGTCACTCTTCCCTAATTGTTTTGTTAATTTCTTTCTCTCTGGTATTGTCATTGTAGTTAGGATGTTTAGATTCGGTGTTTTTTTTTGGTGTTTATTGTTATTGTGGTTGTTTTTGAGGACATACTACCTTCTCTATTGTGTGGATTCCATTTTACAGATGTTTCTAGTTTGACATTCATCAACTGTTTTTTGTGCCTTGCATAGTTGTAGGGTTACATCATACTCTCTTCGTCTTGGTAGTTTCTTGCATGGTGCATCTACATGTAGTTGGACTGTTGTTTTCCATACCTATATATCTCCACTCTTATCTGGTTTCCATTCATGATCATCGTCTTCCTTTATATGTTTTTGCCTCTTGTAAGTGGTCAATGACTCACGAAATCCCCAGCCATTTGAATGTCTTGAGAGCATACTCATTTGGCTAAGAACCCGTTGGGGCTGTGAGGGTCATGCTCTGACGGTTGCACTCAAGAGATGTTAGTTCTTGTGTTGCACGTTATCATGGTATTGCACTTCTTGAGTGTGTTTTGCCGAAAAGATGTAGGCTACACCCTACCCTCGTGTTCTGGTAAAAGATGGAGATATTTCATACTCCCACACGGGAATGGCATCTGTTTCAATGGTCTACCAAAAAAAAAAAAAAAAAAAAAAAAATGAATGAATAGTAGCCTTCTCATTTGTCTAGTTGAAAGACAAGAAGAAAAACAATAGTGTGTGTTTTCCTTGTTGTTTTGTGATCTGTTTAAGTTTCATTTTGGGCTAGTTGCAAGTGGTTTTCTACTTTCTCAATGATCATGTTTTTAGTTTGTTTCTGGAGGTTGGTTTTGGCCTATCTGTTTCATCTACATGCTTGCATCGTCTAAGTAAGTACCATGCCTTGTGTATGATGTCGTTCTTCGATTTTGCATTCTCTTGTGGTTGAGGATTGTTTAAACTATATTCGGTTGTAATTGGAATTCGTATGATACGTAGAAGTGTTTTCTTGTGATGTCTCTCAATTTTTTTTTGGTTTTTGGAGTTATGTGGTTTATTATCTAGCTGTTAGGTTGGTTTTCCCTTCTTCAAAATAAAAAAAAAAAAAAAAAAAAAAAAAAAAAAAAAAAGGGTACGTCCGTACGCTTTTATGACGTTCGTATGTTTGGGGGTACAGATCTTTTTTAAACGTACGAACGTTCCTAGGACGTACGAACGTGATCTTTACCAGATGTTTGGTTTTTGGGTCCCGACGTTCGAACGTCTTAAGAGCGTACGAACGTCTGTCATACAGTCCAGCCAATTTGTGTTTACATTCAATTTTTTTTTGAACCAAATGCTTACTGTTACATCAATCGTGCTTCCTTCTTCTCTCTTGCACGTACATAGGAAGTCTTCACCTTCTCTCAAGGTCTTTTCTTTGGTCTTTCTCTTCTTCTTCTTCTTTGATGGTTGTTTATTGCTTCTCTCAAGCAGCTTGTTTCTATTTCTTTGGTATTGGGCATGTTCTTGGATACTGCTATTTTCATGTTAGTTCAACTTGGTTTCTTTGTTTTGCAGTATTTTTTTTTGGTAATGGACCTCTTATTGGGCCCATGATAGGTTTTCTCCTATATATAGGGGAGTCTTCTCCTCTTTTACTCCTATTGTATCTTCTTATCTCTTGCTAGTTCTATCTTTGTTCTTCAGAATTTTCTATGGCAGAATTTGCACTTCATGGAGTCTTTGTTCCGGGTGTTGGGTATGTGTCGTTCATGGTGATGGAGTACAAGAACAATGCCAAGGTTTGTCGTTTATGTCGCGTTCCCCATGGATTTGACTATGATCATCGACCTTTACTTCCTTCATGCATGGTTCATGTCAATCATTGGGAAAGGCTACCGGGACATCTTCAGAATCACATCTAGGAGTTGGCTGGATACCCGAGGGTTTCAGGACTTGCTGCTCCTCTTACCGACTGTGGCCTGGACAGCAGAATTGGGGAGTTATTTTGTACGAGTGCTGATAGTCCTGTGCACACTCGGTGGAATAGCTATTCGGCTCGTGCGAAAGCTTTATGTCCTATCTTAAGCTTTATGTTCATATGATCGCTCGGTGGATTAGACTTCTACAAGCTTCCTCTAGGTCATTGGGAAAGGGTATTTCGAATTCGTTAATTCGAGCCTTTTATTTTTTGTCGTTTTTGGCTTTTCTGTTTATGGATTTCTCTGTTTGGTTATTAGTTGACTTTCTGAACTTTTAAAAAGTTGGGTTCGTTTTATATTTTATATGTTTTGTATTCTTTGTTTGGTTTTGATTTCTTTTTCTTGGTTATTTGTTTATTGTTGTTCACTTGTTGTGACAAAAAGGGGGAGATTTATGACTCTAATTACTAACAATCGTCTTCTTGTTGTTAGGTTATTTTTGGGTCATGTTTCAGGTATGCTACACGTATGGGGGAGTTGCTCATGAAGTTTGGAGCTCATGAAGTATGGGGGAGTTGCTCGAAGGAACTTCTGTTGAATCCTTGATTGCTTCCGTTCGATCTCTGATGGTTAAAGCATCTTCCTAAAACTGGATAACAAGAATTGGTGACTTGTTATGTGTTTCTATCTTGAGTGATTTTGTAGGCATGTTTTATAAATGCCATGGTTTGGGATTGTAAGCACGTTTTATAAGTGCTATTAGAGTCATAGGTTTTTGTCACAAAATCAATGTCAAAGGGGGAGATTGAAACCGGCACGAAGTGGTTTGACATCAATTTTGTGACAAAGTGTCTTTGGTTATCTCGCCTTGAATTCATTGTTAGGAAAATCAAGATGTACGCATGGTCGTCTCGTGTCCTTGTGTCTCTTAGGTCTGTCCAGGAAAAGTTATTGGGTTCTGGACGTACGTACAGGGTTAGGACGTACGTACGTCCACTGAAGCAGCAAACTTCTTTTGGTCAGGACGTACGTACTCAGTTAGGACGTTCGTACGTCCAAGTAGGCAGCAGACGTGTTTTCATATGGAGACGTACGTACCGAGTTAGAGCGTTCGTACGTCATGTTAGGCAGCAGGCTTATTTTTGTGTAGCGACGTTCGAACGTCATATCGACGTACGAACGTCCAAAGTCGGTTTGCACAGTTTCGGCCCATTTTTCTAGGTTTTCAACCCTAAGTATAAATAGGGTTTCTCTTCCATAGAACAAGACAGTTCTTTGGCCGTCCATCCTTCTCCTTGTTCATGTGTTTTGGTTAGGTTTGTGATATTGAAATTGTTTGTGGCTATTGAACTCAATTCCCTTTCTTCCCCCTTTTCTCAATTCATATCTTTGTGATCTTTAAGAGTTATTGTGAATTCGGCTTCGAGTCTTCTTGTGTGTTCATCAAGAAGTCGAGTGTCTTGTGCGTACATCAAGGTGCTCTGGTGAAGTCAAGGTGTTAGAGATAACCAGTAGTATCAACTCGCAGTGAGTGCAGGTAGTTGATAGGTTTGTACATCTCTTTTCATCTAGTGGATTATTTTGTTGTCGCGAGGACAACCGTGGACGTTTCCCTGTTTGGGTTTTACCACGTTAAAAATTTCTGTGTGTTATTTACTTTCCGCGTATTGTTTGTTTGCTTGTTTGAATTCACATTTGTTATACTAGCACTATTTGTAGTTTCTCACAGGCATGCTATTAGGGGTTCTTTGATGTTAGGCTAGAGTATTACTGGTTTGTTGTTATTCTTTTGTTTTGATCTCTAGATGTGTGTGGTTCAATAGCTTATCTGAATTGTTATTTCTTTTTGTACCAGATGCTAAACGATTAATTGGAAGGAGATTTAGTGATGCATCTTTTCAGGCTGACATGAAACTATGGCCCTTTAAGGTGATTCCTGGTCCTGGTGACAAACCCATGATTGTTGTCAATTACAAGGGTGAAGAAAAACAATTTGCTGTTGAGGAAATATCTGAGGCATTCCTTGGCTCTTCTGTGAAGAATGCAGTGGTTACTGTACCTGCTTACTTTAATGATTCTCAGCGTCATGCCACCAAGGATGCTGGTGCTATTACTGGTTTGTGCCCCAATACAATATCTTCTGTAAATATAGAAAATGATTAATAATATTTACACTAGGATTAATAATTAGGGTCTCTTAAAACCCCAATCTTCTTCCCCGTCCCCGTCCCCATCCCCATCTTTCTCTTCCCCGTTTATAAATCGTATCTCTGTCTATCAACCAATTTGAGAAAACGTCCTTTGTATTCAACTGTAAGTACCCTAATCAAGTTATTTTTTTATTTGGATTTTGAAGTTTGTTTTACTTTTTATTTCGAAAAATACCCCATCTCATACCATGCTCAGCTTCGAAGGAGGAAAGGGGAAAAGAACCAATAAAACTTAATAGAAGGTTTGGGCAGCGCGAATTACCGGAATTGGTGTGAATGAATTCCTGTTTTTTTTTTTTTTTTTTTTTTTTTTTTTTTTGAAAAATGGTTTTTGATAAACCCTTCTTTGTTGAGCAATACAGTATCAATATCAAAGCTTATAGTTACTAATTCAGTATTGTTCGAAATGATTGACTAAATCCTCTTTTCATTAAACCTTTCTCATCCCTTTTGTTAAAACCTTTTTATCTTCCTCTTCCTCTCTCTCTCTGCTCTGCGTCATCCTCTGTTAAACGTAATTGACCATTTCTTTAGCAATCTCTCTATGTCAAAGGTAAATTATTTCTTTGTTTTTATTTCATTTTTATGTATTCCATGTTCAGATTATAGTGTATTCTCTAATTACACTGTTTAATTTGAAGGTGTACATGTTCAATTACAATTACTTTCAGATTATCATGTTTTCTTTTCACTTTCTCTATGATAAAAATAAATCAACAAATTGGATTAAACAATGGATCAACGACTCCTGTAACTTTTATTTTGTCACCAAACTAATCCATCAAAATTATGACAAAAATAAGTCTAATCGATCAAAAGTATTTCATTTTTATTTATTCCATATTTGGTCTTCTTGCTTGGAACCTTAGATTTAGGGATTATTTTTGGAGGATGATACAAGTAGACAATCTCAGCTGACTTTATAAGTTTTTTTTTCAAATGAGCCACAGAGGAAGAGTTCTATTTTAATAAACATGAGGTTTCTGCAGTGACAAATTCCTTCACTTGAACACACAAATTGTGATAGAGAACCTCCAACTCATGAGAAGTTGCGCCCAAAGGAAAGTAATTTTGCCACAACATTGCTGCAATATGGAATAACAAATCCTTACATTCATCATATTTTATATGGCTCTCAATTGAGTTGAATTAAGGGTAATCCAATCTTCTTTGGTAAAGAAAGTCCAGACCATACAAAAATATGTATTAAACTAATTTTTCCCATGCCTACATAAAGAAAGTCCAGACTTACATGTTTGGGTATACTTAAGTATACTTGAATGTTTGTCTTTTGGCCCTTATATCATGCTTTTAGTAATCTGTAATCTACAAGATTCCAAATTGCGTACAAATAACAATCCCATGCCAAGCCAATTATTGAGTTGATTATGCGTTTTTTTGCGCAAAAGTGAAAATTATAATTTCTTTATAATATCAGGTCCATAGGTTAAATTCTGCAAAACCTTTGGTTTCATCAATGACACTTTCTTTTACAGATTATTTTTGCCCAAAGTGTCATCTCATAAAATTTTTTTTATCACTATGTTGTTAAAACTTTTTGTCTTCCTCCTCTCTCTCTGCTCTGCATCATCAAAGTAAGTTACTGATTTTATCTTTGCGAAGCCTCTTTCAAGACCCAAAACTGAAAACAATTTGTTTTGTCTGAAAATTTCAATATAAATTAAACTGTTTTTTCATGTCAATGATTCAAATATTTGATCAATAACAAATAGGTTTTTCTTTAATCGGCTATATTTTTCTGTCTCAAACAAATAATTATTTTGTCAATCAGGTGAAGAGGTTTCATATTTTCATGGATTAATTTTAAGTTTGTGGCAATTTTTCGGTTCAGTTTGTGCACGAGGTTTTGACAGGTAGACTAAATATCTTGGTTTTTAAGTAATTTCATTCAATGTGAATCATTTCATCCCTATTACCAAATTATTGTTGGCAGAATTATTATCTCAGATCACCATTTTAGAGATTATAATGAAGTTCAAATCGACCCAAACTCAAAAAAGTCGACCCAAACTCAAAAAGGTCGTAACGTAGTGTTGTGCAAATATATCGTGAGCCTATTTTTTTTTCTTACACGATCTATTTCTAATATTGCTCCTTTTTGTTTATTTTTAGTGTTATGCTAAATTGTAATGCACTTTCAATATTGTGCGATCTTTACTAAGTTCAATCATTCTCCTATCTACTCGATGGTGTTAATCCTTAATCTAATCTCTATTTTCCATCAACCTGTATGATCAAAGAATTTGGTATTTATATGCAATTATCTATTTCAAAGGACATCTATAATGTGAGTACAACACAGGTGATATTGATAATGGAGGCCTATACGTCCCGATCACACTCTTTTAAATCTCACAAACTCTGTTTCACAATACACCTCTCTCTATCTCACACGGTTTTTGAAGTTCTAAAAGTTTGTTAATTTGCTTACGCAGTTTTAGATTTTGGAACATAACTAATTTAACACTATTAACCACAGATGACTGACCTTAATACACTACTTGATCAGATAACTGTTGAGGAGGGTGATGACTTATGGACATGGAGATTGGTCGTGAACAGGTCAGTTTTCAGTCAAATCTATGTATGGTAAGTTGTGCAAACGAAACACAGGCCCATGTACTCAACTGCAACAGTTCCCAACTAAAATTGTTTGAGACAGACCTTTCCCTCTCAATATCAAGCTATTTCTTTGTACATTAATGCTGAGAAGAACCTTAACTCTAGATAAACTCATTAGAATGGGTAAAGCGCTGTCACCAATCTGTTACATGTGTGGGATGTCAAATGAATCCACTACTCACTTTTCTGCATTGTACAAAAACTTTGCAGATTTGGGCGATTTTATTTCACTCCCAGATATTTACTCAAAGATTTTTTGTATAGAGACAGTTCATTGATGGTTGGTAGCATGGCCGGAGAAGCAAGGACCAGAAATTACTTAGTGGATTTTGAATCTACTACCTGCAGCGGTTCTTTGGGTTATATGGAAAAAAATATAGAAATGATTCTTTCTGAACCTTCACCAAATTGTATAAGCCGTCTAGAGTTTGTAATCTTTTTTACAAATTAACAAGATTTTTCCTTATAAAGAAAAAAAAAAACACCATTAACCAAGTTCCTATATCTTAAGTTATCTCCTTACAACTACATTCGTTCATCACAAAGAGGTGGATGATCAATTGTTTTTATCTTCGATCAATTCTCATCTACAATACTGGTATGAAGTCATAACATTTTTTACCTTAATATATTGTCCCTATTTTGCTCACTGGATATCATGATACATCCTATATCAGGTTATATTAATTAGTCTGCTTTGATTGGTATCCTTACTACAATAACATATTAGTTAATAATTATTGGAATTGAGTAGTCGAGAGCATTTAGACCCTATTATTGGAGTTAAATTTTGTCTGAATACTGTAGACGTTTTTGAGTACATAGGCATCACATTAACATGTTTTTGACTAAGAAAAGACTCTTAAGTTTATCTTTTGAATGTGTTTGCTTATGATCCTTTCTTCATCTGTATACATTAGACTTTGGATCCTTCTACGTACAGGATCAGGGAGTACCATTCATTACTTCTTTACAAATACTACAACCTACTATGTCATTAGATCAAAAACTAAATTACAATTTTAAATGTACTTTATGTTGAAATTAGAGTACTTAGAAAGTGTCGTCGATATGTTATCCTTTCTCAAGAGCTTTGTCTGGCATTACGCTTGAAAACCTTATATCCTTGATGTACAGGGTATAATTGATATTATATTACTCCAAAACTTACTTGATTAGTATTCAGTTATTGCAGAACTTCTTTTTACTACTGCTATTATTTTTTTATTATTGCCAAACTCTAAAGTTAACCAAATTAAATATTTTGTTTAATTTAAAGTGGTACGCTTCTATTATATGTTAATTTATTAATAAATCTGTGTCATTTTATAATTCAGAGGACACTAATGGTTTACTCTTACAAAGGGGTGGACATAAACCGTAGAAATCAGCAAATTTTGAAAAATATCAATAATGGATGGTATCTAGCTGTTTTTACGACATACTTGCTCATCATAATATAGATTTATTGTATCTAGACGAGTTTTTGGATGCAGTTAGAAGGGAAAATATAACGAAAGTAATACAATCAATATTTGAAGATATAGATGATGATAATAAAGATTTGTTTGAGCTATATGGTTCAACTAAATATTTTATTGGACTTAAGATTGTATGGTTTTTTCTTTTATGTCACTTTTATTACTTGGTAGCTTACAACTTTACACCAATAAGTTAGGATCACAACGACTTCGATTTATTAAAAATGAACTATCCTATAATGTAGAATTACAACCGTTTTAAATTATTATATCGTATTTTTGAATTATGTGATAACAATAATATAGCAAAATAAAACCATTATCTAAATTTAATCCTATAAAAATTATTAAATATGATCATCATCTTTTAATCGATGAAACAAAATTTATTTATCTAAATTATAATTTGCTATGTAGTATACAATTAATTGATAATCGTGGCAGCACCACGGGTATTACTAGTTAGACATATGATTATGGCGCTGAAAGCCTGAATATATACTTTGACCAGGTGGGTGTAAAACCTATTTAGTAGGTAATATGGGTGTAAAACTTGTTTACCAGGTTAATATGGGTGTGTTTAATTATTTTGTGAGGGGTGTGCCAAAAGTAAAAAGGTGTGTGCGTTTGGCCTTTTTTGGGAAACTTTTTGGATTTTATTTATTTCTAAATAAAGAGTACATTACTTGGAAATACAAAGTGCCCACAAAATGGGGAATCATGGATTCCAAATAAGACAACCTTGTACAAGGTACAATAGTGTACTCAAACTCTCAGCTTGCCATTTATGGCAGTGGTTGGCAGGTGAGAAGGTCAACTTCTAAGGACTCAACATTGTTTGAAAACAGTAAAAAGCCTATGGGGGGTAGGTTTAGATAACCAATCCTTCATTTCTTCTCTCTTCTCGAGACCATCTTTCATTACTTGCAATTAGTTGGTCATGGCTACCCTTCATTTGTCAGAAGGGGTGTCTTCCGCCATTTTGAGGTCGCTCTACGCAGAAAGGCATAAAGAGCATGGTGGTAAGGTTGTGGAGTGTTTAAAGGCCCAGGAGGTGGTGACATCAGAAGGTAGGAGGTTGTGGTTTGCAGATGTGGTTGATGATGCAGGGTTTGTGTCTAGAGGGATGTTTGATGATTTCTTCCCTAGGTATCCATTTAAGGTTACTCGCACTGGGTAGAGGAAGTTTGAATCATGGCCGACTAAAGGGACAAGGATAAGTTCCTTTAGAAACTACCAAATCAAATATTGTCATTGACTAAGCCTATTAAAGCCCATAATAAATCTATTTGGACATTGTTCTTTCACCCATTTGGATTGCTAGCAAGATTGCCACTCTCATTGTCATTGTGTTTTCTTGGCTGTTGATTATAGTTGTGATGTAAGTCCATTAAAAAGCCCATATCCAATTGGGTCTAGTTTCCAAATTTAGAAACTACCAAGTTAAATATTGTTGTTGACCAAGCACATTAAAGCCCATATTAAACCAATTTGGGCTTTTAAATAAGTTTATTTACTAAGTTTCTAAATTTAAAAACTATAGCCCATAAGTTAGGTGGTTTCCAAGTTTGGAAGCTAAACTAAGGTAGCTTCAAACCTACGAAGTTGGAAGTCGAACTGGTTTCGGAACTACTAACATATGTATAAATAATCAAAGTACCAAACAACAATCACAAATAGAAATTGCTTTTACTTTCTTCTTCTTGCTTGCTTACTTGCTTGTTTTTGTTAATTTGCGTGATTTGATTGTTCTGCAGTCTTCAACATTATTATTTTATTTAATTCTGTTCATCGATCATGGTTCCAATTTGGATTTTTGGCAGGGTTTTTTCAAACAAGAAGGGATTGGTTTTGATCTCTCCGAAGTTATCAATTGGGGTATAATTGTTGCTGTTGTTGATCGACCTGGAGAATTGAAAAAGGGTAGAGATGAAATCATGGAAAAGTTATTTGCAGCAAAGAATGAGAGTTCTGAGAATGCTAAAAAGAAAAACAACAAAGCTAATTCAGGTTCTTTTAATAAAGGGATCAAGTTGTTCAAACAATTCCCAAAAAATTTGATTTTTCCCAAACAAGTGGAAATCAAAGAGAATAATCTCAACAACAAGGGAACTGGAGATGGTGATAAGGTTATTAACTCGGTTGTTGCTAAGGTTGATTCAAGTTCCTTAGATGCAACAACATTCGAATTGAAATTGAATAGTTCCAAGAGAAAACTTCACGAATGGTATCAACAAGCTGCAAAAAGGCAGCATCTTGTTAAGGTGTTGCGGATGGATAAACTACTTAGCAGCGGAATTCACTGCTCTTAGAAATTGGTCATACGAATTTCTAAGGCTAGCTTGGTTGTTAAGAAAGCTGATTCAGATTTTTTAGAAGAAGAAGCAATTAAGGATGAATGAAGTACCTAATGGTGGAATTTGTTGCTCTTAGATGCTGGTAATCCTAATTTCTGAATACTGTAGATGTTTTTGAGTACATAGGCATCACATTAACATGTTTTTGACTAAGAAAACACTCTTAAGTTTATCCTTTGACTGTGTTTGCTTATGATCCTTTCTTCATCTGTATACATTAGACTTTGGATCCTTCTACGTACAGGATCAGGGAGTACCATTCATTACTTCTTTACAAATACTACAACCTACTATGTCAATAGATCAAAAACTAAATTACAATTTTAAATGTACTTTATGTTGAAATCAGAGTACTTAGAAAGTGTCGTCGATATGTTATCCTTTCTCAAGAGCTTTGTCTGGCATTACGCTTGAAAACCTTATATCGTACAGGGTATAATTGATATTATATTACTCCAAAACTTACTTGATTAGTATTCAGTTATTGCAGAACTTCTTTTTACTACTGCTATTATTTTTTTATTATTGCCAAACTCTAAAGTTAACCAAATTAAATATTTTGTTTAATTTAAAGTGGTACGCTTCTATTATATGTCAATTTATTAATAAATCTGTGTCATTTTATAATTCAGAGGACACTAATGGTTTACTCTTACAAAGGGGTGGACATAAATCGTAGAAATCAGCAAATTTCGAAAAATATCAATAATGGATGGTATCTAGCTGTTTTTACGACATACTTGCTCATCATAATATAGATTTATTGTATCTAGACGAGTTTTTGGATGCAGTTAGAAGGGAAAATATAACGAAAGTAATACAATCAATATTTGAAGATATAGATGACGATAATAAAGATTTGTTTGAGCTATATGGTTCAACTAAATATTTTATTGGACTTAAGATTGTATGGTTTTTCCTTTTATGTCACTTTTATTACTTGGTAGCTTACAACTTTACAACAATAAGTTAGGATCACGTTATTAAAAATGAACTATCCTATAATGTAGAATTACAACCGTTTTAAATTATTATATCGTATTTTTGAATTACGTGATAACAATAATATAACAAAATAAAACCATTATCTAAATTTAATCCTATAAAAATTATTAAATATGATCATCAGCTTTTGAAACCGGCACTAAGTTTGTTTGACATCAATTTTGTGACATTGGTCGTCCTTGGTTATCACGCCTTGATCTCATTGTTAGGAAAACTTTGTTGTACGCGCGTCATCCCGACTCCTTGTCTTCGCGTCTAGTGTGTCGTGTGTTTTTGGTTCAGGACGTACGTACCAAGTTAGGACGTACGTACGTCCCTCAGGTCAGCAAACTTTTCATCATGTTGAACGTACGTACCGAGTTAGGGCGTACGTATGTCAGGTCAGTCAGCAGGTATGATTTGTTGTTCTGGACGTACGTACCTAGTTAGGACGTTCGTACGTCCAAGCAGTCAGCAAGCCTTCATCGTGTGGAGACGTACGAACGATGTTTCGACGTACGTACGTCCAATATGGATTTCTTCTATTTCGGCCCATTTTCTGTGTTTTCCAACCCTAAGTATAAATAGGGTTTCTCCTCCAAAGAACAACGCAGTTCTTTGGCCGTCCAATTCATCTCTAGTCTTGAAGTTTGTTTAGGTTTTGGTTTATGTGGTTTTGGTGATTGAACTCATCTTCTTCTTCCCCATTCATCTTCTTCTTCCCTCTTCCCTATTCATCTTCTTCTTCATTGTTGAATAGTGATTTAGCTTCGAGTCTTCTTGTGTGTTCATCAAGAAGTCAAGTATCCTTGTGTGTTCATCAAGGAACTCTGGTGTAAGCTTGTTACATAGATCGGCTTCGAGTCTTCTTGTGTGTTCATCAAGAAGTCGAGTGTCTTGTGCGTACATCAAGGTGCTCTGGTGAAGTCAAGGTGTTAGAGATAACCAGGAGTGTCAACTCGCAGTGATTGCAGGTAGTTGATAGGTTTGTAAATCTCTTTTCATCTAGTGGATTTATTTGTTGTCGCGAGGACAACCGTAGACGTTTCCCATATTGGGTTTTACCACGTTAAAAATTCTTGTGTGTTCTTTATTTGTTTACTGCTTTATTGTTTGCCTTATTATTGTTATATTGCACATATATTGGGTTCTCAATTGGTATCAGAGCAGGGCGCTTGTTATGGAGCGTAATGGCTCACGCGTAGATCCTATGAGTGCAATAATGGTTCATGAGTCTGGTTATAATAATTTTATTGCTAAATCGTCTAAATCTACAAAACCAAAATCTGATTTTGAAAAGGATGATAATTTGTATGTTGTTAGCAGTAGTGATTGGGCTCTTCTTTACAGACTTTCTGCAAAAGAATGTGAAAGGTTACAAAAAGCTAATATTGATTTGCAAGAAAAATTTAATAAAGCTAATTGTAATTTGTCTACTATTTCTGATAATTTTTGTTTTGAAGATAATGGTGTTTTGCAGACTAAGGTTGATTCTCTAGAACAACGACTCAGACATTGTGCAGAAGACTATATGCTTCAAGGGGAAGTTTATGAATCCAAAATTGAAAATTTGGAAAAGGCTAATCTTTCTTTGCAGAATAAAATTGAGATTCTTGAAAAACAAATTTCTTGTGCTACAGATGATGCAATTTCTATTTCTCAATTATTTGACAAAGAAAAACTTGACTTGTCATGTAGAATTGCAGCTTTAGAGAAGGCCAATCAGGAGGTCGATGAGAAATACAAATCTCTATTGGTGGAGTATGAGGTAACAAAGAACGATTTAACGTCTACTCAACTCAAATTGCAGGTTTTGGACAAAACTAGATTTGGCTCTTCTATTGCTAGTTCTACTAGTTCATCTAGTGTGATTACTCCTGTAAAATCTAGTTTGCCTGCCCTTTTGCCTACCCCACCTATTGAGACTAGACTTAATACTACTAATTTTCAGCATGTTTCTCATAAGAATTTTAAGTCTAAGGTTAATGGTAAGGCTGTTTTTACTGATAAGCCATATTGTTCTCATAATGGAGGTATAGGTCATGTTAAGGCACCATGTCACAAATACAATGGTGACATACATGTTTCATCTTCTACTACCACATCTTCTTATAAGAATTCTTTGAGTAAGTCTAATGTTTTTCATTGTTCTTATTGTGGTAGAGTTGGTCATTTGGATATCTTTTGTTGGGATTTTGATCAACATGTTTCATCCTATTCTCGTGTTTCTCATCGTTATAATCATGTTGATTCTAATGTTCCTTCTTGTGCATTTTCTAGACCTTGGAATTATAATGGTTCTCATCACAGGTTTAAGAAAAGCAGGTATTCCAACACAAGGAAGTCTAAGACTAAGGTGGAATTGGTTAAGGACAAGTGTATTGCAAAGCTTGTTAAGGGGAAATCTTATATCTTTTCAACTCCCAAGGTGTGCCCGCCTAGTATTAAACAAGTATGGGTAAGAAAGGATAAGTTGCAGGTTTTTATGGACTTGCAAAAGTCTGGTGGTGTCCCATATTTGGGATGATGTAGTTTGTTTCTAGCCTTGTGTTATTTGAATTGCATATTTCTCTAACCACATAGGCTATTTGGTTAGTGTTTCTATTTTTTATGCTTTGTTTGTTTAGCCTGCAGATCATGTTGCATGTCTAAATACATTGTTAATAAAAAAAAAAAAAAAAAGGGTTGTTGGTTATTCCTTCTATTTTTTTGTTTTATTTATTTATTCCATGTATGTGTTGTTGGATGCATCTTTTCTGAGATATTGGTTTAATTCAATTGTCTTAAATAAGTTGCAATATGTTTGGGTGTTTTTCTCTTTCTGAACTTTTAAGTATGTTTTGGTATGTATCATGCATTTTTCCTCGCTTGTTTGCACAGTGCACTGCATTCTTGCATGATGGGAGTTTTTGGAAACCACTTACATATTCTTTGAGCTCATTGAACTTCTCCATCTCTCGAGTATTTATGTTCACTTGAGCTATCGCTCCTCTGTTTTGGGTAATGTTCATCTTGTTGTTCGTGTTATTGAGCATTCTTATCTTCCTCTTACAACTCTTGTTAGTGGTCAATGACTCACCTTATCCCTAGCCATTTGATTGTCTTAAGAGCAATGTCAGTTGGCTAAGAACCCGTTGGGGTTGTGAGGGTCATGCTCTGACGGATGCACTCAAGAGATGTTAGTTCCTGTGTTGCACGTTATCATGGTGTTGCACTTCTTGAGTTTGTGTTTGTCAAAAAGATGTAGGCTACACCCTACCCTCGTGTAATTGAAAAGATGGAGGCAAAGTCCCTCCCACACGGGAATGACATTGAAAGATGTAGACTAAACTCCACTACATGCGGCAAAATGATAATCCAAGGGCATGTTCGTTGTTTTTTATGTAAGCATACAAAGTTTATATTCCTTTGCCTTTTGGATATCTTGGTTTTTGTTTGAAAGTTCATATTTATATTCGTTTGTCTCCCACTCACATTGTTTGTTTCAAAGGGGATTGAAGTTTGTTTCTTCTAAGCTCACTTGCTAATCGTATGTCTCTTGTTGATGGTTCTCTATTCTAGGTCTTCAAAGGGTGTGTTTTAGGGGTGAACTTTCTCTCTCTTTATGCATTGCATTGCATCTACACACCGAGGTTTAGTTTATGATGCACTTCAATTCTCTTAATTGTTCAATCTTTTGTTTATCCCAACATATTGCCTCTTATTTTTGTACGGATTGGGATTGGCTACTGTTTTTGGAAGTTCATGATGTGTTTCTCTTCACTTCTATTGTACATCGGTTCTTTTCCTTTTATCTTCTTATTATGGTTTGTGAGTGAGGTGTGAAAATGACTCTCTTTGTGTTTTCTTTAGCTTTCCCACACACCAAGGATGTTTGTATGATGCATTTCTGGTAGATGTTTGGTTTCTTATCTTAATTTTTGATTGTTGCGTATTTTGTTTAATGAACCAAGATTATTCATCTTTACTAAGTATCTTGTTTTGATTGAGCTTGCATATACTCTCTTATACCCTTGTATGCTTGGTTCTTTGTGTGTTTCAAATATCCTTATTTGGTTTGTTTATTCTAGGTGCATCTTTCTCATATGCATTGCATTTAGGTGAAGCTTTTGTTTAGGGGGAGAATTCTTTGTATTGACATCGTGTTAGCAAGTGTTTATTTTATGGCTTCCGTTGCATATCCTTTTTGTTGTTGTTAACATGATTGTTCTCTTTCTCTTCTTCTTCTCTTATTTGTTATGGTTTGGTTTTTGTTTTCTCTTTTCTTTGTCACCATACTTCATTTGTGACAAAAAGGGGTAGATTTATGACTCTAATACTAACATTTGTTTCTTTCTTTGTTAGTGTATTTTTGGGTCATGTTTCAGGTATGCTACACGTATGGGGGAGTGAACGTGTTGATGTTTAGAGGTTGTACAGTCATGAGGGAGCTCAAGTAACTAAAGTTGGAGCTCATGATGTATGGGGGAGTTGTTCTAAATTTTTAGTCGCTTCCGTTCGGTCTCTGATGATGGAAGGTTCTTACTGAAGATGGATGTCAAGAATTGGTGATTTGGTATGTGTTCTACCTTGAGTGTTTTTGTAGGCATGTTTTATAAATGCCAGGGTTTGGGTTTGTAAGCACGTTTTATAAGTGCTATTAGAGTGATAGGATTTTGTCACAAAATCAATGTCAAAGGGGGAGATTGAAACCGGCACTAAGTTTGTTTGACATCAATTTTGTGACATTGCTCGTCCTTGGTTATCTCGCCTTGATCTCATTGTTAGGAAAACTTTGTTGTACGCGCGTCATCCCGACTCCTTGTCTTCGCGTCTAGTGTGTCGTGTGTTTTTGGTTCAGGACGTACGTACCAAGTTAGGACGTACGTACGTCCCTCAGGTCAGCAAACTTTTCATCATGTTGAACGTACGTACCGAGTTAGGGCGTACGTACGTCAGGTCAGTCAGCAGGTATGATTTGTTGTTCTGGACGTACGTACCTAGTTAGGACGTTCGTACGTCCAAGCAGTCAGCAAGCCTTCATCGTGTGGAGACGTACGAACGCTGTTTCGACGTACGTACGTCCAATATGGATTTCTTCTATTTCGGCCCATTTTCTGTGTTTTCCAAACCTAAGTATAAATAGGGTTTCTCCTCCAAAGAACAACGCAGTTCTTTGGCCGTCCAATTCATCTCTAGTCTTGGAGTTTGTTTAGGTTTTGGTTTAGGTGGTTTTGGTGATTGAACTCATCTTCTTCTTCCCCATTCATCTTCTTCTTCCTTCTTCCCTATTCATCTTCTTCTTCATTGTTGAATAGTGATTTAGCTTCGAGTCTTCTTGTGTGTTCATCAAGAAGTCGAATATCCTTGTGTGTTCATCAAGGAACTCTGGTGTAAGCTTGTTACATAGATCGGCTTCGAGTCTTCTTGTGTGTTCATCAAGAAGTTGAGTGTCTTGTGCGTACATCAAGGTGCTCTGGTGAAGTCAAGGTGTTAGATATAACCAGGAGTGTCAACTCGCAGTGATTGCAGGTAGTTGATAGGTTTGTAAATCTCTTTTCATCTAGTGGATTTATTTGTTGTCGCGAGGACAACCGTGGACGTTTCCCATATTGGGTTTTACCACGTTAAAAATTCTTGTGTGTTCTTTATTTGTTTACTGCTTTATTGTTTGCCTTATTATTGTTATATTGCACATATATTGGGTTCCCAGCTTTTAATCGAACAAAAAAATTTATTTATCTAAATTATAATTTGCTATGTAGTATACAATTAATTGATAATCGTGGCAGCGCCACAGGTATTACTAGTTAGACATATGATTATGGAGCTGAAAGCCTGAATATATACTTTGACCAGGTGGGTGTAAAACCTATTTAGCAGGTAATATGGGTGTAAAACTTGTTTACCAGGTTAATATGGGTGTGTTGAATTATTTTGTGAGGGGTGTGCCAAAAGTAAAAAGGTGTGTGCGTTTGGCCTTTTTTGGGAAACTTTTTGGATTTTATTTATTTCTAAATAAAGAGTACATTACTTGGAAATACAAAGTGCCCACAAAATGGGGAATCATGGGTTCGAAATAAGACAACCTTGTACAAGGTACAATAGTGTACTCAAACTCTCAGCTTGCCATTTATGGCAGTGGTTGGTGAAACTGGCACGAAGTGGTTTGACATCAATTTTGTGACAAAGTGTCTTTGGTTATCTCGCCTTGAATTCATTGTTAGGAAAACCAAGATGTACGCATGGTCGTCTCGTGTCCTTGTGTCTCTTAGGTCTGTCTAGGGAAAGTTATTGGGTTCTGGACGTACGTACCGAGTTAGGACGTACGTACGTTCACTGTAGCAGAGAACTTCTTTTGGTCAGGACGTACGTACTCAGTTAGGACGTTCGTACGTCCAGGTAGTCAGCAGACATGTTTTCGTATGGAGACGTACGTACCGGTTTAGAGCGTTCGTACGTCATGTTAGGCAGCAGGCTTATTTTTGTGTGGCGACGTTCGAACGTCATATCGACGTACGAACGTCCAAAGTCGGTTTGCACAGTTTCGGCCCATTTTCCTAGGTTTTCAACCGTAAGTATAAATAGGGTTTCTCTTCTACAGAACAAGACAGTTCTTTGGCCGTCCATCCCTCTTCTTGTTCATGTGTTTTGGTTAGGTTTTTGATATTAAACTTGTTTGTGGCTATTGAACTCAATTCCCTTTCTTCCCCCTTTTCTCAATTCATATCTGTGTGATCTTCAAGAGTTATTGTGAATTCGGCTTCGAGTCTTCTTGTGTGTTCATCAAGAAGTCGAGTGTCTTGTGCGTACATCAAGGTGCTCTGGTGAAGTCAAGGTGTTAGAGATAACCAGGAGTATCAACTCGCAGTGAGTGCAGGTAGTTGATAGGTTTGTACATCTCTTTTCATCTAGTGGATTATTTTGTTGTCGCGAGGACAACCGTGGACGTTTCCCAGTTTGGGTTTTACCACGTTAAAAACTTCTGTGTGTTATTTACTTTCCGCGTATTGTTTGTTTGCTTGTTTGAATTCACATTTGTTTGTTTGCTTGTTTGAATTCACATTTGTTATACTAGCACTATTTGTAGTTTTTCAATTGGTATCAGTCGCTGGGGGCTGGTTAAGGAGCGTAAAGGCTCACGCCAACGATCAATAGTGCTATGGATTACTCTGGTAAGACACATGTCTCGGTTGTTGCTCGAATGTCTGATGAGCAGTCAACTGACAGTAAAGAATGCTCTAGTAATTGTGACAGGGATTTGATTCTGGTGGACAATAATGATTGGGCTACTCTATACCGGTTATCCAGAAAGGAATGCCTAAGGTTGGAAGCACAAAATTGTATTCTTCAGGACAGACTTGACTTATTGTCTTCTAGTTCCTCATCTATGTCAATCCTGGATAGGGAACCTGTATCATGGCAGGTTGATAAAGTGGCTTTACTGGGTAATCTTGCTGCTCTTGAGCATGACAAGGTCGAATGGGAAGCGCGGTATAAGATTGTGTCCTCAGAACTAGACAAGGTCAAAAAGGAGTTGATTCGCCTTCAGTTGCTCGAAAAGTGCAATGGGTTATCATCTTCTGAATTACCTCCACTGTTGCCCTATCCTCCTACCAAAAAGTCCGACATTCATCACTCTGTGGACACGGTTGGCATCCGGCGCAAGTGGAAACTGTTCAGGCGTGTTCCGCCTCAGGGAAGGAAACGTCAAATGCCGTGCTCACTATGCGGACAGTTTGGACATTGGGCTTCGCAGTGTGGTGTGGCTGCTCATGTTCCACAATCATGGAAGCGGTTCTCACAGCCGTCGTATGATTATCCATCTTATCCATATGCCTCTTACTCTTTTCGTTGTAATTTTGCAGGAAACGTTACGAATGTGGCGATCACTGCTCTTCATGTCTCAAGTTCGGATACTGAGTGGTTACTTGATAGTGGTGCTTCAAAACATATGTCAGGTAATGCCAAACTTTTCTCCTCCGTTACTGCTATAGATGGTGGAAGTGTTACTTTTGGGAATGGTAAGAGCTCTCCTGTGATTGGTAAGGGATTTGTCGCTGGTATTGGTTTATCTCCGAATGATGTTTGTTTGTTAGTTGATGGTTTGCGTGTAAATTTGATCAGTATTAGCCAACTGTGTGATACTGACCATACTGTTAATTTTTCCAAAAATATATGTTCCGTGCTTGATAGTTCGGGTAAGTGTATCATGACAGGTAAACGAACATTGGATAATTGCTATGCCATTCAGCCGGTTGCATCTAGCATGAACTGCTTACCTAGCAAACTAAATGAAGGTCTATTGTGGCATCAACGACTAGGTCATGTCAACTTTGAACACCTGGACAATCTCACTCGGAATGAATATATTAAGGGAGTTCCTAGACTTGGAAGAAATCGAGACACTGTGTGTGGTGGGTGTCAACTAGGTAAACAGATACGTAGTCCACATTCCAAGAAAAAATCCATAACCACATCCTCTCCTTTAGAACTCATACACATGGATCTGATGGGTCCTACTCGTACTCCTAGTCTAGGAGGCAAACGATACATCTTGGTTATGGTTGATGATTACACTCGCTTTACCTGGGTATCATTCTTGCGTGAAAAATCTGATGCGTTTCTTGAGTTTCAGGGAATATGCCTTCGTATTCAGAACGAGAAAGACACTCAAATTAAATATATCAGAAGCGATAGAGGTGGTGAGTTCACAGCCACAGGTGTGATTGAGTATTGTATTGCAAATGGTACATGGCAAGAATTTTCGGCTCCATACACTCCGCAACAAAATGGAGTCGCTGAAAGGAAAAATCGTGTTATTCAGGAAATGGCTCGTGCTATGTTGCATGCAAAGGATGTTCCAACCAAGTTTTGGGCGGAAGCGGTTCATACTGCTTGTTACATAATGAACCGTGTATACCTAAGATCTGGTACCACAAAAACTGCTTATGAGCTATGGTATGGTAAGAAGCCGAATCTCAAATATATGCGAGTTTTTGGTAGCTTGTGCTATGTGTGCAAGGACAGACAAAGTCTGTCCAAGTTTGATAGTCGAGGTGAAGTAGCTCTTTTACTTGGTTATTCTTCTAACAGTAGAGCCTTTCGAGTGTTTAACTACACCACTCGCAAGGTCATGGAATCCTTTAATGTTGTTGTTGATGACACTATTACATCTGACTCTTCTGTTTCCACTGGTACACAGGATGTCACAGTTCTCTCACCCGTGTCAGACCCAGCTGACATGTCTTCCATATCGTTATCATCACCTGATAATGGCAATAGTGGTACTAAACCTTCTGATGCTGCAGAGGACGTGCCTAGTGGGACCGGTGTTGTGCTCACACCGGATGATGTAGTTCAATCACCAGATGTGATTGACGTGTCTTCAGATCTCTCCACTGTTCCTGCTGACCCTGAAAGTGTGTTTAATCTAGCCTCACCTCGTGTCAAACAATATCACTCCTTAGGAGATATCATTGGGGATATTAATGATCAGCGTCTAACTCGTCGGAGGGCCAAGGAGACAAATTGTGTTCATTATGTTTGTTATCTCTCTTCTCTTGAACCTAAAAATGTTACTGATGCTCTTATTGATGATGATTGGCTAGTTGCTATGCAGGAAGAACTCGGTCAGTTTAAGCGTAGTGATGTCTGGACGTTGGTTCCTAGACCTACTCACACTAATGTGGTTGGCACCAAGTGGATCTTTAAAAACAAATTGGATGAGTTCGGACAGATTGTGCGCAACAAGGCAAGGCTCGTGGCTCAGGGCTACAGTCAAATTGAAGGTATTGACTATGGAGAGACATTTGCTCCCGTGGCTAGGTTGGAATCTGTCAGGCTTCTTCTTGCTATGGCATGCCATTTGAATTTCAAGTTGTATCAAATGGATGTCAAAAGTGCATTTCTCAATGGTATTCTTAATGAGGAGGTCTATGTTGAACAACCTAAAGGGTTTGTGGATCACACTTTTCCGAATCATGTCTTCAAATTGCAAAAAGCACTGTATGGGTTAAAGCAGGCTCCTCGGGCTTGGTATGAACGTCTGACCTCCTTCTTACTGGGAAAAGGATTTGTTCGTGGCAGTGTTGATCGGACTCTGTTCATACTGCGAAAGAATACTGATGTTCTTCTCGCCCAAGTCTATGTGGATGATATAGTGTTTGGGTCAACGTGCCCAAGTCTTTCTGAATCTTTCTCTCAATTAATGAGCTCTGAATTTGAAATGAGTTTAATGGGAGAACTGAATTTCTTTCTTGGCTTACAGGTCAAACAGTTTGATCATGGAGCTTTCATTTCTCAAACAAAGTATGCTAAAGAATTGGTTAAAAAATTCGGTCTCAGCACTTCCAGTGGTCAAGATACTCCCATGGGTGAGAGGGTACGTCTTGGTAAGGATATTATGGGTAAGTCTGTTGATATTCGTGAATATCGGAGTATGATTGGTAGTCTCTTGTATCTCACTGCTAGTCGTCCAGATATTTCTTATAGTGTTGGGGTATGTGCAAGATTTCAGGCTAACCCTAAAGAATCTCATCTCATTGCGGTTAAGCGTATCATTCGGTATGTTGCTAGCACTCTTGACTATGGGTTATGGTTCACCAGAGATACGAATAGTGTTGTGGCAGGTTACTGTGATGCTGATTGGGGTGGTAATCTTGATGATCGTCATAGTACCAGTGGTGGCTGTTTCTATGTTGGGAATAATCTTGTTTCCTGGCATAGCAAGAAACAATCATCTGTATCCATCTCTTCATGTGAGGCTGAGTATATAGCTGCAGCTAGTGCCTGTACTCAACTTCTGTGGATGCGTCAGATGCTTCGGGATTATGGCATTCAACAGCAGGCGATGGACCTATTCTGTGATAACACCAGTACCATTAGCATTTCCAAGAATCCTGTTCAACACTCACGCACAAAGCATATTGACATTCGTCACCATTTCCTTCGTGAGGCGGTCGAAAAGGGTGATATAGTAATGGAGTTCATTCCTACTGAACATCAGCTAGCAGATATTCTTACAAAACCTCTTGATGCAAGCCGATTCCATTCCTTGCGTAAGTCTATTGGGGTTGTAACTCTTCCCTAATTGTTTTGTTACTTTCTGTTTCTTTCTGGTATTGTCATTGTGGTTAGGATGTTTAGATTCGGTGTTTTTGGTGTTTATTATTATTGTGGTTGTTTTTGAGGACATACTACATTCTCTATTGTGTGGATTTCATTTTACAAATGTTTCTAGTTTGGCGTTCTCAACTGTCTTTGTGTCATGCATAGGTGTAGGGTTACATTATACTCTCTTCGTATTGGTAGTTTCTTGCATGATGCATTTCAATGTGGTGGGCTTGACATTTTCAATACATGTTTAACTCCAGTCTTCCATGGGTGATTTTTCATGATCGTTGTTTCCTTTTATTTTTTTTCTCACCTCTTGTAAGTGGTCAATGACTCACAAAATCCCCAGCCATTTGAATGTCTTGAGAGCATACTCATTTGGCTAAGAACCCGTTGGGGCTGTGAGGGTCATGCTCTGACGGTTGCACTCAAGAGATGTTAGTTCTTGTGTTGCACGTTATCATGGTATTGCACTTCTTGAGTGTGTTTTGCCGAAAAGATGTAGGCTACACCCTACCCTCGTGTTCTGGTAAAAGATGGAGATATTTCATACTCCCACACGGGAATGGCATCTGTTTCAATGGTTTACAAAATAAAAAAAAAAAAAAAAAAAAAAAAAAAAATGGCTAATGGCTTTCGCATGTGTCTAGTTGAAGGACAAGAAGAAAAACAATAGTGTGTGTTTTTGGGCTAGTTGCAAGTGACCTTCAATATTCTCTATGATCATGTCTTTAGTTTGTTTTTCGGAGGTTGGTATTGGTCTATCAGGTTCTTCTACATACTTGCATCATTCTAGTAACTACCATGTCATGGTGTATGATGTCGTTCTTCGATTTTGCATTCTCTTGAGGTTGAGGTTTGTTTAAACTATATTCGGTTGTAATTGGAATTCGTATGATTCGTAGAAGTGCTTTCTTGTGATGTCTCTCAATATCTGCTTTTCGGGTTATGTGGTTTATTTTTATAAAAAAAAAAAAAAAAAAAAAAAGGGGGGTCGTACGAACGCTGTGATGACGTCCGAACGTTGAAGTGGGCAGATCTATTTCCTTCTCTCTTGCACGTACATAGGAAGTCTTCACCTTCTCTCAAGGTCTTTTCTTTGGTTTTTCTGTTCTTCGTCTTCTTTGGTGGTTGTTCATTGCTTCTCTCAAGCAGCGTGTTTCTATTTCTTTGGTATTGAGCATGTTCTTGGATATTGCTATTTTCATGTTAGTTCGACTTGGTTTCTTTGTTTTGCAGTTTTTTTTTGGTAATGGATCTCTTATTGGGCCCATGATAGGTTTTCTCCTATAAATAGGGGAGTCTTCTCCTCTTTTACTCCTATTGTATCTTCTCATCTCTTGCTAGTTCCTTCTTTGTTCTTCAGTATTTTCTATGGCAGAATTTGCACTTCATGGAGTTTTTGTTCCGGGTGTTGGGTTTGTGTCTTTCATGGCGATGGAGTACAAGAACAATGCCAAGGTGTGTCGTTTATGTCGCGTTCCCCATGGATTTGACTATGATCATCGACCTTTACTTCCTTCATGCGTGGTTCTTGTCAATCATTGGGAAAGGCTACCAGGACATCTTCAGAATCACATCTTGGAGTGGCTGGATACCCGAGGGTTTCAGGACTTGCTGCTCCTCTTACCGACTGTGGCTTGGACATCAGAATTGGGGAGTTATTTTGTACGAGTGCTGATAGTCCTGTGCACACTCGGTGGAATAGCTATTCGGCTCGTGCGAAAGCTTTATGTCCTATCTTAAGCTTTATGTTCATATGATCGCTCGGTGGATTAGACTTCTACTAGCTTCCTCTAGGTCATTGGGAAAGGGTTTTTCGAATTCGTTAATTCGAACCTTCTATTTTTGTCGTTTTTGGCTTTTCTGCTTGTGGGTTTCTCTGTTTGGTTATTAGTTGACTTTCTGAACTTTTAATAGTTGGATTCGTTTTATATTTTTATCTGTCTTATATGCTTTGTTTGGTATTGATTTCTTCTTCTTGGTTATTGGTTTCTTGTTATTCTTTTCCTTTATTGGTTGGTTATTTTGATCACTTGTTGTGACAAAAAGGGGGAGATTTATGACTCTAATTACTAACAATCGTCTTCTTGTTGTTAGGTTATTTTTGGGTCATGTTTCAGGTATGCTACACGTATGGGGGAGTTGCTCATGAAGTTTGGAGCTCATGAAGTATGGGGGAGTTGCTCGAAGGAACTTCTGTTGAATCTTTGATTGCTTCCGTTCGATCTCTGATGGTTAAAGCATCTTCCTAAAGCTGGATAACAAGAATTGGTGACTTGTTATGTGTTTCTATTTTGAGTGTTTTTGTAGGCATGTTTTATAAATGCCATGGTTTGGGATTGTAAGCACGTTTTATAAGTGCTATTAGAGTCATAGGTTTTTGTCACAAAATCAATGTCAAAGGGGGAGATTGAAACTGGCACGAAGTGGTTTGACATCAATTTTGTGACAAAGTGTCTTTGGTTATCTCGCCTTGAATTCATTGTTAGGAAAACCAAGATGTACGCATGGTCGTCTCGTGTCCTTGTGTCTCTTAGGTCTGTCTAGGGAAAGTTATTGGGTTCTGGACGTACGTACCGAGTTAGGACGTACGTACGTTCACTGTAGCAGAGAACTTCTTTTGGTCAGGACGTACGTACTCAGTTAGGACGTTCGTACGTCCAGGTAGTCAGCAGACATGTTTTCGTATGGAGACGTACGTACCGGTTTAGAGCGTTCGTACGTCATGTTAGGCAGCAGGCTTATTTTTGTGTGGCGACGTTCGAACGTCATATCGACGTACGAACGTCCAAAGTCGGTTTGCACAGTTTCGGCCCATTTTCCTAGGTTTTCAACCCTAAGTATAAATAGGGTTTCTCTTCTACAGAACAAGACAGTTCTTTGGCCGTCCATCCCTCTTCTTGTTCATGTGTTTTGGTTAGGTTTTTGATATTAAACTTGTTTGTGGCTATTGAACTCAATTCCCTTTCTTCCCCCTTTTCTCAATTCATATCTGTGTGATCTTCAAGAGTTATTGTGAATTCGGCTTCGAGTCTTCTTGTGTGTTCATCAAGAAGTCGAGTGTCTTGTGCGTACATCAAGGTGCTCTGGTGAAGTCAAGGTGTTAGAGATAACCAGGAGTATCAACTCGCAGTGAGTGCAGGTAGTTGATAGGTTTGTACATCTCTTTTCATCTAGTGGATTATTTTGTTGTCGCGAGGACAACCGTGGACGTTTCCCAGTTTGGGTTTTACCACGTTAAAAACTTCTGTGTGTTATTTACTTTCCGCGTATTGTTTGTTTGCTTGTTTGAATTCACATTTGTTTGTTTGCTTGTTTGAATTCACATTTGTTATACTAGCACTATTTGTAGTTTTTCAGTTGGCAGGTGAGAAGATCAACTTCTAGGGACTCTCAACATTGTTTGAAAACAGTAAAAAGCCTATGGGGGGTAGGTTTAGATAACCAATCCTTCATTTCTTCTCTCTTCTCGAGACCATCTTTCATTACTTGCAATCAGTTGGTCATGGCTACCCCTCATTTGTCAGAAAGGGTGTCTTCCGCGATTTTGAGGTCGCTCTGCGCAGAAAGGTATAAAGAGCATGGTGGTAAGGTTGTGGAGTGTTTAAAGGCCCAGGAGGTGGTGACATCAGAAGGTAGGAGGTTGTGGTTTGCAAATGTGGTTGATGATGCAGGGTTTGTGTCTAGAGGGATGTTTGATGATTTCTTCCCTAGGTATCCATTTAAGGTTACTCGCACTGGGTAGAGGAAGTTTGAATCATGGCTGACAAAAGGGACAAGGATAAGTTCTTTTAAAAACTACCAAATCAAATATTGTCGTTGACTAAGCCTATTAAAGCCCATAATAAATCTATTTGGACTCTTTCACCCATTTGGATTGCTAGCAAGATTGCCACTCTCATTGTCATTGTGTTTTCTTGGCTGTTGATTATAGTTGTGATGTAAGTCCATTAAAAAGCCCATATCCAATTGGGTCTAGTTTCCAAATTTAAAAACTACCAAGTTAAATATTGTTGTTGACCAAGCACATTAAAGCCCATAATAAACCAATTTGGGCTTTTAAATAAGTTTATTTACTAAGTTTATAAATTTAAAAACTATAGCCCGTAAGTAAGGTGGTTTCCTAGTTTAGAAACTAAACTAAGGTAGCTTCAAACCTACGAAGTTGGAAGTCGAACTGGCCGGTTTCGGAACTACTATCAAAGTACCAAACAACAATCATAAATAGAAATTGCTTTTACTTTCTTCTTCTTGCTTGCTTACTTGCTTGTTTTTGTTAATTTGCATGATTTGATTGTTCTGCATTCTTCAACATTATTATTTTATTTAATTCTGTTCATCGATCATGGTTCCAATTTGGATTTTTGGCAGGGTTTTTTCAAACAAGAAGGGATTGGTTTTGATCTCTCCGAAGTTATCAATTGGGGTATAATTGTTGCTGTTGTTGATCGACCTGGAGAATTGAAAAAGGGTAGAGATGAAATCATGGACAAGTTATTTGCAGCAAAGAATGAGAGTTCTGAGAATGCTGAAAAGAAAAACAACAAAGCTAATTCAGGTTCTTTTAAAAAAGGGATCAAGTTGTTCAAACAATTCCCCAAAAATTTGATTTTTCCTAAACAAGAGGAAATCAAAGAGAATAATCTCAATAACAAGGGAACTGGAGATGGTGATAAGGTTATTAACTCGGTTGTTGCTAAGGTTGATTCAAGTTCCTTAGATGCAACAACATTTGAATTGAAATTGAATAGTTCCAAGAGAAAACTTCACGAATGGTATCAACAAGCTGCAAAAAGGCAGCATCTTGTTAAGGTGTTGCGGATGGATGAACTACTTAGCAGCGGAATTCACTGCTCTTAGAAATTGGTCATACGAATTTCTAAGGCTAGCTTGGTTGTTAAGAAGGCTGATTCAGATTTGTTAGAAGAAGAAGCAATTAAGGATGAATGAAGTACCTAATGGTGGAATTTGTTGCTCTTAGATGCTGGTAATCCCAATTTCTGACATTAAATTGAAGTTTAAAGGTAACATCTCATGGACTTGTTTCTGGACATTAGCGTTTGTTGATGCGAGTTATTAGTAATCTTTTGATTTGTAATGTCGTCTCCTTGTTATTTTGTTGAATCTTATTACTATTAAAAGTTTATAATTTCCACAAAGCAAATTGGCTGAATTCTTATTTATTAAACCAGATAACATGTGATGATTTTTGGCTAATGTTGTTGATGCGAGTTATTACTAATATAGGGAGGGGTTCCAGGGACTCAGAAAATGTTTGACTCAATTTTGACTCAATCTTATTTAGGGTACTTGTACACATTGGATTGGCATGATTTTTGGTAGATATGATCTCCTTACTATAAAGATCTATTGCATAAAAAATTAGCTCATTTAAATATATTTAGACCCATCAAATGTAATATTAAATTCAACGGTAAAAATGAAGATTCCACAATACATTAAATTGCAATATGATTTTTCTAGGGTTAAAAAATTCAGATTATGATAAAATTTGGTGAAGATGTCGTACATAATGAGAACATTCATCCTACAAACAATCAAGTCAATCCAACATGTACAAGTACCCTAAATAGAATTGAGTCAAAATTGAGTCAAACATTTTCTGAGTTCCTGGAACCCCTCCCATCTTTCTAATGTGTCTCCTTGTTATTTTGTTGAATTTTATTACTAATAAAATTTTTTATTTTTTAATTTCCTCTAAGCAAATTGGGTAAATTCTCATTTATCAAACCTGATAACATGTGATGATTTTTGCCTAATCTTGGGAGTAGTTTTGTGTGATTTTTCAGATCTTATGCACATGGTTTAAGTTTACAGTAGAGCATAATAAGAAAAGTTCTGCTTCAGAGTTCAATACCTTTTCTCTGTCTTAACGATGTCAAAGTCGTAGCTGTTTCCCTTCTTCCTGCAATTATTACCAAAACATATTAACCTACTGACTTATAAACATAAACTCATATAGTGGACTTAAAGCAATGGAATATGGCGGTTTTTGGGAATATTGAAGAGAATGTTAAAAAGGCTGAGGAGAGTTTGGCAGTAGCACAGAGACAAGCTGAACAAAACTATGATGATGTAGGGCTCCAAAATTTGTTGTTCGCAAAGCAAGAAGAGTTAGAGCAATCTATGAAATGTAATGAGGAGTTTTGGAGGCAGAGAAGTGGTCAAAAATGGCTTCATTGTGGGGAAAGAAATACGAGCTACTTTCACACCATGGCCTGGATTAAAATGAATCAACAAATAATTACAGAAATGGCAACTGAAGATGGTAGAATCATCTCAGGGCAGCAAGAGATCATTGATCATATTGTAAATTATTATGAGGAAAAGTTCGCGTACCAGCCAGTGATAGTCCATGATGAAGTTCTTAGGAACATACCTAGGGTGATTTCTGTTTTGGAGAATGATGCATTAGCTGCAATGCCAACAATGAAGGAAATTCAGGAGGTTGTGTTTGCTCTCAACATTGATAGTTGCCCTGGCCCTGACGGGTTTCAAGGCCTTTTTTATCATTCATGCTGGAATATTATTAAGTCTGACATTTGTGAAGCTGTTTGCTCCTTCTTTCAGGTCTGCACTCTTCCCAACGGTTTGAACTCTAGCTTCTTGGTGTTGATTCTAAAATAGACGAATGCTAATAGGGTGTCTAAGTTCAAACCTATTTGCATGAGTAATTTCTTTTTGAAGATCATTACAAAGGTTATGCATAACAGATTAGTGCCAATAGCTGCAAACATTGTTTCCCTAGAACAATGTGGTTTTATTACAGGGAGATCTATTCATACCTGCATTGGCTTAGTATCAGAGATGATTAATGAGATGAACACAGCTCAGCATGGTGGTAATCTTGGCCTCAAAATTGACATCACGCAAGCTTATGCCACTTTGAGTTGGGAATTTTTAGTGAGAGTATTGAGAAAGTATGGCGTTGGGGATAAATGGTGTAAATTATTACCAATATCTCAAACCTCTGCAACTGGACTGGCATTGCTTGTAACAATGCTGGAAGTACTGTGATCACTCTAAACCTTTCTAGTATGAGTCTCAATGGTACACTTAACCAGTTCAACTTTTCATCCCTTCCGAATCTCGTCAGTTTTAATCTTAATAATAACAATTTTACGGGCACCATATCATCTACCATTTCCAATTTATCCAAGCTTACATTCTTAGACTTGGGTAGCAATTATATTGCTGGACACATCCTTCCAGAAGTCGCAGAGTTATCTGAACTTCGTATTCTTCGCCTCTATGACAATGAGCTTGTTGGTCCAATTCCATAGTGTAAGTAGTCTCCAACACTTATGGTACCTAGACCTTGGATCAAACTACTTAAAATCTCCAACTGACTGGTTAGTATTCTCAAATATGCCTAACTTGACTCACCTAAGTCTGTATTTTAATGAATTAGATGCGGGATTCCCACCGTTCATTCTCAATTCTCTGAATCTCACCTATTTAGACTTGAGCCAAAATAAACTCACCGGACCTATACCTGATTCAATTACTAGTCTAGTGAAGCTTGAACACCTTAATCTCACTGAAAATATCTTTCAAGGACCATTACTGTCGGTAGATAGGCCAAAGCTCATTTCTCAAAGATCTTCGTTCAGGACAAAATGAATTCACTGGAATGATACCACCTCAATTTGGTTTTCTTTCCAATCTTCAAATTCTTGAGCTTTACAACAATGAATTTAATTCTACAATCCCTTCGGAACTCGGCCGTTGTACTAATCTCACTTCTTTGAATTTTGCGAATAATTCACTTACTGGTGTATTGCCTCCATCACTATCCAATCTTAACCAATTGGTGACGTTAGCCATGCATGAAAACTTCCTTACTGGTGAGATCTCTTCCAACTTGATTGCCAATTGGACACAATTGGTCTCTCTGCAACTCCAGAGAAATTCTTTCAATGGAATTATCCCGCCAGAGATCGGCAGATTGACAAATATTCAAATCCTTTTCCTCTATAGAAACAATCTTTCCGGTTCAATACCGCCTGAGGTTGGTAACCTGAACGTCTTGACAAAACTAGACTTCTCCATGAACAAACTCACAGGTTCGATACCTTCTACAGTTGGAAATCTTACACTACTTCAACTCTTTTATCTTTTTGAGAACAATCTCACTGGTATAATCCCCCCTGAGATTGGAAACATGATATCTCTAGAAATAATTGATTTCAATATGAATCAGTTGCATGGAGCATTGCCAGATACCATTTCTTGCCTAAAGAATCTCAATTATATTGCCGTGTTCACCAACAAACTTTCAGGTGAACTTCCAGAAAATCTAGGTGAAAACATGTTCTTAATTAACATTGGTTTCCACGACAATAGTTTCTCTGGTGTACTGCCACCAAAGTTGTGTAGTGGTTTGTCCTTGAAAACCCAATATGTGCAATATAACAATAGTAAAGCAGACAATGAAGCGATAAACAATTAAGTACACACGATATTTTTAACGTGGTAAAACCTATATATTATGGGAAACGTCCACGGTTGTCCTCGCGACAACAAATAAATCCACTAGATGAAAAGAGATCTACAAACCTATCAACTACCTGCAATCACTGCGAGTTAACACTTCTGAATATCTCTAACACCTTGACTTCATCAGAGTACCTTGATGTACGCACAAGACACTCGACTTCTTGATGAACACACAAGAAGACTCGAAGCCGAACTATGAAAAAAGCTTACACCAGAGTTCCTTGATGAACACACAAGGATACTCGACTTCTTGATGAACACACAAGAAGACTCGAAGCTAAATCAATATAAACAATAATAGGAAGATGAATTGGGGAAGGATAGAATTACACAAAGATCAATTGAGGAAGGAGATGATCTTTGTGGAAGAGCCAACAAACAAACTAGGGTTCTATGGAGGCTAGGTTGGAACTCTTGCCTTTCACATAACACCAACGACCTATTTATAACCTAGGGTTAAGAAGGAAAGAAATATGGGACGACGTACGTACGCCCTAACTGGGTACGTACGTCCCTGAACCAAAAGAAGATCTATTGAACTCAACGTACGTACGTCCTAACTAGGTACGTACGTCGTAACACAAAGGAAAACTTCTGTCCAACTCTACGTACGTACGTCCTAACTAGATACGTACGTCCTGGAATAAACAACAACCTGACAGACTATGAACAAGAGTAAGAAGACACGGGACGACGCTCACACATTAAGGTACTTCCTAATAATGACGTCAAGACGAGATAACCTCAGACACTCCTAACTTAGTCACAAAATGATCTCAAACAACCGAATGCCGGTTTCAATCTCCCCGTTTGACATTCATTTTGGGACAAAAACCTATGACTTTAAACGCACTTATAATACGTTCTTATAAACCCAAACCAAACACAACGGCATTTATAATACATGCCTACAAGAACACTCACATTCAATACTAACCGATGAGACGATCATCATCTTGAAAATCACGTCCTAAGACACCAACACAAGCTTCAATATAATATGCAATGAATCACCATCATATGATAATCAACGGGAACATGAAGCTTTGACAATTAGAGACGAGACGGAAGCAATGCAATCCATAAACCAATCAGAGAATCAACGGAAGCTTTTAGGAACTACTCCCCCATACTTCATAAACTCCAAACATGGATACTTGTGCTCCCCCACAAGTGTAGCATACCTGAAACATGACCCAAGATACACTAACAAAGAAGAAGAAGATGTTAGTATTAGAGTCATAAATCTCCCCCTTTTTGTCACAAATGAAGTAAGGTGACAAAGGAAAGAGAAAACAAAAACCAAACCATAACAAATAAGAGAAGAAGAAGAGAAAGAGAACAATCATGTTAACAACAACAAAAAGGATATGCAACGGAAGCCATAAAATAAACACTTGTTAACACGATGTCAATACAAAGAATTCTCTCCCTAAACAAAAGCTCCACCTAAATACAATGCATATGAGAAAGATGCACCTAGAACAAACAAACCAAATAAGGATATTTGAAACACACAAAGAACCATGGATACAAGGGTAGAAGAGAGTATATGCAAGCTCAATTAAAACAAAATACTTAGTAAAGATGAATAAACTTGGTTTCATTAAACAAAGTACGCACCAATCAAAAATTTAGATAAGAAACCAAACATCTACTAGAAATGCATCATACAAACATCCTTGGTGTGTGGGAAAGCTAAAGAAAACACAAAGAAAGTCATTTTCACACCTCGCTCACAAACCATAAGAACACTCAAAACAACTAGTATTCACTTTTAGAAAGATTGCACTTCACAAACGCCTAAACAGACATGGGGAAATGCACTTATAACCTTTTTTTTATTTTATTTTATTTTATTGTGCATAAATTAACATGTGAAAGGGATTTTTACCTTCATCTTTTGCAACATGTGGTAGGGTGTAGCCTACATCTTTTCAAATTACTTTCCCTTTAAGAACAAACTTAAAGTAGTGCAACATCATGGTAACGTGCAACACAAGAACTAACATCTCTTGAGTGCATCCGTCATTGCATGACCCTCACGGCCCCAACGGGTATATATACCAAATGATTTCTTTCTCAAGGAGATCAAAAGGCTGGGGATTTTGTGAATTGTTGACCACTACCACACCGCCTTCATACTAATAATCAAGATAACATAAGAAGGCATGCATAGGTATATTTCCAACTAATGATTATTCTAGAAGTTCATCATGTTCAAAGGATGGAAAAAGATATGCAAACAAACTCTCAAAGTGCCACCTAGCCGTGCATAGTGTAATCAAGCAAGGATATATGCATGAGACACAACTAGATAAACGTTGGTCTAAAATCTAAACATGAAAGCACAAACGTATGCTAAGTGTAATAAAATAGTTATATTCATGAGCACTAAACATACAAGTATGATTGAAAGCAATAGACCAACCACATATACAAAGTATGTGTATCCCAAACACCCATAACAAAGTAAACCACAAAATATTTTTATTTTGTTTTAATAACTTTTCTCTTTTTTTTTTCACATAACACCAACGACCTATTTATAGCCTAGGGTTAAGAAAGAAAGCAATATGGGCCGAAAACAAAAAATCCATACGACGACGTACATATGCCCTAACTAGGTACGTACGTCCCTGAACCAAAAGAAGATCTGTTGAACTCAACGTACGTACGTCCTAACTAGGTATGTACGTCCTAACACAAAGGAAAACTTCTGTCCAACTCTACGTACGTACGTCCTAACTAGGTACGTACGTCCTAGAATAAACAACAACCTGACAGACTATGAACAAGAGTAAGAAGACACGGGACGACGCTCACACATCAAGGTACTTCATAATAATGACGTCAAGGCGAGATAACCTCAGACACTCCTAACCTAGTCACAAAAGTCCTGACAACACTTCACAGCATATGGAAATAACTTCACATGGCCATTGCCAGAATGCTTGAGGAATTGCTCTGAGCTACAGCGAGTTCGTCTTAAAGGAAATCATTTCAACGGAGATATATCAAAGGCATTTGGAGTGCATCCTAGTCTTGTATATATAGATCTCGATGAAAATGAATTCTCTGGTGAGCTTTCAATGGAGTGGGGAGAATGCAAAAATCTCACATATTTACACATAGCTGAAAATAGAATTTCAGGTGAAATTCCAGTGGAGCTTGGGAGCTTGGCTGAACTCCGTGATCTGAGCTTATCATCAAATGATTTAAAGGGAAGATGAATACCAAATGAATTGGGTAATTTAAGCTCTTTGATGTTCATGCTTAATTTGAGAGGAAATCATTTAACAGTGATTATCCCTCCTGCCATAGGCAATCTTTCCGGTCTTCAGAATCTTGACTTGTCGAGGACTGGGCTAGGTGGTAGCATTACAGGAGAAATTGGAAAATGTGTTGGTTTACTGCAGTTGAGTTTGAGCAGCAACAACCTATCAGGTACTATACCACCCGAGTTTGGAAACCTAGTCCAAGTGCAGTCATTATTAGATCTTAGCAACAACTCGTTATCAGGAGCAATTCCTCTCAAAGTCTGAATAAGCTCACCACGCTCGAAAAGCTCAATGTTTCCCACAACAAGCTCTCTGGTAGAATTCCATCTGCATTTTCCAGCATGTTCAGTCGATCTACAATCTGCCGATTTCTCATACAATGACTTAAGTGGTCCAGTCCCCACTTTCCGACAAGCAGACATGGAAGTCATCGTGGAAAACTCAGGCCTATGTGGTGATGCTCATGGGTTACCTTCATGTAATTCTAATCCTGCTGGTGGTAAGAAAAGTAACAAAATACGGATTGCAGTTATTAGCTCTGTTGCTGCTGTTGTACTTCTTGTGATCATAGTTACTGGAGTCCTAGTAATGTCGAGGAAAACAAGACAGTCGGACGAAGAAATGAAGTATATCATTGAGCATGATAGTACTGAGTCAATGATATGGGAAAAGGATGGGACGTTCAAATTTAGTGATATCGTGAAAGCCACGGATGACTTCAGTGACAAGTATTGTATTGGAGGCTTTGGGAGTGTTTATAAAGCTGAGTTAAGTACCGGTCACACAGTTGCTGTAAAACGACTCAATATGTCAGATTCCGCTGGTGACATACCAGAGCTTAATCTTCAAAGTTTTCAGATTGAGATTCGTACCTTAACTGAGGTAAGGCACCGCAATATAGTTAAGCTCAATGGTTTTTGTTTTAAGAAAGGATGCATGTATTTGGTGTATGAGTACATACCAAGAGGTAGTTTGGGAATGGTTTTATATGGAAAAGAGGGTGGAAGGGGATTGGACTGGGTTACTCGAGTTAAAATTGTCCGAGGTGTGGCACAGGCTATTTCTTACTTGCACCACGACTGTTCACACACTATAGTGTACCGTGATATATCTGTGAATAATATCTTGCTAGAGCTAGATTTCAGATACATCTACTTGGACTAGCGTTGCTGGTGCTTATGGCTACATGGGTCCAGGTGAGATGAACAGAAATACAGAATTTTTCTTTGTTGTTCATGTTTCGTGATTTGTTGCCTGGTGTGAGTTTTCTATCATGTACTACTTTCTATGACTCTTGTCTCTTTAAGTCATCCAACTTTCTGTATTGAATATTCACATAGCTCTTTGTGAATATGCAGAGCTTGCTTACACGATGAAGGTGACAAAAAAATGTGATGAGTACAACTACAATGTTCTCTTTGTGAAGATTTAGTTCATACTAATTTTGTACTCTCTGGTCAGTTTGCACACATTATGATATGGTCTTGTATCTATTATTATTGCAGTTTATTTAGACCAAAAAAAGCCATTAGTAATACCTCAGCAGAGGATTGAGTTCTATATTTCTCTCCTTTCCTTTTCTTTCTTATATATGTTTCCCTAGATTCTTCGAGAACGTTTAGTGCAAACTGATTTTGCCAAAAACTCAAATCAAACTTGGCCACACAATAATGTACCATGCGATAAGAAGGTCCTATATGATTTAATTTCTAGAAGACGAATGGCACACTGGTTAGAGTTTTCCAAATCCTCTTGGTTGAGCCTGACATTGTGGGATGCTGCTGCCGGAAGTTAATTACAATGCCTCTGTTTGTTTCTTATGTTTTATCTGTTCTATATACTTATGTAATGTGTTTCAGTTGCCCCTTATGTTCCCCCACACTTACCACTCCGTCCCAATCCATTGAGCTGAAAGGTGGATGCTCATGAAAATGATAGCTGCACAGAGTAACACCTGCTCAAAGTGCACTTGTAGGTGAGTGTGGCCATGTTGACATGAAAACATTGGGAAGTGCAACATCGATATGCGATATCTTAAACGGTTTGGATCTCGTATTGTCCAGGGATATCAGCAGTGGTTAATCTAATTAACATAGGAACACAAAATACAATATAACCCCCATAATTTGATACGCGGTTAATTAATAATTCTGCTTAATTAATAGAATTTGTCAATCCCAACTTGGGCCCATGAATTAAATTAATAAATTCACTAAATTTATAAGTTAATAGATTTTGAAAAGATCTTTATATATTTCTATAAGTCCCATACTCCCATCTATTACATAAATTAATAATCTATTAAAAGATATAATTTTTTATGGTGTTTTCTTAAAAAATGAATCTATTATTGTTTGTTTTGTGTCGAATGTCAAGTCTAATTGAATTTCATTTACGAGAAGTCCTAGTGTTGTCTTTTCATATCGCTACAAAAGGTTTCTTAGTGCAGTTGTTGTTGTCAATGCTTCTTTGCGTGAAAATTACGTTCATTAGATACATTGTGTATTATGGTTGTACAACCAATCATCAATTCTCTGAGCTAAAACCAATGTATATAAATGTTTGACTCAATTTTGACTCAACCCTATTTGGGGTACTTGTATATGTTGGATTGGCATGATTTTTTGTAGGATGAATGGTCTCATTACGTACGACATCTTCAGCAAAATTTATCATAATCTAAATTTTTTAACCCTATAAAAATCATATTACAAATTAATGTATTATGAAACGTTCATTTTTACCGTTGAATTTAATATTATATTTGATAGGTCTAAATTCTTTCAAATGTGCTGATTTTTTATGTAGTAGATCTATATAGTAAGGAGATCATATCTACCAAACATCATGCCAATCCAACGTGTAAAATAGAGTCAAATATTTCTTAAGTCCTTGGAACCCCTCCTATAAAAAATAGAACTTAAAAAATATAGATAATTCAATAAGTTAATAGATTATTAATTTACCAATTAATTAATAGAAAATTTTTGTGTAAACACCCTACTTTTGTACCCACTTTTGCGATCACCCCCCAAACTTTTTTTTATTTGAGAAAAACTCCCCAACCGTCGGTTCAAACCGACAGACCTTTTTAATGGCCAGTACCCTTGAGGGTTGGGGGGTTTACACAAATAAAAAATATAAATTGGGGGGTTAATAATGAAAACCAAATGTAACTTCAAAATATTTTCAAAAATCTAAAACTACCCCTACAATAGATCCGTTAGAAAAACTTCTTCCCTATTAATATCAGTTAGAAAAAACCAAACTACACCTTTGATTCAACTCCCAAGTAACAAGTAGAAGCATGGAAGACAAGGTAAGCTTCCTTCTTGAGTTTTCTTCTTGTTTTTTTTTTTTTTTCCTTCCTCGTTTCATCTTCTTCTTTCTTGTTGTTCCTACAAGCAGTCTTTAGTGGCTGGGGGGGGGGGGGGGGGGGTAAACACCAATTATGAGTTACTAATGGGGGGTTTTCACTAACAACTCAGAAGACCCACCATGATATTGTTTTTTTCCTTCCTCCTTTCATCTTCTACCCAACAACTCAGAAGACCCACCATGATATTGTTTGTAAATGTGGATGATATCTAAATCAATGATTACTTCCTTCCCTTTCTTTTTGTTTTTTTTCTTTGGTTGTGAAGACATAACTGTGCAAAACAAAAAAACTACACATCATTCACAGTAACCACCATTAAACTAACAAAAACCCCTAAACCCCATCAACCTTGACAACCATTACAATTACAATAGTAAAGATGAAAATAAACCCTAAGTTTTATGTCAACAAATTAAACATACAAAGTGACGAAATCCTTACGTATGTACACATCTTTGACTGGTGAAATTCTTCTTCAATCTTTCTTCACGATCGAAAAATCAACAAGAATCTTTCTTCGCGGCCGCAAAACCAAAACCCTAGCTTTTTTCTAAATGTGGGGGTAAACAACGAAACAAACTGTAATATACTTGTGGGGGTATTTTGGAGATGTAAAAAAAATTTGGGCACAAAATTTTGTTTTCGTTATTATTTATAACCCCCCAGTTTATATTTTTTATTTATGTAAACCCCCCCAGTCTTTAAGGGGTACTCTGGCCATTAAAAAAGTCTGTCGATTTGAACCGGTGGTTTGGGGGGTTTTCTCAAATAAAAAAAAGTTTGGGGGGTTATCGCAAAAGTGGTGGTTTTACACAAATTTTTTCTAATTAATATCGCGCTAAATTAATAGATTTTACTGGTTCCAAGGCTATTAATTATAGGGGTTTTACTGTAGAAGGATTGGTGGTGGCACAAATGAAGCAGAGGATCTCATCATCTTCCCTTGTTAAGCTGGTTTGGTTGGAATGAGTCTAAAAGAAAGATTAACCGGCTGCTATCTATAGCATGCAAGCTAGATTGTTAATATTGATAACATTAAAATGTTCTATTAGATTATAAATTGAAGATTACATAATACCTAAACTACATACCTTACATACTAACCTAAACCTAAGACACTTACCTATATACCTTTTATACATCTAACACCCCCTCTCAAACACATGATGGTATCGTGAGTTTGCCAAGCAAAATCGAGAAGCAATTCGATCACTAAATCCATTTCAAAACACCAATACCAATACAATTGTCGCACAAGTACCAGCTCCGAAAAGGGGATAAACAAATGTCCTACACGAATTATTGACTCCAAATAGAAGGGGGGAAGAAGCAAATCGAACCACACAAACCAATCCAATGCCATAACAAAACAAACCAATTCAATTGCAATACCAAACACCAAATTGCCATTTCGGCAGTTCATCAAACACTTCACATACCACACAACAATCAATGCAAACTACTACTGCATTCTAATGCAAACTGCTACTACTGCTATTGCCACATGCCAAATGCTATACAACCAATGCCGAGTTGCCACTCCGACATTTCATCAAACATTTTCAAGGGAAATAAAAAATGGTAAAAACCGACCTACAAACACCAACTTCTTCACCCATTTACAATCCTAAACACCCATATACCACAAAGGAAATAGAAATCAACTTTCCATTAACTAACCTAAACTCCAATTCCCACCAGATCTACATCGAACTACTACCACCACCATAGTTACTAGTACTCACTACCACACAAGATTCAAATCGAACTACCATCACCACTTCCCACTACGACCACCAAAACCTTCACCAAATTGAATGCAAACATAACCAATTGATCTTCTACGGAACATCAAAGAAAAGTTATACCTCTAGCGGAAACACAACTCAAACGAACACAATCAAAACTCAAACAAAAATTAAAATACATCACAAAATAGCCTCTTTCATACCATGAAAACATCAACATGTTCTATTGAATTATAAATTGAAGATTACATAATATATACCTAAAGTACATAAGTTATATACCCTTAGAGCATTTCCAATGGTAGGTTTTAAACCCTTTTAGTAACTTTTAGCGAAAAACTCTTGTCATTGGTGGTTTTAACACACTTTTCAAAGCAAAACACTTGTAAGAGGTTGGCAAATTTGCCAAGAAGTTAAAAGTGACACGTATAATCACTTAATTAATTCAAAATTAAATTTTATCATATTATAGGAGAAAAGTAAAACTTTAACTTTTAAAACTCTAAAAGTATAAATCACTTTTAACATTAATTATATGCTAAAACCTACTGTTAGAAATGCTTTTAAGTGAAATAAATAAAAGAGGTCAAGATTATTAATTACTCATGTCTTATTGGCTTAGTGCCAAACAAAATTACATCACTATAGCAACATGAAATAAATATATAGAAATTGAGATTCGTTCGATACATGGTATCATATACACTTCGAAAGTTCAAACACAATATATTTTATAATACAATCTAAATTATAATCAGCATAGGGTGCATAATTTGACTAGGACTAATATTTAGTATGACTAGGATTAAATAGTGTGATTAGGATTAATATTTAGTGTGACTGGGATTAATAATTAGTATGACTAGGATTAAATTAGTATCTCTTGAAACCCCAATCTTCTTCCCCGTCTTCATTCCCATCCCATCCCCATCTTTCTCTTCCCCGGTCTTCTTTCTATTCTTTTTGTGATTTAAAACCCCAATTTTCTTCACCAATCGATCGATCCACTATCAACCAATTTGAGAGCGTCCTTCTTCTTCAACTGTAAGTACCCAATCAAGTTGTTTTGAACTTTGTTTTACATTTTATTTTTTGCTAATTAACCTAATAGAGAACACCATTAGAAACTTGAGAGATTGAGTGATTTTACTGTAGATTCTATGGTTTGGCTTCTGTATTATGTTGTAGTTCAACTATATAAACTTGAAATCAGACTGTTTGTGAATTATATCTCATTCTCCAAGCGACGTCATCTAATAAAGCTTCACCTAACTCGATCTATTGAAACTGTACCATTGCCACCAGATGGCGAGTATATCATGGAATTCTATATAGGTACACCAGCAGTTAAAACATATGCAATACTTGACACAGGGGATTATATATTGAGCTCTTCTATATCCGTTTCATGATTGCTACGAAGAGAAATTAGTCATACGTATCTCTTCCCTGTTTACATATCGTATCTCTGTCTTTCTCAATCTTCTGAACTTAAAACTCTCTCTCTCTCTCTCTCTCTCTCTCTCTCTCTCTCTCTCTCTCTCTCTCTCTCTCTCTCTCTTCAAATTCTTCACCAATCGATTGATCACTTACTATCAACCATTTTAAGAACGTCCTTCGTATTCAACTGTAATAACAATCTGAATTTTTCTTCTGAATTTTATACATCAACCAATTAAGTTGTTTTTTTTATTTGGAATTTTAATTTTGTTTACCCCATCTCATACAATGTGAAATAATGCCAGAAGGAACTAATAGTTATATAAAATTTCTTATCCTCTGAAAATACACCTATATTTCACCAATATTTGAAAACTATCAATATCGACTTAGTTTTGAACTTCGTTAAATAGCATAGAAATCATAATATGGAGGTTGTTTCTTTTCTTTATTGAAGCTGGAACATTCACACCAAATAGATTTCAAACTGTGGTCACCTAACTGTCCTTGCATAGATTCGTCTTATACTATAAGCACATCATTCACGAAGAAAAATCAAGCAATAATGGGGATTTGTTCCACCCACACAGTTCTTGCTTTTATTAAACTCAACACCATAAACACCAGTCGAAGAGACCTTTTATAAGGCTAGATAACTTTGAACAATAGAGCTTGGACCTCCATTGGTGAAGAATCATAAGATCACTACAAAGACCAAATATATTACGCAATTTCGACATTAACAATCATTATATTGTACAAAAGGGTACTAAAGTTCCCTTCCTAACAATATGCCTGTAACATTGTGCCTGAATTATTATCCTATCAAAACAGATGTACAAAGGGTACTAATGGCTATATTATCTAAAGAGCCTGATCATTAACATATCCCCTCTCTATATGCCTAGAAGTGTCGATAATATTCAACGTGAATCCAGTTCGGGTGTGTGATACCGAAACAGATTGTGGTCCTCAGACTGTATGCAATATCAAACTCTTTATTGATAATGTATTCATTGCATTCCCGAACCAAGTTGTCATTTAAGTTTAACAGACCCAACATCAAAACCATTCATTGATTGTGCGACAAATCAGAATTCCATGTCATCATATCTTAATCTGCGAATTTATTATATATTTTGGGCAGTCTGCGACAACTTTGTATTGTGTTTTAAGAACCCTACTGTGAATTTTACAGTAAATTTCAATCAGGTTTCACATATCAACATGGGGAACCAAATACCACCTTGCTGTAAAATATATGAATTGTGCCTTGACTGACCATTATTGATCCATAGACAGTTTAGTTTTATAAATGCAACCATAATGGTCATTCCATCTACTCAATACTGACAGTATTACTCTATATACTCTCTTAGACTCTCTTGATTAGTAGATTTTGTTGTTTGCCTAGAACACCAAAAGTGACAGTATTACTCTGGGAATGTTACTCTTATACTTTCATCTACTATTTTGAGAATGTTATGTTTATCTACGTTTTCATAAAGATTATGTTTTTGTTGTACAGGGTTGATTTCATACTATTATTCATAGGAAACTGAGAACCTGCCCCATTATAAGAATAAACTTGCTCAATGAGGTATGCCCATTTTTCAATTTTTTTGGTTTATGTAAGGACTTACTTCAGTTAGATATCATTTTCTAACTCCATTCTCCAGTGATGGAATTACACGTAGTATAGTTGAAAAGAAAATTTGATACTACACATATTATTTATTTTATTTTATTTTTATTTGGATTAATTGTTGGCATAAAGCTTTATTTACATTATAATGCATGAAAAGGGATCTTCTGTAGGTGTAACACACATCACATGCATCTATTGATTTTCTAACAATGGATATTGGAATTAATACTACATTAAAGGTTTTCATTTCAGGCATGAACACTGGAAAAGGAAAAGGACAAAAGTGTCAAGACAATTCTTCTAACAATGGATGTTCAGGAGTACGCGTAACAAGAGAACAGTAAGTGTATAATTATATATACTATGATATATAATATTATCTTTATATGAATGAGATCGCGTAATGTGATATAACTATTTTTTTTTCTAGGGAAGCCATCGCAGAAGATACTTAGGTCTCCCACTGGAGATGCCTGTGTTGGGTATGATAGGTAATTAACCTCAAAAGTCAACACAAGTTGGAAGTCTCTTTAGGACCATGATGATAGGAAGCACAAAGCTTACGAAAGGAATTATGTTGTTCTAAACTCATTGAGATATGCATACCTATTACCAAACTGCAGTTACTGGTATATAAAAGGTCAGCAAGCTCTTGACACTGAGAACTTTGGGTTTGGATCACTCTCTCCATACCAGCTCTGTCATATGCCAACATGTAAATTCCCAAGTCCTCCATAAATTCGTGCATGGGCAAATAATAGTCAAATTTATGTCGATCGTGTAGGCTGAATATGCGGTCATATGGTTTCTTCTATTTCATTTAACACTGCCAAACTACACAGTGTCATCTCTTGGTTTTTTCTTTATCTTTTTTCTTTTAAAATTTATATCTCTAAGGTTTGTTCGCTTTTGTTCCATTCGCATGTACCAGAGCTTAAAATACACTTGACTTTGTTGATGGTTTTTATTCTTAATACAGTTCCCATTTTTCGTAGGTTATGATGGTTTGATTGTCACTTGCATTTGATTTATTTGCACCTAGGATCGCCTTGATTCGTAAGCAATATGAGGAAATGGTTTGACCATCATTTTTCAAGGTGAATAAAAGGTTATTCATTTCTTAAGATTTATTCATCTTAGGAAGATAAAATTGCAATCCGCCTGACCACATTGAAGAGTCTTAGTTGTAGCAGTTATAGTTACCCTACTAAAGAAGATGAGTTTATAGTGTCATAGGCTGATAACGTAGTGTGAAACGCTTTTCTTCAATTTCTTTACCTTTTTCTTTCAGCAAAAAAAAATGCTAAAATCTCAAATGTTGCTTCATGAAGTTTTGCTTAATTGATGCTTTCCATGTTGTCAACCCGTTTTTCAAATTAAAGTTCTGTACCAAGCACTAACCTATAGACGCTTTTTTTTAAATTGTTTAAAGAGTTTCTTGCTATATAGGATGGACTCATGGGAACAGATGATGAGGAGACTTGCCGCCTTTTCAAGCACTGTTCAGTGCAGGTGATACTTACTCCCTGAATGGAAACAAGAAAAGGTTGGTTTGTTTTTTTATTTTTTTTATTTTACTATCTTACATGAATAATATGATCTAAATGCATTAACAAAAAGGTTGACTACGAATTAACTAATAAATTCATTTAATGGACCAAATGTATAGGTTAATTGAGATCTTCCGAGAAAAGAACAAAACAAGATGAAGAACACATTGGATGGTTCTGCTTATCCATTTGTCCAGGTTTTATCCACAATATCGATATATGCAGTCTATGGGCTCTTTATTGTGTTATTCCAAAGAAACAATAGAGAATGGTTTAAGGTGCATTTCTCTGTCAACAACTGCACCAATAAGTTTCTTCCTTCTCCATTAACTAAGGTGAATTCTTCACTTCCACTAGACTATGATTGTAAAGATGTATATATTCCCTGTTGTAAGGCGTCACTTCTGGAATTGTCTTCGTTTAATTTCTGATTTGCTCTACTAAAATATTTTTGTTTGCAATTTTGTTGTGCTTGATTATCTCAAATGATTGCTAATTAAATTCTGAAATTACTTTTCTCCTCTCTTATCTTCAACATCATCACAACTCAAATTAGGGTTTGTTCAACAACTATTTCTCTCAATTCAAAAACTAATTGGTGCAGGTGCCGTTTACATTAAACTAATGGCTTCACAAGAACGGTCTATGGATGAAAGTTTCAAAGTAGTACTTTTAAATTTATCATTATTCAAGTTTTCAACTTTTAGGATGTCTTTTAAGGGTTTTTGAATTTCAGTACCGATGTCTTGCAATAATTTTTTTTCATTCGATAGAATTCTATTTGCAAATTAACTATTGATTAAGTTTTCTTGAGTTTTATAATTTATTATTTTGGAGGAAGTGTGATCAGTAACAAAATTATCACTATATAAATTTCATGTTACGTAAATTTCCTGTACTTTTTATGTTCATGTTAATGTACTGTATATGGTTATCAGGTACTTTATACCCAAGCAGTTGATCAATGGCCCAACGAAATCCAAACCATAGCCTTATGCGAACATAAATACGAACAATTGAAACTGGCAGATATTCATGGCTTTAAAGCACAAATGAAATAGTTTATGCAGGGCTGATGTCTGAACTTCTGAAGGTATGGTGGTATAGCAATGGTGTGGAAGCTCCAAAACAAGATGTGTCAGCAAAACAAAGTGCAACAATTTTTCAGTCTTCAGCGAAACTGTTTTGGGAGAGCAAAACAGTAGTACCACAATCAGTAGTGTAGTTTTTTTGGAAGGTGACTTCGGTAGTTCTTTATAAGCTTTTTTTAGTGTTGTTTTCCACAGTTGTATGTATGACTATTTTATGGGGCTGCAAGGGGAAATTTGAGTGTTACTTTTTGAAATTGTAAAATGGGGGTATGTCCCCATGAGTAGAACTGCTACCTGACAATGTACGCTGCTCAGGCATGTATTTTTTTCTCATATTAATATATTTCCATAACATTTAGTACAATTGACTGCATATAGCCTCGCTGGGTATTGAAGTTTGGTTTGGATCTTCCAATTTTTTTGGAGAAGTTTTTTGCCTGTATTTTTCATGTCTCTCTAATCTTCTGACAGTTTTCCCTGGTGGGGGCGGCTCCTCCGTTGTGGATAAACGAGAAACCCGACCCCTACGAACCTGAGGAAAGGTTGAACAGTCTTCAGGTGCTTTCTATTTCATTTAGATCAATGCAACTTATTTACTAGGTATACAATTCTATGGATGAGTCTAACTTCTATTAACTTATGTAATTTTTGGCAGGTGATCCTTTTGGATGGTGAGTCTATTTTGGAAGTGATCATTGGCTGCATTCTCTTTTCTCTCAACAAACAAGTTGACAGCACGCTACAAACTACGATGCAAACCCTTTCTAAATAGCAAAACCAATCCTACGAAATACATATTCATGGAACCCGTCGTCAACACATTGTTATTCATCACCTTTGTACCATCTTGAGAAGTTCAACTGCTTCTGGTTGGTATTAATGTAGAATATTTAGATGAAACTCAGCAACCAAAGTACAACTGAGTTACATTATAGAAATTGTAGACTCCTTATTTATTTTTCCAAAGTAGAAATTGCAGACTCCATACAACACTACCATAGTTTGTCATCGGCACTACATCAAGTGTAATATCGGCACTACATCAAGTGTAATGAAATTGGTTGTGAATTTGTGATGGATTAAAAAAAATTGGATACTTTAGTCGGAAAGATAAAAAAAAAATGGATCATATTCATGAATAAAAACTGTCGTGCGGACACGATTTTAGAAGAAGAAGATTGCAAACAAATAGCAAACAAAAGAATCAATTTATTTACGAATGAAATGTTCGAGGTGAAGACTGAAGAAAAGGATATATAACTATAAAAAAACATGAAAAATAATTTAATTCAAAGTAGAAATTTTTTGGATAATATAGGTATTCTATTAATATATTCGATTAATATATCTGCTGCACAAATATGTACTAGAATTGCCTTGATTGTTTTTTGTTTTTTTTTTTTTTTTTTAGGTTTCAATTCAATTTCTCCCATAGTGGTTAGCATCACATGTTCTATTTGGCCATACTCCTCCATGCCTTCTCTTCATAAATAAACTTATGCCTCCCTATGTGTATCTCTCCTTACCGTACCAATTATATAGCTAAATTTGAATGACAAACAACCTCTTTAATTATGTGAATTTATAGTTATCAAATTTAAGTAGAACAAACAAAATATATTCATAAAAATTAGAATTTACTATGTAATATACAATTAATTGGCAAACGTGGCAGCGCCACGGGTATTACTAGTCTAAATTATAACCAGGAAAGGGTGCATAATTTGACTAGGACTAATATTTAGTATGACTAGGATTAATAGTATGATTAGGATTAAAACCCCAATCTTCTTCCCCGTCCCCATCTTTCTCAATCTTCTTCCCCGTCCGGTCGTCCCCATCTTTCTCTTCCTCTGTTTTTCAAGTGTTGCTTTAATTGCTCTCATCAAGATCAAGGAAATAGAACTACTCCTTCTTATGTTGCTTTTACTGATACTGAATGTTTGATTGGTGATTCTGCTAAGAATCAAGTTGCTATGAATCCAATCAACACTGTTTTTGGTAAGTATTTCATAAAAACATTGTTTAGTTTTCTGATATTATTTGTGAGATTTTATTTTTGATTTTTATAATAAAGTTGGGTTTAAGGTGTTTAATAACTATTCTTCAACTACTGTAAGATTTAAATGTGTGCTTTGTTTAGGAAAAAAATTAAAAATTTGGGAAATCTAGGGTTATCGATCTGAGAGTTTAAGATTACAGAAATCTAGGAGCTGGTGATATTAGTTTTCAAACTTGTGTAGCATCAAATATGGGGTTTTTTGTGTGTATTAGTGTAGTTATTTGAAAGAATACCCTATTTGTTTAAGTTCAGGCATGCTATTAGGGGTTCTTTGATGTTAGGCTAGAGTATTACTGGTTTGTTGTTATTATTTTGTTTTGATCTCTAGATGTGTGTGGTTCAATAGCTTATCTGAATTGTTATTTCTTTTTGTACCAGATGCTAAACGATTAATTGGAAGGAGATTTAGTGATGCATCTTTTCAGGCTGACATGAAACTATGGCCCTTTAAGGTGATTCCTGGTCCTGGTGACAAACCCATGATTGTTGTCAATTACAAGGGTGAAGAAAAACAATTTGCTGCTGAGGAAATATCTGAGGCATTCCTTGGCTCTTCTGTGAAGAATGCAGTGATTACTGTACCTGCTTACTTTAATGATTCTCAGCGTCATGCCACCAAGGATGCTGGTGCTATTACTGGTTTGTGCCCCAATACAATATCTTCTATAAATATCGAAAAAGGATTAATAATATTTACACTAGGATTAATAATTAGTGTCTCTTAAAACCCCAATCTTCTTCCCCGTCCCCATCCCCATCGTTCTCTTCCCCGGCCCGTTTATAAATCATATCTCTGTCTATCAACCAATTTGAGAAAACGTCCTTTGTATTCAACTGTAAGTACCCTAATCAAGTTATTTTTTTATTTGGATTTTGAAGTTTGTTTTACTTTTTATTACGAAAAATACCCCATCTCATACCATGCTCAGCTTCAAAGGAGGAAAGGGGAAAGGAACCAATAAAACTTAATAGAAGGTTTGGGCAGCGCGAATTACCGGAATTGGTGTGAATGAATTCCTGTTTTTTTTTTTTTTTTTTTTTTTTGAAAAATGGTTTTTGATAAACCCTTCTTTGTTGAGCAATACAATATCAATATCAAAGCTTATAGTTACTAATTCAGTATTGTTCGAAATGGTTGACTAAATCCTCTTTTCATTAAACCTTTCTCATCCCTTTTGTTAAAACCTTTTTATCTTCCTCTTCCTCTCTCTCTCTGCTCTGCGTCATCCTCTGTTAAACGTAATTGACCATTTCTTTAGCAATCTCTCTATGTCATAGGTAAATTATTTGTTTGTTTTTATTTCATTTTTATGTATTCCATGTTCAGATTATAGTGTATTCTCTAATTACACTGTTTAATTTGAAGGTGTACACGTTCAATTACAATTACTTTCAGATTATCATATTTTCTTTTCACTTTCTCTATGATAAAAATAAATCAACAAATTGGATTAAACAATGGATCAACGACTCCTGTAATTTTTATTTTGTCACCAAACTAATCCATCAAAATTATGACAAAAATAAGTAATATATAAGTCTAATCGATCGAAAGTATTCCATTTTTATTTATTCCATATTTGGTCTTCTTGCTTGGAACCTTAGATTTAGGGATTATTTTTGGAGGATGATACATGTAGGCCATCTCAGCTGACTTTATAAGTTTTTTTTCAAATGAGCCACAGAGGAAGAGTTCTATTTTAATAAACATGAGGTTTCTACAGTGACAAATTCCTTCACTTGAACACACAAATTGTGATAGAGAACCTCCAACTCATGAGAAGTTGCGTCCAAACGAAAGTAATTTTGCCACAACATTGCTGCAATATGAAATAACAAATCCTTACATTCATCATATTTTATATGGTTCTCAATTGAGTTGAATTAAGGGTAATCCAATCTTCTTTGGTAAAGAAAGTCCAGACCATACAAAAATATGTATTAAACTAATTTTTCCCATGCCTACATAAAGAAAGTCTAGACTTACATGTTTGGGTATACTTGAGTTATTTAAGTGTTTGTCGTTTGGCCCTTATATCATGCTTTTAGTAATCTGTAATCTACAAGGCTCCAAATTGCGTACAAATAACAGTCCCATAATATCATTTCTTTATAATATCAGGTCCATAGGTTAAATTCTGCAAAACCTTTGGTTTCATCAATGACACTTTCTTTTATAGATTATTTTTGCCCAAAGTGTCGTCTCTCAAAATAAATTTTATCACTATGTTGTTAAAACTTTTTGTCTTCCTCCCCTCTCTCTGCTCTGCATCATCAAAGTAAGTTACTGATTTTGTCTCTGCGAAGCTTCTTTCAAGACCCAAAACTGAAAACAATTTGTTTTGTCTGAAAATTTCAATATAAATTAAACTATTTTTTCATGTCAATGATTCAATTATTTGATCAATAACAAATAGGTTTTTCTTTAATCGGCTATATTTTTCTGTCTCAAACAAATAATTATTTTGTCAATCAGGTGAAGAGGTTTCATATTTTCATGGATTAATTTTAAGTTTGTGGCAATTTTTTCGGTTCAGTTTGTGCACGAGGTTTTGACAGGTAGACTAAATATCTTGGTTTTTAAGTAATTTCATTCAATGTGAATCATTTCATCCCTATTACCAAATTATTGTTGGCAGAATTACTATCTCAGATCACCATTTTAGAGATTATAATGAAGTTCAAATCGACCCAAACTCAAAAAAGTCGACCCAAACTCAAAAAGGTCGTAACGTAGTGTTGTGCAAATATGTCGTAAGCCTATTTTTTTTTTTCTTACACGATCTATTTCTAATATTGCTCCTTTTTGTTTATTTTTATTGTTATGCTAAATTGTAATGCACTTTCAATATTGTGTGATCTTTACTAAGTTCAATCAGTCTCCTATCTACTCGATGGTGTTAATCCTTAATCTAATCTCTATTTTCCATCAACCTGTATGATCAAAGAATTTGGTATTTATATGAAATTATCTATTTCAAAGGACATCTATAATGTGAGTATTTAATATCAACACAGATGATATTGATAATGGAGGCCTATACGTCCCGATCACACTCTTTTAAATCTCACAAACTCTGTTTCACAATACACCTCTCTCTATCTCACACGGTTTTTGAAGTTCTAAAATTTTGTTAATTTGCTTATGCAGTTTTTGATTTTGGAACATAACTAATTTAACACTATTAACCACAGATGACTGACCTTAATACACTACTTGATCAGATAATTGTTGAGGAGGGTGATGACTTATGAACATGGAGATTGGTCGTGAACAGGTCAGTTTTCAGTCAAATCTATGTATGGTAAGTTGTGTGAACTAAACACAGGCCCATGTACTCAACTGCAACAGTTCCCAACTAAAATTGTTTGAGACAGACCTTTCCCTCTCAATATCAAGCTATTTCTTTGTATATTAATGCTGAGAAGAACCTTAACTCTAGATAAACTCATTAGAATGGGTAAAGCGCTGCCACCAGTCTGTTACATGTGTGGGATGTCAAATGAATCCACTACTCACTTTTCTGCATTGTACAAAAACTTTGCAGATTTGGCCGATTTTATTTCACTCCCAGATATTTACTCAAAGATTTTTTGTATAGAGACAGTTCAGTGATGGTTGGTAGCATGGCCGGAGAAGCAAGGACCAGAAATTACTTAGTGGATTTTGAATCTACTACCTGCAGCGGTTCTTTGGGTTATATGGAAAAAATATAGAAATGATTCTTTCTGAACCTTCACCATATTGTATAAGCCGTCTAGAGTTTGTAATCTTTTTTACAAATTAACAAGATTTTTCCTTATAAAGAAAAAAAAACACCATTAACCAAGTTCCTATATCTTAAGTTATCTCCATACAACTACATCCGTTCATCACAAAGAGGTGGATGATCAACTGTTTTTATCTTCGATCAATTCTCATCTACAATACTGGTATGAAGTCATAACATTTTTTACGTTAATATATTGTCCCTATTTTGCTCACTGGATATCATGATACATCCTATATCAGGTTATATTAATTAGTCTGCTTTGATTGGTATCCTTACTACAATAACATATTAGTTAATTATTGGAATTGAGTAGTCAAGAGCATTTAGACCCTATTATTGGAGTTAAATTTTGTCTGAATACTGTAGACGTTTTTGAGTACATAGGCATCACATTAACATGTTTTTGACTAAGAAAAGACTCTTAAGTTTATCTTTTGAATGTGTTTGCTTATGATCCTTTCTTCATCTGTATACATTAGACTTTGGATCCTTCTACGTACAGGATCAGGGAGTACCATTCATTACTTCTTTACAAATACTACAACCTACTATGTCATTAGATCAAAAACTAAATTATAATTTTAAATGTACTTTATGTTGAAATTAGAGTACTTAGAAAGTGTCGTCGATATGTTATCCTTTCTCAAGAGCTTTGTCTGGCATTACGCTTGAAAACCTTATATCCTTGATGTACAGGGTATAATTGATATTATATTACTCCAAAACTTACTTGATTAGTATTCAGTTATTGCAGAACTTCTTTTTACTACTGCTATTATTTTTTTATTATTGCCAAACTCTAAAGTTAACCAAATTAAATATTTTGTTTAATTTAAAGTGGTACGCTTCTATTATATGTTAATTTATTAATAAATCTGTGTCATTTTATAATTCAGAGGACACTAATGGTTTACTCTTACAAAGGGGTGGACATAAACCGTAGAAATCAGCAAATTTTGAAAAATATTAATAATGGATGGTATCTAGCTGTTTTTACGACATACTTGCTCATCATAATATAGATTTATTGTATCTAGACGAGTTTTTGGATGCAGTTAGAAGGGAAAATATAACGAAAGTAATACAATCAATATTTGAAGATATAGATGATGATAATAAAGATTTGTTTGAGCTATATGGTTCAACTAAATATTTTATTGGACTTAAGATTGTATGGTTTTTTCTTTTATGTCACTTTTATTACTTGGTAGCTTACAACTTTACACCAATAAGTTAGGATCACAACGACTTCGATTTATTAAAAATGAACTATCCTATAATGTAGAATTACAACCGTTTTAAATTATTATATCGTATTTTTGAATTATGTGATAACAATAATATAGCAAAATAAAACCATTATCTAAATTTAATCCTATAAAAATTATTAAATATGATCATCAGCTTTTAATCGATGAAACAAAATTTATTTATCTAAATTATAATTTGCTATGTAGTATACAATTAATTGATAATCGTGGCAGCACCACGGGTATTACTAGTTAGACATATGATTATGGCGCTGAAAGCCTGAATATATACTTTGACCAGGTGGGTGTAAAACCTATTTAGTAGGTAATATGGGTGTAAAACTTGTTTACCAGGTTAATATGGGTGTGTTTAATTATTTTGTGAGGGGTGTGCCAAAAGTAAAAAGGTGTGTGCGTTTGGCCTTTTTTGGGAAACTTTTTGGATTTTATTTATTTCTAAATAAAGAGTACATTACTTGGAAATACAAAGTGCCCACAAAATGGGGAATCATGGATTCCAAATAAGACAACCTTGTACAAGGTACAATAGTGTACTCAAACTCTCAGCTTGCCATTTATGGCAGTGGTTGGCAGGTGAGAAGGTCAACTTCTAAGGACTCAACATTGTTTGAAAACAGTAAAAAGCCTATGGGGGGTAGGTTTAGATAACCAATCCTTCATTTCTTCTCTCTTCTCGAGACCATCTTTCATTACTTGCAATTAGTTGGTCATGGCTACCCTTCATTTGTCAGAAAGGGTGTCTTCCGCCATTTTGAGGTCGCTCTACGCAGAAAGGCATAAAGAGCATGGTGGTAAGGTTGTGGAGTGTTTAAAGGCCCAGGAGGTGGTGACATCAGAAGGTAGGAGGTTGTGGTTTGCAGATGTGGTTGATGTTGCAGGGTTTGTGTCTAGAGGGATGTTTGATGATTTCTTCCCTAGGTATCCATTTAAGGTTACTCGCACTGGGTAGAGGAAGTTTGAATCATGGCCGACTAAAGGGACAAGGATAAGTTCCTTTAGAAACAAACCAAATCAAATATTGTCATTGACTAAGCCTATTAAAGCCCATAATAAATCTATTTGGACATTGTTCTTTCACCCATTTGGATTGCTAGCAAGATTGCCACTCTCATTGTCATTGTGTTTTCTTGGCTGTTGATTATAGTTGTGATGTAAGTCCATTAAAAAGCCCATATCCAATTGGGTCTAGTTTCCAAATTTAGAAACTACCAAGTTAAATATTGTTGTTGACCAAGCACATTAAAGCCCATATTAAACCAATTTGGGCTTTTAAATAAGTTTATTTACTAAGTTTCTAAATTTAAAAACTATAGCCCATAAGTTAGGTGGTTTCCAAGTTTGGAAACTAAACTAAGGTAGCTTCAAACCTACGAAGTTGGAAGTCGAACTGGTTTCGGAACTACTAACATATGTATAAATAATCAAAGTACCAAACAACAATCACAAATAGAAATTGCTTTTACTTTCTTCTTCTTGCTTGCTTACTTGCTTGTTTTTGTTAATTTGCGTGATTTGATTGTTCTGCAGTCTTCAACATTATTATTTTATTTAATTCTGTTCATCGATCATGGTTCCAATTTGGATTTTTGGCAGGGTTTTTTCAAACAAGAAGGGATTGGTTTTGATCTCTCCGAAGTTATCAATTGGGGTATAATTGTTGCTGTTGTTGATCGACCTGGAGAATTGAAAAAGGGTAGAGATGAAATCATGGAAAAGTTATTTGCAGCAAAGAATGAGAGTTCTGAGAATGCTAAAAAGAAAAACAACAAAGCTAATTCAGGTTCTTTTAATAAAGGGATCAAGTTGTTCAAACAATTCCCAAAAAATTTGATTTTTCCCAAACAAGTGGAAATCAAAGAGAATAATCTCAACTACAAGGGAACTGGAGATGGTGATAAGGTTATTAACTCGGTTGTTGCTAAGGTTGATTCAAGTTCCTTAGATGCAACAACATTCGAATTGAAATTGAATAGTTCCAAGAGAAAACTTCACGAATGGTATCAACAAGCTGCAAAAAGGCAGCATCTTGTTAAGGTGTTGCGGATGGATAAACTACTTAGCAGTGGAATTCACTGCTCTTAGAAATTGGTCATACGAATTTCTAAGGCTAGCTTGGTTGTTAAGAAAGCTGATTCAGATTTTTTAGAAGAAGAAGCAATTAAGGATGAATGAAGTACCTAATGGTGGAATTTGTTGCTCTTAGATGCTGGTAATCCTAATTTCTGACATTAAATTGAAGTTTAAAGGTAACATCTCATGGACTTGTTTCTGCACATTAGCGTTTGTTGATGCGAGTTATTAGTAATCTTCTTATTTGTAATGTCGTCTCCTTGTTATTTTGTTGAATTTTATTACTATTAAAAGTTTATAATTTCCACAAAGCAAATTGGCTGAATTCTTATTTATTAAACCAGATAACATGTGATGATTTTTGGCTAATGTTGTTGATGCAAGTTATTACTAATATAGGGAGGGGTTCCAGGGACTCAGAAAATGTTTGACTCAATTTTGACTCAATCCTATTTAGGGTACTTGTACACATTGGATTGGCATGATTTTTGGTAGATATGATCTCCTTACTATAAAGATCTACTGCATAAAAAATCAGCTCATTTAAATATATTTAGACCCATCAAATGTAATATTAAATGAACGGTAAAAATGAACGTTCCACAATATATTAAATTGCAATATGATTTTTCTAGGGTTAAAAAATTCAGATTATGATAAAATTTGGTGAAGATGTCATACATAATGAGAACATTCATCCTACAAAGAATCATGTCAATCCAACATGTACAAGTACCCTAAATAGAATTGAGTCAAACATTTCAGGAGTTCCTGGAACCCCTCCCATCTTTCTAATGTGTCTCCTTGTTATTTTGTTGAATTTTATTACTAATAAAAGTTTTTATTTTTTAATTTCCTCTAAGCAAATTGGGTAAATTCTCATTTATCAAACCTGATAACATGTGATGATTTTTGCCTAATCTTGGGAGTAGTTTTGTGTAATTTTTCAGATCTTATACACTCGGTTTAAGTTTACAGTAGAGCATAATAAGAAAAGTTCTGCTTCAGAGTTCAATACCTTTTCTCTGTCTCAACGATGTCAAAGTCGTAGCTGTTTCCCTTCTTCCTGCAATTATTACCAAAACATATTAACCTAGTGACTTATAAACATAAACTCATATAGTGGACTTAAAGCAATGGAATATGGCGGTTTTTGGGAATATTGAAGAGAATGTTAAAAAGGCTGAGGAGAGTTTGGCAGTAGCACAAAGACAAGCTGAACAAAACTATGATGATGTGGGGGCTCCAAAATTTGTTGTTCGCAAAGCAAGAAGAGTTGGAGCAATCTATGAAATGTAATAAGGAGTTTTGGAGGCAGAGAAGTGGTCAAAAATGGCTTCATTGTGGGGAAAGAAGTACGAGCTACTTTCACACCATGGCCTGGATTAGAATGAATCAACAAATAATTACAGAAATGGCAACTGAAGATGGTAGAATCATCTCAGGCAGCAAGAGATCATTGATCATATTGTAAATTATTATGAGGAAAAGTTCGCGTACCAGCCAGTGATAGTCCATGATGAAGTTCTTAGGAACATACCTAGGGTGATTTCTGATTTGGAGAATGATGCATTAGCTGCAATGCCAACAATGAAGGAATTCAGGAGGTTGTGTTTGCTCTCGACATTGATAGTAGCCCTGGCCTGACAGGTTTCAAGGCGTTTTTTTATCATTCATGCTGGAATATTATTAAGTCTGACATTTGTGAAGTTGTTTGCTCCTTCTTTCAGGTCTGCACTCTTCCCAACGGTTTGAACTCTAGCTTCCTGGTGTTGATTCTAAAATAGACGAATGCTAATAGGGTGTCTAAGTTCAGACCTATTTGCATGAGTAATTTCTTTTTGAAGATCATTACAAAGGTTATGCATAACAGATTAGTGCCAATAGCTGCAAACATTGTTTCCCTAGAACAATGTGGTTTTATTGCAGGGAGATCTATTCATACCTGCATTGGCTTAGTATCAGAGATGATTAATGAGATGAACACAGCTCAGCATGGTGGTAATCTTGGCCTCAAAATTGACATCACGCAAGCTTATGCCACTTTGAGTTGGGAATTTTTACTAAGAGTATTGAGAAAGTATGGCGTTGGGGATAAATGGTGTAAGTGGGTGCATACTATTATCTCTAGTGCACATCTTTCTATCATCATTAATGGTGAACCTCATGGTTTCTTTAGTCTTGGGAGAGGCTTGCGACAAGGTGACCCATTGTCACCAATTTTGTTTGCATTTGCTAAGGAATCATTGAGTAGAGGGCTGACATCCTTGAGGGAGAAAAACATGGTGAAACCTATGTGTTATGTCAGGGACTTACCTAGGCCTTCCCATCTGTGTTGATGGAGTTTTTATGCTTATATCAGCAGTCTTCAGGCCAATGTATAAACAAGGATAAAAGTAAACTTTTCATGGGTCGCATTGAGGGCAAAAGAAAGCTGAGAATTGAGGATCTTTTTGGTTTCAAAATAGGTTCTTTGCCTGTAAAGTACTAGGGGTACCTCTTATTCAAGGAAGGGTGAAGAACATGCATCTCACTTCTATTGTGGACAAGATAAGGCTTCGAGCTTCTACATGGGATGGCAGGCTCCTCTCATTCCAAGCTAGAGTCATTTTAGCCAAAAACATTCTTACAAGTATGTCAGTTTACAATATGGGGGTGTACAAGTGGCCACAACAGACAATCAAAGCAGCTGAAAGAGTTATTAGGAATTTTGTGTGGACTGGCAAGACAGATACTCAGAAGGCAACAACTGTTAAGTGGGAGCTGGTCTGCAAACCAACTGGGGAAGGTGGACTGTGATTGAGGAAAATGAAGGAGTTTAATTTGGCTCTTCTCATGAAATTGGCGTGGGGAGTTCTTACTGGTAATGATTGCTTAGCTAGCTTCATGAAGGCTAAATTTTTTAGCAGGAATGGAGAGACAATAAAGTACTACAAACCTTCTTCAGTTTGGCCAGGAGTCAGATTGGCATTGAAGGAGTTGAAACCAAGAGTGAGATGGCTAGTTGGAGATGACTCCCATATTGACTTTTGGAGAGACAATTGGTGTGGTATTTCCATACAAGAGAGATTGCTTCTGAGCTCAAAGACATCAAAGGGTTTGAAGCAAAACTGAGTGATATTATTGTTAACAATGCTTGGCAGATTCCAACATACACACAAATGGTCTTGCACATGGTAGGCATAGAGGAGAATAATCTTCCAAGTCTCAACGTGTATACACATGATCAAATGGTTTGGAGTCTGGATAAAAAAGGAATATTTTCAATTAAGAGTGCTTTTGAGGCCATTAGGAAGAAGTCCACGCACATTTGGTGGAAAAAGCTGCTATGGACGAAGTGCATACACCCTAAGCTAGCAGGGAATGAATGGAAACTGGCTCATGAAAGGGTACCTATTGGAAGTATGCTTCAAAGAAGAGGTCTTTCTTTAGCTACAAGGTGTCCTCACTGTAAGAGTGCTGAAGAAAGTCTGCAACACTTGTTATGGGAGTCACTACTAAAAAATCAACTTTTCGCCGCGGTCGGCGGCTGCGGCGAAAAGTTAAAAATCCGCGGCAAAAGACTTCTAGCCACGGAAAAATATTTTGCTGCAACCGTGGCTCAACTGAGCGTGACAAGATCCTTTTTGTCACAGAGAATAGTGGCCGTCGCAACAAGTTAACTTCTCGCCACGGTCGAGGCTGAGGCAAAATGCTATTAGTATATAATTTTTTAAGTAGAAAATAATAAATAATTTTTACTTTTTGTCGGGGTCAAATCCGAGGCAAAAGGTTAATTTTGTTTTCATTTTATAAAATAAACCAAATAAATATTTTAGACTTTTTGCCACGGCTTTGGTCGCTGCATTAAGTTTATTAAAAAAAAAAAAATTAACCTTCTTGATACAGAACTAGCTGTGGCAAAAAGTACTTGTTTATTTATTTTTTAATAAAAAATAAAAATAATATTTTTGGAACGTGAACCTTTTTCTTTTCTAGTAACCATTACAAACACAATATAAACTACTTCAATTTCCAGAAAATCAAAATAACATCAAATTGTTCATATATATATATATATATATATATATATATATATATTGTCTCGAAATACACAAACATATAGTTCATGAACAAACATACTGTATCTACCAAAATACACTTCAATGTGAACATATTTGAAACAAATACACAAGTGAATCGACCCAAAAAATGCCATTAATCCAAGCGGCTATATTTTGTAGCAAGTCTTCACATATTGATCCAAAATCGACCTGCATGCCTGTGTAAACAAAAATTGTAGCAAATATCAAACAAAATGCATGACTTTTTCGATATTTACTACTACTATAGTTAAAACTAAATTTGATTGTTTTATTTTGTTTGTTACTTAAAAAAAAAATTGCATAACATATACAACGAGGATGATGAGCGCTACTTAAAATGTTTTGAGAATAAGTTTACTTAAGGTATTATAACGTGTTAATCGGGGAGCACAAAAGCTTAATTGAAGAAGCATACTTAAGGTATAATGTCATCATCTAATAAATCTAGTGTGCAACAATAAATGTGGATAAAGTGACGTCAGTTATATATAACAAGATTTAAACCAGTTTATTAAAATGATGAAAGGAAACACCATCAGCACCCCAAAGGAATTCTAACAAAAATAAACCCAAAATGAGCAACAAGAAAAGGAAATGACTTACTTGAATTTTTTGAAGAATCCTAATGATGGTTAGTCATTCGAAGTACAGCTTGCATAATTCGTGCTTCCATCTCTTCATTTTGTGTGTGCAACTGTCTCTTCATATCATCTAACTCACGTTGCCTATCTTCATCCAATTGTTGTGCTTGTCTCTTCATTTCGTTAATCTCACGTTGCCTATCATCCTCTTTTTCTTGAGCTTGCCTCTTCATATCATCGATCTCTCTTTGTCTTTCTTCTTCTTTTTCTCGTGTTTGATTTCTCATTGCGGCCATCTCATTCTCTAATTCTTCAATGCGAGTGGAGCTATTACCATGAGAAGCAGATCCTCGAGTGCCGAAGAAAGTAGTTGGTGTCACACCTCGACCTTGCAATCTCACCCGTCCATGTCGCTCTGGAGGCATTACCTGCCTATAGATTTCATCAGTGAGGGGTAGTTGTGTTCCATCTTCATCTGTACCAGCTGCCTCATTCATTCGCTCCTATATATAAAAAGAATTATCAATCCATGAACTATTAAGTACAATATAAAAAAAATAAGTTTACACTCAGATAATACATACAATATAATCCCTTGATTGTTCATCTAGAGTTTCATGCGTCCTTGGGCTGATGTGGGATCTAACGAACAGTTGTCCTAGGGATAGGGGTGCACCTTCCTCCAAATTCTATCCCAAGAAAGAAAGAAAATTAGTGATTAAGCAACAACTAATATCAGTTTCACAAATACAATGTAATAATCAATACACTCACAATTTTTTCTATCAACTGTGGAAAACTTATTCGACCATTAGTGTGTTTGACAAATTGCTTAGCACGATTAGACTTGTTTCTATTGGAAGCCACCTACATATATGCAGAACATAGTTAATATTGTACACTTTGAATACTACTTATCTATAACTGAAATAATATACTTAATTTGTATTTACTTGATGCTCCGGAGTATCCCAAAATTGCACAAGATCAATCCACTCTTGAAGTGATAGTTGGGCTGGTTTATTCGCCTTATCAATACGTTCTTCATAGGTGGTGTAGCGTGAATAGTTGTACTTTTTCCATTTACTCTTCTTATTCCTGAAAATATCAGAGCAAATACCCATAGTGGGTTTCCTTTTGCTTTCATCAAGTACCCACACCTCCTAAAAAAAAAAAAAAAAAAAAAAATGAAGTTAATATTTCACACCACTCGGCTAGTTGTTTGGGAAGGATTAGTAAGACATCTGCCAAATTGCCAAAATATGTTTTCAACATGACGGTGCATGTGTGAAGATTTTTAGATGGCCTAAGTGGCCAATTAACCTCTGACTATCCTGTGGGTGTTTTAGTGTGTGTGTAGGGGGGGGGGGGGGGGGCAATATTATTTTCAGAGATAGACAATGTCAATTTGAGGTTAATTATAAGGCAAATCAAGTGCACAGTATGGTCTTAACTGGGGATGATTGCAAAGGGTGAACAGGTGAAGACAAATCACTATAACCGACCTGTTACTGAATTGGAATGACCAATGACCAGGGGCTAAATGACTGCTGAACAGTTCAATGGTAGATGAAAGACTGTTGCAGCGCTGAACAATGTAAAAGTGGATGTAGAAATGCTCTGAAAGTATGCAACTGACTTGTCTGCAGGCTTGGGGAGAATGGCTAAGTCTTTTTATTATAAGCAATGAAACTGAAAAATATGCGCACATTCACCTTAGTTAAATAACTATATCAACTACGTTAAAAAAGTTATTATACTTACATTAAGTGACCTCCATAAAAAGTCCTTGTTAGTTTCAAGTTGATGCTCCCAATAAATTGTCCAATTAAATCGTCGACATGATGCCATCAATACTCCAATCGATTCTGAGTATAAACTTGGATGGGTAGGAGGTCCCACAGGCTGATCATTAGAATTCCAAATTAGTTCAAGCTTTGAACCTGGTGGCTGCTTAAATACTTTGGGGAGGGTAGAAGGACCCCTAACCCATTCTTGTTGAGAAGATGAACCTGATAAGAATTGTAAATATATAAACAAAGAACATACTGAGATAAAAGTAATTACAAATTGGAAGTTAATCTTACCCTGCTCATTCATGTACTCTAGCTCGTAGTTAAAATCAAATAATGAAATAGATGAAGTTAATCTTACCTTGCTCATTAGCACTTGGTAGCTCGCGACGTCTCTTAACCATTGCACCTGTCTATATTATACAATACGATTAATCATGGATATCGAAAGAAGACACAATAAAAATGCTCAACCTTGTAATCTTATTATAATTCATGGTCGATAGAAAATATTAGAAAATGAGGTAACAACATTATATAGTTTGAGAAAAAAGAAAAAACAAACTGAAGAACAGTACAAAATGTCAAATACATCAAATGTCAGCAAATAAGAAAACACCCCAGATGATAATAACTCCAATCTAAAAAACAAAGAAAAACAGAGTGCAAGATAATAAGAAACTAATCATCCATGTAGTCATCTTCATCACTCTCTTCAGTTAAATACTCATCGCAATTACTATCATCGATAAAGTCCTGGTCATTATCACCACTATTACTGTTCTCATCTCGAACAACTGAATCTGCATCAACCTCCATTCCTTCCATCTCATTCCTGGTCCAATTATCAATAGTTTGCACATTGCTGATTATGTTGGTCACATCTTGGTGCGTGTTGGACCCATTTTCTAAGTTTAACTCAACTTTTTCCCCCATATCATATAGATCTCGTGGTTCGGTCTTCAACACAACTCGCCAATTCGCGTTCAAGTTATCGTTAAGATAGAAAACTTGTTGTGCTTGGGCTGCTAGAACAAAAGGTTCGTTGGTAGTTAATCTTCGTGTGAAATTCAAAATAGTGAACCCGTATTCATCTCTTTTAATTCCAGCACGGCTCAAGACATCAAACCAATCACATTTGAATAAAATGACTCGCTTCCCACCAAGATAACACAGCTCCAGTATGTTTTTTAGAACACCATAATAACCAACACTACCTGTTACTGGATTCACATCTTTAGCGCTTGAAAAACTAGAAGTATCAGCAGACACAAAAACACCACTATTTTGTGTTTTCCTTTGTAATTCACGGTCTTTTGTATGAAACCTGAACCCATTCACAATACACCCCTTGAAAGAGGACACGGATCGGCTGGGACCGAATGATAAATTATCAAGTTCCATGCTAACCAGCTCACCATTTTTCTTTAGTTGTTGAACCTACTTGAATTAACAAACAACAGTTAATAAATGCACACTATTAAAAACCAGCATGACCACTTAACAAGAGTTTTATATATCCTAGACTTACATGATTTTCAAACCATTTACCAAACTTTTCATTATGAATGCGGTCCACAGTCCTTGCACTTATACGCTGTCCATGGTCATCCTTAATTTCTTGTTTGTGTAACCTGTACAAAGAATTATATTATAATGAATATGAGCACAAAAATAAAGTTTTTCAACAATTAAAGGCAAAATTTAGAAGGGTGGTCATACTCAATGAAAGGCAACACTTCATCGCAATTGCTTAGGACATACAAATGAGCTTGTTCCCATTCTTCGTCAGTAAGATTATGCATGGTTCCCTTCCCCAAAAGACGACCATTTCCTACAAATATAGGAAGCATATCCTCTGATTCTATATTTCCACAGTCTGCATTCCTCCCTAGCCGATTGAACCTGGTCTCAACCTCATTATCCAAGTATCTTGAGCAAAAATTCAAACATTCATCTGCAAGATACCCTTCAACAATTGAACCTTCAGGGGAACTTTTGTTTCGCACATATTTTTTCAAGGTGAATAGATACCTATCATATATAGAAATAAAGAATAAATATACAATAAATATCTATTAAAAGAAATACAACTAATGATCCAACAAATTAATGATGAATAATATATATACATACTGACCTTTCGATTGCATACATCCAGCGGTAGAATACTGGTCCAGCAAACTTTGCTTCCCCGGCTAAATGAATTGGCAAGTGCACCATAACGTCAAAAAATGAGGGAGGAAACATCATTTCCATTTTGCACAAGGTCACAGCAATTTCATACTCAAGATGTTCCAAATCCGTAAGCCATAAAACTTTTGAACACAACTTTTTGTAAAAGTTCGACAACTCAACTAGAATCATAGTCAATTCCTTACGTAAAATTCCACGTGCTGCTACTGGAAGTAATTGTTGTATGATGACATGGTAATCATGACTTTTTAGGCCAGGTAATTTACATTCTTTGACCTGAACACGGCGTGATATATTTGAGGAATAATTATCAGGAATCTTTATATCCTTTAAAAATTTACAAAGTGATCTCTTCTCCTCCAAAGACAAAGTATAAGGACCAGGTGGCAAGATGTATTTGTTTTCCCCTTTAGGAATCGGGTGAAGTGACTTCCGTATACCCATCAAAACTAGATCTTGCCGAGCCTTAAAGTTGTCTTTTGTTTTGCCCTCTATATTCAATAATGTACCAAGCCAACTCTCTCCATTATTCTTTTCAATGTGCATAACATCTAAATTATGTCGCAAAGGGTGATCTTTCCAATATGGGAGCTCAAAGAAAATACTGATTTTCTTCCAATTATGTGGCAATATATCATCAAACTTTCTTTTATTTCGAACTTGTTCATTATCTGACTTGCTAAACGTGATCTGATTGTAACCATTTAGTTGAGCAAGTACATCATTACCACTTAAGGGTTTTGGAGCAGCTCTCATCTCAATATTGTTATCAAAAGAACTTTTATTTCTTCGGAAGGAATGGCTAAGTGGAATAAACTGACGACTTCCTGTATAACAATATTTACCTCCCATTCGCAATCTTTTCGAACAAGTCTTCATGTGACAGGAAGGACAAGCAAGTTCGCCTTTGGTACTCCATCCAGATAAATTTGCATATGCCGGAAAGTCATTAATGGTCCACAACAAAGCTGCGTGCATCTTAAAATTTTCTTTTGAATGTGCATCATATGTCTCAACTCCATGTGTCCATAACTCCTTCAACTCATCAACCAATGGTCGGAGGTAAACATCTATGTTATTTCCAGGACTTGTAGGGCCAGGAATTAACAATGACAAAATGAAATAAGGTTGCTTCATACACATCCATGGAGGCAGATTATAAGGAATAAGAACAACTGGCCATGTGCTATGAGAAGTACTCATATTACCAAAAGGGTTAAATCCATCACTAGCCAAACCAAGTCTAACATTGCGAGATTCTGAACCAAATGACGGATATTTCGTATCTAAATTTTTCCATACCTCAGAATCTCCTGGATGCCTTAAACCTCCATCCTTTGTGCGACCATCATCATGCCATCTCATTTCCTTAGATGTTTTAGAACACATAAACAACCTTTGAAGTCTTGGCTTCAATGGGAAGTATCGCAAGACCTTTGCAGCTTTTTTCTTGGCTTTCTTTCTAGAACAATCAGTTCCATGCTCAGTTGTCTCAAGTGAAGCTGGCTTCCACCTTGAGACACCACATGTATCACATTCATCCTTCTCCTCATCTCGTTTATTATCTTTCCAGTACAACATACAATCATTTGGGCATGCATCTATCTTAATGCATTCCATACCAAGATCTCGAAGTTGCTTTTTTGATTCATAGTGACTCTTGGGCATGTTGATTTCTTCAGGAAATAAGTCTTTCAAAGCCTCAAGCAATAAGTCGAATGAATGGTTAGTCCATCCACTAAGACACTTTATGTGAAGCAAACGTACAAGGAATGACAGTTTTGAACTTTTAGAACCTGGATATAATGGTGAATCAGCTTCCTTTAACAATTTGAAAAACTTTTGTGCCTCCTCATTTGGCTCACTCGAACAAGACTCGACTGGTATTTCACCCATACCAGCTTCAGTTTGAATCTCACTATCTGCACTAAGCAAATCTGGGAATGCATCTTGCAACATACGGTGCATAGCATCACCAATATTAGGTTCATGATGAGTATGTACCTCCTCATGCTCCCCATGCTTTGTCCAGTGGACATATGTCCGCAATATACCACGTTCCTCCAAATGTTTTGCCACTACTTCTCTAGGCCTTAACACATTATTAAGGCATCGAATACACGGACAATAAATCTCATCACCAAATTCTGCAGGTCGATTGGCCCAAGCAAATTCCAAGAACTTCTTGCACCCTATAATATATTCTCTACTGCATTTCCCAACCGTTGGATGCATCCAACTCTTGTCCATTAAGTAAATTAGTGACACCACAATTATGCAAGAAAACCTGCTAACAATCTTGGTTCACATAATAATCAATTATAAGGAAAATTATAATATTAAGTAATAGTTGAGTACAAAAAATAAATTGCTTAAAAAATGTTATTTGAAAAGCATACAAGGCAGCAAAATGAAATCCAAAAGAGAGAGTAATATAAAATTTTGTCCAAACTTTGTAGGTATCATCTATCACTAGTAACTACAATATCATGGGTGACCTGATGATGACATACGTTCTATAAATTTTGGGTGAAAACCTTTTGGTTAGCAAATATCAATGACAGAGACAATCTAACTAATCTAATTGAGGCCTGGGTGAAACTGTCATCAATGAGCAATAATACTGAATAATAAACTATAGACAAAAAAGTACTCGCACAACCAAAATGAAAGGCTGCTTACTCCCATTTTGTTGCTAATTACAACTTCAAAAGCATTTATCCAAAAAAAAAAGGCCAGAACCTATACTGGAACCCTTCTATATCAATTGAAATGGAACTTCATATAGAGTAACATTCAAAATAAGAAAATTAAATTCAAGTGAGATTAAAACCAAAGTGAAGCATCCACCACCCATAAAACAAAATAAAGATCAAAATCTCTTTAATCAAGTACAAAACATTGAAATTCTATTGTATAAACCTGTCATTTTTTGAACTTAAGCAATGTCTTCATCAAGCAAAAGCATAAAAAGTAAAACCTTTTAGGAAATTACAAGTTTAATGAAAGTGAATCACATTATTCCTAAACAAAAAACCACATCCAAACACAAAAATAAATTCTTTTTCAGAAATCTCTTTATTCAAGTAAAAACATTGCATTTCTTTTATATAAACCTATCATTTTTCAGGAAATTGAAAGTTTGATGCACAATTCCTCAAATACAACCACATTCAAACACAAAGTTCAATCTTTTTTCTTTCCAAGTTACTTCAAGCACACAAGTTTAGAAAGCTTACTTGGTATCACAATGGTTGGACTTGGAGAATTTGTACAACCCTAAGCTAGCTTTTGCACAAGCTGATTTCTTCCTGTTGAGATGTTCTTCAAGTTTCCTTAGTGTTTCAACAAAAAATTACAATAAAAAGTTAGAAATGTTATGGCTTTGTACAAAACCTTTCCAAAAATTAGAAATTTTCCATTTACAGAACCCATACTTCAAGCTTAAATCAAACATAGAACTAAAGAAATCTCCATTAAAAACAAACTTTACCTTGGTATTGAACTATTTTCTGATTGTTGGTCCAGATTTGAAGAATGAGAAGAGAGTAGGAGAAGATGGACTGATTTGAGGAATTGGAAGAGAGCAATAGAAGATGAGTTGGGGAAGATTCTACCTTGTTTAACTAGAAAGAAGGAAGTGAGGAGAAGTAAACTTAGTTTTTCTTTTTTTTTTTTTTTTTTTTTGGTTAAATGTAGTTTTTCCTCTATCCTCTCTTTTCGTGTGGGCGCCAAGCTGGAAAATAGAGCGGGATAATGAAAAGGAAAGCGGGTAACATTTTTCGCTATTGGGGGTGAATATTTTATTATACTTTTTGCCTCCGCTATTGTTAGGTGTCGCGAAAACTAAACTTGTAGCCACGGGAAGGACTACCCCTCCTGCCAAAAGTTAACCTTTTGCCTCAGCCACTATACATATCGTCGCAAGAAGGCCTTTTTGCTACAGAAGGCCTCGGTCGCTGCTACAAGGCCCATCTAGCAACAGATTCTATGGCCGCTGCAAGAAATCTGCTGCAAAAAGTCATATTTTTTGTAGTGAGTGTACGTGTTAACAAAGTTTGGGAATGGGCTGTAGAGAGGTTCAAGTTACGTACTCAGATTGAGTCTCTTCAACAAGCTCTGAGTCTTCACAACAATAGCAGTAGTATAGTAAAGGACATGTGGATTACTTCTACATGGGCAATCATGGTTGAGGTCTGGAAAAGCACGAATGAATGTGTTTTTGATGAGAAGGAGTTCAATGTTAACATAGTGAAGCAGAAAGTATGCAATTGGATAAGAAGAGCCTTTCAGCTGTCTAAGGGATGCATGCACAATACAGTTGAGGATTTATGTATTTTGAAGAACTGGAACTTAGAGGTCAAGGCAGTTAAGCATCAGATCACCAAGGAATGTTTTTGGAGACCACCAAGTCTGTCTTTCATTAAATTGAACTTAGACGGTGCTTGCAAAGGTAACCCAGGAGTGGCTGGTATTGGGGGCACATTTAGAGATCATGAGGGGAACTTCTTGGTAGCTTATGCAAGAAATATTGGGGTTTCTACTAGCTTCATGGCAGAGTGTCAAGCTGTGGTCAGACTGAGATTGCAATCATCAGAGGATGGATTAAGGTGTGGATTGAAGTTGATTCTACTTCTGTGGTCCATGTGTTTGGGAGGAGGGAGGTGCCTTGGGAACTGTGTGCGAGATGGAATCAAGTCATGGCATCAATGCAGCATCTGATCATCACATCAACATGGAGAGAGGTGAACTTCTCTGCTGATATGATGGCCAATTAGGGAGTTAAATTGCAGCTGTTTAGTGAAGTGTCCTATGCAACAAGGCCTCCATTCTTGTCTCGAATGGAGGAACCAAAAAGGAGTTATTATAGATTTGTAATGGCCAGCCGAGGGAATCGACCTGGTTACAGTAGGGTGCCTACCTAGTAGGGATGTCACTGTTAATTAGGAGCCCTTAGGCCTTTTCTTTTCTTGTACTATTTTTTCTGCACTTAATACAAATTCTTTCTTATCGAGCAAAAAAATAATAAGAAACTTGTATATCATAATTGTTACACTAGAGCAAAATAAGAAACACTCATTCCTATGATGTTATCACTAGACCTGTCATGAAAAAGCAATTATAAAATGATGGTTATATTTTTCTGCAAAGCATGATGCCCGGAAAATTATTATATTTTTGCTGTAACTGGTACGATGCTGACTGGTGTAATTGGTTTAGCCCCTGTAACTAGTTTTGTTAAGACCTACTAATAACATAATCATTGAAGTTAAAAAATTTCCTGTATTTAGTAGCTTGTTCATTGTTTTTCACAAAGTAAAGCCATGTACCAAACTATTATTCCAACTGTCTACAGTTATATTGAAACCTATAATCATCAAATAATCTACTAAACTTTGTTGACTTGATTGGGCTGTCTTTACTAAGTTCACAAAGATCCATTGCATCGTGGTAGCATCCTGTTTGTTGATAAGTTTTTTTTCTCCCGAAGTTGTATTTTTATAGTAGTCTTGGTGCAGATGTCTACCTTTCTCGGACTGTGAAGCTAGTTTTTTGCATAGGCGTGGATGGACACTTTATTAGTAATGTTTCGCCTGTACAATCCAATATTGAACGTGCTCTCAGAAGACACTCCTACTTGGGGATGTTTGGTCTTAAGGTATATAAAGCTCTACTAGTCACAACCATGTGAAAGTATTTAAAGAATCTGTTTCTTAGTTTGAATAGAAAATTTTCTTTACTCCCATTCTTTTTCATGTGTTGATGACTACATCTTAGAAGACATTGTAGTTCTTTCACATAACTTGCTGGTTATGTCAGGACTGTTTCGGTGGGCTACGTATATGTTGGGAACCATAGTGTTGGTAATGAATTGTATTTGTTAGTACAATCTTCACTTCCATTTCCAATCTAATTTGAACGCGGAAACTATTTATGACACAGGTTGGTCAACCGCGATCACTTTCATTTTTTTTTTCCTGTGTATGCACACACTAGGATGTGGTCATATCTTCATGTATTGAGGAAGCCATAATATAAAGAATACGAGTTGGCACATTACGATGTAATTTAAGCAAAGAAAAATTAGAAGCGGTACTGGAATTCCACGCTGAGTGTAGTGAAATATATTTGCTATTGTTTACACTGATTCCTCGTAACTTTCTTCATTTTGCATTACGCATGTAATTTTCTGTCTTACTCACAAACAATATTAGATTACAAAATTATTGTTTCTTTTTAAGAATATTCTTTTGGATTCAGGGTAATAAAAAGAAGCAAAGTGGAAAATACTTGAGCTGTTCCATGTGACCTAATTTACTTTGTTTACTTAATTTTCTATTTACCAACTTAATGCAAGTGTCATTGGAGTGTTGGGATGTTGAAGCACTACTCTCCATTCGCAGAGCTGTTGGTTACCCTATGAAGGTTGATGAAACCTCAATGAACAAGCAATTTGGATACTACGCAAATGTTTTGGTTGATGTTGATCTGACAAAGCCAATTCCTAATCAGGTTCTTGTTGAAACAGAGGACTACGAATTCTGGCAAGATATATTTGTTACTAAACTACCAAAGTTTTGGAACCACTGTAAGATTGTTGGGCATTTGGTTACTGAATGTAGAAAGCTTAAGGGTGTCATGGCGAAAGGAAAGGAGCCTGTAGTAGACACTACACCCAAAGAACAAGTTGAGAAAGTTGGGAAGGCAATAAGAAGGAATAAGAATAAAAAGGAGAAGGGAAATACAAACTGTCTAGAGAAGCATAAGCTAAATCAGCAAGCTCCCAAGTCATCTACTGCTGCCATTGTCAATCGGTTCCAAGTTTTGGATGAGAATGAGGAGGGTGAAGTAGTAAAAAATAAAGTGGAAGAAGGTGATGGGGAAGAAAAGGAAGTGGAAGAAGGTGAGGAGGAAGAAGTGGAAGTTGATAAAGTGGAGGATGAGATCTCTAATATGCAACTCATGGTAGTGAACACTGAAACAAATATTGTGGAGGTGGAGCCTATTGATATGAGGGAGCAGGACATGGGTGATCAAGATACAACTCAGGTTGAATTGCCAGCTGAGGTGGAAACTGAGGCAGTCACAGAGGTGGATCATTTAGCTTTGGCAAATAGTGATGGTATTGATATTGAAGTGGTACTTGACACTCCTCTGAAGCTGCAGGATGATTGTCAAGTTCAAGATATTAGCTGTAAACGTAAAGAGACAACAAGGCTGATTGATGATATTGTAGAAGTAGCACTAATCTTAACTCCTAGAAGAGGAGATGTACGAGTAGTTGTTGACTCAAGCTCAATTAAAGGTGCACATAAAGTTAAAGTTTCTAGTAAAAAGAAGATATCAGTTGCTACAACCCCTCTTACTCGACTTAGGGCAGGAGGGAAGCAAAACCCACCACCTAAGACTTGTTGTTAGGTGATTTCCTTTTCTTATACTCTTGTTAATGATGAAATGCCTAGCATGGAACATTAGAGGTATTGCAAAAAGTGAAGCTAAGAATAGACTTACCAAGCTAATTAAGATGTACGATCCACATTATTTTGGTATAATAGAGCCATTGATTGTCCCATCAAACATACCCTTTGGGTTTTTGCAGTCTCTGAGAATTAGCCATCAGTTTCTTTTCAATGATAGAGGAATTAAGAAGCCAAATATTTGGCTGTTATGGAAGAATGGTGTACTGTGCCACAAATGTCAGGCTACTCGGATCAGTTCTTGACTGTTGACATCAATGGTTGTACACTCACTGTAGTCCATGGGAACACATATTATGTCAGAAGGAGAGAGCTATGGAACCAATTATCAGTTGGTAGAAGCAACCCTTGGCTCATCATGGGTGACTTTAACTCTTACGTTGCTATTGATGAGAAGAAAGGGGTCAGACAACCTATTGTAGCAGGGATGGAGGATTTTCAAAGCTTCTTAGATGAGAATTTTCTTCTGGAAGTGACAAGTAAAGGTCTCAAATTCACATGGTGCAACAAGAGACATGGTTCTAGAAGAGTTTTGGGCAGAATTGATAGAATGGTCTGTAACCAGGAGTGGATGTTGAAACACCTAGGATGGAGTTATAAAACTTTGAGTCGACTTTGCTCTGATCATGCACCACTTATGGGTTGGTCTTCTACAGTCCCTAAGCCTTCAAACTGTCCTTTTAAATTTTTGAACATGTGGGCTTCTCATCCTAATTTCTTAGATATGGTGGATAGAAGTTGGAGCCAACCTTTGCCAGATCGACACAATCCCCTTCTCAACCTTTCACTTAAGCTGAAAAGGTTGAAACAAACCATCAAACTCTGGAATAAACATGATTTTGGCTTTCTTGGTAACAAAATTCAAGAGGAAACTGAGACACTTCAGCAGCTGCAGACCTTGTCAGAATGTAACCCACATGATGTTGTTCTTCTTGAGCAAGTTGAAGAACAAGAGAAACAAGTTGAGAAACTTCTAATTCAGGAGTGCACACTTCTCAAACAAAAAGTGGGTGTTAAGTGGGATCATGAGGGAGAAAGGTGCAATAAGTTCTTCTTCCTAAAAAGCAAAATAAGATTAGCTAAGTCTATGATTACTGAGATTCAAAATCTTGCTGGGGGCATGTTCAGAACTCAAGATGATATTGCAGGATTCCTGGTGGATTACTACAAGGAAAAATTTGCATTGCAGGAAGTCATGGTCAATGAGGACTTGCTGGAAATTATTCCTAATGTGGTAACAGTGGAGGAAAATGATCTCCTATCTAAGGTGCCTGACTCTAGAGAGATACATCAGTCAGTATTCAGTTTAAATGCTCACAGTACTCCGGGACCGGACAGATTCAATGGCTTCTTTTTCAGATACTGTTGGGCAATTGTGAGATCTGAGCTTATTGATGCAGTCAAATACTTTTTCCACAAGGGTAGGCTCTCTCCTACTTTTAATTCTAGTTTTTTAACTCTGATCCCTAAAGAACATAATGCCAATCAAGTCCAAAAGTTCAGGCCTATCTGTTTGTCTAACTTTGTCTACAAGGTGATCACTAAGATTCTTGCCAGTAGACTGAGTTCTATTGCTACTAGGGTCGTCTCCAAGGAACAATATGGTTTTATCAATGGAAGAAATTTCCATCATAGCATTGCATTGGCCTCTGAATTGATGAATGACTTGGATTATAAAGTGGATGGTGGCAGTTTTGCTCTCAAGCTTGATATAAGTCAAGCTTTTGATACTCTGTCTCGGGATTACTTATGGAAGGTTTTGAAAAGATTTGGTTTTGCTGATATCTTTGTGAACTGGATTAAAGGAGCTATTGAGAACAACACGATTTCTGTTATGTTGAATGGAGGGCCAAGAGGGCTTTTCAAAACTGAGAGAGGGCTCAGGCAGGGAGACCCTCTCTCCCCCCTCTTGTTTGTATTGGCTAATGATTCCTTTAGCAGAGCTCTGACCTGGCTGGTTAGCAATAACCATATGAAAATGATGATACAGAGAGCCCAATATATCAGCCCCACTCATTTCTTTTTCGCTGATGACATTCTTGTTTATGGTAATGTTAATTATAGAGGTTTAAAGAATGTCCCAATCCATAACATGGCCATTTATAAGTGGCCAAAAACATTTGCCAGAGAAGGTGATGCTATAATAAGGAATTTTATATGGAGTGAGAATGCAGAGGAAAAAAAGAAAATCATTGTTAGCTGGGACAAGGTGTGCTCCCCAGTGAAAGAAGGTGGTATGGGCATTAGAAAGTTGGTAGATGTAAATACTACTTGCTTGATGAAAATGGCTTGGGGCATCACTCATAATTCTGATGACTGGGCTACATTCATGAAAGGCAAGTATATAGCCAGAAATTGTGATTGGTCATGTAGCAAGACTTCTTCTGTTTGGCCGGGAATGAAAATGGGTCTTGATTTACTAAGGAAGCATCAAAACTGGTTGGTTGGAAATGGGCAGAGTATAAGACTGTGGATGGATAACTGGACTGGAGAGAAGCCTCTCAATGAGCTTATTCATCCAAATAGCACGCTATGGCACGTGTCACAGATAAAGCTCATTTCTTGCTTCACAAATGGCCAATGGGACTTCCCTCCAAATCTCATCAGGTTACTGGAACAGTTGGGTATTGAATGGAGACATTTGAAGCCACCTAATATCAGCAGAGTTGATGAAAGGGTATGGCCTTTTAACAGCTCAGGAAAATTTTCGTCTTCATCAGCTTACAAAGCAATCTGCAGGAAGCCAATTCAGCCAACATGGGCTAAATTCTAGAGCTCTTCACTTCTTCATCCAAGAACTAAAGCATTAGCTTGGAAAATTCAACACAAAGCTATTAGCACAGATGACAGAGTCCAATTAATGAAGATTCCTATTGTCTCACAGTGTAGTTTGTGTAAGAAAGAGTTTGAATCATACAAGCAATTGTTCTTCACATGCTCTCTAGCCAATCTTTGGAGTGTACTTGGTGAATGGTTCTTACATCCTAGACCACCTGACAGTGTACAAGCATTGATCAGACTGAAGGAATGCAAGAGTCCTCTTACAGTAGAGTAGTGCAAAGCAGGGACACTGGCACTAATGGTGGAGATATGGAAAACTAGAAACAGGCAGAGATATGAGGATGTGCAGCCTAAGATCAACGACGTCGTGTTCCGAGTCAAGAAAGCTGTGAATTTTGCTTACTTGGTGACCTCAAAGGCAGTCATGGACTGTTGTTGAATGCTACTGGTTGCCACCACCTCAGGGTATGATAAAAGCAAATACAGATGGAGCCTCAAAGGGTAGTGCAGGACAGGCTGGCTGGGGTGTTGTGTTTAGAGATCATGAAAGCAAAGTCAAAGGGGTTCTCTATGGTCGGCTTGGTAAAGCATCTAACTATGAAGCAGAATGTACTGCTATCATGGAAGCTATGACCAAAGCAAAGGAGCAAGGTTGGGATCAAATCTGGGTTGAAACTGACTCTGAAGCAGCAGCAAGATCATTTAATGATGGAAAGCCTTACTGGAAGGTGAAGCAGAGATATGAGCAACTGAGGAACTGGTTTAAATGGCTGCTCATTACCAGTACTAAAAGAGAAGCTAACTTTGCAGCCGATGCATGTGCTGCAAAAGGAACTCACTTGCCGAAAGGAAGGAAGGACTGGTTTTGTAATGTAACTATGCCTAGAGTCCCTCTAGAGAGTCCATTTTCAGTGTACTTCAGGTTTCACTGATGTCTGTTTTGGGGTATTCATCTTTGATGCTCCCTTTGTAATCATTCTTTCATTTATAAAATTACCCTTTAGCAAAAAAAAAAAAAAAAAGTAGAATGGCTACATTATTACTACTAACGTAATGGTACTGATAATCTTCATAAATCAGATCACATCCACCACTAATATGCAACCATGTCATTTTTGAAGTATACGCACAAACCAAACAACAAAACTGCAGTTTCTCAGTATTTACTATACTTCTCAAACAAGTGATCTGTTTGTTCAATTAATTTTTCTTAAACATTCAGATCATCTATTTTGTAGGAGAGGCCTAAATGGATGAAAATCAGCTCACTTAAGGAGTTAAATACCAAAATTCGACACGTTATATATTTGATTCTTCTAGTAAAGTTAGTTGAAAGGAGCAAGATGGCCTGGTTACACTAGCTATTAGCATGGATTCTCTAATTTCTTCAGTATGTATTTTCTTGTACTTTTCTTCCTTGTACATTCTCATAATCTTTGAAAAAAATAAAATAAAAGAGTTGCGCGCATCCTTTAATAGGATATTCTGGAAGTTTCATATATTGATGTTCTATTGTAGAATATGAAACATTGAGTGCATTTATTACCTATCAATCAGCACAAGATGTATGAAAGAAATAAAATACTTACATGTAATGTTGTAAAACTACTATTCATTATTTCATTGAGCTTGCCCAGAACCTCCATTTTTGGAAGAAATCATTTTCTCTATTTGTAATGGAGGGAGGAGCCAGAGGCCAAGGCCACATACCAAAGTGTACATTTCCTCTTGTTAATCATATCAAGATCCTATGTATTTATCATAACAAATTTGTATATAGAAATGATTAATACTATCATTAGCTATAAACAAAATAGGCAGAACTTCGGCCCCTCTTTTCAGGTCAGCTCTTCTCATCTTCTTTGTCTGGAGGATTGTAGTCGCTCACCCAAGGAAACTTTTCTGAAACAACTCTTCCAAACAATTTTCTGTGATAATTCTCTAGATGCTCTTTGTCCGCAAGGACTGCATAAGTAAAAATCTTTCTTTGTATGACAGAAGAAGTAGAAAGCTAAAATTAAAAACTTCACTCAAAGTTGTTTTTTAGCTTCTTAGAAATTACTTTCTAATGTATTTTATGTAATTACCAAACATATATGCTTTTTAGTTTCTTACTTTTAGGTAGATAAGAAATGACTTTCATCACAGTTGCCAAACACCCTCTTTGTAACTAAAAAGGCTGTAAAATGTTTCCTGACGTATCCATCAATATTGGACATGCTCTCAGAGGGTTCTCCTCCTTTAGGATGTTTGTTCTAAGGTATATCTAGTCCCACTAGTCCCGATCGTGTGAAAGTATTTAAAAAGACTTTTTGCAAGTTTGAATCAACCATTTTTTTCGTACGTCCTATCTTTTTCATGTGTTAGTGGCCTCATTTTCAGCTTCCTGAGCAATACAGAAAAGTAGATCACTACAGAGTTGGCTACATAACCACTCAGGTGTTGAGTTAAAGGAAGAGGTAATGAAGGTGCTTAAGTCCGGATGGGCTACTAGGAGATGAGCTGCCCAGTTACCAGTTCTAGTGCACTGTTTAATGTTGAGGCACAAGGTACCTCCCAACAAACAACGGAAGCGTCTAACCAAAAAATGTATGAAAGTGATGCAAACAAACCAACGTAAGTAGTAAAGTAATTAAACCTACTTACCAACAAACAAAGCGTAAAGAGAGACACTGATAGAGGCCAAAAGGTGTTTAGTCTCTAACCTCTATCAAAAGATTGTATTTTTATTGATTTTCCTTCTTGTGCCTGTATAAATTGGATATCAAAGTAGACAAGTAACAAGCAAGGGTCGTACCCACATCAGAGGGGGGGATCTTAGCTCAAACACAATCGAAAACAATAATTAATTAACACCAAGAAATCAATAAATAAGATTTGAGATTGATTCTAACTTCCTACATGCAATAATAATAAGTAAACCCTAACTTAAGAATATGGAAGAGATGTGAAGAAGATATATGATGACAAAGGGGAAGAATTGGTATCCACAAACTAAATCATGCAAACATATCATGTTGTTCCTTCATGTTCAATCTATAATAATTAATTAGTCACCTCTCGGTTATTCCAACTAATCATTAATACCTATAATAATCAAGTAGTTTCCTCTCAACTATTCCACTCAACTAAAACGAGATTCTCTTATGCATGCTATTGAATATGTCTTATTAATCAAACCGTCATCTCTCACATATTCAATTTAATTAACTTAACATATTATTTATAACTAAATCATCACCTCACGGTTATTTGACTTAATTACAATAGGGTTCCAATAAAAGATATCAACTTTTAATATGTAATAATCACCTCTCAGCTATTTCACTACACACCCTTAATCAATATAAATAAAACCATTAAAGCTAGGTCTCCCTAAACCATAACAATAGTATTTTAATAACATGGATAACAATAGCATGCAAATAATCATACTTACCTCATATCGCGAATTAGAAGTAAATAAGCATTAAAAACTTTTAATCACAATGAACAATAAGAACAAACATGGTGCTTTTGCATCATCTAGAGTACTTCCACCATCCCCCTAAGGAGATTTAGCTACTAATCCTTGATGATGACACCATGGAATAAATAAATAAATAACAAAACATCATAAAGTAAAGTGATTTGATTTGATTGATATGAATAAAGCTTGATACAAAGAAGAAGATGAACTTTCTCTCACAAAAATATTTTCTTTTCTCTCTCTATGAAAAACTCTAGATCTAAGAGATGGCAGTCTAAAAGATACCTAAACCTTAACTAATACTTCTCTTATATAGAAATACAAAGTAGAATACTTGCATGCAAAGACTTCCAAACTAGGTCAAATTTGTGGCTGCTGCTGTTAGTCTTCTAGAGGCATTAAGTTTTTAGCAAAACCTAATTCTCTTGGGCTTAAGTTGTAGCTTGGACCAAGACCTTCGGTTTGATAGCTCATGGGCCCAAATCAGACTTCTAGATCTTCTTGAAGAGTCTTTCTAAGTTTGGACTTTAAATAAAGCCCTAAATAGAAATTCTGACATGTGGGCCCCAATAGGACCCGGTTTGGGCTAAGAATTGGACCCCCCAGTTTGACATAAAATCAAGTCAACTGGTCCGACCATAGGGTGCCCTCAGCAGATCTGTGGGAGCAAATATCAATTCTCTTTCCCATGTGCAAATAACACATTTTTGCTTGCTTTTCTTGACTTTTCGCGGGGTTTTACATAATATTCGCATTTCGGCTCATGAAACCTACACAAAAGACAAGAAAACACTAATCAATAGATATAATAAAATAATATAAGCTAAGTGCTATACAAACACGGTGTTATTCGGGGGATAAATATACACCTTTGAGGACTGATCAAATACCCCCAAACAACACTTTGCTTGTCCTCAAGCAAAGATGAGAAGAAAGAATTAAGGACTCAGAAGAGAAGTAAAACTAAGGTGATTGCATAAACCATATGCATCAAGGCTTTTAATCACAAGGATTTCCCAGGTGGAAGAGTTATAGTCTCCTGAGGGTTTTCCAGAGAAGATACCCACAAACTTACTACAATGACTAATCGAAGAATAGGAATTTCTACCATTTACCTTAGAAATGGTTATATCAAGGATAAGAATAAGTATTGCAAAACCGTTCATATGAGATAGCATACTATAAATGCATGAATAAGATATGAAATATAAACCAAGCATAACGGTTTCAAATGCATTGAAGACAGGCATGTACCCATGCTACCACGGGTCTTAAGTCACCATTGGAAAGGTCGCCTTGACTTCTGCTTCACAGTCATACACTCAGAAATAAAAGTCGCTCAGAGATGGTGTTTATCATTTTACCTCTATGTGAGGAAAGAAGATGGACAATCATCTCACATATATCAATAAGAACGGACTGGTGTAATTGAATGAACTTAGTCTCAAAGAATGAAAAAATTAGCCTTGCTTGAGATGTCGGGTTTTTCACCTCAACACCTTCTCACTTACTTGCCACATCCTACCATATCAGCTTAGATCTACAAAAGACAGTAATGGGTTGTAACTTGGCTTAGGACAGGGCTAGAAATGAAAAAGGCTTTTGTGAAGTATTTTTGGAACATTCGGGCCTTCAATACTTGTGATTTGTAATAACAACACATGGAGAACTTTTTGGAATTTTTCTTTTGGGAAAAAGTGTTTCTCATCTTCTTTTGGGAAAATTTCAATGAAATTCTGGCTAATAGTTTGGAATCTTCTTTCTTTTTGGATTTGAAATGGTTTGGAAGATTCTGGTTTTTTCTGGAATTTCTTTAAACTTTTTGGTTTTCAATATTTGGTTCATCTCACTAGTTTGGAGATTTCTATGTATTTCTCCTTTCTTCTTGTAACCACATAAACAATCATCCTCATGTTCCAAAAACAATGGGTAAAGGACCTGAGCATTCTAATGGTTTTTACTCCTACAATGGAGTTTGGTAAGGATAATGGGCTCAAGAAAAAAGGCTAAGTAACAAGAAAGGTTCGGAATGGTCAACTTAAGGGATAAATATCGTCAGGGTAGGCTAAGGTAAACAGGGTTTATCTAAATGTCTTTGTATCATTTCTAAGTACTGATATGGTGATCATATCTTGAATAAGCTACAAGACCCAAGTTTATATTACACCCACTTGATGTCATCTCAAGGCTAACTATAAAAATGAATATGAGACTAAAAACATACAAAACTGAGAGGTTGAGTCTTTTGACTCCAGATTGATGTAATATCTCTCCAAGAAAAGGACGGGGCTCAAAAGCTCACTAGGTTAAGTCTCCACACTTATTCCTCAAGTATATCAACGTGTAGTTGTATTTGCACATGTAATCTGTAATAAATGCAGATGAATGTCATGCTTATGCTCATGCAAATGTAGTATAAGACTCAACTACTTGGTGAAGCAATAAATGTCCTTAAACTTGAAAAGAAGAGAATTCAACCATTATATTCATCATTGATGGTGTACTTATCCTATTTTTGAAAAACTCTTTGTAACAAAGATTTATTTTGGATTTTTCAAAAATTTTGAATTTTTACACAAGTATGGATAAAAAAGTTTGAAAATCATTTGCAAAAAGGATTGTAATACTTCCCCACCCCCAAACAAAAAGATTGCCTTGTCCTCAAGGCTCATACTATGCATAGGAGAGAGAGTAAGAAAGATATTACCATGAATATACTAAAAATTCAAACCGCTTTATAAATTCCTACCAAACAAAATTATCTCCACATACATAGAGATTACAAGGAATTCCATACTAAGACACAATTGAAATAAAATATACTGAAATAAAGGACTGACTCAACAAAAAAGGGAAATCCTATCTTAAAACAATGCATTTGTTAACCGCAATAACTATCAACCAGCCAAACGGCAAAAGAGAGAGTGGGTGGGCCGGCCGCGCCTACCCCTAAACAGAACTGAGCATAGATGATACAACGGGCGGTCTAAAAACCAAAATGCATCTAAGTTGAACGTCTTCAGCCAGACAGGCAGACAAATTAACATCTTCAGCCAGACAGGCAGACAAACAGGACTCACTCCCTAGATAAACGCTATTCTAAACAAAGATACATGACAGATAAAACGCTTGAGTGGAATGCGCGAGATCCTGATGTCTAAGATACAACAAAAGTCTTTTAAAGTCAGATACTCGAGACTTAGAGAATATGGGAAATGATTTCCCCACCCCCAAACAGAGCGGGAAACATGTTTGTTTGGTGGTGACACTCAAGAGATTAGCGTTCACTAGATCAATTATACTCAGCTAGTAAGAGTTCGTGGACTAACGGTCCCGACACTTTCAACCACACCTCTCAACAGAAAAAGAGAGGGTCCGGATACCAGCAGGTCAAAGGTCAATCTAAATAGGTAGGATCCTCTAAGAGAGTTTCAGGAGGCCTTAACTCATGAAAATGCTTAAGATATTGACCATTGACTTTAAATTCAGAACCGTCTACAAGATTAACACATGTATTAACACCATAAGGAGCTACTGCAAACACAACAAAGGGGCCAAAAAATAAGTTTGCCAAAAAATAAATGCAAACGAGGATTATAAAGCAAAACTTTGTCTCCAATGTGAAAATAAAGCTGATGTTTTTGTTCGGTAGTAAAAGATGAAGAGATGATAACAGGATGACTACCGTCCGAATCTAATTGTGCACATTTCAGCTCGGAAGGAAGATGATCAGGAGATGGAGGGATGGTCTCGACTTGGAACTCAGAATTAATGCAACAAACCGAATCAAGGGCCTCAGGGTCTTTGGGGTCAAAGATAGGCACAAAATCAAGATGAGTTTTGGTTTGAACAATAGATTGATTGATGTTGAAGTTATCATTATGCATGGTAGGGCAATTAAGAACCGGATCTTTAGGGTAACAACTAGGTACCATCTCATACGGTAAAGCATCGAGATGATACACATCTTTAGATAGAGAAAGATCAGGGGGTTGTTGGCCAAGATTAAAGATATTAACTTCAACGGTCATAGATCCAAAAATGAGAACCATAGAACCATTCCAACAGTTTATGAGAGCATTAGAGGTGGCCAAAAATGGTCGGCAAAGGATGATGGGAACCGAGTTATCGGCAGTAGGCTCAGTATCCAACACCACAAAGTCAACAGGATAGTAAAAGTCAGACACTTTAACTAATAGGTCCTTAACTATTTTTCTAGGTACTTTCAATGATCTGTCGGCCAGTTGTAAAGACATGTTCGTAGGTTACATTTATGTTAGACCCAGGTTGAGGTACAAGGAGTAAGGCAAGAGATTAACACTTGCTCCCAGGTCCAACAAAGCTCTACCCATGAACTTATCACCAAGCTTGTAGGGTATGGTTGGTTTTCCAGGGTCCTTATATTTTACCATGCCGTTATGTTGGATAAGTGCAGAGAATTCTTCCGCCACAAACGCGCTTTTGGGACATTTGTTTTTCTCTTGGCGGTGCACAAGTCTTTCAAAACCTTAGCATATGAAGGTATCTTTTTAATAGCCGTGAGGAAAGGTATATTAATATTTATATGTTTAAACACATCAATTACCTCCTCTACTTGGACTTCCTGTAGAGACCTTGTGAGTCCTTGGGGGTAAGGCACGGGTGGGTCGTAAGGCTGTGGAGTATGCACAATCTTACGGGTATGTATCCTTGGCTTAGAGGTGGTCCCCTCATTAGCCAGACTTTTAGGTGGGGCAACTGGTGTAGTGGTAACCGGGGTCACAATGTTAGGACTTGGTTTATAATTAATCTGATTATCAACCTGTTTACCTGACCGAAGTGTGGAGACCGAGTTAACTTCAGCAGACGGATTTGCAATATCCGTCACCAAGGCAACTTCCTTGCCCTTGGTATTCGGGATAGCTTGTCCCGGAAATTTGCCCTTTTCATCAAGTTTTTGTTTAATCCTTTGGATGGCTTGGGCATTTGATTCAATGGACGCTTGCGTCTATTGAATAAAACAGGCAAACACACCCCAATGGAGGTCTTAGGAGGGGCAGATTGATTGGTCGACACTTGGTCCCTGGAACTACTCATGTGATGAGCATTGTTTGAATAAGGGGGGACCGTTACCCTGTTTTGATTTTCATTACGACCAACATACGTGGCATTGCTACGTTGCCCATAAGAGTTATTAAAACCAAGTTGAGCCACATAATGATTATTTGAATCAGAAAGATTGGAGCGGTCCATGTATGGGTACGTGGCATTGCCCTTAGTAAAGTTGGTTTGCCCGGCGTAAGTGAACGCACGGGCTTCCTCAATTTCTCTGGTGAATTAAAAAGGAGAGGGAAAAATTCGGCAGTATGGGTCTGGTCATGACAAGCATCATATGAGAGAGTGGAGGCACTCATAACAGTTGATGGGGGCTTCAAGGATACCTTAAGTGTTTCTACCTTTTTTACTAAACCATGAAGTAAATTTTTAAGCTCAGAGTCAGGTTTGACATCATATAGACCTCTAGGTTTATCAAGTGAGTCTGGGGTAGTGTTTCTCGGGGTATGTCCAGGTAAGTCCCATTGCTGGCTATTATTAGCAATTTTTTCAAGGAATGCCAGAGCCTTGGCGGTGGAATAATCAAGGAATTCTCCACCGCTCATGCTTTTCAATCAAGTTTCTAGTTGTATAATTAAGGCCTCTATATATGATACTAACTTTTTCTCTGTCATCAACTTTGTGGTGTGGACACTGAAGAAATAGGTCTTGAAACCTCTCTCATGCATCAAAGAATACCTCGCCCTCTTTCTGCCGAAAACTTCTTATGGCATCAACAATGTCATTAGTTCTGGTAATAGGAAAAAATTTGCTCAAAAACCTTTTACTTAGTTGAGCCCAGGTTTTAATAGAATTAGAAGGAATGCCATATAACCAGTGATATGCTCTATCCTCAAGAGAAAAAGGGAACAATTTCAAGTTAACTTCCTCCTCAGACAAATGTTTCTCCTTAAAAGTATTTAGAACGGTCAGAAACTTATTTGGGTGATGATATGGATCTTCCCGTGGAAGTTCATGGAACTTAGGCAACATGCCCACAATCTGTGGGCGAATGCCATAGCTATCTGCAGTTGTCTCGGACAAGACTATGCAGGTAGGTGGCCCAGTGGCCAACGGTAAAAAGTAATCCCGAAGGGTAGCTTCTTGAGCCATAGGGGTAGGTCTTACTTCAGAAAGTGAAGTTGAGTCGTTGAACTCTTCTTCAGAAGGTATGGAGGTTGAGTTGTTAAACTCTTCCTCACGAGAAGGAGTGAGGTCCGTGATTGTGCTCTTTGTGTAAATTCGAGTTGGTTTGGACAAGATTTTACCTGATCTAAGATGCATGCAACATGCGCATTACAAATGCCACAGAAGTCCTAACCATTCAAAAGCATCTAACAAGGGGCTCAAAAACTGACTCAATTTTGTGTTCACCCAAGGCAATGAGTTCTTTCCAAGCTTCTCTTGTGAATTCTCCCTATATTTCGTGAGTTAAGAAGCGAATAACCAGTATGGGAGGTTTTCCGTTCGTAAGCAACAGTCCTTAATTAAGAAACCACAGTGATTCTACAGACGTAATCTGTAGGGGTTTCAGACGCAATTCCTAACTTGTAATCCAATCAAAGGATGGTTCACGCAGTATTAGTTGAGATATCTGCTCAAGGTCTCAAATGAACATCGTGATAGCATGGCTTTAGTTGGTTCAATTTTAAAGCTTAGGATATTGCAATCAATTGATATTAGGTTTCACTTATAGGTCAGGTCCTCCTTGCAGTCCCGGTTTAACAAGTAAAAACAGAATTTAAAATCAACCAACAATCAAGGTCATGCTAATCAATACAGAAACTCCTCTTGCAGAGGATTCGAGGAGGGTTAGGAGAATGTTTACCTCCCACTTTGTGCTAAAAAGTAAAAATTGCCAAACAAACGCACAAAAGTGGGGAGAAGACGAGTTGAAGTCGACTAAAGGGAAACCTTTTCTTAGGTTTCAATCGTCCTTAGGAGTCGTTCCTTAACAGACTCAAGGCTAGCTCCACAACCTTGCTCTACTATCCGCCGCGAACACACAATAAAATAAATCCTAACAACACCTACTGTAAAAATATTACAACCGTGACCCTTTCGTGGATCGAATAATTAAATATCTTACAAGTCTTTAAAAATGCTGAAAGAAATAGACGACTTAGTTTACCTCACAATCTCTCAACAGGAAAACAATTAGCTGAAAAAGAGTTCTGGAACGCTCTAGAAAAATCACGCAATACGAGGCAAATTCCCTGTCTGGAAATGGACTCGAGATGCTTACAGGCCAAACTGAACTCGACTCGAGATCGGGCCCAGTTTGAACCAGTAACTTTTAGGAAAATTTCCTTAACGCATAAATTTCTTTCGTAAAAATTTGATCTTTACTCCGTTTTTCGAGCTTTTTTCAATCCGTCTTCGCTGCAAGATCAATAAGAGGACTAAGTAACAAGACACTTAAAAAATAATAAAAAGAATTAAAAATAGAAGGGTGGGAGCGATAGAAGTGGGATGATGTCCCGAAACTACTATTCTCGCTTGTGTTTGAATGAACTCCGTTCCTTAGAGCGGCAACAAGGTGTTTAGTCTCTAACCTCTATCAAAAGATTGTATTTTTATTGAATTTTCCTTCTTGTGCCTGTATAAATTGATATCAAAGTAGACAAGTAACAAGCAACGGTCGTACCCACCTCAGAGGGGGAGATCTTAGCTCAAACACAATTTAAAACAATAATTAAGTAACACCAAGGAATCAATAAATAATATTTAAGATTGATTCTAACTTCCTACAGGCAATAATATTAACTTAAGAATATGGAAGAGATGTGAAGAAGATATATGATAACAAAGGGGGAAGAAGTGGTATCCACAAACTAAATCATGCAAACATATCATGTTGTTCCTTCATGTTCAATCTATAATAATTAATTAGTCACCTCTCAGTTCTTCCAACTAATCATTAATACCTATAATAATCAAGTAGTCACCTCTCAGTTATTCCAGTCAACTAAAACGGGATTCTCTTGTGCATGCTATTGAATATGTCTTATTAATCAAACCGTCACCTCTCAGCTATTCAATTTAATTAACTCAACATATTATTCATAACTAAATCATCACCTCTCGGTTATTTGACTGAATTACAAAAGGGTTCCAATAAAAGATATCAACTTTGAATATGTAATAATCACCTCTCAGCTATTTCACTACACACCCTTAATCAATATAAATAAAACCATTAAAACGAGGTCTCCCTTAACCTTAACAATAGTATTTTAATAACATTGATAACAATAGCATGCAAATAATCATACTTACCTCATATCGCGAATTAGAAGTAAATAAGCATTAAGAACTTTGAATCCCAATGAACAATAAGAACAAACATGGTGCTTTTGCATCATCTAGAGTGCTTCCACCATCCCCCTAAGGAGATTTAGCTACTCATCCTTGATGATGACACCATGGAATAATTAAATAAATAACAAAACATCATAAAGTAAAGTGATTTGATTTGATTGATATGAATAGAGCTTGATACAAAGAAGAAAAAGATGAACTTTCTCTCACAAAAATATTCTCTTTTCTCTTTCTATGAAAAACTCTAGATCTAAAAGATGGGAGCCTAAAAGATACCTAAACCTTAACTACTACTTCTCTTATATAGAAATACAAAGTAGAATACTTGCATGCAAAGACTTCCAAACTAGGTCAAATTCGTGGCTGCTGCTGTTGGTCTTCTAGAGGCATTAGTTTCTTAGAAAAACCTAATTCTCTTGGGCTTAAGTTGTAGCTTGGACAAAGACCTTCAGTTTGATAGCTCATGGGCCCAAATCAGACTTTTGGATCTCCTTGTAGAGCCTTTTTAAGTTTGGACTTTAAATAAAACCCTAAATAGAAATTCTGACTTGTGGGCCCCAATAGGAACCGGTTTGGGCTGAGAATTGGACTGCCCCACTTTGACATAAAGTCAAGTGAACTGGTCCGACCGTGGAGATGCCCTCAGCAGATCTGTGGGAGCAAATATCAATTCTCCTTCCCATCTGCAAATAACACCTTTTTGCTTGCTTTTCTTGACTTTTCGCGGGCTTTTACATAATATTCGCATTTCGGCTCATGAAACCTACAAAGAAGACAAGAAAGCACTAATCAATAGATATAATACAATAATATAAGCTAAGAGTTATACAAACATGGTGTTATGTGGGGGATAAATATACACTTTTGAGGACTGATTAGACACCAATTTTAACGTCGTTCGGCGATTGCCTACGTCCACCAACCAAAGAGGAGACCTTCTTATTAACAAACCAACAAGGATACAAAGTATCTAACCAATGGAGAAAATCTCCCAAACAAATCTCTCACTCACCAAACAAATCTCTCTTTACCAATAATCCTCACAACTCTCACAAGGAGACCAATAAACAAACTGAGGATGACCCTCACCTCACAACTCTCTTAAGGAGACAAACAACTATTGAGGATTGGGGATGAGGATACTAAACCAATCCCTAAGACCTTATATTTATAGCATTTAGGGTGTACAAAATAAATTCCTCTAGTAAAGAGTTTGAAAGGAGCATAATGGTGACGTAGCTACTGGCATGGATCTTCTGAGTTATTCTGTATGTATTTTCTTGTCCTCTACTCCTCTACTTGTGTATACATTTTTCAGAAACATTTCAGAAGTTTGTAGTAAGGGTGATTTAGGTTTTGGTCACCACTTTTTAGTATAAATTAGGTTTTGGAGCCGGTTTTTATCTTTATTAGGGTTTAGAGCTCATTTTCGAACCAACAACTAAAAAAACCCGGTTGAACCGAAAATATTTTCAAAATACCTAATTTTACCCCTGAAACTCACGTGATCTGCACGTGATCACTAACCCTAATATAGTTTTGATCAGGGGTATTTTGGCCATTATAAACAATTACTTGGGTCAATTGTCGGTTCAACTCTAAACCCTAATAAAGATAAGAACCGGCTCCAAAACCTAATTTATACTAAAAAGTGGTGACCAAAACCTAAATCACCCTTGTAGTAATAATGTTCTATTGTTGAATATGAAACACTGTGTGCATATTTTCCCCTGTCAAATAGTTAAAAACATATGCACCTACATGTACAGTTTTGTTACCTATATATTAGCACTTGATGGAAGAAAGTAGGGCTTTTTAGACTTTGGTTATAGGTTTTGGTCATAAAAAAGGCGTTTATTAGGCTTTGGTCACGAATTGTGAGTCAGACTCAATTGGGTTTGATATTTTTTAAAAATAACAAAAATACCCTGACGTGAAAAACACGTGAGTTTTAAATGACGTTATTTTTTAGAGTTTTAGACATATTGTAAATAGAAAATTAGAGAAGAAGCATATCTGTAAATAGGAAAATTAGGTTTTGGTCATAATTTGCAGCTATTAAAGTACCTTAGAAACTTGAGATATGCTAAGGAGCAACACTTGAGGAGAATAAAACCAGGATTGAGAAATTTCTTATACAACATTTATTTAGAGTGAAAAATATCTCCTAATTTGGTTGGATTGGTTAAATCAACCTTTTCTTATATTTTGTTGTTGTCTAAATTACAAATGTTTAGATGTTGATTGGAATACAAATTTTGAATTAAAACTTGTAAAGGAGAATTTATTTTAACACCATACAATGATACAACCCCATAATTACACAATACTTTCAACTTTGGTTTCACAATTAAAGAAATTTATACTATAACTCTAAATTTTTATTTTTAAGATGTTAATTTGTTGCAATTTACTTAATTTTGATAGGATGAAATTCTTATTTTGATAGGAAGAAATGAAAATTTTGAAACTCTTTTACTGCAAGTGTTTTCAAGTAGGGGTAATAACATGTACACCTAACGTTCTTTACCATCGAGTTGTCTGTAATTGCACTATGTACAATGCAATTACTGTGCCCTTGCAAAACCTATATTTCATTTGATTTTTGGTACTCGTTTTGGTTAATTGGGTTCCTGTTTTTTTTTTTTTTTTGCAAAGGGCAAGTTGGGGTTTGGCAAACCCCTACCAAGTTTTATTGAAAAAATAAAGAATTACAAACGGGGATACAAAGCCCCAGGGTAAGCAATACAAGGGTCTAAAGAACAGCTCAGATCCGCAAGGAAATCGGCAGCCTGGTTAGTTTCCTTGTAGGTGTGCTTGCATGTTGCAAGTTCCATCATAGCCATGAGTGTTGCAATGGTCTTAGTAAGTTCTTTGCATCTCCATGAAGGAGTAGTGTGACCATTTAAAAAGTCTGCTGCATTCTTAGAATCGGTTGAGATGATGATTTTGGTGATGCCAAGTTCTCTGACAGCTTCCATGCCAATTTCTATAGCCTGCAGCTCTATGGCTGTAACTGTTTGTAAGTTGGTTCCACCTGTGAAAGCAAAAAGTACTTCTCCCAAGTGGTTTCTCACTAATCCACCTATACCAGCCTTAGTACCATTCAGAGAACCGTCAGTGTTCGAGAGAATAAGTACCTTCGACAGGAGGTTCCCATTTGCGCAGTTGATAGTTGTGTCCTGTACAGTGTGGACTCTGAGAAGTCGATGAAGAATGATTTTGGAATTCCCTGGAGTGTCCTTAATAGAATGAGTCTTCAAGTGCACTCTATTTAGGATTCTCTCTTTGATCTTAGCAATGATGAAGTCAGGAGCAGAAAATTTGTTGTTGAAAATTCTGTCATTCCTCTCCTTCCAGATTGCATAAACTGTGGGTTCCTGTTGAAGTCCTGCAGTCCTGCTTGTTTCACTGGACATCTTAGGTTTGCAAATGAGGAAGAAAAGAGGTAGCTGACCTAAATGCATGATACTAGTTGTCATGACAGCGGAAATCATATCCACCACTAATTTTTAACCATGTCTTGGGTGATCATTACAAGGAAAACAATAAACAACAAAGGGGCACCAAACAGCAAACTCTCAATATATACGTTCTTAAACATTCTTCTGCTCTGTAGGAGAAAACTACATGGATGAAATTAAATCAGCTCACCTAATGTGCTCATGAACATGAAAATGTGATACGTTATTATCATGATTCATTAGTCAAGTTATTTGAAAGGAGCAAGATGGGCATTGAATTTGGTTCGGATGTAGTCAGACTGCACTTGTTGTGGTATACATTTGGACGTTGTCAAAATATGTTCCAATAAACTCATTGTTTCTCCTTTCTTACAATACAATTCTCTATACCCAAACTATCGCTTCCTAGCCATTAGTCCTCATATAAGCCGAAGTTTGAGTGCAGATGTTATGACTTATGACAAAGCAATTAGCACATTGCGCTCACAAAGGTTCAAGGAAGTTGATGAACATTCAAATATTACAAATTCCATCCAAATATTTTTTTATAGTTTTACCTCTTTTATTATGGTTTTATTATGGTTAGAATTGTTGGAAGCAGTGGATATCATTGTGACGAAGATCTCTACCGTAATGAAAATTTTTGAAAAAATCAATGATATGTTGTATAATTTGTTTTTTCTTGCATTTTTTTTTTTTTTTTTTTTGTGCATTGCTCTATGAATTGAGCTAATTGCAGTATGAATACACTTTGAGACTAGTATTTCAATGTGCTTGCTTATGAATTCATGATGATAGAGTTCTAGAGACTTGGACACTTGGTGCTGAAACTAGCAATGTAAAATACGCTCAACAACAATTTGCTTCCATTTGGAAGGTAACCAAGCACAGAGCTTAAAAGTTAACCCTAAAGTCATTCCAGAAGTATCGTAATAGTAGGCTCAATTACATGATCAAGGAGAAGTACTGTATCTTTCTTCGACTATCTTAGCTTCATAGAATTTGTGAGGCTCAACGTCATTTTTCATTATTCCGGGATAAAACTCATTGAGTATAACCTCTAGTCGAAATATAACAGAAAACAATACAACAGTCTTCCTTAAGTCGGCTTCCCACCCTTTGACAAGTAGTTCAATCCAATAGGTATTCTCAAAAACAACTCCATTGATTCTTGTGTTGAAAGAAGTCATTTTCGGTATTAATTTGTTATTTAACCGCTTTCATATCATACATTGGAAAAACCTACATGCAGATTATATATTTTTTAGATTGTAACTTTTTTTGTTTTCCTGTTTATAGTCTCTGCAGATACAGATATTCACTATAGAAAACTATTCACAGAGAGATCGGAACATATACTTCATACTAGCATGAAGAGATCTGGTCCTGCTCCTCAATCACGTTGTACAAGTTCCGAACCTTGTCCAAACACACCTGGGAAAGGAGAATTAGTTTGTGGCTCCGTTGATTTTTCGAAGCACAAAAACTGTATAATGTTCTCCTTTGCATGGTCTGTGACACACAAATTTATCTGGTTGAACATTACTACTACAAGGAGAGTCAAATTTTGGGATCACAGACCAAGCTTTGTTAAGTCTATAGAAAACCCTGCTTTAACTTTAGGGAAGTACAACTTCAATAGCTTGCCTTTTGTCAAGGAAGATGGTGATCTATAAACCATCAATCCAGAGCTACATTTTTTCATTTTTTTTTTCTTCTCTTCTGTACTCTTTTCTCTTACTGTATTAATGTTAATTAGGTATACATTAACATTTTATGTAATTCTTTGAGTTTATCAATAAAATATTATTTAATCAATGTAGAGAAAAAAAAATAAGTATTTTCCCGAAATTTAAGTGGAATACTTATGGTAAGTACTTAACTTACAATGGGCTGCACAGTAATGCTAACATATATGAAATTATTATCTTGGATGGGCTTTTTTTTTTTTATCTTTTATAAACCCTTAATCTTCCACAAAACTCAGTTGTTTTCTTAAATTTGCAGAAAGAGGTGAAAATGTATGTTCAATGCATCGCATGTGCAAGTTCACATAAATAGATCAACAAATCTTTAGAGCAAACTATACAAAGAAATATTAAAAGAGGTGAAACTGTTAAGTCTGCGTGGCTCAGTTCAAATCTTGCGGGAGCCACGCACAACTTCTATAGAACCAGATGCGTTTTAGAGAACCTCCTGTAATATATGCTATATAGCAATTAACATACCCGTTATTTATTTGACTATTATCGTGTCATTTTATTACTGTTCGGCATTTAACTAGCTAATATGCACGGTGAAGATATGGAAGCATAGAAACAAAGCTAAATATGAAGGCAAAGACTTCAGAATGTCAGTTATACACAGACAGGTGAAGAAAGGAATCAAATACTCTTAAGTATACTGATTCAAGGTACTATGAGCAATGCCAACCAAGATTTTAATACTCTACTACAGCTGGGAGTGGGGAGTAGGAGTATTAAGCCTTTTGAGGAAAGAGAGGTTGCATGAAGGCCAACTGACAATGGCCAGATTAAAATCAAGAGATTTTTGGACATACCCCCCATTTGAAAGTCGAAATTGGAGATACCCCCATTTGAAAAAAAATTTGAGATACCCCCCAATTCAAGATGTGGTGTTGTCTTAGCCGTCCATCATAATCCATCATAAAACTCACCTACGGCTGTAAAGCTCTTCTGTCTTGAATTGGGGGTATCTCAAATTTTTTTTCAAATGGGGTATCTCAAATTTCGACTTTCAAATGGAGGGTATGTCCAAAAATCTCTAAAATCAACTGTGATGGGGCATCCATTGGTAAACGTTAACCTAGACAGAGAAGGAGTTGGGGCAGACTTCAGGAACCACTCAAGCTTCTTATTATAATGGGTAAAGGTTAAGACACTGGACCATGCCTGTCACTCTGTCAGCAACTGTCAAACAGAAGGAGAGGCTATAGTAGCTGCAGCAGAAAAGGCTAAGGAATATAGGTGGACATGTATACACCATGTGATGGTTTGGATAGAACTCATCGAGTATCATTACAACACAGTCATCCTGAAGTCAGCTTCCCACCCTTTGACAAGTTCAACCTAATAGGAGCCAAACCGTCAAATACTACATGCACGACTCATTGGTTAGAGACAGACTAATTACATGTTGATTATCTGTAACAAATGTTGAAAATTTCAATTCTGAAGTTGATTTGGAGCCAACGCGTCAAATACTACATTGAAGCATCCCATGCATGGACCCGTGGTTTGAAAATTATTAGCTAAGTTATCCATTGAGTACGTTGATGATATATATATATACATGGATTATGGATTTTATGATAATTTTTCTTTTCACTTTTTATAAAGACTTAGAAGGGGTCCTGCCTTCTTGGTAAAAAGTCCAACGATCATCCACCGTATGATCAATGAATAAGTCGAAAGTCAAGCAGCTGTGAGTTTACCAGCAGGGATGCATGATACTTCGACCTAAAATTTCTTTGTTTAACTAATTTGTGAATATTTTTCCATTAAAAAAAAAAGAAAAAAAATAGTTTATCCTCGTTGCTCTAGTACTGGTCTGTTTTTCCATGTAAATAAGACCGAGGTGTTTTGGCCATCAGTTGATCCTCGTCGCTCTAGTACTGGTCTGTTTCCACCAGGAATTTTATAAAAAGTTTCTAGTTTTAGCTTATCACTTCTGCCTTTCTCATTTCCAACAAATGAACTTACGTAGAAATTCCTTCCCTATTTTGCGTTGGTTGCCGAATAGCCCCTGAAGTCTATATAAGTAGCTATACCATAGCTTTCCCTCAGGATGAACATTGTGAAGTTTTCAAATGACAATGGGATCTTCTTCAAGACCACAGCTATCAATTTTCATTACCATTCTGCTCCTAGTTTGTTTCCACCACATTATAACCATTTCGGGTATTTTTTTATTTTTTTATCAAAAATGTTTGTGTTATTTAACCCCTTTCATATTATTCACGAAAAACGTACTTGATTAATTAATACATGCAGATTATATTAATTCTATTTTTATTTTTTATTTTTTCTTAAAGTCTTTGCAGATTCAGATCTTCTCTGTAGAAAACTATTGACAGAGAGATCAGAACATATACTTCACACTAGCTCGAAGCGTGATCAGCATAATTCATCTAAACCACCTTGTACAAGTTCAAAAGCTTGTTCAAACGTACGTCGGGTAGGTAACTGGGATCGAAATGATCCAAATGATCCAAATAATTAAGGTGGACACATAAGAAGCTGTAATGATTTGCTTTGCATGGTAAGGACAATGAGAAGAAAAAGTGAAATCCAATAGAAGATAATAATTTATATTTCATCTTATTAATTGTATTGTAGTATTTCATACATTGTAATAATAATCACTTTTGGAAACACTTACGTCCTCTCTCCCATTTATGTTTTCCTTCTTTTTTTTCGTGTACTCTAATAAAATCATTCCACCTCCATAGTAAAATGGGTTAACATCGCCATAAAACATGAAAAAATCATATATTTGTTTTTCAAAATTTTTGTTTTAAACCACATATCCATATAAGATAATAATATATTTCATTATTGTTGCGCATCACGGAAACGTAATCACATAAACACTCGTGATAATCAAATAGAAAATAACACACACAACAATTGAGAATAATAAATAATGCAAATAACAAAACACAAGAAAATAACGTGGTTCGGCGTTTGCCTACGTCCACGGAACAAGTGAGAATAGCTTTATTGATGTTTGAGAAGACGAAAAACAATTAAACACGAAAACCGTAATATCAGTTTTCCACCACACAGATCTGAATCTCACACATATATTTTACCCATGGCCACAATCCCTATTTATAACCAAAAGATTATACACAGTTTCTAATGGAATTGAATTCCATATTAGAAACTCATTCAAGTCCTTTAAGGACACATACTGCTGCCAACTAAATAGATTTCTAATTCAGAAATCTAACTCTGATTCCTAATCAGACTCTTACATTAATTGGTTTCCATAACGGGTTTGGGCCTTGTTCTCAACAATTCTCCTCCTCGGCGAAGATTTTACAAATCTGAGCCGATCACACACGAACACATTCGAACTTCTTCTTCTCACATCGGCTGCACCACGAAGTAGTTGCCTACGTACCCTCTGCACAGTGATAAAGCCTCTCGTAGTTCTTCTCCACACAAGCATCAACTCATCTTTGCCCACACACCCTTAAAGGCCACCGTCCCAAAGGGCCTCATTGAAGGATGATGGTCAAGTCCAAACAATGTTGGAACTTGACCCCAGGCACAATCTTCGTCAACATATCTGCAGGATTATCTTTGGTGTCAATCTTCTCTAATAAGATGTCACCTTCTTCAATGATCTCATGCACAAAGTGAAAACGAACATCAATGTGCTTCGTACGTGCATGATGAACGAAATTCTTAGCCAAACAAATGGCACCCATACTATCACAAAAGACCACAAGATGGTCTTGTATCACACCCAGATCATCAAGCAACCTTTGAAGCCAAATAGGTTCCTTAATGGCTTTAGTAATAGCCATGTACTCCGCCTCAGTTGTTGACAATGCAACTATAGACTGCAAAGTAGACCTCCAATTTACTGGTCCTCCAGCAATAGTGAACACATAACCAGTAGTAGAACGCCTCTTATCTAGATCTCCTGCATAATCTGAATCCACATAATCAACACAAAATTGGCTCTTACACGCATCCTTCTCAAAAAGTAAACCCACATCTAAAGTACCCAAGATGTACCGTAGAATCCATTTCACCGCTTGCCAGTGCTTTTTACCGGGATCATGCATGTACCGACTAACCATACTGACTGCATGTGAAATATCGGGCCTCGTACACACCATCGTGTACATTAAGCTTCCTACCGCACTAGCATATGGAACCTGAGCCATGTCCTTACGTTCTTGATCTGTAATAGGAGACATAGATGCTGAAAGCTTGAAGTGAGGGGCAAGAGGTGTACTTACAGACTTAGTGTCGCAATTAATCCCAAAACGTTGTAACACCTTCTTCAAATATGCTTGTTGAAACAAGCTCACAGTGCCATTCATCCTGTCTCTCTTGATTTCCATGCCAAGGATCTTCTTAGCTTCACCTAGATCTTTCATCTCAAACTGAGTACTCATCTGGCTCTTCAACTTATCAATCTCACACTTGCTCTTAGAGGCTATTAACATGTCATCAACATATAAGAGCAAATATATAAAGGAACCATCACGAAGCTTACGGAAGTAGACACACGGATCATATTGGCTTCGAGTGTACTGCTGCCCTAGCATAAACCGATCAAATCTCTTGTACCACTGTCTAGGAGACTGCTTCAACCCATACAAGGACCTTTTCAGTTTACACACACAATCTTCTTTCTCTGCAACCTTAAACCCATTTGGTTGAGACATATAGATCTCCTCTTCTAAATCACCATGCAAAAATCGCAGTTTTCACATCAAGTTGAGTTAACTCAAGATCAAACTGTGCAACCAAGGCCAATATAATACGAATGGAAGAATGTTTCACAACTGGAGAAAAAACCTCATTATAACCAATACCTTCCTTCTGAGCATAACCTTTCGCAACTAACATCGTCCTGAAACGCACACCGCCATCACTAGGAGATCCTTCTTTTTTTGTGTAGACCCATTTGCACCCAATAGCTCTCTTACCTTTCGGTAACACACATAGCTCCCAAGTATTATTCTTATAGAGAGAATGCATCTCCTTGCTCATAGCCTTCTTCCATTGTTCACATCCGGTACTTTGTATTGCTTCTCTATAGGTAGAAGTAACATCTACTTCAACTATTGAAAGTGCATAAGCCACACAATCTCTTTGCCTTGGAGGAATTGTAATATTCTGTTTTTCCTTATGTGTTGCAATTGACTCTCGTACTGGAGTCTCTACATTATCTGTATCTGTCGTAGTCTCATCATCTGTGTCTTCCTGATCACCTGAAACATTTGTACTTACTGTGGAATCAGTAGGTACCTCATCTACAGATACAATACTATCTGGATCACGTGAAGTAACATCAAACTCCACCCGCTGCAAATCCTCTATGGTCTTACTCTCCACCTGCTGAGAGTTCTTCGACTTGAACATGGAAGCCTCATCAAAAGTCACATCCCTGTTAAGCACAATTTTATGAGATTCAGGATCCCATAACTTATAGCCTTTTACACCTTCTGCAAAACCCAAGAACATGGATTTCTTGGGTCGAGGATCCAACTTGCTTTCTTTTACATGAAAGTAAGCAGGACATCCAAAAACATGCAGCCTATCATAATCAGTAGCAGGATTCCCAGACCATACCTCCATTGGAGTTTTTCCATCAATTGCGGCTGAAGGCAACCTATTAATGAGATGGCAAGCATATGTCACAGCCTCAACCCAAAACGCCTTGCCTAACCCAGCATTAGACAACATACATCGTATCATCTCCAGTAATGTACCATTCATGCGTTTTGCTACCCCATTCTGTTGCGGCGTACCTCTAACCGTGAAGTGTATCATAATACCTTCATCCTGACATACTTGCAAGAACGAATCAGATTTGTACTCACCTCCATTATGCGTCGAGCACCATACCGTTCGCTAATGTCAATATTGTCCCCCTTTAGTCACTGCGGATATCTAGCAGTAGAGGGTTTTGGATCAGGGCCCACCCATGTGGTTTACCACAAAAGGCCTTGACATTAGTTAGAGTATGGTTAAGCTCTATATACTACCAATACAAGCACTTCCTTGGCAATGTGGGACTAACACCAACTCATGGGTGTTACAAGAATCAACCTCTATTTATTGATTCCCTTGGTGTTTCTTAACAATTGTTTTCTATTGTGTTTGAGCTAAGATCTCCCCCTCTGAGGTGGGTATGACCCTTGCTTGTTACTTGTCTACTTTGATAACCAATTTATACAGGCACAAAAAGAAAATAATAAAAATTAATCTTTTGATAGAGGTTACACAAATAGCTTTTATCAGGCTCAGAAGCAGTTGAGCTCCTCAGGAGAGTACAGGAGATAATAGATAGCAACGTGATGGCTACGGGTTCGAACGAATATGTATTTAGAAGAATCAGGTTTGTTATTCAAAAAGGACTTGCCACACAGTTTGTACCGCGTTTGTCCTCTACTTTTGTGTAATTCCTTAAATTTTTATCAATAAAATTAAATTAAATTAAATTAAAAAAAAATAAAATTATGCATATTTGTATTAATTTGAACAACTTGAAAAAGAATTGTTTAAATTACAATGACTTCAATTAACATGTCAATTTAAAAGTGTAGGCATACTGTAGTTTCCTCTGTTATTTTGTGTTGTATGTGTATATGATGCAGAGTTCATTAGGATTCTTTTTTTTTTTCTTTTTATCTATTTAGTAATATTATTAGTATTAGGAATTCCTATTCCATAAGGATTGTTTTGTTAGGTTATTAGACTTAGTGTTTTAGGAATACAATTAGAACTAGGATTACTTCTATAATTAGAATCTTAGAGATCTATTTAAAGGAATTAAGCCATGCTTGTAGAACACACAATTCTCATATTTTTTCTACAATTAATTACTTTGTTCTTTTCTTCTACTTTGTTAATATCAACAAAGTTAGTTTTACTCGAGTATTCGAGGTTAGTTTTACATTAAATGGCATCAGAGCAGGTTGATCTTACCTGTGCTTTTCATCTACCACCACCCTTTTTACCCTTATAATCATCGCTGCCATCAATATCACCTAATTCCGCTGCAGAGAAACCATGACAGGAAAGAATAGTGTTGGCGACCAAAATTCTGCAAATTACGTCACCAAAGAAGATCTTGCTACAGAATTTGCTAATTGGGCAAACAAGATTGAGTCTTCAAATCAAAAGCTTATGATGGATATGCAACAACAAATAAAGAAGATTGATGATTCCGTTGCAGCGCTTACAGTTCAATCTTTTGGTAAGTCTTCATCGTCATCTACATCTATTCCTAAAGTTTCCTCTTTCAACCCAAAACCATCATCACCGATCAACACCACCACTTTTCCCCAACCGTTTGTTCCTGCAGTTGCTGAAGCTTTAAACAATGAATACCTACTCCAAACTCCATCAAAAACAACTTACCAACAATCAACCCAACCCACATCTTTTCCACATATATACTCATCACCACTTCCGCACCAAACACTTCCATTATCGGTTCCACCCAAAAGTATCAACCCGTCACCAACCCATTACTATCAACACGAAATTGTTCCCCATACTTCCATGCCCATACCGAGAAGCACCCCACCACTTTCTTCACGTTTTCTTCCTGGTTATAGTTCTCCAGAACGTTTTCCAGATTATGAACTAACAATGGATGATATGAATCTCGCTGATGGTGTGTATGGCCGCCCTCGTGATCCTGGTATACATGTTGAAAACAATTATGGCTACAATCAATACCAGCCTCATTAATTTGAATATAAGATGAAAGTTGATCTTCCCGTTTTAATGGTCATCTTCACGTAGAAGATTTCTTGGATTGGCTATCTTCGGTTGAGAAATTCTTCGATTACATGAACATACCAGACGCCAAAAAGACTTCTCTTGTGGCTTACAAACTGACTGGTAGTGCCAATGCTTGGTGGGATAGCGTTACCGAAGCTCGTCGAAAAGATGGAAAATTGCCTATTCGTGATTGGAACCAGATGAAAAAGTATTTGCGTAGGCGTTTCCTCCCTTCCAATTATGAGGTAATTCTATATGATCAACTTAGGAATTTGAAGCAAGGGAGTCGTTCGGTGTCAGAATATCTTGATGATTTCTATCGGCTTACTGCGCACAATGGTATCAAAGAGACAGAACTCCAACAACTTAGTCGTTTTATTAGCGGACTACGCTTTGCTATTCAAGATAAAATGTCTATGTCTACTATTCCATCCATGGATATTGCTATTGAGTTAGCTCAAAAAGCCGAACAATTTCTTGAAAAAGCAAATCGAATGTCGAGGCCCAATTTTCAACAAAGGGGGAACACTCAACCCAATTCTTCAACATCATCTCCACACCAAATTCTTCGAACAATTCTTTTTCCACAACCAACCGTTACTCACAATCCACCAACCACACAACTACGCAAAACCCTTCTACCCGACCAAACCAATCTGCCAACCCTTATGCTCACCCTAAGCGAGATTTTTGTTACCGCTGCAATCAACCAGGTCACTTCTCGAATAATTGCCCTAACCGTGATAATGTCAATCCTAAAGTCGGTCTGACTCACCATGATGATAATCCAGATCCAAATCAGCCTTTGGAAGACGTTGCTAAGGTGACTTTATGTAATACTGAATCTGTAGAGCATTTAGAGGGTGATTATGGTCTTGAACCAGCTTTGGATGATTTTAATGAAGATGATGACAATTGTTGCATTGTGCGCAAACTACTCCTTTCGAAGCAAGGTGATCCTTCTCAACGACACAAAATTTTCCGTTCTCAAGGCACAGTGAAAGGTAAACTTGTTAAGTTTATTATTGATGGGGGTTCTTGTGAGAATATCATCTCTAAAGCTGTTGTTGAGAAATTGGGTTTGCCATTATCTGCCCATCCAGATCCTTATTCTATTTCTTGGATTAAGGACGATCATACTAATATGGTGGTCTCTCAATGTCGCGTTCCGTTCTCAATTGGTTCTTATAGTGATGAAATTTTATGCGATGTTGTTGATATGAATGCTTCTCATATGCTACTAGGACGACCTTGGTTGTATGACCTTGATGTCGATTCTAAGGGTCGTGCTAATACTTATATTTTCTCCAAAAATGGTGTCAAATATGTGTTGACTCCAATGAAGTCTAACCAGCCTCCTCAAGCACCTTCTCAAGAGAAACCTATTTTGTTACTGTCTACTGGTGATGAGCATGATCTTAATGATTCAGATGTGATATATGCTCTTGCTGCTCAAGGTGTTAGCTCCCATGTAGTTGATGTTCCAGCATCCATCACTTCTCTTTTGAATGAATTTTCTAGTATTCTCCCGACAGATTATCCAACATCGTTTCCACCAATGCGGAATATTCAACATCACATTGATTTAGTTCCAGGTGCTTCTTTGCCTAATCTTCCACATTACAGGATGTCTCCAAAAGAACATGTTATTTTACATGAACAAGTCCAAGATCTTTTAGATAAAAGTCTCATTCGTGATTCCATGAGCCCTTGTGCAGTTCCAGCACTTTTGGTACCAAAAAAGGATGGTTCTTGGCGTATGTGCATTGATAGTCGAGCAATAAATAAAATCATAGTTCGTTATTGTTTTCCCATACCTCATTTTGATGACATGCTCGATATGCTTTCGGGTTCCACAATTTTCTCCCAAGATTGACTTAAAGAGCGGATACCATCAGATTCGCATAAGACCAGGGGAGGAATGGAAAACTGCGTTCAAAACTAAAGAAGGTCTATATGAATGGCTTGTTATGCCCTTCGGGTTATCCAATGCTCCAAACACGTTCATGAAGTTGATGAATGAGGTGTTGAAGCCATTTTTAGGCAAGTTTGTGGTTGTTTACTTCGATGATATTCTTATATATAGCAAGTCAGAAAAAGAACATTTCCAACATCTGCACGAAGTTTTTAACGCACTTCAAGGTAATTCACTCCAGATTCAATTAAAGAAGTGTACTTTCCTACAGTCTAGTCTTCTTTTCTTGGGTTATGTTATCTCTGCAGATGGTATTCATGTGGACCAAACTAAGGTCAAAGCTATTCGCGAATGGCCTACTCCTCAAACCATCTCGGAAGTGCGTTCTTTTCATGGATTGGCTTCTTTTTATCGTCGTTTTGTGCATAATTTTTCTACTATTGCTACTCCTCTTACTGAATGCTTGAAGCAAACTCGACTTGTTTGGACTTTGGAAGTTGAGAAAAGTATTGCACTACTCAAGGAGAAACTTTCTACAGCTCCTGTACTTGCCATGCCCGATTTCACAAAATTATTTGAAGTAGATTGTGATGCTTCCGCTCATGGCTGGAGCCGTGTTATCACAGGAAAGCAGGCCCATTGCTTATCATAGTGAAAAATTGAGCGAGTCTCATCGCTTATGGACTACTTATGAACTTGAGTTTTATTTAGTCGTACATGCTGTTCGGCATTGGAAACATTATTTGTTTCAAAGGCATTTTATTCTATATACCGATCATGAAGCTCTCAAATATCTTCAAAGCAATACTCATACTAATCGGATCCATGCTCGTTGGGTTGCAGAGCTTCAAAAGTTCACATTCTCTCTCAAACATAAATCTGGTGTTCAAAATAGAGTTGCTGATGCTTTAAGTTGGCGTGTTTCACTCCTTGTTACTGTTCGTGCTTCTATTGTTGCCTTTGATTATCTCAAGGATTTGTATCCAACGGATCATGATTTTTCTGAGATTTGGAAGAAATTACATAATAACACTAGAGGTACCTCTGATTTCTTATTACAAGATGCACTACAAGAATACATCAAATTTGCCACGGACCAGAACCGTGGCAAAACAGGATTAGCCACGGTTTTCGACCGTGGTGAGACCGTGGGTGTTCAGGGCGTAGCTAATTCTTTTGCCACGGTCCAGGTCCGTGGCGAATAGCTATATTTAGCCACGGTTATGAACCGTGGGCCTTGCCACGGATATCAACCGTGGCAGAATTTCAATATCCCCACGGTCCAGGTCCGTGGCGAATATTTTTTTTTTTTGAAAAAAAAATATCGAAATTAATTTATTTTTCAAATTAGCTACTGTTTTCAGCCGTGCCAAATCCGGAATTTTTCTAAAAAAAATTGAATTTTGCTACTGTTTGGAGCCGTGGGAAATCTAAATTACTGTTTGCTACCGCCAAGTACTGTGGCAAATAATATTCTGGAAATTAAAAAAAAAAAAATAAAGAAAAAATAAAATTAAATTTTCAGTATTCAGTACTGATGCCAATTCCAAAAGAGAGAAAATGTTTAACAAATATTTTATTTAATCTTTTCAAAATTTATGACAAAACTCCAAAATAATGGTTACAACAATAACATGTATATCATCAACTTTCAAACACTAGCTATTACACTTGATGAAATAAAATGAAATTCGGAGTTGAGTAATCTTGAGACAGTCCGCAACCATAAAAAACCATCCTACAAATCCCACGTTTCATCTTGGGCATCCTATGTCCAGGAAGCTAGAACATGCCATCTGCAATATGAACTTAGAATACGGAATGATACATACTATGACAAGAATAACAACAATAGTTCCAAAAGGATTACAATAAAGAAAAAGTTTTTTTTTTCCAGGGACTATATAGCCAATGAAACTAGATCAAAGTATAACAACATTTCTGTAACTAAGGATTCTCAGAAATGTACTAACCATGCGTACAATCTTCGATATTGTTGACATTGAACCAGCTGTAGTGGCTTCAAGCTTTAAGGGACCATCCTGACAAAATAAACATTGTTTGTCTTAATTTGAACACCAAAGTCCCACAGACAACATACAAGTGCATAGTTGAATCCTTGAGAAGCTTGTGAGTAAAACAAAATCTTGGGTAAAATAGAGAACACGCATAATCCTGTAACCTTAAACATAAGCATACCCACTCGACAGTTCCAGCTGAAACTGTAAGGTCCCTTTCCTTATACACAGGAAGAGATTCTCCAGTAAGCATGGACTCATCGACAACACTTCTACCTGCAATAACCCTTCTCTCTGCAGGCAGTTAGCAAGAGGGTGTTATTCTTCACTTGTAAACTTTTAGTTACTTACTTACTTGAATACATGCTAACAGCATCATTCATAAAACAAAACATGACTTACCACTGATATGAATTGCCTATTGAATGTTTTTGCTTCACAAATTTGTAACTAATACAACCTTTTGCACGAGTCTCAAACTATGATTCAACATTAGATAAACTTTAAAGGCTATATCTACTTAATCATGAATAATGACAAGCTTATATAACCACAATTGGTAGCGCACATGTGTATGCAAAAATGAACATTAGAATTTGGTAGCGCACATGTGTATGCAAAGATGAACATTAGAAATTTCAGACCACTGTGTAAGAATATCTTCTCAATTAGTTGGTTTCATCGCCTACAATAGAATGCTACTTTGTAAGAATATCTAAGGTTACCACATTTGAATTGCAAGTGTTCTTTCATATAATCTATCAGTTTGAATGTTGTATCTAACCAATTCATATATCGAAGGACTCGAAGCATGGTATTGTTGATTACAATGTTTGGTAGCACTAATATAACATATACAGTATCCAATCAAACTACTCTATATTCAATACATGGAAATCAACTAGACACAAAGTTTTACAAAATCCAGAATATCCTATAAATAACCTTCAATATACTGCTAACTTGTCACTAATATAACATATACAGTATCCCATTTAAGTAGTTTTAAAGTATTGGTATGAACATTGAAGACCACACTTTATGAGTCTGTTACGTAATTGACTACACCTCTAGAACATTGGTTATTTTATGACAATGAAATAAATTAGTCTGTATGACAAGTACGTTTATTTCATAACTTAAAGGCAACTAAGCAGTAATAAACCAATGGGTCAGTTGCATTTGACCGCAATTGCCCACTTTATTGTATGTAATATGGACATACGACAAACATGTTGGACATGTGAAGACACTCGTCGGCACACTAACAAACTGATGCATATGATTTGGGTTAGAGTTTCTTTAAATCCTAAGAGGTGAAGGAATAGAAGAGGAAGGTGAAGAAGAAAGAAACAAGTACCGAAAAGAGAGAGAAGTTTCCTTTACATTTTTCAACAACTAAAATAAAAGAGATGTTACTAACTTGACTACACCTCAAGAACAGTGGATCTGCTGCTCTAGAATGTCCTTCCCTGTTCATATTGAACAATCGCTCAAAACTCAGTACCAGTTGTAATAATAAGATATATACAAATATACAATAGAAAAATTGAAACTCTTAAACATGGGGAACAAGCTCACTCACACAGTTTACATACAAAGTCCATTTTTTTCATGTAGACATTAAATCAAACAGTTTACAAACGAGATTTAATAAAATTGAATTTCACCCTAAACAAAATCAGAGATCTTGTCTTCAAACAAAGACCAACAGAAAGAAGAAGAAGGAGAAAGATTGAGAACAAGAGATTAATCACAGCAACCACACAACGAGAGATTAATCTCGAACGAATACAAACCAACAAAGATCATATGTTTTTTTATAAATTACAAAGAAGTGAATTCATAAAAATTGTATTCATAGAGAGATTGAGAGATCGCAAAGAAGAAAAAATCTGAATCAAAAACCTTACCTTCATTTCTGTAGAGATATTTTGAAGTTGAATAAAAAATCTTAAATTCTGGAGACGATAAATCGGCACAACGATTTTTATTAGAGAAGATGAGTGGGAAGCAGGAAATTAGGGTGACAACTGGGAAGGAGGGATTAGGGTTTTTCACAGGCGCGAAATCAAAATAATTTCGAAGAAGAAATGGGAAACCTAACACTGTTTTGTTCTTTCACTTCTCACTAGCCACGGACCTAAAACAGATCTATAACCGTAGATAATGATAATGCAATCGGACGGCTTAGAAATATATACTTGCCACGGTTAACAATCGTTGCTAATGTCAAATTTTTTTTTGCATCTCCTTCAGCTTTTTGCCACAGCAAGTTTGACATCTGCCACGGCTAATAGCTGTAGCTAAATTTAGCACGGACCCGGACCGTGGCAAAACAATTCGCCTAGCCGTGCCAAAATAGTTGTTTTCTTGTAGTGATGGTTTTCTTTTTTCGTGGAACTCGCCTTTGTATTCCACAAGGTTCTTTGAGAGAACATCTTCTCAAGGAGTTACATGTTGGTGGACTAGGTGGACATTTGGGTCAAGATAAAACTTTTGACTTGGTGGAATCTCATTATTATTGGCCTTCTTTAAAGAAAGATGTTAATGATTTTGTTAAAAAATGTTTTATCTGTCAACAAGCCAAAGGACACTCTCAAAATACAGGTCTTTACACTCCTCTCCCAGTACCAGATGCACCTTGGATAGATATCTCTATGGACTTTGTTTTGGGACTACCCCGCACTCAACGTGGTGATGATTCAGTCTTTGTGGTTGTGGATAGATACTCGAAAATGCCTCATTTTATTCCATGTAAGAAGACACATGATGCGGTGTACATTGCTAACTTATTCTTTAGAGATGTTGTTCGTCTTCATGGTGTTCCTCAGTCTATCACTTCTGATCGAGATTCAAAGTTTTTGAGTCATTTTTGGCAAACTTTATGGCGTCGCTTGGATACTTCCTTGAAATTCAGTAGTACCGCCCATCCACAAACTTACGGTCAAACAGAGGTTGTTAACCGCACTTTGGGAAATTTATTAAGTGCTCTTTCCGGTGCCAAACCCAAACAATGGGATCTTTGTCTTCCCCATGCTGAATTTGCTTATAATTCCTCAAAAAGTCGCACCACGGGATTTTCTCCTTTTAGGATTGTTTATGCTACAGTTCCTAAGCATACTCTTGATCTGGTAAGTCTTCCTCACGTTCCAGGGGTCAATACATTGGCTAATGAATTTCTTGAACAAGTTGCGGAAATTTATGATATGGCTACAAAGAATATTGAAGCTGCCAATGCAAAGTATAAAGCTTCCGCTAATGAACATCGACGTTTACAAACATTTGAAGTTGGTGACCTTGTTATGGTGCATTTACGTAAAGAGCGTTTTCCTAATGGCACATATAACAAGCTGAAGATGAAGAAGATTGGACCTTGCAAGATTTTACGTAAAATTAATGACAATGCCTATGTGGTTGACTTACCTAAAGGTTATAACATTTCTCCGACCTTTAATGTTGCAGACCTATATGCATTTCATGGGGATGATCCACACTTTCTAACAAGCCTCGAGGACGAGTCTTTTTCAACAAAGGGGGACTGATGCAGAGTTACAGTTACATTAGGATTTTTTTTTTCTTCTTTTTATCTATTTAGTAATATTATTAGTATTAGGAATTCCTATTCCATAAGGATTGTTTCGTTAGGTTATTAGACTTAGTGTTTTAGGAATACAATTAGAACTAGGATTACTTCTATAATTAGAATCTTAGAGATCTATTTAAAGGCATTAAGCCATGCTTGTAGAACACACAATTCTCTTAATACAATTCAGATTTCAGATTTTCTCTACAATTAATTACTTTATTCTTTTCTTCTACTTTGTTAATATCAACAAAGTTAGTTTTACCCGAGTATTCGAGGTTAGTTTAACATTAGTATATATGCAATTGCTTAGAAATTCCTTACCACATTCTCTTTTTGGGGCCGTTTGGCAACAACTACGGAATGCATTTCTTTTCTTCTTAAAAGTAAAGAAGTAGAATGTTTGTTCGAGAATTTATGAAATAGAATTTAGAAAGTAATTCCTATAAACTAAGAAAGGAATTTTATAAAAAGTTTCTAGTTTAGCTTATTACTTCTGCCTTTCTCATTTCCAACAAATGAACTTACGTAGAAATTCCTTCCCTATTTTGCGTTGGTTGCCGAACAACCCCTGAAGTCCATATAAGTAGCTATATACCAAAGCTTCCCCTCAGCATGAACATTGTGAAGTTTTCAGATGACAATGGGATCTTCTTCAAGACAACAGCTATCAATTTTACTTACCATTCTGCTCCTAGTTTGTTTCCACCACATTATAACCATTTTGGGTATTTTTTTATTTTTTTTATCAAAAAAGTTTGTGTTATTTAACCCCTTTCATATTATTCACGAAAAAACGTACTTGATTTAATAAATAAATACATGCAGAATATATTAATTGTATTTTTATTTTTTATTTTTTATTTTTTCTTAAAGTCTTTGCAGATTCAGATCTTCTCTGTAGAAAACTATTGATAGAGATCAGAACATATACTTCACACTAGCTCGAACATGTGTGATCCTATTTCATCTTATTAATTGTAGTATTTCATACATTGTAATAATAATCACTTTTGGAAACACTTACGTCCTCTCCCCAATTTATGGGCATGTTTACTTGCGGAAAACTGTTCTCAGATTTCTATTTCTATTTTTCTTTTCTATCTCTAGTTTTACTTTTCTAATGAAAATCTTAGAAAATTAGAAAACATGTTTACTTGATTAGGAAAATTAGGAAAATTGGAAAACTGTTTTCTGTTTCCAATTTTTTTTTTTTTTTTTTTTTTTTCCCATAAAACTTTGATGTATTTATATTATTTTTATACTAGCTTTCTATATAAGCTAGTTTGGCTTTGTAAGAACTAATAAACAATTTAAAAAAATGAATAATAAGTGCTTGATAGATATCTCTTTACTACAAGCTAATCAAGCCTCCTATCCAAATTTACCTAAAGCAGCCGAGCGTAAAATGTACATGAACATGTGAAGATATCTAACAAGCTTGAGAAATATTCTATTAAACAAGTTGTGCAAACCATTTTCTCTAACCAAAACAACAATATAAGCATAATAATAAGTAAATATTCAATAAAATATATGTCCACTACGAAAAAAGTAACAAACTACTACAATTCATCGTATTACAAATCCATACTTGTTAGGATGAATTATTTACAAAGGCACAAAGCAATATCACAGACTTATTTGAAGTAATTCAACACAATAAGCATATATTTACATTGTAAGTACCAAACCATGCTAGGTGGAGTATGGAGGACACAGGAGCTAGATAAGGAGAGCAAACTGGGAAGTACCCAATCGGAGTTCAGAACATTCTAGAGTATCACGGAAAGAGCACGTGATGTCAGGCTGTCAAGCATTCACTTTAAAGTATGTGATGGAGAATGAAACACGTAGGAGATAAGATAACCATAGGATGCAAAGGAGGATCCAACGGTTTAAGGAAGGCGGTGAATATTGCTATAAAAGGATCACGTTAGGGTTCACTAAAGGTAACTGTTCATTCTTTGCTAAAACCTATTCTCTAAACCTAGCCGCTTACTGACTTGATCGTTGGAGCTTTATCCACCGGTCATTGTCCGGTGGTCATTGCAGGTACTACCGTTGAAGCAGTTGAAGGACCCAGCTGAGCTCATCAAGGAAAGAGAGCTTACATTTGGCGCTAGAAGGAGGGCCACTTTGCTGCTTCCAGATCTAGGGTTTTGGAGAAGAAGGTTGAAAGACGAAAGTAGAGAGCAATGGTAACACAAACTAGATCGTCGACATATCTCGGAGGTGTAGCAGCTGGAGATGTTCCGCAAGTTGATCATCCTCAAAACCTCCAAGATGGAGACGAAGATACAAACAGATTGAGGGAAGAGAACTTGAGGTTGAGGGAGCAGATAAGAAGGATGGAAGATATGGATCGTCAAAATCTTCAGGAAGGAGAGAACGAAGCAGTCAGAGATGAAAACCATCAGAGACCATTGGAGAAGGTAACACTAGGAGAAGGTGAAGGAGGAACAAGGCGTCGGATTCTGGGCCCAAGAGTGAATGAAGAAGAAGGGTCAGGTGAATCGAGGGTAAGAGCTCGCGAAGGGAGTCGAAGGGAAGGGATGAATGATGAAGAGATCCCGGCGGCAGATCAATACACCAGACTTTTCGATATGATATGCAAGGTCCAAGAGGACATGAGGGCGCAGAACAAGGGAAAGAACATGGAGGTGACTCAGGATCTGGAGAGATTGGGCAAGAGGCCATTAGCCGAAGTGTGCTACCGTCACGGGTTCCCAAGTAAGTTTCAACCTCCTAAGTTTAATGAGTATGATGGAACAACTGATCCTGTGCAGCACTTGAATAATTTCAAGCAAAAAATGGCGGCTTGGGAAGGGAGCCAGTATGACGGAATGTGGTGTCGACTGTTCCCTAGCAGCTTGAAGGATAACGCTACAGACTGGTATCTCAGCTTATCACCAGGGAGTGTATCAAGCTTTGCTCAGCTCAGTGAGATGTTTGTCAAACATTATATTCATCAGAAAAGACAGGCTGTAGATATAGCATCACTATTTGATTTGGAACAAGCTCCAGGCGAGTCTCTTAGAAAGTTTGTTACTAACTTTAAAAATGAGATTTTGAGAACAGATGGCGGAGTAGATGAAAGAACAGCTGTGGTAGCATTTCAGAAGGGTATAAATAAGAAATCTCCTGCATATGACTCGATTGTGTCATCACGGATGGCGACTCTGGATGAACTTTTCCAGAAGACGGAGAAATACATCAGACTAGAGGACATAGCATCACGGAGAGCTCCTAAAGTGGTACCGGCATCCGTTAACTCGGTGGCGGAAAAAAGAAAGAATGGAGAAGCTAGCTCACAAAGTGATTCGCCACCAAGAGATTCCGGCTCAAGGAGGAACAAAGATGGATCGAGAGGTCACGATAAAAGAGAAAGGAGGGAGGATAGAGATACTTCACCAAGAAAGTTGACACCACCGAAACCGCTACCGCAACTCACAATGTCACTGGATCAAATTTTGAAGAGAATAAGAGGAAGAAAGTACTTCCAAGAGCCGTCAGTAAGATGTCGAACAGTCAGGGGAAAGCCGTTCTGTGAATATCATCAGACTTACAACCACCCTACTGGAGATTGTTATGAGTTCAAATCCTTGATATGGAAATGGATGGAGGAGGGCCATTTAAGAGAGTTTATAGTGGGAAAGAACAAGGAGGAAGACAAAACAGAAATTCAAGTCAGAGGGACCGTTAACATGATCTTAGAAGGAGCTAGAGAATCCTTGAACGAGGTCAGGAGAAAGATAAGAAGAGTGATGCAGATAAGAGAAGACTTGCAAACAGTCGGAGCCGTTCCAGTCATACGCAATGGCAGACCAGTGCATCAGAGTGAGCCGATTGGGTTTTCAGAGGAAGACCTCAAAGGAGTAGTCACACCACACAATGACCCATTGGTCATTTCCATACTCATTGGAAATTGGAATGTCACAAAAGTGTTAGTAGATTGTGGAAGTGAGGTAGATGTTCTGTTCACCAGGGGCTTGGATCAAATGAAATTGGAGAGAGGTAGCCTGGCAAATTCACCTGGAGACATTTACGGATTCAATGGGGGAGCAGTGCGGCCAGTTGGAGAGATAGTCTTACCGGTTACAGCACACACCAGAACCGTCATGTCGAGATTTGTGGTCATAGATGCTCCAACAGAGTACAATGCAATCTTGGGAAGAGAGTGGATTCATCTTATGAAGGCAATTCCGTCAAGTTACTATCAGAAGATCCGTTTTTCGACTGAAGATGGACAATATGAGATAAGGAGCAATCAGGCTATGGCCAAGAATTTGAAGATAGCAACAGTAAAAAGTATGAGGCATGGCACAGCAGGTGCTGAGCCATCATCTGTCCCTGCATAGCAACGACAGAAGGAGGGTGACGGGTTCCCGCGTGAAGTGCTAAAGACAGAAGAACAAACGGAACCCGTCAACCTCAATGAGGTAGGGGATCAGCGGATCACCTACATGGGAACCAACTTGGATGAGAAGGTGAGATTTGATCTTTTACAATTCTTAAAAGATAATATGGATGTATTTGCTTGGTCTATGAATGATATGACAGGGATCGATCCAGACGTAGCATGTCACAGATTGAATGTCAATCCAAATTTCAAACCAGTTGCACAGAAAGTGAGAACAATAAAACCTACACTGGCAGAGGCAATAAAACAAGAGATCGAGAAGATGGAGTTAGCTGGAATAACAAGAGAAGTTCAGTATCCAGAGTGGGTATCTAACATAGTGGCGGTTCCGAAGAAAAACGGAAAGGTGCGGATCTGTATAGACTTCACAAACTTAAACAAAGCATGTCCAAAAGATAGATACGTCATGCCAATGGTGGATGAGCTAGTGGACAGAACAGCAGGCTTTGGGTTATTGTCATTCATGGATGGCTATTCCGGCTACAATCAGATTCCTCTATATGGTCCAGATCAGGAGAAAACGGCCTTCTATGCTGGTAAGAAAACTTTATGTTATACCAAAATGCCATTTGGTTTGAAGAATGCAGGAGCTACTTATCAGAGGCTGGTAGAGATGATGTTTGAAGATCAGCTGAGGAAGACGGTAGAAGTATACATTGATGATATGTTGGTCAAGTCCAAGGAGCCGGAGGATCATCTAAAGGACCTGGGAGAAACCTTCCAGACATTGCGTCAGTTCAATATGAAGCTTAATCCAGAAAAATGCACTTTTGGAGTGCAGTCAGGAAAGTTCCTTGGTTACATTGTTACCAAGAGAGGAATAGAGGTTAGTCAAGAGCAGATAAGGGCACTCACAGACATGGCGTCACCAAGAACACAGAAAGAAGTGCAAGTACTGGCTGGACGAATTACGGCATTGGGAAGATTCATATCAAGATCCACAGATAAATGCAAGCCAATTTTGAAGCTCTTGAGAAAGAATTTATCTTTTGCTTGGAATGATGAATGTGAAGAAGCCTTCCAGAAGTTAAAAGAATACTTGAGTAGACCACCAGTTCTGTCAAAGCCATTTCCGGGGGAGACGCTCTATATTTATCTAGCAGTATCGGACATTGCAGTAAGTGCGGTCTTGACTAGAAGGGAAGCCTCAAAGGAGAGCCCAGTCTATTTCCTCAGCAAGAAGATGACTTCACCAGAGACAAGGTATTCTAGAGTGGAAAAGTATGCCCTCGCTTTACTATTTGCAGCTCAAAGATTAAGACCTTATTTCGAAGCTTATAGTCTAGTAGTGGTTTCAAACCTCCCTCTCAATCAAGTGATGCCAAAAATCGAGCGTTCTGGGAGAATGGAAAAATGGGCGGTTTCATTGAGTAAATATCACATTCAGTATGAGGCCAAGAAGGCGGAAAAATCACAAGTGCTGGCAGATTTCTTGGCAGATTTCCCAGTGGAGGATGTAATCAAGGGTGCAGAAATGCAAGAGGAAGAGCAGCTAGAGTATCTAGAAGTTCAAGATACCGGGTGGAAAAGCGTCAAGGGATGGAAAGTGTTCACCGATGGGTCAGTAAATAAAGGAAGATCAGCAATCGGGATAGTAGTGATAACACCAGAGGACACTAAGATCGAGATCGCAGAAAAATTAGCCTTTCCGGCTACCAATAATGAGACAGAATACGAGGCGGTGCTGAAAGGTTTGGAAGTATTGCTGAAGTTAGAGGCAAGGGAGGTTACGGTTTTCACAGACTCGAAATTGGTGGTGGAACAGTTCAATGGAACATATAAAGCTCAGACTGGGAAGATGATGTTGTACTTGGAGGCATTGAAGAGGAGTGTAGCAAAGTTCTCAAAAGTTGATATTGTACATCTGTTTAGGGGAGAGAACCGGCATGCTGATGCATTGGCTTACCTGGCAACGGCAACAGAAGAGAGTTCAACCAAGACTATAACGTTCATGCAAAGATCTCAGCCAATGATAGAGGTGAAGGAAGTGACTGTCAACCTCATTCAGAACTTGGGAGCAAGTTGGATGGACCCAATAGTAACCCACTTAAAAGGTGGTTCTCTTCCGAAAGACAAAGCAAAAGCTAGATCGATTGTGGAGCAATCCAAAAGGTATGCAATGATAGGGGAAGACCTGTATAGGCGATCACCAACTGGACCGTTATTGAGGTGTGTACACCCATCCCAAACAGAAGGAGTCATGGCGGAATGTCACAATGGAAGTTGCGGCAGTCATTCACCGGGACGGGCCATGGCACACAGGATAATGATTCACGGGCATTACTGGCCAAGTATGTATAAAGATTGTTGCAACTATGCTAAGAAATGTCATGGTTGTCAGATTCATGGGAGACTAATACATACCCCAGCTGAAAACCTTCACTTTGTAAGCAATCCGTGGCCCTTTTCGATGTGGGGAATTGATATTGTGGGAAAACTGGAGAAGTCACAGGGAAGAGAATATTTAATTGTGGCAACAGATTACTTTACGAAGTGGGTTGAGGCAGAACCTTTACGAAGGATCAGGGAGGTAGATGTCAAAGATTTTATCTGGACCAACATCATCTGCAGGTTTGGCTTACCAAGGGCTATAGTAGCAGATAACGGTGCTCAATTCCGTGGAGAGGAGTTGAAAAAGTTTCTGGCAAGCTATAACATAAAGCAACTCTTCGCAACACCATTTCACCCGCAAGGAAATGGGCAGGCGGAAGCATCAAACAAGGCCATACTGGAGGTACTGAAAAAGAAGCTTGAGGATAAAAAAGAAAAATGGTATGAGAATCTTTGGGAAGTACTATGGGCATACCGGACGACTCCAAGAAGGTCCACAGGGGCAACTCCATTTTCCCTCACTTATGGGATGGAAGCTGTGATACCACAAGAAATGTTGGTACATACGGCTAGAAGAATGGTGGTCGACCTAGGGAAGAATAATGAGATAATAGAGAGAGAGAGAGCTGGTCTTAGCTGAGGAGGTCCGGGAGCGCGCCAAGCTCAGATTGGAGGGATATCACCGCCAACTAGAGAGGACATACAACAAAAGAGTCAAGCCAAGAAGCCTAGTTCCAGGGGATCTCGTGTTAAGAAAACAGAATCCGCCTCCAGCCAAACTAGAGCCAAACTGGGAAGGGCCTTTTGTGATAGACAAGGCGGGAGCGAATGGAGCATACTACTTAACCTACCAAGACGGTACCCCTCTTGATAAGCCATGGAGTATCAGCAATCTAAAGAAATACTATGCCTAGAAGGCAGAGATGTATTAGAGCAAAAAGAGTATGTACCTAGATTTGTTTGAATTTCAATGAAAATATAAGATTTTGTTTTTATTGACTTATCTAGTTATATATATATAGCACTGTTGTCTGAGACCAAGCCAAAGGTCAGGCATAGAAGAAACCCAACTAAGGTTGGTGGGAAATAACATAAGTGTAGACTTGGCAGGGCAAGCCGTTAACTAAATGTTAAAGTCTCTATATGATTATTTCTTCCCTATTGAGTTTGATTTAGACAATACAGTGGGGTGCCTCTAAAAGAGAAGAGCAATAGTGTTAATGTGTTAACGGGGTTGCACTTGCTGAACCGTGACGACGGGATCAGTAGAAGTATAGCCTAATGTTAGCACATGAGAAACCAATACCAGAAGATAACAATAATTGATAGCAATTATAAAAGTTTACAATGTTGAAAGACTTTCGTCAAATTTAAAATTAATCAAATTACAACTCAAGGCAAGGGATCTCGGGTGGAAGCGCTAGGAGGCGTTATCCGCATTTTCTTGGCAGAAAGAATAGCGGTTAAATTTTCCTTCACTTGAGCCTTCACTTGCATGGCAAGCTGCTCTTTGAATTTCGCCTCCATCTCCTCATATTTTGAATTGTAATCAGCCAGGAGAGTTTCTCTTTGCTCCCGTAGATCGGCCAGATGCTGCTGATAGTCAACATCATGAGCGGCTTCGAGTTCATTTATTTTCATTAAGCTGTCAGCCCATTTCCCCTCCAACTTTGCTACCTGGGTGGCATGAGCAGCTTCAAGTGCAGCAGTACGCTCACGGTGCTCACCCTCAAGTGTAGCAATGCGTTCACGGTGCTCACTCTCAAGTGCAGCAACACGCTCACGGTGTTCACCCTCAAGCCTTTTCCGGTTCTTCTCGATCTCAGCATCACGGGACGCGGTTATTTCTTTCAGATGAATCTTAAGTTGCTCGATCTCGGCTTGAAGAGCCCATTTCTCGCGAACTAGTCGATTCTTATCCACTGTAAGATCGTGCTTCTCTTTTACAATACTTTCTTTTTCTTTTTCCAGCCTAGAAGCATTTGAAAAAGACTTGACGACGAGGCCGTTAACCTACAATTTAATAGAAAAATTATAGTGCAAAAAAAAAAAAAAAAAAAAAAGGGGAGAAGAGGGGAGACTTACGAGAGCTAGACCACGGAAAACTGCATCTCGGTCCTCACCAAAGTTCATCTGATCAATTTTAGCTTGATCAGAAGGAAGAATAGAATTGTAGATAGCGGCGAAAGCAGTTGCCCCATTGTCAAAAGCCGAAGCTGAGGGATCACGAGGAAAGGGAACGGTTGGAGTCTGGCTTGGAGACTGGGGAGAGGGAGAGTCAGCAAGTACTTTACCACGAGAAGAGGAGCCAACCTTGTTAGGGTCAATGGCTGGTACAGACTCTGAAAATGAAAAAGGACCTTGGGAAGGTTCACCGGCAGGAGGTGTAGAAGTCTTCTCAGCAGTTGGTGCCGGATTAATCTCAGCATCAAGGTTGGGAGAGAGTTGCTGGCCATCTACGGCTTGGACACCTGATCCAGATGAAGAGTAATTAAGAGTACGATGGCGGGTATACTTAGGTGCTTCACGAATAGGTGCAACAAGTGTAGCAACATCAAAAATTTCGTGATCAACAGGAAGTGGTGGAGGCATCGCACCAATAATAGGGGGCTCATTTGGATCAAGGAGAGCCATGGAAAATTCCTTAAGGGGAGAAGATGAAGGATGAGAAGTTGAACCTGGTTGGGCGAGATTGTCCACGTCGGTATCTTCAAATAGGAGACCACCATCAAACCCAAGTTCATCAAGATTAAAGGAAACCTTGATTCCACTAAAGTTTGGTTGTCTGGGTTCTCCCAGAGATTCGCTGGAGGAAGCAGAAGGGGATCCCGGTGGAGGAGAAGGAGTTTCTGCCATTTTGGCCCTTTTCACCCTAGGAATGGAAGGACCGTGTTGCTTTGAACGCGCCAGGTGAACTTCGGGAGATTCCGGCAATGTCTCTGGTTCACCTTGGACTGCCTGAAAATCAGAACTTTCAGTTGAAGAAGAAGAAAGATCACGACTACAGTTCCTGACAATCTTTTGGACTCGAAGAGCAGATAAGAAAGGAGGAAGTCGGGCAGTTACTCTTTTTTGCTTCTTCTTCTCGGATGGCGCTGAAACTGCGGAAGGAGGTTCACGAGTTCTCTTTTTAGTTAGGATCGTCTGAAGAGGGATATTATCTCCACCGTCATCAGATTCTCTCTCCAACTCAGTAGCGGCAGCAGCAGAAGCTTTACCCTTCCTTTGTGTTGATCGGGAAGTAGGAGGAATAGCAGAAGGCCTGCCCTTTTTATCCCTGAGATAATCTTTGTGGCAGCAGACGGGTAAGACGTATTCCCCTAGATCAAGATCCTTAGCGATCGGGGTACCGTCTTTCTTTGAGGAAGTAAGCTCACGAATGGCGGAGTAAGCAACAGCTCCAGATCCTATCAAAGGTTCCCAAGGGGCGTCTTTGCGGGGTCTTAAGGCTTTGCCGTCACCGCGAACCTCTGGGATAGGAAACAGATAAAAGAGTTAGACAGACACTATCAAAAGGATTTTCATCCTAGGAATGTTAATATATGAACAAAGTAGAAAAATTAAGAAAAAAAACCTCCTAGATTAAACCGCCAGTATTTTAAAGGGTTAGAAATGCCAGGTCCTTTTCCCCCGAAGTTACCAAAGACAATCATCGGAAAGTCAGGCCATTCCTTGTCACTTTCCGGCAATTTTTCGATAATAGACCGCCTGCCGGGGCGTTTGACGAAATAGTAATAAGGTTGACCACATTTTTCTTCGCAAACCCGAAGATAATAACATTGACGTATATCAGCAAGGGAAACGGTGGTTCCTTCATTGTTTAGTTGGTCTAGGGCCCGCAAGATACGCCAAAAGTTACCAATACATTGTCCAGGGGCGACTTGGTAAAAATTAAGTACATCACGAACTAAATCAGAGAAAGGAAACCGGCAACCAAAAGCTATTTGGTGGGCTGTCACCATAATAGCATCTTGACGGCTAAATTTGTGATGTGCAAAGCGTAGGGCATGTTTGTAGTTGAAAATTTTTACGTCTTCAGGAATGTCGTATAGCTCACAGAGTAGATCTAAATCAGGTCTATAAGGGTAGGTGCTGGGCACATATGAATCAAGGTAATAACTAGAAGGGGAAGGGTGAGCACCGCCACCACCTTGACCTCCGTCAACTGTCTTCCTCGAAGAATCTTTCTTTTTCTGATTTTGATAAGAAGCCATTTATGTCTAGAGAAAGGCTCACCAAAATCGTAGAGAAAGAAAGATTAGGGGCGTATACAGGGTGACTCCAAGAGGAGGAAAGGAGAGAAGGAAAATGATTTGGAAATTTTTGGAAATTTACGGCAATCGAAGTACAGAGTATATAGCGAGAAGAAGAAAAATGAAAACCTAGATCTAATAATGGCTAAAATTAAAATCAAGAATAAGGAAAAGAGAATAACCTGAATTAGTCGACGGAGGAAGAAATAAAGACGAGAATCGAACTTTCAGGGGACCGGACGGTGCGTGATTGCGTAGAGAAGGTGAAGACTGAAGAGAAAGATGAACAGAGGAGGAGAATGAAGGAGATGAAGGGCAAATGGAAGAATTAGGCTAAAGGTTGCAAATTTATATGAGGATAATCCCAGGGGTATTACGGGAAGAAGTGAAATAGTGACAAGACAATAGTGTTGGGAAGCGAAAGGACAGCAGTTAAAATCATAAGTGCGTCTAGGAAAGAGCGAAAGAGGCACACGTAGGAGGTTCGGGACTCGAGAGCATGCGCAATTAATGAATAGCTGGAGAGATAGGGATAAGGCAGAGCCTAAGGCACGTGAGGAGCAGGTGATAGATTAAATAATGAAAAGAACTTATGACAGTTTTCCGTCATCTTAACGAGTTTACATTTAGGCGGAGAAAAAGCCTTTGAGCCGCCATCTAAGAAATATAGATGACGGTCAAAGGAGGGGCGATGTAAGTACCAAACCATGCTAGGTGGAGTATGGAGGACACAGGAGCTAGATAAGGAGAGCAAACTGGGAAGTACCCAATCGGAGTTCAGAACATTCTAGAGTATCACGGAAAGAGCACGTGATGTCAGGCTGTCAAGCATTCACTTTAAAGTATGTGATGGAGAATGAAACACGTAGGAGATAAGATAACCATAGGATGCAAAGGAGGATCCAACGGTTTAAGGAAGGCGGTGAATATTGCTATAAAAGGATCACGTTAGGGTTCGCTAAAGGTAACTGTTCATTCTTTGCTAAAACCTATTCTCTAAACCTAGCCGCTTACTGACTTGATCGTTGGAGCTTTATCCACCGGTCATTGTCCGGTGGTCATTGCAGGTACTACCGTTGAAGCAGTTGAAGGACCCAGCTGAGCTCATCAAGGAAAGAGAGCTTACATACACTTTACGAAATCTGTTACATCGGAAACTCACAAATGATCTATGATTTGTCTTACATAGGTATAAGTCCCCCAAAATAGCAAGTACGGAACCCATCACCAACAGTGCTGATCATTAGTGCCACACCAACAGTGCCGATCATTAGTACAATTCTGATGAGGATGCTAATGAACCAGCTGTCACAAAAAAGAAACCAACTTCTACTGCAGTCGCAATTGGTGTAATCATAATTGCATACTTTGTGAAGGGATTGATTACTGTGGTGTATATAGCTATGTTGTGAGCTAAACTTTCCAATAAGAAGATTCAGTGTCACTTGAGACTTCAAATTATCTCCGTACATCATGTAGCCTAACACTGCCATGGATCCATAGTTAAACATGCAAAGAAGAAAGCAGATGAGCAACACTCGCAGACGGAAACACGACAAAAAAATTTGCATTAATCAAGTTCTTGGTCTTCTAACTGATTCGATGATGTTTTAAGGTATCTAAAAGACCACTCAGGTTATAAATTGCTTAAACCAAAAAATCTTAATGTGCGATATTAAACTGTTAATTAAAATTAGAGAACTTGCAGTTTTACCATAGAGAACTGACTCTTATCTTTCATTGAAGTGCAAAAGGTGGAAAATACTGCATGACCAGAACAACAAAGGGCGCAAAAGGCATATAAGCTGCAGTAGGCATTCCACCCCAATTGGTAAGACTTCCTCTTTCGTGAAGTCACAACGAAAAATTGGTAAGACTTTCCTCTTTCATTGTGACACCGTCCACTGAACCAGCCTAAAATACTGAAGTCACAACGATAACAGAAACCAATACCCCACCAGTACATACATAGGCAAGAAGACCTAAATTTCTCAACCATGTTGTAGGCAAGATTATAAGACTAGCAAGTAGAGTAAATCCTTGTCTTCCTCCAATCGTCATCCCTCCTACTTTTATGCCCATGTTTGGAAATAGTTTATCTAAGTTACCCCCTTCCAATATCAAGAACTCGATTGCAATAATGTAGAACTCAACTCAAGCAAAGCAATCTGCCAAGTCAGTCACAAAGCTAAGGGGGCTAGTTTGATTGTAAACTGGTCACACTTTAACACATCAGCAGATATGATTCAAGGCGATCGGCATTCAATTTTTTTGGCAAGTCCCAATGGTTCATTCATCCTTGCTTGAAGTTCAGACACTTACTACAAGTCACTTACTGGTTGCAATTACTACAAGTCACTTACAACTTGTCGTCGACATATATGTGACATGTATAAATAATTTATTGTAAATTATAAACAATCATCTAGATGGACTGGTAAACCGTAAACCTGCAAGATTTTGTTGTATGTATTATGACACATCAGTTGTTACATGGGGACTAGCCCACATTGATACAGTACTAAAGCACAGATTGAAAATAATTCTATGCTTTTCTTCCCCTATACCCAATTGTCGCAAAACTATAATAGAAAATATGCTGACTTTGTAGTAATACACTACCTATAAATTGAAAACCAAACCACAAAAATCATTTCTTCAATTCTAATTGAGCTACACTATTGAAAATCTGAAACCAGCAGATCGTCTTACAATAAACATACTCACAAATGCTTAAAAAAATGGTTAAAACTCGCAAATTTATTTTAAACCACCCAATTGATATTAATAAATGTTCAATCAAACTATAAAATTATTCTAAATTCAGTAAACATACTAATTCGAAAAGAAAATTCTCAAAAAACATACAAATTTAAGAAATAAACATCAAAATCACAAGATAAAGGTTAAACGAACTTACTGATGGAGCTTGAACACAAACCAAAGTGAAAAGAATTACGACAAGAGAGAAGAAAGCCTACAACCAGAATGAGCAGAGAGAGATGGAAAAGAGGAAGAAGAGATCGATGTGTGCAATCTCCTTCTCTTATTTTGAGTTCTTTTGTTCTTCTTTATTCGAGTTGTTTTGTTTCGCGATGCGTGTTTTCTATTTGGAAAACACTAAATGGGTGTTTTCCTTTTTTAAGTTGAAATTAAAAAACGGAAAATAGTAGAAAACTAGAAAACTGTTTTCTAAAAAGGTAAAAATATGTAAAGTAAACACGTTTTCTAATTTTTATTTTCTTTAGAGATAGTTTTCCAGAAAACTGGAAAAAATTTCCACAAGTAAACAGGGCCTATGTTTTCCTTTTTCTTCTTTCCGTGTACTCTAATTAAAATCATTCCACCTCCATAATACAATAGGTTAACATCGACATAAAACATGAAAAAACCACATATTTTTTTTCAAAATTTTTAAGTTTTAAACCACATATCCATATAAGATAATAATTTATTTCATTATTTCATACATTAATTGTAAAAATCTAATTGCATAATAAAAATGGGATTTTTAGACTTAACCCCCAACTTTTGTCCACGTTTTGATTAAACCCCCACATTTGTCCAACTTTTGACATAGCCCCTTTTTTGGTTTTTTCCCATCTATTTTTCCATAAAGTGTCTAAGATTTTGACGTAAATGCCCCTAATTCAAACTGTTGGACTTAACCCCCAACTAACCTTGATAGATAATGATTGTAGGGGTACTACATATAAAAATGAATCCCACGATGACACGTGGAACATCAACTATCACAGCTCGCCACAACCTTCGCGAACTCATATGGCTCAACCAGATCATACATCAGCTAGGAGCATATGGTCGTTAGCAACCTAATTTCAGACATGTGCTCTAATTCACTACACAAATGTAACTATGTCGTTACAAATTAATTGCTAGCCGTTATGCAATTAAGGTAACAGAGAAATAGTATGATTCCATGATCCACGCCCTTCTACCTTCTATAAAACCCAACAAAACTACAATGGCTTGATCTCGAAGTTCCACTCCTACGAGTTAGAGCACGTAGGCAATCTTGACCACATCGAGGTGCAGCCACTTTCGTCCGCAAACCTCCATCTTGGTCAGTTCACCTACGACCTGACCATGGTTATTACGTTAATGTAGAAACATGTTAATACATTTAGCGCCGACTGCAAGGAATCGATTAGATCGAAAACACCCACCCTCCCAACCCACTCCAATCGAAGCAACTCTCATATCCTCAATGGCTACTTAAGATGACATCATCTAGGAATTGGGAACCAAACTCGCTCAGCTCAAAAGAAGAAAACGCTCAATTAAAAACCAGCGCCAATGATTCTGAGACCAACAATGGCCAGACTGGGCTCGCAAACGAGGATAGCCACAACCGTAAATTCGGGGAGCTTAGCCAACAGCTCGTAGAATTCAAACCGTCCAAAAAGCCAATCAACTTGGACGAGATCGCACTGCCAAACAGGTCACTGATAAGTCCTCAAAAGTGTACCTTTATACCTCGAATAACACCTTGTTTGTTTAGCACATAGCTTATATTATTGTGTTATATCTATTGATTAGTGTTTTCTTGTCATTTGTGTAGGTTTCTTGAGCCTAAATGCGAATATTGTGTTAAAGCCTGCAAAAAGTCAAGATAAGCAACAAAAAAAGTGTTATTTACACATGGAAAGGAGAATTGATATTTGCACCCACAGATCTACTGAGGGTACGCCACAGTTGGTCCTGTTGACTTGACTTTATGTCAAAGTGGGGCGGTCTGAATCTCATCCCAAATCAGGTCCTATTGAAGCCCACAAGTCAGAATTTCTATTTTAGGCCTTATTTAAAGTCCAATCTTTAAAAGGCTCTACAAGGAGATCCAGAAGTCTGATTTGGGCCCATGAGCTGTACAATTGAAGGTCTTGGTCCAGGCTACAACTTCAGCCCAAAATAATTACGGTTTGCTGAAGACCTAATGCCTCTAGAAGACCAACAGCAGCAACCACGAATTTGACCAAATGTGGAAGTCTTTGCATGCAAGTATTATGCTTTGTATTTATTGTATAAGAGAAGTAGTAGCTAGGGTTGAGGTAGTTTTTACATCTTTAAGAAGTCAATGCTTAAGAGGCAAAAGTTCATCTTTTTCTTCTTTTGTATTGAACTCAATTCTTATTATCAATATCAATCAAATCAAATCACTTTTCTTTATGATGTTTTGTTATTTGATTATTTATTCCATTGTGTCATCATCAAAGATGAATAGCTAAATTCTCTTAGGGGGATGGTTGAAGCACTCTAGATGATGCAAAAGCACCATGTTTGTTCTTAATGTTCATTGTGATTCAAAGTTCTTAATGCTTATTTACTTCTATTCTTGGTATGAGGTAAGTATGATTATTTGCATGTTATTGTTATCCATATTGTGAAAATACTATTGTTAGAGTGTAGGGAGACCTAGCTTTAATGGTTTTATTTATATTAATTGAAGATATATGATAGAATAGCTGAGAGGTGACTATTGTATATTTGCAGTTTATATCTTTTATTGGAACCCTTTTGTAATCAAATTGAATAACTGAGAGGTGACGGTTTGATTATGAATCAATATGTTGAATTAATTAGATTGAATATCTGAGAGGTGACGGTTTAATTAATAAGACATATTCAATAGCATTCGTAAGAGAATCCCATTTTAATTGAGTGGAATAGCTGAGAAGTGACTACTTGATTATTATAGGTATTGATGATTAATTGGAATAGCTGATAGATGACTAATTAATTATTATAGATTGAACATGAAAGAATAACATGTTATGTTTGCATGATTTAGTTTGTGGATACCAACTCTTCCCCCTGTGTCATCATAAGATCTTATTTACATCTCTACCATCTTCTTAAGTTAGATTTATTTATAAATTATTTATTATTGCCTGTAGAAAGTAGATTCATATCTTTCTCTTATTTGTGATTCACTTGGTATTACTTAATTATTGCTTTCTATTATGTTTGAGCTAAGATCTTCACCTCTGAGGTGGGTACGACCCTTGCTTGTTACTTGTCTACTTTAATAATCAATATATACAGGCACAAGAAGGAACATCAAATAAAAATATAATCATTTGATAGGTGGAGACACCAATCGCCATCTATCAAAATGGCGTCGTTACCGCTCTAAGGAACGAAGTTCATTCAAGGGGTATTTAGGTTTTAGTCACTTTATGTATATACTATTTAGGGAATAGTCATTTAAGTTCGATTAATTAGGTTTGAGAAAATTTGTGTTTCGTCACCACTTTTTGGGGGTAAATTTACTCAGCGTCACCATTTTTTTTTTTTTTATTTGAGTTTAGTCACCATTCCGTCTCTGTTTCATTAACACTGACGGTCAACTTATCTCTGACCTGGTCAGTGTACTTTGACCGAATAATACAATCTTATCCGTATAATAAAATTGACCCGTATAATACCAATTTTGTCGTATTGTTATTTTTTTTTCTATTAGAAAATGGAAAAAGTCAGGTATAATTGTGTTTTTACGATCTTACCCCATTTTCTAATAAGACCTAGGTTTTGTTATCAAATAACAAAAACTTTTTAAAGCTCAATCTCAAACAATTTTGGTGTTGTTCACCTTGTTTCTTCAAACTCTACCTTTTGTCAAAAATGGCTCCATCAAAGGTAAGTTTTTTCCTCCAGAAACCTATTGTTATAAAAGTTAGGGTTTTTGTCCAATGTCAATAAATCAATAAATTGCACTGATGTTTTGAAATTTATGGTTTATTAGTAATGTAGGGGTGTGGGTTCTATTGTTGTATGACCAAGCTTTCTGCAGTAGAAACAACCCTGCAAACAAATATTATATTTGGTCACTATTTTTAACTTCAAATTTGCATTTAGTCCCTTTTTTTGCAGAATGACTATATGGAGAAAATGAAGATGAAAACTCTTGAAAGTTGAGTAATCTTACCTTTCCTAGCTTAAAGCTTGTTTTCCCCATCTTAGTAAAGTTTTTTTCTTACTTTTTTGTTGTTGGAATGAAGTGAATTGAAGGATTTGAGGAGGTATTTACAGCAAAGATGAAGCTAACAGCTAGTTTTTCGAGCAACAGTAGTTGTTGATGATCTTCGAGATGTGAGTAAGTTTTTTAATTTTTTTTAAAAAAAAATATTTTAGTCAACGTATTTTTGACTCAGTCAACCAACGGCTGACTTGGTCAGTTAACGACTCTGAGACAGAATGGTGACTAAAGGCAAATAAAAAAAAAAGTGGTGACGCTGAGCAAATATACCCCCAAAAAGTGGTGACCAGGGTCCAAAAATCTCATTAGGTTTTAATCACTTGGTTCTACCCAAATTATAAAAAAAAAAACGGGTTTAACCAAAACATTCTCTAAAATGGCTAAATTACCCCTGAAAGTCATGATTTCTTAAAATTAAAACAAAACACAAAAACATTATCTTCTTCTTCATCTACTACCAGTCTACCACACCACCACCCACTTCTCTCTCTCTGAAAACCAGTCAACCATCACCACCTCTCCCTCTTTTGCACCATCATCGGCCACCACCTCCCTTTCTCTCTAATACCACTGTCCACCACCACCTATCTCTCCGAAATTAAAATTTCACTACAAAAATATACCCAATCTCAATATGGCTTTTGTTAAACATATTTACTTGAGTGAATGAATGAGTAGAGCTCAAATTTAACAAATGGTTGTATGTTTTTTTTTTTTTTTTTTTTTTGAATTTGGGTTTGAGGGGAATGATAATTGAGTGATTTAAAAGAGAATTTTGAGGATATTTGAGTGTTGCTTTTAGAGAATGGTGGTGGAAGAAGATAATGGCAGAGTTTGTTCAAATTGAAATAGTAAAAATTAGAAGATGAGGGTAGAATAAAGAAAAACAAAATGGCGGGATCTGCTGGTTATGATTTACGAAGAACACCATTATAATCTTTTCTTTCTTATAGAAGATGTTGGTGTTGCAGAAGAAAAGGGTGAAAGTGCTTGAGTTGCCTCGAGATTTGCATAGTTAATTAGATTGAATCAATGCAAATCAACTGTCCAAATGTCGCAACGTGTCCCTATACTACTGTAATACTGTTAAGTCTTGTGTTACAAGAATTTTTTCAGAAAGGATATTTCTGCCATTTTTAAATATTGTCTGGTTCAACTGCCGGTGCGTGACCAAAACCTAATTAATCAAACTTAAGTGACTATTCCGTAAATAGTATATACATAAAGTGAATAAAACCTAAATACCCCTTCATTCAAACATAAGCGAGAATAGTAGTTTCGGGACATCATCCCACTTCTATCCCTCCCACCCTTTTATTTTTATTTCTTTTAATTATTGTTTTTAAGTGTCTTGTTACTTAGTCCTCTTATTGATCTTGCAGTGAAGACGGGTTGAAAAAAGCTCAAGAAACGAAGCCAAAATCAAATTTTGAAAAAGATCAAATTCTCAGCAGGAATTTGACGCAAACTGATCCCGAACTCGAGTCGAGTTCATATTGGCCGGTAGCAATCTCGAGTCGAGTTCTCGGCAGGAATTTGACGCATGTTGCGTGATTTTTAGAAGACATTCCAGAGCACTTTTTCAATTATTTTTTTTTCTTCTGTTAAGTGATAGTGAGGTTGAACTAAGTAGTTTAATTTTTCCAGCATTTTTAAAGACTTGTAAGATATTTAATTATTCGATCCACGAAGGGGTCGCGGTTGTAATATTTTTAAAGTAGGTGTTGCTAGGATTTATTATTTGTGTGTTTGTAGCGGATACTAAAGCATGGTTGTGGAGCTAACCTTGAGTCTACTAAGGAACGACTCCTAAGGACGATTGAAACCTAAGGAGCGGTTTCCCCTTGGTTGACTTCAACTCGCCTTCTCCCCACTTTTGTGCGCTTGTTTGGCAATTTTTACTTTTTAGCACAAAGTGGGAGGTAAGCATTCTCCTAACCCTCCTCGAATCCCGTGCAAGAAGAGTTTTTGTAATAATTAGCATGACATTGATTGTTGTTTGATTTTTATCCTATGTTTATTTTTTGTTAAACCGGGACTGCAACTGGAGAATTCACAACGGGAGCTTGGAAAGAACTCATTGACTTGGGTGAACACAAAATTGAGTCAGTTTTTGGGCCCCTCGTTAGATGGTTTTGAATGGTTAGGACTTCTGTGGCATATGTAATGTGCATGTTGCATGCATCTTAGATCAGGGGGTGATTTAGGTTTTGGTCACCACTTTTTAGTATAAATTAGGTTTTGGAGCCGGTTTTTATCTTTATTAGGGTTTAGAGCTGAACCGACAATTGACCCAAGTAATTTTTTATAATGGCCAAAATACCTCTGATCAAAACTATATTAGGGTTAGTGATCATGTGCAGATCACGTGAGTTTCAGGGGTAAACTTAGGTATTTTGAAAATATTTTCGGTTCAACCGGCTTTTTTTAGTTGTTGGTTCGAAAATGAGCTCTAAACCCTAATAAAGATAAAAACCGGCTCCAAAACCTAATTTATACTAAAAAGTGGTGACCAAAACCTAAATCACCCTAGATCCAACCTAAATCACCCTAGATCAGGTAAAATCTTGTCCAATCCTATTCAAGTCTACACAAAAAACACAATCACAGGCCAAACTCCTGAAGAAGAAGAGTTTAACGACTCAACCTCCATACCTTCGGAAGAAGAGTTCAACGACTCAATTTCACCTTCTAAAGTAAATCCTGCACCTATCGCTCAAGAAGCTACCCTTCGGGATTACTTTTCACCTTTGGTCACTAGGCCACCTACCTCCATTGTCTTGCTCGCGACAACTGCAGATAGCTATGGCATCCCCCCTCAGATTGTAGGTATGTTGCCTAAGTTCCTTGGACTTCCACGGGAAGATCCATATCAGCACCTCAATAAGTTTCTGACCGTACTTAATACTTTCAAGGAGAAACATTTGTCTGAAGAAGAAGGTAGCTTGAGATTGTTCCCATTTTCTCTTGAGGATCGTGCATCTCATTGGTTACATAGCCTTCCTTCTAATTATATTGAAACTTGGGCTCAACTAAGCAAAAAGTTCTTGACCAAATTCTTTCATATTACCAGAACTAATGATATTGTTGATGCCATTAGAAATTTCCGGCAGAAAAAGGGTGAGGTTTTCTTTGATGGATGGGAGAGGTATCAAGACCTATTTCTTCAGTGTCCACACCACAGAGTTGATGACACAAAAAAGTCAGGATCATGTATATATAGAGGTCTCAATTATACAACTAGAAATATGGTTGAAGGCATGAGCGGTGAAGAATTCCTTGATATGTCCCCCGCCAAGGCTATTACATTCCTTGAAAAATTAGCTAATAATAGCCAACAATGGGACTTACCTGGACCAACCCTGAGAAACACTACCCCAGACTCATATGATAAACCTAGAGGCATGTATGAGGTCAAACCTGACCCCGAGCTTAAAACTTTACTTCATGGTTTAGTCAAAAAGGTAGAAGCACTTGAAGTGTCCTTAAAGTCCACATCACCTGTTATGAGTCCCTCAACTCTCCAATGTGATGCTTGTCATGACCAGACCCATACTGCTGACTTTTGCCCTCTCCTTTATAATTCATCAGAAACTGAGGAAGCTCGTGCGTTTAACTACGCCGAGCAAACCAACTTTACCAAGGGCAATGCCACGTACCCATACATGGACCGCTCTAATCTTTCTTACTCAAATAATAATTATGTGGCTCCATCTGGTTTAATTAACCCTTATGGGCAACGTAGCAATGTCACGTATGTTGGTAATAATGAAAATCGAAACAGGGTTTCAGTCCCCTCTTATTCGAACAATGCTCATTACATGAGTAGTTCTAGGGACCAAGTGCCAACCAATCAATCTGCCCCTCAGAAGTCCTCCCTTGACGAAGTGCTTGCCCGTTTCATTTAACAGACGCAAGCCATCCAGAGGATTGATCAGAAACTCCATTGATGAAAAGGGCAAATTTCTGGGACAATCCATCCCGAACCCCAAGGGCAAAGAAGTAGCCTTGGTGACGGAAACACCATCTCCGTTTGTACCGCTTGCTGAAGTTAACTCGGTCTCCACACTTAGGTCAGGTAAACAGTTTGATAATCAGATTAATTATAAACCAAGTCCTAACATTATGACCCTGATTACAACTACACCTGTTGCCCCACCTAAAGGCCCGGCTAATGAGGCAACCACCTCTAAGCCAAGGATGCATACCCATAAGATTGTGGACTCTCCACTGCCTTATGATCCACCTTATGATCCGCCTGTGCCTTACCCCCAGAAACTCACAAGCAGAGGAGGTACTTGATGTGTTCAAAACATATAAATATCAATATACCTTTCCTCACGGCTATTAAAAAGATACCTTCCTATGCTAAGATTTTGAAGGACTTGTGCACCACCAAGAGAAAAACAAATGTGCCTAAAAACGTGTTTGTGACGAAAGAATTCTCTGCACTTGTCCAACATAATGGTGTGGTAAAATATATAGACCTTGAAAAACTGACCATACCCTGCAAGCTTGGTGATAAGTTCATGTGTAGAGCTTTGTTAAACTTGGGAGCGAGTGTTAAGCTCTTGCCTAACTCCTTGTATCTCAGTCTGGGTCTAACATACATGAAACCCACGAACATGTCTTTACAACTGGCCGACAGATCATTGAAAGTACCTAGAGGAATAGTTTGGGATTTCTTAGTCAAAGTGTCCGACTTTTACTATCCTGTTGACTTGTGGTGTTGGATACTGAACCTACTACGGATAACTCGGTTCCCATCATCCTTCGCCGACCGTTTTTTGCCACCTCTAATGCTTTCATAAACTGCCGGAATGGTTCTATGGTTCTCACTTTTGGCTCTATGACTGTTGAAGTAAATATCATTAATCTTGGCCAACAACCCCCTGATCTTTCTTTATCTAAAGATGTGTGTCATCTCGATGCTCTACCCTATGAGATGGTACCTAGTTGTTACCCTGAAGATCCGGTTGTTAATTGCACTACCATGCATAATGTTGACTTTGACATCACTCAATCTATTGTTCAAACCAATGCTCATCTTGATTATGTGCCTATCTTTGACGCCAAAGACCCTGTGTCCCTTGATGCGGTTTGTTGCATTGATTCTGAGTTCCAAGTAGAGACCATCCCTCCATCTCCTGATCTTCTTCCTCCGAGCTGAAATGGACCCAATTAGATTCAGACAAAAGTTATCCTGTTATCATCTCTTATTACCGAACAGAAAAATCAGATTATTTTCAAATTTGAGACAAAGTTTTGTTTTATAATTCTCGTTTGCATTTATTTTCTGGCAAACTTATGTCTCGTTTGTCAGGCCCCTTTGTTGTGTCTGCAGTAACTCCTTATAATGCTATTTCATGTGTTAATCCTGCAGACGGTTCTAAATTTAAAGTCATTAGTCAATGTCTTAAGCAATTCCATGAGTTAAGGCCACCTGAAACTCTCTTAGAGGATCCTACCTATTTAGACTGACCCTTGATTTGCAGGTATCCGGACCCTCTCTTTGTTCCTTTCATTTTGTCTCTTTTGAAATGTGTGGTTAAAAGTGTCGGGACCGTTAGTCCACAAACTCTTACTGGCTGAGTATAATTGATCCAGTGCACACTTTTCTCATGAGCGTCGCCACCAAATATATCTATTTCCCGCTCGGTTTGGGGGTGGGGAAGTCATTTCCCATCTACTTTTAAGTCTCGAGTATCTGACTTTAAAAGACTTTTTGTTGTATCTTAGACATCAGGATCTCGCGCGTTCCACTCTAGCGTTTTATGTCTCCTGTATCTTTGTATAGAGTAGCGTTTATCTAGGGAGTGAGTCTTGGTTGTCCTCCTGTCTGGATGAAGGCGTTAAACTTAGCGTTCCTGGGAGGCAGCCCTGTGTATCTTCTAAACCCGATCGTTCTTAATTGCTTCTCTTTTTGTTGCCGGGTTTAGTTGCATTTTGGTTTTTAGACCGCCTGTTCTATCATCCGTGCTCAGTTCTGTTTGGGGGTGGGCGCGGCCGCCCCACCAACTCTCTGTTTGTCGTTTGGCTGGTTGATAATTATTGCGGTTACAAAATGCATTGTTTTAAGATAGGATTTCCCTTTTATGTTGAGTCAGTCCTTTATTTCAGGATCTTTTATTTCAGTTGTGTCTTAGTATGGAATTCCTTGTAATCTCTATGTATCTGGAGATAATTTTGTTTGGCAGGAATTTATAAAGCAGTTTGAATTTTAAGTACATTCATGGTAATATCGTTCTATCTCTCATTCCTATGCTTAGTATGAGCCTTGAGGATAAGGCAATCTTTTTGTTTGGGGGTGGGGAAGTATTACAATCCTTTTTGCAAAAGATTTTTAAACTTCTTTTTCCATACTTGTCTAAAAATTCAAAAATTTTGAAAAACCAAAAAAATCTTTGTTACAAAGATTTTTCCAAAAAAATAAGATAAGTACACCATCAATGATGAGTATAATGGTTGAATTCTATCTTTTTCAAGTTTAAGGACATTTATTGCTTCACCAAGTAGTTGAGTCTCATACTACATTTGCATGAGCATAAGCATGGCATTCACTTGCATTTATTACAGATTACATGTGCAAATACAATTACACCATGAGAAACTTGAGGAATAAATGTGGAAACTTAACCTAATGAGCTTTTGAGACCCGTCCTTTTCTTAGAGAGTTATTGCATACATCTGGAGTCAAAAGACTCAACCTCTCAGTTTTGTCTGTTTTTAGTCTCATATTCATTTTTATATTAGCATTGAGATGACATCAAGTGGGTATAATATAAACTTGGGTCTTGTAGCTTATTCAAGATGTGATCACCATATTAGTACTTAGAAATGATATAAAGACATTTAGTTAAACCATGTTTACCTTAGCCTACCCTGATGATACATTATCCCTTAAGGTTGACCATTTCGAGTCTTTCTTGTTACTTACCCTTTTTTTCTTGAGCACATTATCCTTACCCAACTCCATTGTGGGAGTAAATACCCTTAGAATGTTTAGGTCTTTTTACCCATTGTTTTGGAACATAAGGTTGATTGTTATGTGGTTACAAGAAAAAAAGAGAAATACAAAGAAATCTCCAAACTAGTGAGATGAACCAAATATTGAAAATCAAAAAGTTTAAAGAAATTCCGGAAAAAAGCCAGAATCTTCCAAAACCATTTCAAAATAAAAAAGAAAGAAAGGTTCCAAATATTGGCTAAAGCTTCATTGAATTTTCCCCAAAAGAACTTAGTGTAATGGAATGAACTTAGTCTCAAAGAATGGAAAAATTAGCCTTGCTTCAGATGTCGGGTTTTTCAGCTCAGCATCTTCTCACTTACTCGCCACATCCTACCATATCAGCTTAGATCTACAAAAGACAGTAATGGGTTGTAACTTGGCTTAGGACAGGGCTAGAAATGGAAAAGGATTTTGTTAAATATTTTTGGAACATTCGGGTCTTCAACACTTGTGATCTGTAATAACAGCATATGGAGAAATTTTTGGAATTTTTCTTTTGGGAAGAAGTGTTTCTCATCTTCTATTTGGAAAATTTCAATGAAGCTCTAGACAATATTTGGGAATCTTCCTTTCTGGTTGGATTTGAAATGGTTTGGAAGATTCTGAATTTTTTTCTGGAATTTGTTCAAACTTTTTGGTTTTCAATATTTGGTTCATCTCACTAGTTTGGAGATTTCTATGTATTTCTCCTTTCTTCTTGTAACCACATAAACAATCATCCTCATGTTCCAAAAACAATGGGTAAAAGGACCTAAACATTCTAAGGGTATTTACTCCCACAATGGAGTTGGGTAAGGATAATGGGCTTAAGAAAAAGGCTAAGTAACAAGAAAGGCTCAGAATGGTAAACCTAAGGGATAATGTATCATCAGGGTAGTCTAAGGTAAACAGGGTTTATCTAAATGTCTTTGTATCATTTCTAAGTACTGATATGGTGATCACATTTTGAATAAGCTACAAGACCCAAGTTTATATTACACCCACTTGATGTAATCTCAAGGCTAACTATAAAAATGAATATGAGACTAAAAACAGACAAAACTGAGAGGTTGAGTCATTTGACTCCAGATTGATGTAATAACTCTCCAAGAAAAGGACAGGGCTCAAAAGCTCACTATGTTAAGTCTCCACACTTATTTCTCAAATTTCTCAAGGTGTAGTTGTATTTGCATATGTAATTTGTAATAAATGCAGATGAATGCCATGCTTATGCTCATGCAAATGTAGTATAACACTCAACTACTTGGTGAAGCAATAAATGTCCTTGAACTTGAAAAGAAGAGAACTCAACCATTATATTCATCATTGATGGTGTACTTATCCTATTTTTGAAAAAGTCTTCGTAACAGATTTTTTTGGATTTTTCAAAATTTTTGAATTTTTACACAAGTATGGATAAAGAAGTTTGAAAATCATTTGCAAAAAGGATTGTAATACTTCCCCACCCCCAAACAAAAAGATTGGCTTGTCCTCAAGGCTCATATTATGCATAGGAGAGAGAGTAAGAAAGATATTACCATGAATGTACTAAAAAATTCAAATCGCTTTATAAATTCCTGCAAAACAAAATTATCTCCACATACATAGAGATTACAAGGAATTCCATACTAAGACACAACTGAAATAAAATGTACTGAAATAAAGAACTGAATCAACAGAAAGGGAAATCCTACTTAACACTCTTGGTTTCAAACTTGTGCGATAAGAAGACCATCCAACCTATCACGCCAATGAGTTAATGCTTCCCTAATCACATTCCAAGGAGCCTCACCCTCATCCACAAAATCATCGTTTCTATGCAACGCAGGAAACCCTACATCGACAGTGTTAAGCACCCAAGTGAATAGGCGACTTCTCTTGATAAAACGATGAGTTGGGTCCATAGGAATAAGGTGAGTCCAATCATTGTACCTGTTCTTCCAATCAAGATAGGTACGAAGGATGATCTTATATATAGCAGTAGGGAGAATAAACTGACCAGTTAGGAAAACATTCCGAATACTATCCATAATCCATGAAAATATGTCAAAAGCACGAAAATCATTAACAATACAATAGACAACATGCATAGTAACATCATTGACATACTCCAATCTATCCGCACCTAAAAGATTCCGCATAACCCATAAAGCAACAGTAACCACATTAGCAGGAAGGCAAGTAGTAGGTGCAACATTAGCATAATTCTCAGGATAGAAGGAAAATGTGCAAGGTCCAAACTGATCTAGGTAATTATCCAGAACATCAACTTGATTGGAAATGAGATAATCAGGATGTGGCAAGATAGGTCTCAATTGAAGAGGAATTCCCAAGGCTCGGGTGATGGGAAAAGAATTAAAGGGGACAGGAAAATCATGCATAACCACCTTGAAACCATCAAAAGGAATAACTATGCCAAAGGGCAACGTACGGTAAAAATCTCTTACCATATAAGGGGAATACACAGCAGTAGAATCATAAAGAAAACCTTCCTAACCTTTGTCGAAAATCCCATCCCGAAAGGAAGCTCTATAAGAACTATCCATAATTCCCGAAAAATTCATCTCGGGGATGATATCTATACCATCGGGCATCCACAAATCATTCTGATCATTAGCCATTGCAAAAGAAGGAAGAAAACACCAAAAACTAGCGCGAAAACCGAGAAGAAATCACACAAAACAAGTTCAGAAAACTGCTGCCAGGTTCAAACTCGTCTCGAGATTGAAATGGCCTATAAGGAACTCGACTCGAGTTCGGGCCAAACTCAGAAAATAAAAAATTTTGAAAAGTTTTCTTGATTTTGAGTGACGGTCCTTCAACCTTGGTTTGGTATATATAGGCCAAAAATAAAGTGTTTGAGCCCTAATAGGACTCCAAAAATTGCCTATACTTTAGGGTTTCCAAAAATCAAACCCTAACCACATTTCTATTTAAAATATTTGGACTTAGGTCTCTAGGACCAGAAAATTTTCAAAATAACTCCACAAGTCCAGATTTTTGCAATGAAGCGCAAGAATGGCTAAGAATTTTCAGAAAAAGAAGTTTGCAAAAAATTAAAAATTCAACCATTTTCATTAAAATTTGGAAATAAGTGCAATGATTGAAAATTTAATAGAAAAGTGTAATAACTAAAACAAAACAAAAACAAAATACATAATAGGAAATTACAATGGCTAATAAACAGAAAATATCAACCCCGTCGTCAACGTGGTTGCCCCTGTCCTTCGTCAAAGCGACGCTGCAAGTCCTCGACGGCAGTCAAAATCTCTCCCATACCCCTCCAGAGAAGCTGGAACCTCTCCTCATTGGTATGGAGCTGAAAGAATGCCCATTGGTTGTCGGGCCTGTACTGGATGGGCATCTCCTCCTGAGGGTCCCACAACAACTGTCTGCAGGCAGATAGTCCCGGGTTGGAGACCTCGAGCTGAACGACCGACTCCAGAGAAAGGGCAGGAAGAAGAGGCGCTTCCCAGTAGCGCAGAATATCCATCACTAGGCTAGGAAGATGAGTAGAAGTGGCTCGAGCCCCGGTGATGGTGGCGAAAAGACGACAGATCATGCAGTAGCCGTGGAGATCCTCCTGAAGCAGTCGGAGGATATGAATCCCCTCCGAGAATAGCTCGCTCGTTCTTGTCGTCCCAAGGACATTAGTGGTCAGCCAGTGTGCCACCAAGCCCTAGTTGACTCGGAGCCAACCGATAGAAAGGTGACTGCTATACCGGTGAAGTACCCGGTCATCAACGACGACGGCCTCGATAATGTCCGGGGTCACTAGTGCAGCCTCCTGTTGCAGGGGAGCCTCATCAAGCTCGAGCGCCATGAGTACGGAGACAGTCTCAGGCGTGAGCAGGAAGCGGTGGGTCGGATCCCAGTTGATGTACACACCGTCATCGACCAACTCCATCGACTCGTAAAATCGATGAACCATTTGAGGATCAAATGACTCGTAATCAGAGCCAAGGAGTACATCCCAGCTTGGGGATGAATTCTCTCTACAAAAGTGCTCCCTAAGTGATTATCGTCGAAAAGACGAGAATTATCGCGCTCACGGATAATCACTCGTTCTCTACGTCTTGGAGGCATGATACTAGGGGTTTTTGGTATGGATTTAAAGAGAATTGAATAAAGAACAAAACCCCGAAAGAATTTTTGAAATCGGACCACAAATGAATGAGATACGAGGAGAGAGAAAACGGATCTGTTTGGGATCTCGAGTCGAGATTGGAATGGCTTGGAATGGACTCGACTCGAGTTCTGGTAGGGATGAAGAGACTTCTATTGACTGGTTTGACCCGTGTTGACTTGGTTTTGACTTTTAATTTTGAAAATGACTTGTGACTTTCTAAAGATACCCGGCGGTTCTATAGAGAAGTTACTTCCCCTAGACGCTTCCCTCACTACCGGAATAAGTGGAAATGGCGGTTTTACCCCCGGAAGGCGTGTAGGGCAAGAAATAATTCAAATTTAATTTTGAAAATTCCGTGATAATGTATAAATATATTCTTGCGAATATAAGTACCATTAAGGTGTCAAAATAAAATCCCAAAAATCAAGCAATAATTATTAAATCACAAAAATTGAAATAAATTCAAATTTGTTACATAATAATTATTTAACCAAGCAACTGCAACAAGGAGTGGTGGGCGTAACAGAACTAACACACAGATTCAGGAGATACTTTATTAGCCTAAAAGCCACTAAACCCGACAACTATTAAGAAGCACTAAAGCATGATCGGTTTTAGAAGATACACAAGGCTGCCTCTTAGGAGCGCTAAAGTTTAACGTCTTCAGCCAGACAGGTGGACAACCAGGATTCACTCCCTAGATAAACGCTACTCGAAACAAAGGTACAGGAGAGACAAAATGCTAGAATGGAATGCGTGAAATCCTGATGTCGAATATACAACAAAGAATCTTTTAAAGTCAGATACTCGAGACTTAAAAGAAGATGGGAAAAGACGTCCCCACCCCCAAACAGAGCTGGAAACAGGTATGTTTGGTGATGACGCTCAAGAGAAAAGCGTGCACTGGATCAATTATACTCAGCCAGTAAGAGTTTGTGGACTATGGCCCCGGTACTTTCAACCACACCTCTCAAAAAGAGACAACAGGATAGAGTAAGAGAGGGTTTGGGTACCAGCAGGTCAAAGGTCAGGGGACCTTAATTCATGGAAATGCTTAAGACGTTGACCATTAACTTGAAATTCAGAATTGTCTCCAAGGTTTAAACATGTGATAGCACCAAAAGGCGTCACTGCAAACACAACAAAGGGACGCGACCAACGAGACTGTAGTTTACCAGAAAATAAATGCAACCTAGAGTTATACAGTAAAACTTTGTCCCTAATTTGAAAATCTCTACGTAAGATCTGACGATCATGTAGTTTTTTCATGTTAGCTTTATAGGACTTGGAAAGATCATAAGTTTCATTCCGAAGTTCGTCAAGCTCAGAAAGCTGGAGTTTTCTCCTCTTACCTGCCTGGTCGAGATTAAAGTTGAGCTTTGTCATTGCCCAGAAGGCTCGGTGCTGAAGCTCTACAGGTAGGTGACAGGGTTTTCCAAAAACAAAACGAAAGGGAGACATGCCTATGGGAGTTTTGAAAGCAGTACGATAGGCCCATAATTCATCACTGAATCTACGAGACCAATCAACCTTTTCAGGGTCAATTGTTTTTTGCAAAATAGTTTTAATCTCTCTATTCGACACCTCAGCTTGGCCATTAGTTTGCCGATGGTACGCAAGGGCCACTTTGTGAGTAACTCCATACTTTTGGACAAGTTTTTGAAAAACTTTATTGCAGAAATAGCTCCGCCCATCACTAATGATTGCACGGGGAGCGCCAAATCAGGAAAATATATACTCTTTTAGAAAATTTACTACAGTTTCTTGGTCGTTGTGCCTTGTGGGAATGACCTCGATCCATTTGGAAACATAGTCTACTGCGACCAGAATGTACAAAAAACCATGACAACCAGGAAAATGACCCATGAAATCTATGCCCCATACATCAAACACTTCCACAGGAAGAATTGGTTGTAAGGGCATCATGTGACGCCTAGTGATTTTCCCTAGTTGTGACAACGAGTGCACACAGTACAATGCATGTGAGCGTCCTTAAAACGAGTTGGCCAATAAAAACCACACTGCAATACTTTAGCAACTGTCTTTTTGGCACTAAAATGTCCACCACAAGCATGCTCATGGTAAAACTTAAGGACCTCTTGTTGTTCCTAGTCAGGGATTAAACGACGAATGATCTGGTCAGGACAGTACTTAAAAAGGTAAGGGTCATCCCAGAAATAATGCTTGGCATGAGCAAGGAATTTGGATCTATCTTGCTTGTTCCAATTACTTGGAAACGTGTTGCTAGCCAAGTAATTAACTATATCTGCGAACCATGAAGCATTCTATATTGCAAAATGAAGCTCATTAGGAAAGTTCTCAGAAATGACACTAGAATCCTCTGGACGGTCGAGTCTAGACAAGTGGTCGGCTACTACATTTTCGGTCCCTTTTTTATTTCTAATCTCAAGGTCAAACTCTTGAAGCAATAAAATCCAACGAATAAGGCGATATTTAGTTTCCTTCTTGGATAGAAGAAATCTAATAGCAGCATGATTTGTGAAGATGACAATACGGGTACCTAAAAGGTAGGAACGAAACTTATCAAGAGCATATACTATGGCTAACAATTATTTCTCCGTCGTGGTGTAATTACGTTGAGTATCATTGAGAGTCTTGCTAGTATAATATATGACATGGGGCTTACCATCTAGTAGTTGACCTATAACAGCCCCAACAGCAAAGTCTGATGCATCGCACATCAGCTCAAAGGGTTTACTCCAATCAGGTGGCCTAATGATGGGTGTAGTCGTGAGGGTGGTCATAAGTTCTTCAAAGGCGCTCTTGCTTTTGTGAAATCAAAAGGTGCATCCTTAAGCAATAAATTGGTTAAGGGGCGAGCTATCTTTGAAAAATCTTGGATAAAGCGTCGATAGAATCCTGCGTGGCCCAGAAAAGCTTGAATATCCCTTATAGACTTAGGAATAGGCAAGGATGAAACAAGATCTACTTTAGCTTTATCAACCTGGATACCCTCAGGAGAAACGACATGACCCAGAACTATTCCATTCCTAACCATAAAATGGCACTTCTCCCAGTTAAGTACCAAATTCTTTTCAATGCAACGCTTAAAAACCAATGAAAGATGACTAAGACACTCTTCAAAAGAGGAACCATATATGGAGAAGTCATCCATAAACACCTCCATAAATCGTTCTACCATATCACTAAAGATGTGTAACATACACCTCTAGAAAAGTTGCAGGTGCATTACACAGACCGAAAGGCATACGGGCATAAGCGAAAGTGCCAAAAGGACAAGTAAATGTTGTCTTCTCTTGATCTTCAGGGGCGATAGGAATTTGGTTATAACCAGAGTAATCATCCAAGAAACAATAGAAGGAATGACCAGCTAGGCATTCCAACATCTGGTCTATAAATGGAAGAGGAAAGTGGTCATTCCGGGGGATTGTATTAAACTTTCTATAGTCGATACAAACACGCCACTTGGTTGGAACTCTAGTGACGACTTGTTCGTTCTTATCATTGGTAACTACAATCATGTCGGCCTTCTTAGGAACCACATGAATAGGACTAACCCAGGGACTATCCGAAATTGGATAAATCACACCTGCATCCAGAAGTTTCAGAATCTCTGCTCGGACAACTTCTTTCATAGCAAGGTTAAGACGTCTCTGAGGTTCAAGAGAAGTTTTAGCATCTTCCTCAAGATGAATACGATGAGAACAGACAGAAGGGCTAATACCTTTAATGTCGTGGATAGACCAGGCAATAGCAGAACGATGCTCTAAGATAACTTCTAACAGCTGACTCTCCTGTTCGGTAGTAAAAGATAAAGAAATAATAACAGGATGACTACCGTCTGAATCAAGATGAACGTATTTCAGCTCAGGAGGAAGAAGACTCAGAGTAAATGAGGTGGAGTCATGGTCTTCACTTGGGTCTCAGAATCTATGCTACAAATCGAATCAAGGGCCTCAGGGTCTTTAGGTTCAAAGATAGGTAGAGTATCAAGAAGAGCATTGGTTTGGGCAATAGATTGGTCAATGTCAAAGTCTACATTATATAAGAAATTAGTCATCATTCCGTCTCAGTTAAAGTTTGACTTAGACCAGTCTTCCTAGACCTATGTTGGCTCTAACCATTCACAAATTAGTCAATTGTTACCTAAGACTTTAGTGACCATTTTGTCTTTCGACCAGTCTTCCTATCTTGGCAAGCATAAAAGCTAGTAATAACTCAAAATGAAAACTAAACAACTCAAACAATTGGAGAAATGGCACCGACCATTCAAACAGTAGTTTATCGTCATCATCATCTTCTTCTCTTCTTCATCTTTCTATTTTCTCTTCCTTTGAGTATACATTCAACACCAACAACAGAAGCAGAAGCACTGATTGCATGGAAGATTTCTTTGCCTTTAACTTATCCTTTTCTCAATTCTTGGTCCATTACCAATATCTCAAACCTCTGCAACTGGACTGGCATTGCTTGTAACAATGCTGGAAGTACTGTGATCGCTCTAAATCTTTCTAGTATGAGTCTCAATGGTACACTTAACCAGTTCAACTTTTCATCCCTTCCGAATCTCATCAGTTTTAATCTTAATAATAACAATTTTACGGGCACCATACCATCTACCATTTCCAATCTATCCAAGCTTACATTCTTAGACTTGGGTAGCAATTACATTGCCGGAGGCATCCCTCCAGAAATTGCAGAGTTATCTGAACTTCGCATTCTTCGCCTCTCTGACAATGAGCTTGTTGGTCCAATTCCATATCAAGTAAGCAGTCTCCAAAAAGTATGGTACCTAGACCTTGGATCAAACTACTTAGAATCTCCACCTGACTGGTTAGTATTCTCAAACATGCCTAACTTGACTCACCTTAGTTTGTATTATAATGAACTAGACTCAGAATTCCCGTCGTTCATTCTCAATTCTCTGAAGCTTACCTATTTAGACTTAAGTGAAAATAAACTCACTGGACCTGTACCTGATTCAATTACTCGTCTAGTTAACCTTGAACACCTTAATCTCACTGAAAATGTCTTTCAAGGACCATTACTGTCAGTAGATTGGCCAAAGCTCGTTTCTCTTAAAGATCTTCGTTTCGGACAAAATGAATTCACTGGAATGATACCACCTGAATTTGGTTTTCTTTCCAATCTTCAAATTCTTGAGCTTTACAACAATGAGTTTAATTCTACTATCCCTTCGGAACTCGGTCGTTGTACTAATCTCACTTCTTTGAATTTTGCGAATAATTCACTTACTGGTGTTCTGCCTCCATCACTATCCAATCTTTACCAATTGGTGATGTTAGCCATGCATGAAAACTTCCTTACTGGTGAGATCTCTTCCAACTTGATTTCCAATTGGACACAATTGATCTCTCTGCAACTCCAGGACAATTCTTTCAACGGAGTTATCCCATCAGAGATTGGAAGATTGACAAATCTTAAAATCCTTTTCCTCTATAGAAACAATTTTTCCGGTTCAACTAGACTTCTCCATGAACAAACTCACAGGTTCGATACCTTCTACAGTTGGAAATCTTACACTACTTCAACTCTTTCATCTTTTTGAGAACAATCTCACTGGTATAATCCCCCCTGAGATTGGAAACATGACATCTTTAGAAAAACTTGATTTCAATATGAATCAGTTGCATGGAGCATTGCCAGATACCATTTCTCGCCTTGTAAATCTTTATTATATCGCCGTGTTCACCAACAAACTTTCAGGTGACCTTCCAGAAAATCTAGGTGAAAACATGTTCTTAATTAACATTGGTTTCCACGACAATAGTTTCTCTGGTGTACTGCCACCAAAGTTTTGTAGTGGTTTGTCCTTACAACACTTCACAGCATATGGAAATAACTTCACAGGGCCGTTGCCAGAATGCTTGAGGAATTGTTCTGAGCTACAACGAGTTCGTCTTGAAGGAAATCATTTCAATGGAGATATATCAAAGGCATTTGGAGTGCATCCTAGTCTTGTATATATAGATCTCGATGAAAATGAATTTTCTGGTGAGCTTTCACTGGAGTGGGGAAAATGCAAAAATCTCACATATTTACACATAGCTGAAAACAGAATTTCAGGTGAAATTCCAGTGGAGCTTGGGAGCTTGGTTGAACTCCGTGATCTGAGCTTATCATCAAATGATTTAAAGGGAAGAATACCAAATGAATTGGGTAATTTAAGCTCTTTGATGTTCAAGCTTAATTTGAGTGGAAATCACTTAACAGGGATTATCCCTCCTGCCATAGGCAATCTTTCCGGTCTTCAGAATCTTGACTTGTCGAGGAATGGGCTAAGTGGTAGCATTACAGGAGAAATTGGAAAATGTGTTGGCTTACTGCAGTTGAGTTTAAGCAGCAACAACCTATCAGGTATTATACCACCCGAGCTTGGAAACCTAGTCCAATTGCAGTCATTATTAGATCTTAGCAACAACTCGTTATCAGGAGGAATTCCTCAAAGTCTGAATAAGCTCACCACGCTCGAAAAGCTCAATGTTTCCCACAACAAGCTCTCAGGTAGAATTCCATCTGCATTTTCCAGCATGTTCAGTCTACAATCTGCCGATTTCTCATACAATGAGTTAAGTGGTCCAGTCCCCACTTTCCGACAACCAGACATGGAAGTCATCGTGGAGAACTCAGGCTTATGTGGTGATGCTCAAGGGTTAGCTTCATGTAATTCTAATCCTGCTGGTGGTAAGAAAAGTAACAAAATACGGATTGCAGTTATTAGCTCTGTTTCTGCTGTTGTACTTCTTGTGATCATACTTACTGGAGTCCTAGTAATGTCGAGTAAAACAAGAAAGTCGGACGAAGAAATGAAGTATATCATTGAGCATGATAGTACTGAGTCAATTATATGGGAAAAAGAAGGGAAGTTCACATTTAGTGATGTCGTAAAAGCCACGGATGACTTCAGTGATAAGTATTGTATTGGGAAAGGAGGCTTTGGGAAAGTTTATAAAGCAGAGTTGAGAACTGGTCACACAGTTGCTGTAAAACGTCTCAATATGTCAGATTCAGCTGGTGACATTCCAGAGCTTAATCTTCGAAGTTTTCAGAATGAGATTCGTACCTTAACTGAGGTAAGGCACCGCAATATAGTAAAGCTCAATGGGTTTTGTTCCAGGCAAGGATTCATGTATTTCGTATATGAGTACATACCAAGAGGTAGTTTGGGAATGGTTTTATATGGAAAAGAAGCTGAAGGGAACTGGATTGGGTTACTCGAATTAAGATTCTCCGAGGTGTGGGACATGCTATTTCTTACTTGCACCATGACTGTTCACCCACTATAGTTCACCGTGACATATCTGTGAATAATATCTTGCTCGAGCTAGATTTCGAACCTCGGCTCTCTGACTTTGGAACGGCGAAATTGTTGAGTTCAGATACATCTACTTGGACTAGCGTTGCTGGTGCTTATGGCTACATGGCTCCAGGTGAGATGAACAGAAATACAGAATTATGCTTTGTTGTTCATGTTTCGTGATTTGTTCCCTGGTGTGAGTTTTCTATCATGTACTAATTTCTTTGACTCTTGTCTCTTTTAGTCATCCAACTTTCTGTATTGAATATTCATACAGCTCTTTGTGAATATGCAGAGCTTGCTTACACGATGAAGGTGACAAAAAAATGTGATGTGTACAGCTTCGGAGTTGTAGGTCTAGAGATCATGATGGGCAAACACCCAGGGGAACTCATCTCACTTCTGTCGTCATACTCTTCTGATGAAGGGAATTATTTGCTGAAAGATTTGTTAGACCAAAGGCTTCTGCCTCCCACAGGTCAATTGGCAGCAGAAATTGTTTCGGTAGTTACACTAGCTCTAGCATGCACACGTACAAATCCTGAATCGCGCCCTACTATGCGTGTCGTGGCTCAAAAGTTGTCTGCTCCCACTCAAGCATATTTATCTGAGCAATTCGGTACAACTACCATGAGCAAACTCAGTACATTTCAAAATAGTTGAAATCGATCGGTTGGCTCTATGCAGATGCTCTTTTGGCGAAAAGAAAGTGTTGCCTATATAGATTACCAATTCTGTGGATGAGTACAACTACAATTTTCTCTTTGTGAAGATTTAGTTCATACTAATTTTGTACTCTCTGGTCAGTTTGCACACATTATGATATGGTCTTGTATCTATTATTATTGCAGTTTATTTAGACCAAAAAAAGCCATTAGTAATACCTCAGCAGAGGATTGAGTTCTATATTTCTTTCCTTTCCTTTTCTTTCAGGGATATCAGCAGCGGTTAATCCCATTAACATAGGAACACAAAATACAATATCCCCGATAAATTGATACGCGATTAATTAATAATTCCGCTTAATTAATAGAATTTGCTAATCCCAACTTGGGCTAATTTATTAAATTAATAAATTCACTAAATTTACATGTTAATAGATTTTGAAAAGATCTTTATATATTTCTATAAGTCCCATACTCCCATCCATAGTTCAAGATGCCGAATCCGGGCGAAATTTCGAGGTCCTAAAAACCGGCATATGCCTTGAAATTTCGATGGCCTGTGTCGGAATGGTGAGGTTTTAGAATCCGACATTTCGTGGTATTTGTCGAAATTTCGAGAATATCCGTGAATATTGAATTAAATTAAAAACCAACATAATTAACATAAATAAAATGTTTAACTTACATAACACGTACGTAAAATATACAATCCAACAAAAATAAAACAAAAAAACTAAGACCCTAGATCACTATCATAATCGGTGAAGTCTCGCTCCGCTCGACTAGATGATGCTCCCTTGGTAGATGAAGAAAGATGCTCCCTACGTGATGCTTCAATAGCCATCTCCAAGTCTCGCTGCTTTAAGTAATCAGGGTTTTGTGTCGAACGCCTCAATGCTTCCTCCAAGTCTCGCTGCGCACTAGTCTCGTCGTCCTCGTCCTGAGTCTCGGTCTGGTGTGAAGAAGAACCATTAGTCACGGGCTCTCGTCGTCCCACCTCCTGCTCCTCTCATCCCACCTCCTCAACTCGTCGTCGTGGGCTTCCTCGTCCTGTGTGCCCAGAAGCAACTCGTCATGCAACAAGTTCTTGTAAATTACGTTGAATACGTAATCTAACATCAGGAAGTAACTTTGTGCATCTTGTAACATCATGCCCAACCCCAGCTAGGTGTTCCTTGAACCGTGTCACCCCTCCACCTCGCATTTTCTTCTCACAAAAACCACGAATAACTCCAGTCTCATCACCTGGATCAACAAACCCGTACTCCCACCCAATGTCCCTCTTAGCCATTGTCGTCCTAGACTCCTACCAATATAGAAATTTATACAAGTATAAATGTAAGACAACATTTGTTATACAAGATTAATTGCGGTAGTATAACAAATACAAAGATTTAAATTTGTTATATTTTTTTTTTTTTTTTTTTTTTTAAATAATAAAAAATTTAATTAATTAATGATAAGCTCAACAAATTACACAAACGTAGAGGACAAACACGCTACAAACTGCGCGGCAAGTCCTTTCTGGATAGCAAACCCGATTCTCCTAAATACATATTCGTTCGAACCCGCAGTCATCACGTTGCTATCCATTACCTTCTGCACTCTCCTGAGGAGCTCAACTGCTTCTGAGCCTAGCAATCCAAATGTGTCAAATGCAAAGGGGATGAAGCTATATTGGTTAGCCCTACAAGCTCCGTCATGTTTCTCCACTTTTGCTGTTGCTGCATTGCTAGCTGCTAGCCCCACCTCAAAAATCCCAGCACCCAGCCCAACCATCGGAGACGCCCCTGTAACATCAACACACGCATGTTTACCTTCAGACCAGTTATAGACCAGAATATCAGCAGGACGTAATGTCGATCTTCCTTCCTTAGGATCAGTAAGAAAGTTAACAGGAGCCTCCTTCTTAACCTGTACTCCAGCCCGCCAGAACACATCACACAAGATATCTCTAACGTGGTTATGCCTGTACTTGAAGCCGGGGTAATGCTTACAATGGGCCGCATGGTCCCCAAAAGCATCAAGTCTGCTCTTCTTGCACACTGGACAAAGTTCACCATCTGAATAAAGAGGGATCATCAATCGATAACGAAGAATGGCACGATATTCTACCGGCGTCATGCGTTGTCCAAGCCCTTCCATCGGGATGGCAAGGAGAAAATCTTTGGCATGCTCTGCTTGCACACATCCAATCACAGCTTTTTGTCTAGCTGACAACTCAAATTCCCTCTCAAGACCAGAACTAATCTTGCTGTAGTATGCTTCCGCCAAGACATGTTGGGGTCTGAAGGGGACGGTAGCAGTTGGAGCAAGATTACTGAGATCAAAATCAGGTATAGAAAGATGTAAACTAGCAATGAAAGTATCGAAAACATTACCCATAGGTGCAGCCGCACAACCCCGAAGAATGTGATCTTGGAGATCCTTGGTTTGCGTACGTGAAGCTACGAAAGCAAACTTCATAACATCAGTAGTACAATAAATACCAAGTCCGCCCATACGCAATGGGAGGGTTGCCATACGCCACTGTAGATCACCAAAACCAGGTCCATCAGAAACCACAATATTCTGAAGGGCTGCACGGAGCTTGTGGTCAAACCATTCGGCTGTTTCCTGAACATAATCAGGGGGGCAAGTACGGAGAGCAAAGGTGAGCTTAGATATTCCCATACAAGAACGTAAAAGTGCCAGCTCACATTGCGGATCCTTTAGTTGTGGTAATAAATCCATAAGCTAAAGTGTCTTATCCACTCGTTGACGAACATTACCCATAATAAAGGATGCATCAATACTTACAGCCCCTCCAAGCAACTTAACCCCTCGCTGAGGACATGATATACCAGCCGGAAAGATATCTGGATAGGAGCATACAGGATTAACAGAAGGCCAGAACAACTCTATCTTAGAAACATTAAGCACGAGCCCAAGAGGTGGTCCTCTTTCCTGAATGATACGAATAGCTCTAGCCACCTGTTCTGTACTACCAATCAGAGTACCATCATCTAAGTACCATGCCTGCAACTCCAAGTAGCATTCTGACTGAATGCGGTGTATCAATGGATGCAAGACCAAGCAAAGAGAAGAGGCCCCAAAGGGTCCCCCTGCTATATCCCAGCTGCTGACCAGATATGAGTAGACCCTAGATACAATCGAGCAGGTTGGCAATAGAGTTATTCGACCCATAGAGCAATAGATGGACAATGATTGCGTACCTCCCGTAGCATAGCAGACCGATCAACAAGGTTGAAGGCATTCTGAAAGTCCACAAGCAGCATAAAAAGCGATGTGTCATCCTTGTTGGCATAAACCAACCGATTAACAGCATGCAAAATTGCCTCTGCTCCACTAGGCACACCAACCCCAAACTGAAAATCCTCTAGGTATGGGACAATATCCTTAGAAACTCCTCTCTTGGCAATCTTAGACACCAGACGACGCCAAACCATACCCACAGCTATTGGGCGAATGCCGTTACCTGGCTTAAGAAGTGGGGTGAGAGGCGCACTAGCTATGAACTCTGCCAAGACCCGTGGGCATCGACCTTGTAGCCATAAGTTCACAACCGGTGTCAAGGCCTCCATAAGATCTGTGGCTACAGCGGATGCAGCCCCACTTATAGCATCCAATAGGTGTTGGGCCCGAAGACCATCTCGCCCACAAGACGTCCCTTTGGGGAAGGACCTGATGCATGATAATATCCCATCCCTCTCAACTGACAAAGGTGACTCAAGTAAAGGAATGTCGGGGACAGATGGTGGTGGATGCTTCGGGTGTTTATCCTCTAAAGCCCGCTGCATCTCTGGAGTGTTCGGAGCAACCCCTGATGATGCCAACACCTTCACGGATGCTGCAAAGTGCCCGTCTGCAACCTTTTGCAAACACCGTCGTACATTCTTGCTTTGGGACTGTCGAGATGGTCGTTCCAACGGAGGCTCTGTGTGTGTGACCCTCTCAATCAGACGAAATATACCCCCAGGCTCGTTCCAAATAGAGAGAGCCTGTAAAATCTGATTTTGCTGGAGATATTTCCGAGCACCAGAACGACGCTCTTGGCGATTCTGCGGATGGAACACTTGCAATGTGCAATAGGGAAGCAGGAGCAATCTAACCCATGGCCCTGTTGATATGGGGTCTGCAGTAACTTCATACAAGACTGACTTCAATGCACAGGAGAATGCTAATCGACAAGGACGTGGAATACTTTTCACTGTGCGAAAAGGTCTACAGAAAATACGATCAAGTGATATCTCATCTAAAGAAGGTGCAACAATAGAAAGGTGAGTATCGATACCAGTGTCCCCTCCTGCTGTAGGTGCGGGTGGATTATCAACATGCACAAGCTGTGGTGGTTGTATACCTACGATTGCACACTCTAACTCACCGGTCTCCTTTCGCGCAGGTGGTTTGATGACTGCACCATCCGGATGTTTACATTTTATGGTCGCTGCATGGATACCAAAACAATCACCACACATCCATTTGTTCATCCTCTTCAAAGTATTGTCAAGCGACGAAAATAAACCTATATCAACTTTGATCGCATCTCTTAGCCTGTCGATGTCATTAACCCTCTTCAAGTGATCTTTCTTAACATGCGTTGGGATGTACGAAGATTTGTATCCATTTCCACACGGTCCATTGGTGCATCCATCAAAATTTCGAAATGGACAATGGATACTTTCCATCAAGCAGCCAATTTTTTTTTTTTTTTTTATTTTTTTTTCCTTTCCTTTCCTTTTTTTTTTTTTTTTTTTTGGCTTGGCTGGCTTGAACTGCTGGTTCTACTGGTCTGGCTGCCGGTTTGGCTGGTTCGGCTGGTATGGCTACCGGTTTGACTGGTTCAGCTGGTCTGGCTGGTTCGGCTGGTCTGGCTGACTGGCTTGGGCTGCTGGCTCGGCTGGTTTGGCTAGATGTATCGGCTCGGCTCGTCTGGCTATTGACTCGGCTTAGGTGGCTTAGATCGGCTCGGCTTAGATCGGCTTAGATGACTTGGCTCAGATCTGAGCAGCCAAATTTACGAGAGAGGAGGTTTTTTTTTTTTTTTTTTTTTTTTAAATCGGGAAGGTATTGGAGGGAGGGGAAGAGAAGGTTGCTGGTGGGGGGAGGGGGAAGATAAGGTAGATTGGGTGGTAGGGAAAGAAAGAAGATTGTGGTGGTGGTGGTGATGGAGAGGGAGGTTGCTGGTGGTGGTAAGGGAAAGGGAAAGGGGGAAGAAGAGATGGTGGTTGTGATGTGAAGTAGAGGTTGCTGGTGGTGGTGGGGGGAAAGGGAAAGAAGGTTGCTAGTGGTGGAGGCTGGTCACGGAGGAGGTGACCTCATGGTGGCGGCTGGGGTTTTTTTTTATTTTTTTTTATTTATTTTTTTTTTCTGCTGGCTTCTGGCTTGGCTTGGCTGAACTGTCTGCTGGTTCTGGCTAGGCTGGTTGAGCTGAACTGGCTCGGCTCGGCTCGATTCAAGCCAGATTTGCGATGGCAACAGATCGAGATCAGGCAGGAATCAGCAGGGGTGATGGTGGCAGGAATCAGCAGGGGTGATGAAGCAGGGGGAAGGAGGTGAAGACGATGGTGGTGGGAGAAGCAGGGGGAAGGAGATGGTGGTGGCGGCGACCATTAATGACGGCAGCAAGCATGGAAGCAGCAGCAGCAGCAGCGGGGGGGAGATGGTAGAGGAGGCGTGGGGGTGATGAGGGTGATGAGGGTGATGAAGGTGGCTTTAGGTGTCGGCGGCGGCGGCGGTCATCGCAAAGATGACCTTTTTTTTGTTATATGATATGAATTTTTTTTTTAACAAATTCCATAATTTTAATTCATCAACAATTCAACAATTAAAATTTTTAATTTAAAATCTCTTAACAATTCCAGCAGCAACAATTCCGGCCAACAACAATTTCCGGCAACAACCATTCCGGCCGAAATTTGAAACTCAAATTTCATATATGAGAAAGAGAGAGAGAGAGAGAGAGAGAGAGAGAGAGAGAGAGAGAGAGAGAGAGAGAGAGAGAGATTTAAAAACTTACAGATTCCGGCGAAAACAATAAAATTTCGGTGAAACAGCAAAATTTCGGCGAAATTTGAGAGAATCAAAGAGAGAGAGAGGGAGAAATAATTGGTGGAAATTAGGAAGAAAATAGTCGAAAATATTGGTCGAAAATTAGGAGAGATAATTGAGTCAAAATCGCTCCACCATTGCTATCGGAAAGGATATCCGTGAATTCCGGTTAAACTTCGGATATCCGAGTTTATTCCGAAAATCTGAGCGAAATGGGTACGGTTCTGGATCGAATCAGATTCGGCCTGCCGATCCGATCTGAATGCCCAAAAACCGGCACATTCCGCTGAAATTTCGCGGATCTTCTCGGAATTTTCAACTATGCTCCCATCTATTACATAAATTAATAGTCTATTAAAAGATATAATTTTTTATGGTGTTTTCTTAAAAAATGAATCTATTATTGTTTGTTTTGTGTCGAATGTCAAGTCTAATTGAATTTCATCTTTACGAGAAGTCCTAGTGTTGTCTTTTCATATCGCTACAAAAAGTTTCTTAGTGCAGTTATTGTTGTCAATGCTTCTTTGCGTGAAAATTACGTTCATTAGATACATTGTGTATTATGGTTGTACAACCAACCATCAATTCTCTGAGCTAAAATCAATGTATATAAATGTTTGACTTAATTTTGACTCAACCCTATTTGGGGTACTTGTATATGTTGGATTGACATGATTTTTTGTAGGATGAATGGTCTCATTTCGTACGACATCTTCACCAAAATTTATCATAATCTAAATTTTTTAACCCTATAAAAATCATATTACAAATTAATGTATTGTGGAACGTTCATTTTTACCGTTGAATTTAATATTACATTTGATAGGTCTAAATTCTTTCAAATGTGCTGATTTTTTATGTAGTAGATCTATATAGTAAGGAGATCATATCTAGTAAACATCATGCCAATCCAACGTGTAAAATAGAGTCAAATATTTCTTAAGTCCTTGGAACCCTCCCATAAAAAATAGAATTGAACTTAAAAAATATAGATAATTCAATAAGTTAATAGATTATTAATTTACCAATTAATTAATAAAAAAAATTTGTGTAAACCCCCTACTTTTATGCCCACTTTTGCGATAACCCCCCAAACTTTTTTTTATTTGAGAAAACCCCCGAACCTTCGGTTCAAACCAGCAGGCTTTTTTAATGGTCAGAGTACCCTTGAGGGTTGGGGGGTTTACACAAATAAAAAATATAAACTGGGGGGTTAATAATGAAAACCAAATTTAACTTCAAAATATTTTCAAAAATCCAAAACTACCCCTACAATAGATCCGTTAGAAAAACTTCTTCCCTATTAACAACTCAAAAGACCCACCATGATATTGTTTTTTTCCTTCCTCCTTTCATCTTCTACCCAACAACTCAGAAGACCCACCATAATATTGTTTGTAATTGTGGTTCCAATTTTTCTCCCCAATCCAACTGAACTTGTTTGATATCTAAATCAATCATCACTTCCTTCCCTTTCTTTTTGTTTTTTTTTTCTTTGGTTTTAAAGACATAACTGTGCAAAATAAAAAAAACATCACATCATTCACAGTAACCACCATTAAACTAACAAAAACCCCTAAACCCCATCAACCTTGACAACCATTACAATTACAATAATAAAGATGAAAACAAACCCTAAGTTTTATGTCAACAAATTAAACATACAAAATGATGAAAATCCTTATGTATGTACACATCTTTGGCTGGTGAAATTCTTCTTCAATCTTTCTTCACGATCGAAAAATCAACAAGAATCCTTCTTCGCGGTCGCAAAACCAAGACCCTAACTTTTTTTCTAAATGTGGGGGTAAACAACAAAACAAACTGTAATATACTTGTGGGGTGTTTTGGAAATTTAAAAAAAATTTGGGTACAAAATTTTGTTTTCGTTATTAACCCCCTAGTTTATATTTTTTATTTATGTAAACCCTCCAGTCTTTAAGGGGTACTCTGGCCATTAAAAAAGTCTGCCGATTTGAACCGGCGGTTCGGGGGGTTTTCTCCAATAAAAAAAGTTTAGGGGGTTATCGCAAAAGTGGGGGGATTACACTTTTTTTTTCCTAATTAATATCGCGCTAAATTAATAGATTTTACCGGTTCCAAGGCTATTAATTAATTATAGGGGTTATACTGTAGAAGGATTGGTGGTGGCACAAATATAATAAAGCAGAGGATCTCATCATCTTCCCTTGTTAAGTTGGTTTGGTTGGAATGAGTCTAAAAGAAGGATTAACCAGCTGCTATCTATAGCCTGCTAGCTAGATTGTTAATATTGATAACATTAAAGTGTTCTATTGGATTATAAATTGAAGATTACATAATACCTAAACTACATACCTTACAAAAAAAAACACCCCCTCTCAAACTCATGATGGTATCGTGAGTTTGCCAAGCAAAATCGAGAAGCAATCCGATCACTAAATCCATTTCGAAACACCAATACCAATACAATTGTCGCACAAGTACCACCTCCTAAAAAGGGAGAAACAAATGTCCTACACGAATTATCGACTCCAAATAGATGGGGGGAAGACGCAAATCGAACCACACAAACCAATCCAATACCATAACAAAACAAACCAATTCATTTCCAATACCAAATACCAAATTGCCATTTCGTCAGTTCATCAAACACTTCACATACCGCACAACAATCAACGCAAACTACTACTGCATTCCAATGCAAACTGCTACTACTGCTACTGCTACATGCCAAATGCTATACAACCAATGCCGAGTTGCCACTCCCGACATTTCATCAAACACTGTCAAGGCTACTATTACCAATTACCCATTACAAAACAGGAAAAAAAAATGGTAAAAACCCACCTACAGACACCAACTTCTTCACCCATTTACAATCCTAACAAACACCCATATACCACAAAGGAAATAGAACCAATACCATCAACTTTCCATTAACTAGCCTAAACTCCAATTCCCACCAGATCTACATCGAACTACTACCACCACCATAGTTACTAGTACTCACTACCACACCAGATTCAAATCGAACTACCATCATCACTGCCCACTGCGACCACCAAAACCTTCACCTAATTGAATGGAAACATAACCAATTGATCTTCTACAGAACATCAAAGAAAAGTTATACCTTTAGCGGAAACACAACTCAAACGAACACAATCCAAACCCAAAAATCAAAATACATCACTTTTAACATTAACTATATACTAAAACCTGCTGTTGGAAATGCCTTTAAGTAAAATAAATAAAAGAGGCCAAGATTATTAATTACTCATGTCTTATTAGCAAAACAAAATTACATCACTATAGCAACATGAAATAAATATATAGAAATTGAGATTCGTTCGATGCATGGTATCATATACACTTCAAAAGTTCAAACACAATATATTTTATAATACAATTAGATATATGATTATGACAATTAGATATATGATTATGGCCTGAATGTATACTTTGACCAGGTGGGTGTAAAACCTATTTAGCAGGTAATATGGGTGTAAAACTTGTTTACCAGGTTTTTTTTTTTTTTGGTAGATTGTTTACCAGGTTAATATGGGTGTGTTTAATTTTTTTTACGAGGGGTGTGCCAAAAGTAAAAAAGGGTGTGCTTTTAGCCTTAGCCGTTTTTTTTTTTTTTTTTTTGGGGAAACTTTTTGGATTTTATTTATTTCTAAATATAGAGTACATTACATGGAAAGACAAAGTGCCCACAAAATGGGGCATCATGGGTTCCAAATAAGACAACCTTGTACAAGGTACAACAGTGTACCCAAACTCTCAGCTTGCAATACATGGCAGTGATTGGCAGGTGAGAGGGTCAACTTCTAGGGACTCAACATTGTTTGAAACAGTAAAAAGCCTGTGGGGGGTAGGTTTAGATAACCAATTAATCCTTCATTTCTTCTTTTTTCTCGAGACCATCTTTCATTTCTTGCAATCAGTTGGTCATGGCTACCCCTCATTTGTCAGAAAGGGTGTCTTCAGCCATTTTAAGGTCACTCTGCGCAGAAAGGCATAAAGAGCATGGTGGTAAGGTTGTGGAGTGTTTAAAGGCCCAGGAGGTGGTGACATCAGAAGGTAGGAGGTTAAGGTTTGCAGATGTGGTTGATGATGCAGGGTTTGTGTCTAGAGGGATGTTTGATGATTTCTTCACCAGGTATTCATTTAAGGTTACTCGCACTGGGTGGAGGCAGTTTGAATCTAGCTGACTAAAGGGACAAGGATAATTTCCTTTAGAAACTACAAAATCAAATATTGTCGTTGACTAAGCCCATTAAAACCCATAATAAATCTATTTGGACATTGTTCTTTCACCCATTTGGACTGCTAGCAATATTGCCCCTCTCATTGTCATTGTGTTTTCTTGGCTATTGATTATAGTTGTGTTGTAAACCCACTAAAAAGCCTATATCCAATTGGGTTTAGTTTCCAAATTTAGAAACTATCAAGTTAAATATTGTTGTTGACTAAGCCCATTAAAGCCCATAATAAACCAATCTGGGTTTTTACATAAGTTTATTTACTAAGAGCATCTCTAATGGGTCTCCTATAATCCAAATTATAGGAATACCGAAAAAAACCTATCCCTAACGCGTCGTCTATAATTTTAGCAGCCGGCTATCCACGTAGGATGTGGTGGGCCGGTCTGCTAAAACTTCGTCCAAAATCGAACCAAAGATAGGATTATAGGAATTGCTAAAATAAAATGTTCCACGCTGGTTGAACCAGCGTGGAACTTTTTTATTATTATTATTTTAATTCCACGCTGGTTCAACCAGCGTGGAACAAATTTTTTCTTTTTTTTTTATTCCACACAGGTCAAACCGGCGTGGAACATTTTTTTTTATTTTTTTTATTCCACGCAGGTCAAACCAGCGTGGAACCCTAAATTTCTAACGGCCATATTTTCCGAACGGCTATATTTTCCAAACGGCTATAAATCAACATGGTCTGCGTTTCTACTTCTTCATTCTTCATTTCTACTTCTTCATTCTTCATTTTTTTCATTTGAGTTTGATACTTTTTTTATATAATTATTGGAGATGGTTCTGTCAAACACTTTTCGGCGCACATTAAAGATTCGAAAGATGAAAAACGTGAAGAAATGGAGAAAGAAATCATCGAAGAAGAAAAACCATTAACACCCGAAGAACAAAAACGTATCGATGATGAATTTAATCGACTTATTGACGAGTATGAAGATGAAATTCATGTGCTTCCCGAAAATTGTAATCATGATTCGTTTGATTTTGATTATGTATTGGGTAAAATGTTTTGTTCAACTTGTGGTGAAGAGTATGAAAATTAAAATATATCGAAGGTTAAAATGTTTGATTTAATTATGTATTGAATTTTAAATTTAATTTGATTAATGTATTACTATTTTGAATAATATATTGTTATTACTATTTTAAACGAATAATAGATAAATCATTACGAAATAACGATAAATTTATCTTCCACGCTGGTTCAACAGAGACAACCCTAATATCAAGCAATAGTATACAGTTAACAAACACTCAAACCCACTCTAATATCAAGCACTCAAAAACACTCAAGGTGCACTCCCCTGACTACTCTCCCCACTTCGGCCTCGTCCACTTCGGCCCCGTCCACCTCGTCCCCGTCCACCGCGTCTAGTGTGCCCTTGCAACTCCTATAATCAAATATAAATACAATTAAAATTTAATAACTAAAATTAATAAATTTTAGGGTTTAACTGTAATAGTAATTAATAATTACTTACCAAGGCCTCTAATGTGCTTGTCAGCTCAGCAACCCTAGAAGCACTTGTTGCGATTTCTTCTTCAGCCCTTGTTAGAGCAGTCCTTTGCTCTTGCATCCAAAGATAGTATCTCGCAGAAGAATCAAATGCTGCATGCCGCATCCCTTGACCAAGCATTACAGAATCTGCTAAGCGTGACCGGAGAGCAGCCTGTATTCACAAGATTTCCCTTAGTTATAAATATACAAGATTTAACTAACAAATATAAAATTATAAATACAATTGTAAATAAAAAAAAAAACATACCTCGTCTAAGGTATCAAAATCAGGTACATGCTGTGTAACTAAGTCACGGTCGAGAAAGGGAACCGGTACAGTCCATGTCATACCTTGTGATCCCATCAACCTAAGGCTATGTTCACCAGCCTGTTCTGCATACTGTATTTGTCTCAAAGGGTAATCTTGCTGAGTAGTAGTAGGGGCTGCTGGGAAAGGAATCTGATACTCTGGTCGTATGCCTCGCCATGACACGTAATCTACGTTACCCTCACGAGAGACGGGGGAAATAGCTAATGAGCCCCGAGAAACAGTGTTCCAATATAACTGGTACTCCATAGCCGTAACAAACGTACAAAAAGCTGAACTAATTGGCCAGTTAAAGGATGATCTACGAGCACGGATCTGCTCCAAAGGAAGACTCACTGGAGCCATATCAGGTGGTGGAGGATGAGGAATAGCTATCAGCCCAGTCGTCTGTCGTAAACATCTATCCCCTAAAAACCACACACTAATCTCTGGAGAAACTAAAACCACTCTCGTCTGAGATATGATTCTAGCCTCGTCAATATGTGGGTTATTGTTCGATGGTAACCCAGCCCAAGGCATCCACCTAATACTATCCCAAGTTTTCTATTCGATCGAGGCCCTTGCTTGTTTAAAGTTATTCGTTACAAGTCCCATCAATTCAGCTCGGTTTTCAAGGGCCCAAATAAGAATACGAGGTAACACTTGTGGTCTACAGTCTAACAAAATCGGATTACACGTGCCCAGATACTCATACCACCAAAACTACATAATAAAAATTTCGTAATTAAAAAAATTATATACAAAAATAAAAAAATCATTCATGCTTTTATGCTTTAGATTAATTAAAAATTAAAAATAACCTAAAAACCATAACTAACCTGTAGAATCCAAATGAACCCACCGATGTTGTGTAATTTCTTGCCACTCATAGAAAAATAATCCATCTGATAATACATGTGTGCCATCACTGCACCGCCCCAATCGTAGTCTCCAATCTTGCTTGTATCAAGCAATGCTCCACACCAACCCAACTTCACACAACTGTGTCCAGTAGAAAACAAAACCCCAGACACAAAGTATAACAGAAAAGCTAACACATACTCATCCTCTTCAACTGAATTGGGCTCTAACACCCAATCATCATCAGCAACAGTACGCATCATGTATATATTCTCAAAAAACCCATACTGTAAACCTGTTTGTTTGTCATCATCCTTCCAAGCCTCCTCATATTCACTTAGAGTTGGGAATAATATAGTAGCCTCACACTCATTATTATCATATTCTGAAATATATGGCACAATCTCTCCCACCCCGACACGCAAACCCGTAAGCATAGTAAAATCATGAGGAGTAAAAGCAAGCTCACCGAGAGGCAAATGAAATGTATGTGTCGTCGGCCACCATCGCTCGAGCAACGCGAATAGAAGTTGACGATCAGTTCGAAATGGTGTCAAAGAAACAAGAGGCCCAAATGGCGTCGCTTGTATTCGGTCTAGTACATGAGCAAAATCATTTCCTCTCTCCACCATATATGACCACCAAGTCATTACGTTATTCATTTTGCCTCTATATGTCAAATTTTTCATCCTCTACATTAAACGAACAATTTACCAATTAGAAACTAAAAAAAATTTAATTTAAAAACTAATAAAAAATTAATTAAAAAACTAATAAAATTAATTAAAAAATAATGAAATATTAATTAAAAATTAAATATATTAAAAATTAAATCAAATACTTACATCGACGGAATACTGGTTATCACTAAGATGCGATCCAGTACATGGAGCGAGCTCTCTCGGTGTATAATCTCGAACTTCGCGAAAATGTGGAAAATCAATGTCGACAACTTCGACTTCCATATTATCTAAAGATTGATCTTCCATAGTACTACTAGTTCCTTGATACACCTTTTGAACGATTTTACCGCACAATCTTTTCTTTGGAGCCATAATTTGTGATTTACCAAAAATTAAAATTTTTGAGTTAAAACTAATAAAAAGAGGGCTAAATATAGAAAATAACAAAAGATATTGTGTAATTTGGCAATAGAAAGAAGTAGAAATAGCAAAATCGAGATGGAAGAAGTTAAAAATGGTGGAAGAGGAAGAAGAATGGCGGCGGCGGAAGATGGAGAAGAAGGTTGAAGAAGGTTGCTGTTTGCTGTTCGATAAGGTTAAATTTCATTAAAGTTCCACGCTGGTTGAACCAGCGTGGAACAAACAACAGATCAGCCCACTTCAGATAAGCCCAACCCAGCTACTGCCCACTGCCCCAAGCCCAGCCCAGCCACTGCCCCCAAGCCCAACACGCGAAGTCCAAGTATTCCACGCTGGTTCAACCAGCGTGGAACAGAAAAAAATTTCCACGCTGGTCCAACCAGCGTGGAAGATAGAAATTTGAAAAAAAAAATAGGAAACGCGTTAGGGATACCCCTGATATAGGTATAGAAGACCTGCTAAAAAAAGCGATAGGAAAGGAGGTGGCACCGACGTGGAGGCTAAATCGTCCCATGTGTAGGCCAAATATGGGAGACCCATTAGAGATGCTCTAAGTTTCTAAATTTAAAAACTAAAGGCCGTAAGTAAGGTGGTTTCCAAGTTTAGAAACCAAGGTAGCTTCAAACCTACGAAGTTGGAAGTCGAACTAGTTTCAGAACTACTAACAACATAAATAAGTAAATAACCCAAACAACAATCAGTCAATCACAGATAGAAATTTCTTTTACTTTCTTCTTGCTTGCTTGTTTTGTTAATTTGGGTGATTTGATTGTTCTGCATTCTTCAGCAATATTATTTTATTTAATTATGTTCATCGATCATGGCTGGTTCCAATTTGGATTTTTTGCGGGGGTTTTTCAAACAAGAAGGGATTAGTTTTGATCTCTTCCAAGTTATCAATTGGGGTATAACTGTTGCTGCTGCTGATCGACCTGAAGAATTGAAAAAGCATAGAGATGAAATCATGGAAAAATTATTTGCAGCTAAGAATAAGAGTTCTGAGAATTTCAATGCTGAAAAGAAAAATAACAACAAAGCTGGTTCTAATAAGAAGAATCAAGTTGTTCGAATAATTCCCATACCTAAAAGTTTGATTTTTCCCAAACAAGAGAAAAATTTGGTGGGAACCCAAGATGATGAAAAAGCTAGATTGACTGTTAAGAAAGCTGTTGATTTAGGTTTGTTAGAAAAAGGTGAAGAAGCAATTAAGTTGAGAATTGAAACTTCAAAGAGAAAGCTTCGTGAAGGGTATCAACAAGCAGCAAAAAGGCAACATCTTGTTAAAGTATTAAGGATGAATGAAGTACCTAATGGTGGAATTTGTTGCTCTTAGATGCTGCTCATCCCAATTTCTGACATTAAATTCAAGTTTAAAGGTAACAACTCATGGATTTGTTTCTGCACATTAGCATTGTTGATGCGTGTTATTAGTATAATCTTCTAATGTGGTCTCCTTGTTATTTTGTTGAATTTTATTACTAATAAAAGTTTTTAATTTCCACTAAGCAAATTGGGTAAATTCTCATTTATTAAACCTGATAACATGTGATGACTTTTGGCTAATGTTGTTGATGCGAGTTATTAGTAATCTGTTTGTATAATCTTCTAATGTGTCTCCTTGTTATTTTGTTGAATTTTATTACTAATAAAAGTTTTAATTTCCACTAAGCAAATTGGGTAAATTCTTATTTATCAAACCTGATAACATCTGATGATTTTTGCCTAATGTTGGGAGTAGTTTTATGTTTAGTTTTGTGTGATTTTTTAGATCTTATGCACAAGGTTTAAGTTTACAGTAGAGCATAATAAGAAACTTGTATATCATAAATGTTACAGTAGAGCAAAATAAGAAACACTCATTCCATTGATGTTATCACTAGACCTGTCATGAAAAAGCTAATATAAAATAATGGTTATATTTTTCTGCGAAGCATGATGCTCGAATAATTATTATATTTTTGCTAAACGGGTACGATGCTGACCGGTGTAATTGGTTAAGCCCCTGTAACTAGTTTTGTTAAGGCCTACTAATAACATAATCATTGAAGTTAAAAAATTTCCTGTTTTTCACAATGTAAAGCCATGTACCAAATGTTGAGTCACAAAGTACCTCCCAACAAACAACAGAAGCGTCTAACCAACCAATGTGTATGAAAGTGATGCAAACAAACCAATGTAAGTAGTAAAACAATTAAACCTACTTACCAACAACCAAACGTAAAGAGAGACACCAATTTTAACATGGTTCGGCGATTGCCTACGTCCACCAACCAAAGAGGAGAGCTTCTTATTAACAAATCAACAAAGATACAAAGTATCTAATCAATAGAGAAAATCTCCCAACAAATCTCTCACTCACCAAACAAATCTCTCTCTACCAATAATCCTCACAACTCTCATATGGAGACCAATAAACAATTGAGGATGATCCTCACCTCACAACTCTCTCAAAGAGACACACAACGATTGAGGATTTATGATGAGGATGAGGATACTAAACCAATCCCTAAGACCTTATATTTATTCCCCTTGTTAATGGATGGAATAGTTCAAGGCTCCTTATAATCATTTTTCTAATAAAGCATTTTTGGACCCCTCTGCTACTCTTGTTTTGATCTTGTGATACTCCACATATGCAACAACTGCATGGATAAAATCAAGAACTGTAAATGAGCCTGAAGAAGGTCAAGGGTCAAGAACTGTAAATGAGCCTGAAGGTACTAATGAGGTGTGCCTTGACATTGTGAGGGTGGTATCGCCAGCAAGGGTTCTAATGAGAGGAAACCTAAACTAAGTTTTCATTAGTTATTGTGTAGTTCACTTCTCAATTATCAATAAAGTTATCTCTCTTTCTCCCGTGGATGTAGGCATATTGCCGAACCACGTATATTATTGTGTTTTCGTATTTCTGCTTTAGTTTACATCTTTTGTGTTTGTTTCTTCATTAATCATATCAAGATCCTGTGTATTTTATCATAACAATTGGTATCAGAGCCGAAGGTTATTCTTTTGGGTTGAAGACGGGATTTCGGAACGGTTTTGTTGGGTTTTAGGAATCTGTCCAGATTCAACACTCTGTAGTAAAACGGCCATAACTTTGTGCTCGGATATTGAAACGTCGATCCGTATTTCGGGTTGGAAAGTAAACTCTTCAGGCTTTCTAACAGTATATGGTACGTTCTGTGGTTTGAAGTATTCTGTTCTCAGTACTTCGTTGAAGTTGACGGTTCCGATTTTTTTAGTTTTTTGAAAATCCAATCTTGGGTTTTTTTTAGTGGTATTGATTATTGAAAAGAAGATGACTGATTCGAATTCTTCGAATTCCAGCAGTAAGTACACAAAGGTGCATGGATTTGATATTATCAAATTCAATGGGAAGAATAACTTCACATCATGGCAAACGGATGTGAAAGATATTCTTGTTAGTATGAAGCAGATCAAAGCCCTAAAGGGGAAACCTGAAACGGCAAAGTTGCCAACAGGTTGGACGAATGATGATTGGGAAGAGTTTGATCAACAGGCCTGCAGTACGATTAGGTTATGTTTGACGAGGGATATCACACACAATTTTGCCGGTAAAACCTCGGCAAAGGAGTTATGGGAGAAGTTAGAGAAGCTCTATCTTAGTAAGGACTTGACGTCAGAACTCTATCTAAAGAGGCGTTTGTATTCGACAAGATTTACACCTGGTAAGTCTGTGATTGATCATATTAATGATTTTAATAAGATCTGTTCTGATTTAGCAAACATTGATGTGATACTACCTGATGGTGAGAAAGCTATAATTTTATTATGTTCATTACCATCTTCGTGGGAAACAACAGTTGATTATTTTATTGCAAACAAAAATACCACAAAGCAGTTGGTCTATGATGATGTTGTTTCGATGTTACAATCCAAAGTCATTAGAAAAAAGGAAGCTGATGATGAAGTTCAGGCTGAGGGTATGTATGTTAGAGGTAGATCATCACATAGAGGTTCGTCGAGTTCTAAAAGTCGCTCTAAATCTCAGAAAAGAGATTTGAAGGATGTTGAGTGTTATTATTGTCATAACATGGGTCATTATAGTAAAGATTGTCCTAAGGTTAACGCCAAAGAAGAGAAGAAGAAGAAATCTAATCCGAACACTGAAGTTGCTAACATTGCTCAATGTTGTAATGAGGTAGCAAAGTCTATTGGAGACAATGAGGATGAGGTGTTAACAGTTACATCAAATAACTATTTAGCTGAAGGATGGTGTCTTGATTCAGCTGCTTCGTATCATATGTGTCCCGATAGGAAGTCTTTCACAACTTACAGAGAAGTAAATGGTGGTAAAGTCTTTATGGGCAATTCGAATGCCTGCAAGACAGTTGGTGTTGGTACAGTACGGATCAAGGCACATGATGGAGCTGTAAGAACCTTGACAGAAGTCAGGCATGTTCCTTATTTGAGAAAGGGTTTGATTTCGTTAGGTGTACTTGAAGATAGTGGTTTCAAGTTTACCGGTGAGAATGGTCTCTTGAAGGTTTACTATGATGACAGGTTATATTTGATGGGCGAAAGACATGGAAACTTATATTTTCTTATTGGAGATATAGTTTCAGGTGGAGCTATGCCTATGGTTTCTCAAGCGGTTGATGAAAAACAATTAACTTCTACTCAGTTATGGCATATGCAGCTAGGGCATATGAGTGAAAAAGGTTTGTCTATATTGAGTAAAAAGGGTTTGCTTGGTGGCCAGAAAACTTGCAAGCTCAATTTTTGTGAGCATTGTGTATTTGGCAAACAGTGCAGAGTTCGTTTTGGTACCGCTGTTCACCGCACTACGGGTACTTTAGATTATATACATTCAGATGTATGGGGTCCCTCTAGAACAGTTTCTAAGGGAGGAGCAAGGTGGTTTGTGACCTTTATCGATGATTTCTAGCGGAGAGTTTGGTTGTACACCATGAAGCACAAAAACGAAGTCACCGATTTGTTTAAGAAGTGGAAAGTTATGGTTGAAAAACAGACTGGCCATGTTGTGAAAAGGATACGTTCTGACAATGGTGGAGAATACACTGAAGACCCATTGAAAGTTTATTGTGCAGAACAAGGTATCGTTAGACACTTCACAGTGAAAGGTACACCACAACAGAATGGGGTAGCTAAGTGTATGAATCGCACACTACTAGAGAAAGCACGGTGCATGTTATCCAATGCAGGTTTGGGTAAGGTATGGTGGGCTGAAGCAGTAAATACGGCGTGCTATCTCGTGAATCGATCACCATCTACAACCATTGATTGTAAGACATCTATGGAAGTTTGGTCTGGTACACCTCCTGATTATTCAGATTTGAAGGTGTTTGGTTGTCCTACTTATTTTCATATCAGAGAAGATAAGTTAGGAGTTAGGGCCAAGAAAGCTATTTTCTTGGGATATCCACAAAGTATTAAGGGTTATCGTTTATGGTGCCCAGAGTTGAATAAATTCCAGATCAGTCGTGATGTGATCTTCAATGAGAAAACAATGCTTGATTCAAAAAAGTTCACAGGTTGGGACTCTCAAGATGAGGGTGATGATAATGACAATGATGGTGACGATACCATGCAGGTGGAGCATAATGTTCCATATTCATCTACAATAGATAAAGAGGTGGCTGTTGTACAGGTACCTACAAGTTCAGATGTTACACAGGTAACTACAGACACATTTCCAGACACAGAGAGTGTAGATGATGAGATTGAAGAGGAGGTTCCTCTTAAAGATACTTTACAGCAGCAACAATTAGAGCAGCATCATGAGTGGCCATTTTTAGCATCTCAACGTGAACCACGTTTGAGAAAAACACCAGTTCGACTTGGTTTTGAGGATAGTGCATCTTTTGCATTATCAGTATTTTGTGATGATGAGCCTTCTACCTTTAAGGGGGCAATGAGGAGTTCTCATTCTCATGAATGGAAGTCAGCGATGGATGAAGAGATGAAATCTCTTCACAAGAATAATACTTGGGAACTTGTAAAGTTGCCTAAGGGTCAGAAGTCGATTGGTTGCAAGTGGGTTTTCACAGTGAAAAATGGTATTCTAGACTCCAAGGGTACAACTAGTGGTGTACGTTACAAGGCAAGATTAGTGGCTAAGGGATATGCACAAACGGAGGTGTGGATTATAATGAAGTTTTCTCTCCGGTTGTTAAACACACTTCCATCCGAGTCTTGTTAGCTTTGGTGACGCAGTTTGATTTAGAGCTCGAGCAAGTAGATGTCAAAACTGCTTTCTTGCATGGAGATTTAGAGGAGGATATATATATGTTACAGCCCGACGGTTATAAAGTTGTTGGTAAAGAAAACTATGTGTGCAAACTGATGATGTCCTTATATGGATTGAGGCAAACACCACGACAGTGTTATAAGAAGTTTGACACATTTATGTTGAAGCAGGGGTACTCTAGAAGTGAATATGATCTGTGTGTCTATTTCATAAAGCTTCGAGATGGGTCCGTTATATTTCTCTTACTCTATGTGGATGACATGCTTGTAGAGGCAAAGAGCAAGTCATGTATTGTTTCTTTGAAGAAACAATTAAGTAAAGAGTTTGAGAATAAAGTTTTAGGAGAGGTGTTCATTGAGGTGGTTTTCGGGGTCAATTTTAGGCATTGCCTTAACTTGATCAATCTCTCCAAATGTTGAGGCCCTTCAGGATAGTGGCCTTTATGGGCGTGTGGGGGCAAAGATGAGATGATGCTTGTGTGGTGCAGGAGAAGTACGTATGGGTTCATATGGTCGGCTCAGTTTTTACAATCTTCGCCAACGTGGAGAATTGTAGAAAAGTGACATCTAGAGGTTACATGTAATGGATTCCTATTAGGAATCGGTTTTCTTATTTGGCAACAAGTGTGGTGGAATTCTATTAGGATTCAATAAGGCTTTCTAGTTGTTGTTGATTTAGGAATTGGGTTACCAATTGGATTAACCAAAGAGGTTATAAATATTGGTCTTGTGTAACCATAAGAATTTGAGCAAAGAAGAAAGTATGTGTGAGGAAACCTAAACTAAGGTTTCATTAGTTATTGTGTAGTTCACTTCTCAATTATCAATAAAGCTATCTCTCTTTGTCCCGTGGATGTAGGCATATTGCCGAACCACGTATATTATTGTGTTTTCGTATTTCTGCTTTAGTTTACATCTTTTGTGTTTGTTTCTTCATTAATCATATCAAGATCCTGTGTATTTATCATAACATCTAACACCTACAGATAATATTGAAGTTGTGCCTGCGACCCCTTTAACTCAGGTGGGAGGGAAGGAGGAGCAGGTTTATTTGAAGACTAACAATGCTGGTGAAGACAGAACTCAGGACATGCAAGGAGAGGCTGACAGTGTTTTACCTGTTCCAGCTTCCTCTTACCAGCCAGACTTGCAACTTTGTGTGGATCTTCGCATTGAAAAAGAGGCTACTAATGTTGTGAGGATGGGTTGGGCAGATAGAGTTGAAGAAGAGGAGCCAGAGAACCAGCAAACATGGCAAACTCAGAAGACAAAAAAAGGCAAGCATGGATCTACCAAAGGGGACCCCCCAAACACTAGATCCAGGGCCCAGGTAACTTTGTCAAATATTGCTCAGTGAGGACAATGTTCTGGAACATTAGAGATGCAGCTAACACTGATTCCCTCTCTAGATTATCCTTATTAATAAAGAAGAATAAAGTAGATGTTATTGGCATTGCAAAGCCTATGACAAAACCAAGTAGTGATTTTGTTTTGAAGCTTGGAATTCCATTTCTGAATCACACATACCTGCATAATGATCTGGTAGGAAGGAAAGGGAATATTTGGGTTCTTTGGAGGCATGGCATGGATGTGAATCTGGTGGCCAAGTCGGATCAACAGTTAACTATTGTTGTGGATGGTAGCATTATTACTTTTGTACATGCCAACTCTGTGGTAGCGTATAGAAGACTGTTATGGGGAGACCTTTTGGCTATTAGCAATCTTAATTTACCGTGGCTTGTACAGGGTGACTTTAACATTGTTCTTAGATAGGAAGAAAAGAAAGGGGGTGTGGCCCTAAGTGCTAGTGTTGTGGCCGACTTTGCTGACTGGGTGGATACTTGTTGTCTTTTTGAAAGTCCATGGTCTGGCTCTTCATTCACATGATGTAACAACCAAATGGGAGTGAGAAGGATTTATAGTAAAATTGACAGAGCTTTTTACAATGACTTATGGGAAAGTAGATATCAAGGGTAGAGGTACAAGGCATTGAGCAGGTTGAAATCTGATCATTCAACCCTCATAGGGGGTCCTGAGCATATACCCAAACCACAAAAACCGCCATTCCGTTTAACAAAGCTTGGACTCACCATGGAGAATTTCTGAACTTGGTGAAAAGTAGTTGGGATCAACCCCAGTGGGGTCTCCCCATCTTTAAAGTCCAACAAAAACTGAAACGATTGAAAGTTCTGCTCAAGGATTGGAACTGGGCTGTCTTCGGGGATGTTGATAACATGGTCAAATATGCAAAAAATGAGCTTTCAAATGCGCAAATAGAAGCTGAAATGAGTCACCAAGATGAGAGAAAACAAACAGTTGTGATACAGAAACAAGAAGAGTTAGACAGAGTTTTTCACATTAAAGATACCTTTTGGAAGCAGAGAAGTGGGCAAAAGTGGTTGACATGTGGTGAGAGAAGCACATGCTACTTTCATTGTATGGCAAAAATCAGAATTAACCATCAGATCGTAACAGAGATATTGACTGAGAATGGAAGAGTGCTGAAGTCACAAGCTGGAATCAAAGAGCACATTGTTCTGTATTTTCAGAAGAAATTTGCTGCCAGTCCTATTACTTTGCATCCTGAGGTGCTTAGCTGGGTTCCCCCGAGTATTTCGGAGGCTGAGAATGAGGGCCTGACAAAACCTCCCTCACCCCAAGAGATTCAAGATGTCGTCTTCTCAATGGATGTTGACAGCTCACCGGGGCCGGACGGGTTTCAAGGAGCTTTCTATTTTAGTTGCTGGAACATTATCAAGACAGACATTTTTGAGGCTGTTGTATCCTTTTTTAGAGATGGCACTCTACCTGCTGGTATTAACTCAAGCTTTATTGTTTTAATTCCAAAAGAGGGCAATGCTAACAAAATTTCTAAATTTAGACCTATTTGTATGAGTAGTTTTATTCTTAAGATTATTACGAAGATCATGAATAACAGAATGGTAGATATGGGTTCCAGAATTGTTTCCAGGGAGCAGTGTGGATTCATCAAAGGGAAGTCCATCCAAACTTGTATTGGGCTGGCCTCCGAGATGCTCAATGAAATGAGGATCAATAGACATGGCAGCAATCTTGGTCTCAAATTAGATATAACCCAGGCATATGATACAATCAGCTGGGAGTTTCTAATTCATGTTCTAAAAAAGTTTGGCTTTTGTGAGACATGGTGCTCTTGGATTTACACAATTATCAGTAGTGCACAGGTCTCTGTGATCATTAATGGGGAGCCATGTGGTTACTTCAGACCAGGTAGGGGGTTTAGGCAGGGGGATCCTATGTCCCCAACTCTTTTTGCACTTGCAGAAGAAGCTCTAAGCAGAGGTTTGCTTCAGTTGAGAAGTGTTGGGTTGGTGAAGCCTATGTGCTTTGTCAGAGACCTCCCAAGACCCTCTCATCTTTGTTTTGTCGACGACATCTTTATTTTTGTCAATGGTGAGCTGAAAGGGCTTAGAAAGTTGCTAGAGTTTTTTCACAAATACCAGCAATCCTCTGGGCAATGTATTAGCTAGGAAAAGAGTAAGCTCTTCATGGGTGGTATTAATGCAAGAAGGAGAAACAAGATTGAATATCTCTTTGGTTTTAAATCTGGTGTGTTCCCTGAAAAGTACCTTGGGGTACCATTAACGCAGGGCAGAGTCAAGAGAGCTCTCCTAGCTCCAATGATTGAAACAATTAGACAACGAGCTAGCACTTGGGCTGGTAGATTGTTGTCCTTCCAAGCAAGAGTGGTATTGGCAAAGGATATCCTCTCTAGTATGTCTGTTTTTACAATGGGCATCTACAAGTGGCCTAGGCAAACCATTACGGAGGCAAAAAGGATCATCAGAAACTTCATCTGGACTAGCAATTCAGAAGAAAGGAAATGTGTGACGCTCAAATGGTAAACTGTGTGCAAGCCAACTTCTGAAGGGGGTCTTGGTCTGAGAAAAATGAAGGAGTTCAACAAAGCAATGCTTATGAAGTGTGCATGGGGGTTCTTGGCCAACAAGGACCAGCTTTCTAAATTTTTACAAGCTAAATTTGTGACACGTTCTGGGGAACTCATCCAGTATCATAAACCGTCCTCTATTTGGCATGGCATCAAATGGGCGCTCCCTGATTTGAATCCAGGTACTAGGTGGATTGTGGGTAATGGTGCCGACATCGATTTCTGGAGAGATAATTGGTGTGGGGACTCTATTCAATCGAGGCTCATGCTAAGTGCAACTGATCTTAAGGGCTGTGAAACAAGGCTCAGTGAGATAATTATTGATAACGAATGCCTGATTCCACAGAACACCAAATTGATCCAAAACCTTGCAGGATTGAACATGGAGGAGTTGCCAAGGCCCAATGGTAATTTGAGAGACCAAATCGTGTGGAAGCATGATCCTAAGGGTGTTTTTTCTGTCAGCAGTGCTTTTGAAGTCACCAGGAAAAAAAGCCTTCATGTGTGGTGGACTAAACTTTTGTGGCAACCTTGTATTCATCCCAAACTTGCTGGGATTGCATGGAAAATAGCTCATGAGAGAATTGTTGTGGACAGTGTACTGCAGAGAATGGGAATGCAGTTGGGTTCCAGGTGTGGTCACTGTAGAATAAATGTTGAGGACCAACAACATTTATTGTGGGAATGTCCATGCAGCAAACTTATTTGGTCATGGATAGGGGAATTATTTCAAGAAGATGCAACCTTTAGGTCACTACAACAAGCTATGGAGGGGGCTAAGCAGGGAAGCACTATCATTAGGGACCTATGGCTAACGGCAGCTTGGGGCTCCCTTGTAGTAATCTGGCAGAGTAGAAACAAATGTGTGTTTGGGGATGAGAGCTTCTCTTTTCACAAATGCAAGTGCAAAATCATGGGGTGGATTAGGAGGGCATGGAAGCTTTCTAAGGGAACCATGAATAACTCAGTGGGTGACTTAATTATCCTTAGACGACTGAAACTTGGTCTTAAACTAGGGAAGCTACAGAAAGTGAAGGAATGCAGATGGTTCCCTCCCTCTAGCTCCTTTGTTAAAATGAACTCTGATGGGGCATCTAAAGGGAACCCAGGGCCTGCTGGTGTTGGTGTTGTTTTTAGGAACAATAGGAGTGATTTTTTGGGGGCTATGGCTATGAATATAAGGTGTTACACTAGCTTCATTGCAGAATGTTTTGCTGTGTTATGTGGGGCAAAAAAGGCTATTGAGAAGGGTTGGGTTAACTTGTGGATTGAGGTGGACTCAGTTGCTGCAGTCCATGTTTTTGGCAGGAATGAAGTGCCTTGGGAGCTCATCTCAAGATGGAGAAAAGTGTTGGATTATTTTCATCATGTCGTTATTACTTTGACGTGGCGGGAAGCCAATTTTGCTACTGACATTATGGCCAATGAAGGAGTGAAGCTCGATCATGGCACTGAGGTTTTCTATGTGGTTAGGCCTCCATTGCTATATAAAATGGAGGACCCCCATGCTACGTATTTTAGATTTTGTTAACTCAACCAGGGGATATTGGCTTAGTACAGGTGGGGTGCCTACCTAGTAGGGATGCTACTCTGGCACTAAGTCCCCTGTGGTTTCTTGTATTACATTTTTCTTTCATTCTTTAATATATTCTTTCTTACCAACCAAAAAAAAAGAGTTTTGGTTTGGTTTTAATTAAAGTACTCGTGGGTTTGTACTGGAAGGGCTTAGCAGATGCAATAACAACTAAGGCTACAAGCCTACGAGTCTTATTGAGAAGGGTTCTATGATTAAATATAATGAGAAAGGTTAAGCATTGTGTTCATATATGTAGAATCATTGCATGATGATTATATTGATTTTATGATAACTGCATTTGGTTTCTTCTAAAATTTAAGACGAAGTGGTCTTGCCGGATTCTTGTATAATATCCAACAAAAGTCGCATCAATTTTTAGTCTCGAACTGGTCTTGCCCGTAAGTTTAATGTGTTGATCAACTCATGTATACTCTTTAGTCTTTATTGCCCAATCATGTAATCTTCTTCCCTAGTTTTAGTTCCATATATACTAGCAAACCATTAATTGTCTCTAACTCTACTATACATAGTAGTAGACTAGTAGTCAAGTAGTGTTTCCCTAACAAAATCTTGCCTTCTGATTAATATTATCATTAGCTATAAACAAAATAGGCAGAACTTCGGCCCCTCTTTTCAGGTCAGCCCTTCTCATCTTCTTTGTCTGGAGGATTGTAGTCGCTCACCCAAGGAAACTTTTCTGAAACAACTCTTCCAAACAACTTTCTGTGATACATTCTTTAGATGCTCTTTGTCCGCAAGGACTGCATAGGTAAAAATCTAATAACTGAAACCGGCATTCGGTTGTTTGACATTATTTTGTGACTTAGTGTGTCCGTGGTTATCTCGCCTTGATCTCATTGTTAGGAATACCTTGATGTATGAGCGTCGTCCCGAGTATCCCTTCTCTCATCATGACTGTCAGGTTGTTGTTTGGTACAGGACGTACGTACCTAGTTAGGACGTACGTACCTTGAGTTGGACAGATCTCTTGTTAAGGTTTGGACGTACGTACCTAGTTAGGACGTACGTACCATAAGTTGATCAGCAGACTTTCTTTTTTCAGGGACGTACGTAAATAGTTAGGGCGTACGTAGGTCGAGTTGTTCAGCAGACTTTTTCATTCAGGGACGTACGTACCTAGTTAGGACGTACGTACGTCGTCGTCAGATTTCCTTGTTTCGGTCCATTTTCTCTCTCCTCCAAAACCCTAACTATATATGGTTTTTCCAAAAAAGAATTGAGTAGTTCTTTGGCCGTCCAATTCATCTCTAGTCTTGGAGTTTGTTTAGGTTTTGGTTTAGGTTGTTTTGGTGATTGAACTCATCTTCTTCTTCCCCATTCATCTTCTCCTTCCTTATTGAATATTGAGATCAGCTTCGAGTCTTCTTGTGTGTTCATCAAGAAGTCGAGTATCCTTGTGTGTTCATCAAGGAACTCTGGTGTAAGCTTGCTTCATAGATCAACTTCGAGTCTTCTTGTGTGTTCATCAAGAAGTCGAGTGTTTTGTGCATACATCAAGGTACTCTGGTGAAGTCAAGGTGTTAGAGATAACCGGTAGTGTCAACTCGCAGTGATTGCAGGTAGTTGATAGGTTTGTACATCTCTTTTCATCTAGTGGATTTATTTGTTGTCGCAAGGACAACCGTGAACGTTTCCCATATTGGGTTTTACCATATTAAAAATATCGTGTGTTCTTTACTTATTTATTGTTTTATTCTTGTTTTTTTTAGTATTATATTGCACATATTGGGTTTTCAATAACGTGGCATTCGACAACTAAGCAAAAGTTAAGAATGTCTTTCTTTCTATGACAAAAGAAGTAGAAAGCTAAAATTTAAAACTTCACTCAAAGTTGTTTTCTAGCTTCTTAGAAATTACTTTCTAATGCATTTTATGTAATTACCAAGCATGCTTTTTAGTTTCTTACTTTTAGGTAGATAAGAAATGACTTTCATCACAATTGCCAAACACCCTCTATGTAACTGAAAAGGCTGTAAAATGTTTCCTGACGTATCCATCGATATTGGACATGCTCTTAGAGGGTTCTCCTCCTTTAGGATGTTTGTTCTTAAGGTATATCTCTAGTCCCACTAGTCCCAATCGTGTGAAAGTATTTAAAAAGACTTTTTGCAAGTTTGAATCAAACATTTTTTTTTCGTCCTTTCTTTTTCATGCGGTAGTGGCCTCATTTTCAGCTTCCTGAGCAATACAAAAAAGTAGATCACTACGGAGTTGGCTACATAACCACTCAGGTGTTGAGTTAAAGGAAGAGGTAATGAAGGAGCTTAAGTACGGATGGGATACTAGGAGATGAGCTGCCCAGTTACCAGTTCTAGTGCACTGTTTAATACATATGTCTAAGATAGCTATAGAGCTCCATGAGAGGTTAGTGTGTTTCCCGCTTAACTAGTCTGAAGCTCCAGCATTGTGTCTCTAGTTCAATTGTTTTGAATTGCTGCTCAATGTTCATTTTCCGATATAGTTTGTAGTTCTTTTACATTTCTCGCTTGAAGCATAAGGACTGTTGGGGTGGGCTCTGTATATGTTTGAAACCTCAGTGTTGGGAAATGGATTGTATTTGTCAGTACAATGTTTCACTTTGATGTCCCTATTTAATTTCATAGCAGAAACTATTCATCAACATAGGGCTGTCGCTTCTTGTCCTACTAACTAATCGAATTCAGATAAATGGATATAATGAACTTCACGGAAAAAGTTTGATGCAATACAATAATTCCCAGTATAGTCAAATATATATACTTTTGTTTACTTGGTGAATGAGTCATAATATATAATTTCCACTGCTTGCTTGTCCATATGCAAAAATTGTGATTAAGTCGTAGTTGGATAATTCACTTTGTCATAGTTGTATGATCTTCAACAAATTAAAACATGACAACAAAAAATTCATACTCGCTACAGTTACACATTTGGCGGCTTAATTGTACACTTGTTTTTTTTGCAGTAGCCGTGGAATACTCTGTCTAACCTATAATCATAGATTAGACCAATTATAAGATTACATGAAATCTTCTTCCCAAAAAATACTTTCTCAAAATGATTAATTCTTATTAAGATTTTTCAGGATTCAAGGGAGGAAAAAGAGTCGAGCAGAAAACATTTGAGCTGTTCCGTATGAAATGTCACCCGAATCACTGTACTTATCTACTTTTCTATTTAGAAAATGCAAGTGTCAATATTTATAGAATCTATGTAAGCGTCTACATGATCATTATTGGACAGCCGTACAGGTTTGTTTAACAGTTCAAATCTATCAGACTCCACAACACACACGTTATCAGACTCCACAACACACACATTTGCTTGTATCAGGATCTGTTGTTGTAGATAGAAATTACTCCCGTAGTTTAAGCACCAAGAGACTTATCTCTTGTAACTTAGATAACAGATATCTTCTGTATATATAGTTTCTATGAATAACAAGAAAGACATCGAGTTCTTCTCAAATCAATCTCTTAATTTCCATTACTGTTTCTGATTTAATATGGTAACAGAGTCATCTTCTTAGGATTTCTTTTCTCTTCTTCTTCGTGTTTACATCAAACAAAAGAAAAATCTTTCTCCAACAATGGTCGATCCAGTCAAGACCCCTGAATCCAATTCTGAATCTCAAGGATCTGATGATCCTTTCTTTGTTCATCACTCAGATAGTCCTAGTGCTATCCTGGTTTCTCCAACCTTAACAGGTGACAACTATGGTACATGGATACGATCTATTTCAAGAGCACTTCGAGCCAAAAATAAATTTGGTTTTGTTGATGGTTCTATTCAGACTCCTACTGATTCAATTGAGAAAGCAAAATGGTCTCGTTGTGATGATCTTGTTGCTTCTTGGATTCTGAATTCTGTCTCACAGGAGATTCGTGGAAGCATTCTTTATGCTGAAACTGCTTTGGATATATGGAAGGATCTTAAAGAACAATTTGCACAATCTAATGCACCCAAGATATATCAGCTCAAGCAATCTATTTCCTCCTTGAAGCAAGAAAGAACACCGGTATCACTTTATTTTACTGCACTCAAGTCTTTATGGGATGAATTAAATTCTTTATATGTTCTTCCTGTTTGTACTTGTGGACATGGTGTTGCTATTGCACGTCGCCTTCAAGACGATCGTGCAATGGAATTCTTACAAGGTCTTCATGATCGTTTTACTAATACTCGTAGCCAAATTTTGCTAATGGATCCACTTCCTAGTGTAGCAAGAATTTATAACATGGTGCGACAAGAGGAAAAACAACAAGAAATTAATGCATTGTCTATTCCAGTTCCTGAAGCTGCTGCATTGAGTACTCAATTTCGCAAAGATACCAATTGGAATCCTAAAGGGAAACCAGGTTCTCGCAATTTTGCACCACAAAACAATAGCAAGGTATCCACTGATTCTAAAGGGACAGGCAACAGACGTCCCCATTGTGACTATTGTGACAAACCAGGTCACTACAAGAGCACTTGTTATAAGCTACACGGGTATCCTACTACTCCAAATGCCCAAGCTCATGCTATCTCTACAGAGCCATCTAATACTCATCATATATTCTCACCTGAGCAATATAATAAGATTCTAAGGATGATTGAATTACGTAGCTTTCCTCCACAAGCAAATTTGACAGGTAATTCCATCTCTTGTCCCACAAAAACTTTATGGATCATAGATTCTGGTGCAACACATCATGTTAGTTCGTCATTACATTATTTTCCCTCCTATATTGTTTGTTCTAAGCTTTTTTTTCTTAGAACTCCAGATGGCAAAGATCACTTAATCACACATATTGGAACTATCATTCTCTCACCAACATTACGTCTCACTAATGTTCTTTATGTTCCAACTTTTCTATTCAATCTCATTTCTATTAGTAAATTAGTTACACCCAAAACCATGTTTATAACCTTCATTGACGACTATTGTATTTTTCAGGACCAGTTATCGAAGAGGAAAATTGGATTGGGACGCCTCCATGAGGGACTCTATTATCTACAACTCGCTTCTATTTTCTCTTTTAAACCATCTCCTATTGCTAATAATTTGTGGCATTGTCGTTTAGGACATATTTCTTCTAGTCGTTTGCAAATTTTGAATAAACAATTTTCTTTCATTACTTGTTCTGATAGAAGTCTTTGTACTATTTGTCCACAAGCTAAGTAAACTCGTTTAAGTTTTTCTTCTAGTTCTATCAAAACTAGTCGACCTTTTCAAATGATTCATTGTGATATATGGGGGTCCTTTTTCATCACCATCACATTCAAATGCTAGATTTTAGTCGTGCTACTTGGATCTACTTGATGACTGTCAAATCTGAAACTGCAAAAATCATACAATCTTTTCATGCCATGGTCAAAACTCAATTTCATTCAAAAATTTATTTAATTATTTCTGGCATTGGTGATATTGATGAACATTTCAATGATATCCAAGTTATTCGATCTGATAATGGATCTAAATTCTTGTTTCTTACAATGCAAAATTTTTATTCAACTCATGGAATCATACATCAACGAAGTTGTGTTTATACACCACAACAAAATGGTGTAGTGGAAAGAAAACACCGTCACTTACTCAATGTGGCGCGTGCCTTACGTTTCCAATCTCATTTACCATTATCATTTTGGGGTGAGTGTATACTTACTGCAGCATATCTCATAAATAAACTTCCTACTCCTTTGGTACAAGGCAAATCTCCACATCAAATTTTTTTCAAAAAACCACCTATCTATACAAACCTTCGTATATTTGGTTGTTTATGTTTTGGTCGAAATACTCACATCAAAAACAAATTTGATCAAAGCGGTAAACCTGGTGTTTTTGTTGGATATCCTTATGCTCAAAAAGGGTATCGCATTTTTGATCTCACTTCAAAACAAATTTATACATCTCGTGATGTCATGTTTCATGAAAATGTTTTTCCATATAAATATGTCAGTTTCTCCATCTAATCCTCCAGTTTATCCTTTGCCTATCAATGATAATGGTAGTTTCAATTATTCACCATCTCTAGATGCAACTAATCATGATGCAGGTCCAGTTTCACCTTCCAATCCTTCGCCAACTTCAAATGAATCACAACAGGTTCCTGAATCTTCTCCTACATCACATTCTTCTGTTCAATCACCTACCCAACATCCTTCTATCACCACATATGATAGTGCTCAACCAACTCCACCACCAATTTTACATGAATCTTCTAGACCATCTAGATCTCGAAAACCACCATCTCATCTTAATGATTTTCATTGTCCTACTCTCCCTCATTCGGCTAATCTCATCCAATCGGACTCTAAGGTAACAAAAGTTTCTACTCATTTTCTTATGGCTTGTTATGTTTCTAATACTAATTTTTCTCAGTCACATAGAGTTTTTTTATCCAAAGTATCCTCTAGCATTGAGCCAAAATCTTTCTCTCAAGCTATCAAAATACCCCAGTGGAAGGAAGCTATGGCTATAGAGATTGCAGCATTAAAAAAAAATCATACATGGACCCTTGTTCCATTGCGTTCAGATGAGAAGCCCATTGGCTGTAAATGGGTTTATAAAATCAAATATCATGCTGACGGTTCTATAGAGCATTACAAGGCTCGTTTGGTTGCCAAAGGGTATAAACAAATTGAAGGTATTGATTATCATGATATTTTTGCTCCTGTGGCTAAGTTAGTCACTCTTCGTTTACTTCTTTCAGTTGCTACTGTTCGACATTGGTATATTCATCAGTTGGATGTTAATAATGCTTTTTTACATGGGGATTTAGATGAGACAATTTACATGACTATTCCACCTGGGTTTTCAAGACAGGGGGAGCATCGCGTATGTAAACTCAATAAATCCTTGTATGGACTCAAACAAGCTTCTCGACAGTGGTTTGCTAAATTATCTACAACATTGGTCACAACAGGGTTCATTCAATCAAAATCTGATTATTCTTTATTTACTCATATTCATGGATCTGATTATACATATGTTCTTGTATATGTTGATGATATTCTTATCACAGGAAATAATCTCCTTTCTATTCAGAACTTCAAGCAAGTTTTGAAGGATGCTTTCTTCATCAAAGATCTGGGTCGATTAAAATATTTTCTAGGCATTGAAATTGCACGCTCCAAGGAAGGCATGTTTCTTACTCAAAGGAAGTACATTATGGATATTTTATCTGATTCAGGCTTAACAGGTTGTCGGACTTCTGAACTTCCTATGGAACAACACATTAATCTTGCAACAAATGATGGTACGTTATTACCTGATCCTACCAAATATCGTCGTCTTATTGGTCGTCTTTTATACCTCACAGTTACAAGGCCAGATATCAATTATGCTGTTCATTATCTTAGTCGTTTCATGCAATCATCACTATTCACAAGGATGCTGCTGATCGTATTCTTTATTATCTCAAAGGTTCCATCAACAAAGGCATATTATTATCATATTCTAGTTCTCCACACATTACAGGTTTTTGTGATTCAGATTGGGGTGGTTGTCGTATTACTCGTTGGTCTACTACTGGTTATTGTATTTTCTTTGGTTCTAGTCCTATCTCTTGGAAGACAAAGAAACAAACATCTGTCTCTCGTTCTTCTGCTGAAGCCGAATATCGTTCAATGGCCAATCTATCTTGTGAATTGCAGTGGTTGAAATACATTCTTGCAGATTTACGTATTCCACATCCCTCTCCAATGTCTATGTATTGTGATAATCATTTCGCTCTCCATATTGCTCAAAATTCTGTCTTTCATGAAAGAACTAAGCATATTGAATTAGATTGTCATTTTGTCCGTGAAAAGGTTCAAGACAGGTTGTTGCAGACTCGATATATTCCATCTTCATCCCAAATTGCCGATGTTTTTACAAAGCCTCTTGGCAAAGATGACTTCTTAAGATTGATTCGCAAGTTAGGTGTTCTCGACATTCACACTCCAACTTGAGGGGAGTATCAGACTCCACAACACACACGTTATCAGACTCCACAACACACACGTTTGCTTGTATCAGGATCTATTGTTGTAGATAGAAATTACACCCGTAGTTTATGCAGCAAGATACTTATCTCCTGTAACTTAGATAACAAATATCTTCTGTATATATAGTTTCTATGAATAACAAGAAAGACATCGAGTTCTTCTCAAATCAATCTCTTAATTTCCATTATTGTTTCTGATTTAATAAAATCATATCCACTAATACTCTCCAATCATGTCATTTTCTAAATATATGCTGAAAACAATAAATCTCCAAACTCTTTATTGTATCCATTTCTGATGTTTTCATTAACGTTGTTCTGTTCTTTAGAAGAGGCATAATTTGATGTATAGCAGATCACTTAATGAGCTAAGGATGAAAGTGGGACATGTTATTGTAACCCTATTCCTCTAGTAAAGAGTTTGAAAGGAGCATAATGATGACGTAGCTATTGGCATGGATCTTTTGAGTTATTCGGTATGTATTTCCTTGTCCTCTACTCCTCTGCTTGTGTATACATTTTTCAGAAACATTTCAGAAGTTTGTAGTAATAATGTTCTATTGTTGAATATGAAACACTGTGTGCATATTTTCGTCTGTCAAATAGTTAAAACATATGCACCTACATGTACAGTTTTGTTACCTATTAGCACTTGATGGAAGAAAGTAATTACTTAACATGCATGTACACCTAACGTTCTTTACCATCGAGTTGCCTGTAATTGCACTATGTACAATGCAATTACTGTGCCCTTGCAAACCCTATATTTCCTTTGATTTTTGGTACTCATTTTGGTTAATTGGGTTCCTGTTGAAGTCCTGCAGTCCTGCTTGTTTCATTGGACATCTTAGGTTTGCAAATGAGGAAGAAAAGAGGTAGCTGACCTAAATGCATGATACTAGTTGTCATCACAGAGGAAATCATATCCACCACTAATTTTTAACCATGTCTTTGGGTGATCATTACAAGGAAAACAACAAACAACATAAAGCAGAAGAGGACTGGGATAATGCAATGATACAGGGTAAGGTCACAGAAAAACAACATAGTCTGGAACATGCCTTGCAAAGACAAGAAGACTTTTGGAAGTAGAAAAGTGGCTCTCAGTGGATGCACTGCAGTGAAAGGAATACTTCTTACTTTCAAAAGCTTTGTAAAGTTCATGCAGGCCACAGCTTCATTGTTGAAATGTGTACTGAGGACGGAAGAACACTTACTGCTCAATCAGAGATTCAGGAGCACATAGTAAATTACTTCAAAGAGAAATTTATTGATAAGGGTGTAGTGATACTGGATTCAGAGTTGTTGAATTACATCCCAAGTATGGTGAATGAAGAGGAGAACATTGAGCTAATCAAAATGCCGATTGAAGAAGAGATAACCTATGCAGTTTTTTCACTAAATGCAGATAGTTGTCCTGGTCCGGATGGTTTTCAAGGCTGCTTCTACAGGTCATGCTGGAATGTAATTAAGAAGGATGTGGTGAGAGCTATCCAATCTTTCTTTGCAGAAGCAGTACTCCCTAAAGGCATGAACTCCAGCTTGGTGGCCCTCATCCCCAAGGAAAAAGGTGCCAATCAAATTTCAAAGTATAGGCCAATTACTATGAGTAATTTTCTTGTAAAGATTATTACTAAGATTATGACTGCTAGAATTACTCCTATTGCTAACATAATTGTTTCAGTTGAGCAAAGTGGCTTTCAGGGTAGATCAATTCAGTCATGTATCGGTCTTGCTACAGAAATGATTAACGAACTGCAGGTGAACAGAAAAGGCGGCAATGTGGCACTAAAAGTCGACATTGCCCAGGCTTTTGATACATTGGACTGGGGCTTTATCCAGGCCGTGCTTCTCAAGTTTGGTTTTCATGCTACTTGGTGTCACTGGATCATGGTGATTATAAGAAGTGCTCATTTGTCTATTTTGATCAATGGCTCCCCATGTGGTTTCTTTCAACCTTCGAGGGGCTTGCGACAGGGGGATCCAATGTCCCCAATTCTCTTTGCTTTGGCTGAAGACGTTTTGAGTCGAGGGCTGAAACAATTGAGGAACAGTAGAATTGTAAAGGCTATATGTGAGATAAAGAGGGTGTCTGGGCCTACACATCTCTTATTTGCAGACGACGTCTTCATTTTTGCAAATGGTGAGACAAAAGGTTTGAAGAAGCTGGCAGAGTTCCTCGGCAAGTACCAAGCTACTTCAGGCCAGTGTGTCAACGCAGCTAAGAGTAAGCTCTTCATGGGAGGTCTTACAGGGAGAAGACAACATAATATTGAAAGGATCTTTGGTATGCACCAGGGCACCTTACCAGACAAGTATTTAGGAGTGCCACTTATGCAAGGAAGGGTGAAGAGATTCCATTTTCTGCCCCTCATTGATACAATCAGACAGAAAGTTAACAATTGGGCTGGCAAACTCTTGTCTTTTCAAGGTAGGGTGGTGCTCGCAAAGTCAGTTTTGGCAAGTATACCTATCTACACTATGAGTATCTATCAATGGCCAGCTTTAGTTATAAAGGAGTGTGAAACAATCATCCGTAACTTTATATGGACTGGTAGCTCTACAACAAGGAAGTCAGTGACAGTGAAATGGGACTCAGTTTGTAGACCAGTTGCAGAAGGTGGACTAGGGATCAGAAAATTGAAGGACATTAATGATGCTCTACTGATGAAACTTGCATGGGGAGTACTGACACAGAAGGATGAGCTCTCCAAGCATTTGAAGCTGAAATTCATGAACAAAGGGGGTGTTATAACAAAGCAATACAAGCACACCTCTATATGGCAGGGAATTAAGAGGCAAATGACAAGTGTTAAGAATAATACCAGTTGGCTTATTGGTGATGGAAGTAAAATAGATTTTGGAGGGACAGATGGTGTGGGGACTCTCTAGCACAAAGGTTGAATCTTCAAGAAGTTGACATCAGATTTTGCAAGTCCAAGCTAAGTAGCATCATACTCAATGGTTAATGGAATGTGGGTCAACATGTTGCAGATATCTTGCAGCTTGCTGGCATCTTTCATCTACCAGAACTGACAGAGGGGGAACATGACACTCTGATATGGGAGCACAACAGCTCAGGTGACTTCACTACTGCTTCTGCAGTGGAAGCTATTAGAAGCAAGTATGAAAAACCTAACTGGGTGAAGCATGTTTACAGCAGCGCTGTGCATCCTAAGCTTTCAGGTATTGCATGGAAACTTTGTCATAACAGGGTCGCAGTGGACAATACATTCAAATCTAAGGGTATTTTTTGACAAACTACAAATAGTGCTAATATAACAATTCAAACAAATCAAACAATACGCAGAAAGTAAATAACACACAGAAATTTTTTAACGTGGTAAAACCCAATATGGGAAACGTCCACGGTTGCCTTGATGACAACAAATAATCCACTAGATGAAAAGAGATGTACAAACCTATCAACTACCTACACTCACTACGAGTTGATACTCCTGGTTATCTCTAACACCTTGACTTCACCAGAGCACCTTGATGTACGCACAAGACACTCGACTTCTTGATGAACACACAAGAAGACTCGAAGCCGAATTCACAAAGAAACTTGGAAGATAACAAATTTATGAATTGAGAGAAAGGGGAAGGAAGGGAATTGAGTTCAATAACCACAAATACTTTCAATACCAAAACCTAAACCTTTTATACTTAGGGTTGGAGAACACAAGAAATGGGCCGAAAATAGAAGAAATCCACATTGGACGTACGTGCGTCGATATGACGTTCGTACGTCTCCAACCGAAACAAGCTTGCTGACTGCTTGGACGTATGAACGTCCTAACAAGGTACGTACGTCCTAAACCAAAAACCCTCTTGCTGCCTAACCATACGTACGTACGTCCTAACATGGTACGTACGTATAACACTATGAAAGTTCTGCTGCCTAACCTGACGTACGTACGTCCTAACAAGGTACGTATGTCCTAAACCAAAAACCATACTTGAGACACAAGACGCGAAGACAAAAAACACGGGATGACACGTGTACAACAAGGTTTTCCTAACAATGAACTCAAGGCGAAATAACCATGGACGACCAATGTCACAAAATTGATGTCAAACAACTTAGAGCCGGTTTCAATCTCCCCCTTTGACATTGATTTTGTGACAAAAACCTATGACTCTAATAGCACTTATAAGACGTGCTTACAAACCCAAACCATGGCATTTATAAAACATGCCTACAAAAACACTCAAAATAGAACACATACCACATCACCAATTCTTGATATCCAGCTTGAGCAAAACGCTTTAACCATCAGAGACCGAAAAGAAGCAACAAGAAATTCTGAAACAAATCTAGCAACTGAAATTCCTCGAGCAACTCCCCCATACTTCATGAGCTCCAAAGTTTGACACTTGAGCTCCCCCATAATGTTACAACCTCTAAATATCAACACGTTCACTCCCCCATACGTGTAGCATACCTGAAACATGACCCAAAATTATCCTAACAACAACGAGACGATTGTTAGTAATTAGAGTCATAAATCTCCCCCTTTTTGGCACAACAAGTGAACAAGAGAACCAATTAACAAGAGAAATAATAAGCAAGAAACAAAAATAACCAAGGAAAGAAACCAACACCAAACAATCAAAACAAAATAGATAAAAAAATAAAACCTATCCAAACTCATAAAGGTCACAAAAATAACTAATAACCAAACATAGGAATCCATAAACATAAGAAACATTAAAGACAAAACATAAAACTGAAGTTAACGAATTCGAAAAATTCGTTCCCAATGACCTAGAGGAAGCTTGGAGAAATAAGCTTCCGCACGAGCCGACGATCTAGTCCACCGAGCTATCACATGATCATCATAATCCTCCAGCCATTCACCCTTACAAAATAACTCCTCAATTCTGTTATCCAAGCCACAGTCGGTGAGAGGAGCAGCAAGACCTGGAACCATCGGGTATCCAACCAACTCCAAGATGTGGTTTTGAAGATGTTCTGGCAATCTCTCCCAATGGTTGACATGAACCATGCACGGATCAAGAAAGGGTGGATGAATATAGTCATATCCATGAGGAACACGACAAAAACGACAAACCTTCGAATTGTTTTTGTATTCCATCGCCAAAAATGACACATAACCAACAGTCGGAATAAATACCCTATGAAGGTCGTATTCTTTCATGGAAAAATTCTGAAGAACAAAGAGAAAACTAGAAAGAGGTAAGTAGACACAATAGGAGTAAAAGAAGAGAAGACTCCCCTATATATAGGAAAAACAAAAGAAAAACCTAACTTGGGCCCAATTAGGAAGGTCCATTACCTAAGTAACAGGAATTTACTGCAAAACAGAAAGCAACCAGAACTAATATCAAAATATCAATATCCAATAACATACTCAACATCTAAGTGTAGAAACAAATATGAGATAGCAAAAGAGTAACTTTTAAGTACAGAAGTACAGAAAATAAACCCGATCAAGAACTACTCGGACTCCGAGTCACCATCACTATGGTCATCACCCGAAGTACCTAGACCTTCGTCCTCACTCTCTCTATCAGAGTCAGCACCATCAATGTCACCTGGAACTGGAGGTACCTCTTCCGAAAATGTAGGCAAGTCGATGGGAATGAAGTCTAGCTAAAGATGACGCATCTGGGCAACGTTCATCCTATGTAGATCACGGAGCATCGCATCATGCTGAGCAAGAATGACACCAAAACGATCCAAACGAGCGTCCGTATGATCTTGATGACGCCGAAGAGAGGAAACCCGAGCATCAACTGCAGCAACTGCCCGGTTGCTCCTAACTGAGGCCAATGGAGGGCGTCCAAGGATTAAAGCCCGATCAAAATCATCATGACTATCAAGAGTCCGGCCTCCCCAAATTAGGTGATGCGTCAGACGCGCTCCCACGGACTCAAAAGCAGACTTCCTAGACTGGCAGCCCTTCTTGATGGCATTGACCCAGTCATGACCAAAAAACCTTGGAGGGCTCACCTCCATATATTGTCCCTGAAAACCCAAGTGCTTGAGTATTGTCATTATAATGCTAGGGAAAGGAAGAGTACCCTTAGCTGCATCGATTTGAAGCATCCGTGTGTAGATGACCTCAAAGAGATGAAGATGATGCACCGACATACACACCACTAATTTAACCATGTCGTCGGTAAGAAACTACAAATAGTGCTAGTATAACAAATGTAAATTCAAACAAGCAATCAAACAATACGCAGAAAGTAAATAACACACAGAGATTTTTAACGTGGTAAAACCCAAACAGGGAAATGTCCACGGTTGTCCTCGCGACAACAAAATAATCCACTAGATGAAAAGAGATGTACAAACCTATCAACTACCTGCACTCACTGCGAGTTGATACTCCTGGTTATCTCTAACACCTTGACTTCACCAGAGCACCTTGATGTACGCACAAGACACTCGACTTCTTGATGAACACACAAGAAGACTCGAAGCCGAATTCACAATAACTCTTGAAAATCACAAAGATATGAATTGAGAAAAGGGGGAAGAAAGGGAATTGAGTTCAATAGCCACAAACACTTTCAATATCAAAAACCTAACCAAAACACATGAACTAGAAGAAGAATGGACGGCCAAAGAACTAACTTGTTCTTTGGAAGAGAAACCCTATTTATACTTAGGGTTGGAAACCAAGGAAAATGGGCCGAAATAAAGCAAACCGACTTTGGACGTTCGTACGTCGATATGACGTTCGAACGTCGCCACACAAAAATAAGCCTGCTGCCTACCATGACGTACGAACACTCTAACTCGGTACGTACGTCTCCACACGAAACAAGTCTGCTGCCTACTTGGACGTACGAACGTCCTAACTGCGTACGTACGTCCTGACCAAAAGATGTTTGCTGCCTCAGTGGACGTACGTACGTCCTAACTCGGTACGTACGTCCAGTACCCAATAACTTTCCTAGACATAACCAAGAAACACGAAGGACACGAGACGACCATGCGTACATCTTGATTTTCCTAACAATGAATTCAAGGCGAGATAACCAAGGACACTTTGTCACAAAATTGATGTCAAACTACTTCGTGCCGGTTTCAATCTCCCCCTTTGACATTGATTTTGTGACAAAAACCTATGACTCTAATAGCACTTATAAAACATGCTTACAAGCCCAAACCATGGCATTTATAAAACATGCCTACAAAATCACTCAAGATAGAAACACATAACAAGTCATTAATTCTTGTTATCCAGCTTTAGCAAGATGCTTTAACCATCAGAGACCAAACGGAAGCAACTAGGGATTTCCGAAGCAATCAAGGATTCAACAGAAGTTCCTTCAAGCAACTCCCCCATACTTCATGAGCTCCAAAATATTTTTGACACTCGAACTCCCCCATAACAATATAACGTCTAAAATCATCAACACGTTCACTCCCCCATACGTGTAGCATACCTGAAACATGACCCAAAAATAACCTAACAACAAGAAGACGATTGTTAGTAATTAGAGTAATAAATCTCCCCCTTTTTGTCACAACAAGTGAACAAAATAACCAACTAACAAAAGAAACGATAAAATAACAACAATAAACAAATAACCAAGAAAAAGAAATTAATACCAAACAATGAAGACAAAAACAGATAAAAAGATAAACCTAACCCAACTGTTAAAAGTTCAGGAAATCAACTAATAACCAAACATAGGAATCCATAACAAACCGACTTTGGACGTTCGTAGGTCGATATGACGTTCGAACGTCGCCACCCAAAAATAAGCCTGCTGCCTACCATGACGTACGAACGCTCTAACTCGGTACGTACGTCTCCACACGAAACAAGTCTGCTGCCTACTTGGACGTACGAACGTCCTAACTGCGTACGTACGTCCTGACCAAAAGATGTTTGCTGCCTCAGTGGACGTACGTACGTCCTAACTCGGTACGTACGTCCAGTACCCAATAACTTTCCTAGACATAACCAAGAAACACGAAGGACACGAGACGACCATGCGTACATCTTGATTTTCCTAACAATGAATTCAAGGCGAGATAACAATGAATTGGTATCAGTCGCTGGGGGCTGGTTAAGGAGCGTAAAGGCTCACGCTAACGATCAATAGTGCTTTATGGAACCTCACAACGTTGCTACTTCAAGTCTTCCTCCACAATTCAGTGGAAAAGACTTTGGTCAATGGAAAGTACGGATGCGAGCTTATCTCCAAGCCTTAGGAGAAGAAGTCTGGCTTTCTGTTGTCACAGGGTGGAAAGAACCTCTGACTACTACAGATACTGGTGATACTGCTGTTACATTACTGACGCCACGTGAAAAGTGGACGCCTGAACAGAAGTTGTTGGCAAATTATAACAACAAGGCACTCAATGCTATTTTCATGGCATTAAATGCTAATGAGTTTCGTCGGGTGCAAGGCTGTGAAGAGGCTAAAGATGCATGGAACAAGCTTATCTGTACACATGAAGGTGACGAAACAGTCAAAGAAAGTAAGCTGGAACTGTTAACATCTCAGTTTGAGAATCTACGGATGGATAATTCTGAGACCTTTGATGATTTCTTTATTCGTCTCCAAGACATCATAAACTGCAGTGCGGCTATTGGTCATGCATATACTGACACACAAGTGGTACGTAAGATATTGCGTGCTTTGCCTCCTCGGTTTCGTTCACGTAAGGATGCCATCACTGAGAGTAATGTGATTAAGAACATGTCCATCGAGACACTTGCTGGGAAACTAAGGACATGTGAGATGGAACAGGCTTTGGAAGAACCTTTGAAGAACAAATTTGTAGCATTCAAAGCTACATCGTCTAAAGAACCTTCCACAGGACCTTCTGATGATGAAGAACAGGATGTGGATGATAACTATGCGTTTCTGTCACGTAGCTTTCAGAAGATTCTGAAATATCAACAGAATCGAGACCCTCGAAAGCGATTTCCGGATTCCTCAAATGCTCCTAGGAGTCGTGGTTTTGAGCGGTTCTCTGTGGATGGGAGAAGAGCCCGAGTTGATCGTAAAGATGTCCAATGTTACAAGTGTCGTGAATATGGACACTTTGCAAATGAATGTGACAAGAAGGTGGATCGCAAACCTGGTGATAATTCCAAAGCGAACCTCACAGTAACATGGGATGATTCAGATGAAGATGATGATGGGAATCTCTCAAATGTTGTCTCCAATTATGTGGTCTTCAGTGCATCCCTGGATGAACATCCAGGAGGTATTGTATCCTCTTCTGCTGATATTAATGTTTCTGATTCTGGTGTTCATGCTACTACTAGTGAATTATGTGATATGTATAAGTTTTCCATGCAACAAGTAAAGTTGCTTGAAAAAACTAACACCGTTTTGCAGGATCAGGTAGATAGTCTTGGACAGGATATATGCAATCTTACAGGTGATTCCAACATGTTGAAGGAAGAATTTGTGAAGGAAAAGGAGGATTTCCAAGTGCGTATTGTCACTCTGGAAAAACTGAATAATGATCTGGAGACACGATATCGATCCCTTGTATTGGAGCATGAGAAAGTAAAAGCTGAGTTGTTTGCTGCTAACAAACAATTGGTTGGGTTTGGTAAAGCAAGTGCTAACCTAAACTCTTTGTTGGGAATCGGTAAATCCCATTCAGATAAATCTGGTTTAGGTTATGACACATCTGTTCCTCTTTCTACTGCTAGCACTTCCCGCACTACTTTTGTGCGACCAACAAGTGTCGCTCTTCCTGCTCCTGTGCAGGTGTCTAGTGTGGTATCACCACCCAAGGTTACTCATGTAAAGCATGTTCGGAAAAAGAATTTTAGACACAAAGGCTTTAAATGTCTAACATGTGGTCGCATGGGTCACACCTCTGCTTTTTGTTGGAATAATTTGTATCCTGCTCATCATCCTTCTTTTGCAGGTAATTCATATTGGAACAAGTCTTCTACTTTCTCCATGCAGGCTCCATACATGTGGAATGGCTATGCTCCGTGGGGTTTACCCAGAACCTCTACTTATGGAAATCGTCCTCAAACAACACCCATGCCTACTCCACCACCACATTTCTGGGATAGGAGTATGGATGCATCCAGGAAAATAGTATCTCACATGGCTCGGTTGGTTGAACCAATGCCTTTATCATGGTATCTTGACAGCGGTTGTTCGCGCCATATGACAGGTGATAAGACTCTGATTGATAATCTGACTCTTGGTTATGGAGGTAAGGTTAGGTTTGGTAATGGTAAAATGCTTCCGGTTGAAGGTAAAGGTAACTTTTCTGAGGTTGGATCGCTCAATAGTCATGAGATTCTTTTTGTTAAGGGTCTTAAGTCCAATCTATTGAGTATTAGTCAGTTATGTGATGCTAAATTTAAGGTTGTGCTTGAGGATAATAGGTGTGATGTTTTTTATTCCAATCATATCTTGGTGTTAACTGGTAGTCGCTCATCTGATAACTGCTTCATTGTCACTACACCTCTTCCGCATTCATATACCTAATGTGTTCATTGGAACTGTCTGTGTTTAGGATGTTTAGGTTTGGTCATTTATTATTGTTGTTGGTATTGAGGACATACTACATTCTCTATTGTGTGGATTCCATTTTACAGAAGTTTCTAGTTTGGCGTCCTCAACTGTTTTTGTGTCATGCATAGTTGTAGGGTTACATTATACTCTCTTCGTATTGGTAGTTTCTTGCATGATGCATTTACATGTGGTTGGCTTGTCTTTTTCAATACCTGTATAACTCTAGTTTTCTATGGTTGCTTTTCATGATCGTTGTTTTTCTTTTATATTTACTCACCTCTTGTAAGTGGTCAATTACTCACAAAATCCCCAGCCATTTGAATGTCTTGAGAGCATACTCATTTGGCTAAGAACCCGTTGGGGCTTTGAGGGTCATGCTCTGACGGATGCACTCAGGAGATGTTAGTTCTTGTGTTGCACGTTATCATGGTATTGCACTTCTTGAGTGTGTTTTGCCGAAAAGATGTAGGCTACACCCTACCCTCGTGTTCTGGTAAAAGATGGAGATACTTTATACTCCCACACGGGAATGGCATTTTTTTTTAACAAAAAAAAAAAAAAAAAAAAAAAAAAGGAATGTTAAGTGTCTGTCGCACTTGTCTAGTTGGAAGACAAGAAGAATACCAGTTTTTCTGTGTTTACTTGCAAAAGACTTTCAAGGTATTCAATGATCATTTTTTTTTCGTTTGTTTCCGGAGGTTGGTATTGGTCTATCAGGTTCTTCTACATGCTTGCATCATTCTAGTAAGTACCATGTCATGGTGTATGATGTCGTTCTTCGATTTTGCATTGTCTTCAGGTTGGGGGTTGTTTATACTGTATTCGGCTGTAATTGGAATCCTTATGATAAGTAGAAGTGTTTTCTTGTGATGTCTCTCAATATTTGTTCTTGGTAGTTCTTTGGTTTATTATCTGACTGGTTGGGTGGTTCTTCATTTTTTATATATATATATATATATATATTTTCACAAAAAAAAAAAAAAAAAAAAAAAAAGGTTCGTACGAACGCTTTCATGACGTTCGTACGTTTAGGTGTGCAGATCTTTTTTAAACGTACGAACGCTTCTAGTACATACGAATGTGATCTTAGTCAGATGTTTAGTTTTTTGGGTCCCGACGTTCGAACGTTTTCAGAACGTACGAACGTCCGTCATACAGTCCGGCCCATTTGTGTTTAAATTCAAATTTTTTGAACCAAAGGCTTACTGTTACATCAAATCGTGCTGTGTTTCCCTCTCGCACGAACATAAGGGAGTTTCTCTTGTTCTTCCCTTTCCCTTCTCTCTCAACTGCCTTTCGTCGACCTTATTCTTGCTATTTTTCTCTGTGATTGTTGCTGTTCTTCCTTAGTGTGACTTGTCGTTGTTCTCCGTCCTGCAAGTAAGTTTTTTTTGCAAACTCCTTGGTTCCTCTCTATCTATGATGTCTTGTCAAGTGATGGTTATTTTTCCCTTGTTATGGTTGTGCACGTTTATGGGTTCTTTGAGCATATGTTATATCATGTTGTTTTGCTTATGTGGTTGGTGTTCATTTCTTTACTTGAAATTTGTGGATGGTTTGTTTCTCTCAATGTCTTGTTCCTTCCTCTCTTATTGTTTATGGTTAGATTTGTGTTTAGGGTGCTCACCATTGCTACCTTGTTGTCAATCGCATGTATCAAGGTTATGCACATCAAGTGTTTGTTGAAATGCCTCAATGACTTTTTTATTGGTTTTTCTGTCAATTCTCTTACATTTTTGTTTGTGCTTGTGTAGACAATGGCTTCTAAGCGCGCACGCACTACTCCCATCTCCACGGCATCCGCGTCTAAGGGTGCATCATCTTCTCGCGCTCCACGGGGTCGAAGCTCCACTCCGGCCTTGTCGCCTCCTCCCACATCTCTTGGTGCTCATCCTCGGGCAAAAGCTATTGTTCCTGAGCGATTCTTTGACTTGGCGGACATCGCTGCTACCCCTCTTGGGACTACTCAACTTGGCAACATATCCCTATTCTTTGAGACTCGGAATTGGCTAAGGGTGGCTCAACCAATCACCAAGTACTCGGTTGAGCATACGATAGCCTTCTATGAGACGAAGACACCCTCGCAGAATCGCTCGAGTTTTTCGGTCTTGATTGAAGGTCGGAGATACACCATTTCTCCTAAGGTGATACGTGAGGCGTTGGGTATTGATGGTGACTTTATTCCTGAAGGTGCTGTTTCTGTCAGATGGCCCGTTCCGGATACAATTCAAATTGACTTTGTCAATCAAGTTCAGCAGATGTTTATTGATGGTGTCACGGAAAGGTTTCATGCCAAGCACTACAGCGCCATCCTCTTGCACATGGTTGCCCACTCCAACATCTACCCCTCCAAGGGCAACAAGATCATCATGACCGACGACATGGTCAAATTAGTGGTCTGTATGTCGGTGCACCATCTTCATCTTTCTGAGGTCATCTAAAATCGAATGCTTCAGATCGATGCATCTAAGGGTACTCTTCCTTTCCCTAGCTTTATAATGACTATACTCAAGCACTTGGGTTTTCAGGGACAGTATATGGGGGTGAGCCCTCCAAGGTTTGTTGGCCATGATTGGGTCAATGCCATCAAGAAGGGCTGTCAGTCTAGAAAGTTGGCTTTTGAGTCCGTGGGTGCGCGTCTGACGCATCACCTAATTTGGGGAGGCCGGGCTCTTGTTCGCCATGATGATTTCGATCGGGCTTTGACCTCTGGACGCCCCATCTCAGCCTCTGCTAGGGGCAATCGGGCTGTTGCAGCTATTGATGCTCGGGTTTCCTCTCTCCGACGTCGTCAGGATCATATGGATGCTCGGTTAGATCGTTTTGGGGTCATTCTTTCTCGTCATGATGTCATGATCAGTGATATTCATGCGATGAACGTTGCTCAGATGCGTCATCTACAGCTGGACTTCACTCCCACCGACTTGCCTCCGTTTTCTGAAGAGGTGCCTCCCGTTCCAGGTGAGAGTGATGGTGATGACTCAGAGAGTGAGGACGAGGGTGATGGTGAACACAGTGATGGTGCCTCGGAGTCCGAGTAGTTGGTTTTCTGGCTTCCTCTCCACATTTTTGTACTTAACTTTGCTCTTTTGCTATATCGGTTTGTTTCTATTTTTTTTGGGTATTGAGCATGTTATTGGATATTGCTATTTTCATATTAGTTCAAGTTTTTTTTGTTTTGCAGTAAATTTCTGTTTTTTTGGGTAATGGACCTCTCTTATTGGGCCCATGATAGGTTTACTCCTGTTTTTCCTTTATATAGGGGAGTCTTCTCCTCCTTCCCTCCTATTGTGTCTTCTTACCTCTTGCTAGTTCTCTCTTTGTTCTTCAGAATTTTCTATGGCAGAATATGAACTTCATGGAATTTTTGTTCCGACTGTTGGTTATGTGTCGTTTATGGTGATGGAGTACAAAAACAATGCTAAGGTTTGTCGTTTATGTCGCGTTCCCCATGGGTATGATTATATTCATCGACCTTTTCTTAATCCTTGTTTGGTTCGTGTCAATCATTGGGAGAGATTACCGGGACATCTTCAAAATCACATCTTGGAGTTGGTTGGTTATCCGAAGGTTCCAGGACTTGCTGCTCCACTTACCGACTGTGGCTTGGACAGCAGAATTGAGGAGTTGTTTTGTAAGAGTGAATGGCTGGAGGATTATGATGATCATGTGATTGCTCGGTGGAATAGGCCTTCGGCTCGTGCGGAAGCTTACTTCTCCAAGCTTCCTCTAGGTCATTGGGAACGGGTTTTTCGAATTCGTTAACTCAAGCCTTATGTTTTTGTCGTTTTGTCTTTTCTGTTATGGATTCCTATGTTTGGTTATTAGTTGATTTCCTGAACTTTTAACAGTTGGGTTAGGTTTATCTTTTTATCTGTTTTTGTCTTCATTGTTTGGTATTAATTTCTTTTTCTTGGTTATTTGTTTATTGTTGTTATTTTATCGTTTCTTTTGTTAGTTGGTTATTTTGTTCACTTGTTGTGACAAAAAGGGGGAGATTTATGACTCTAATTACTAACAATCGTCTTCTTGTTGTTAGGTTATTTTTGGGTCATGTTTCAGGTATGCTACACGTATGGGGGAGTGAACGTGTTGATGATTTTAGACGTTATATTGTTATGGGGGAGTTCGAGTGTCAAAAATATTTTGGAGCTCATGAAGTATGGGGGAGTTGCTTGAAGGAACTTCTGTTGAATCCTTGATTGCTTCGGAAATCCCTAGTTGCTTCCGTTCGGTCTCTGATGGTTAAAGCATCTTGCTAAAGCTGGATAACAAGAATTAATGACTTGTTATGTGTTTCTATCTTGAGTGATTTTGTAGGCATGTTTTATAAATGCCATGGTTTGGGCTTGTAAGCACGTTTTATAAGTGCTATTAGAGTCATAGGTTTTTGTCACAAAATCAATGTCAAAGGGGGAGATTGAAACCGGCACGAAGTAGTTTGACATCAATTTTGTGACAAAGTGTCCTTGGTTATCTCGCCTTGAATTCATTGTTAGGAAAATCAAGATGTACGCATGGTCGTCTCGTGTCCTTCGTGTTTCTTGGTTATGTCTAGGAAAGTTATTGGGTACTGGACGTACGTACCGAGTTAGGACGTACGTACGTCCACTGAGGCAGCAAACATCTTTTGGTCAGGACGTACGTACGCAGTTAGGACGTTCGTACGTCCAAGTAGGCAGCAGACTTGTTTCGTGTGGAGACGTACGTACCGAGTTAGAGCGTTCGTACGTCATGGTAGGCAGCAGGCTTATTTTTGTGTGGCGACGTTCGAACGTCATATCGACGTACGAACGTCCAAAGTCGGTTTGCTTTATTTCGGCCCATTTTCCTTGGTTTCCAACCCTAAGTATAAATAGGGTTTCTCTTCCAAAGAACAAGTTAGTTCTTTGGCCGTCCATTCTTCTTCTAGTTCATGTGTTTTGGTTAGGTTTTTGATATTGAAAGTGTTTGTGGCTATTGAACTCAATTCCCTTTCTTCCCCCTTTTCTCAATTCATATCTTTGTGATCTTCAAGAGTTATTGTGAATTCGGCTTCGAGTCTTCTTGTGTGTTCATCAAGAAGTCGAGTGTCTTGTGCGTACATCAAGGTGCTCTGGTGAAGTCAAGGTGTTAGAGATAACCAGGAGTATCAACTCGCAGTGAGTGCAGGTAGTTGATAGGTTTGTACATCTCTTTTCATCTAGTGGATTATTTTGTTGTCGCGAGGACAACCGTGGACGTTTCCCTGTTTGGGTTTTACCACGTTAAAAATCTCTATGTGTTATTTACTTTCTGCGTATTGTTTGATTGCTTGTTTGAATTTACATTTGTTATACTAGCACTATTTGTAGTTTCTCACCGACGACATGGTCAAATTAGTGGTGTGTATGTCGGTGCATCATCTTCATCTCTTTGAGGTCATCTACACACGGATGCTTCAAATCGATGCAGCTAAGGTACTCTTCCTTTCCCTAGCATTATAATGACAATACTCAAGCACTTGGGTTTTCAGGGACAATATATGGAGGTGAGCCCTCCAAGGGCTGCCAGTCTAGGAAGTCTGCTTTTGTACCTTGAACGACAAGACAGCGTACGTACGAACCCTTTTTTTTTTTTTTTTTTTTTTAAAAAAAAAAAACAAGGAAGAACCAACCTAAAAACCAGAAAACAAACCGAATAACGACCCAAAACAAATATTGAGAGACATCACAAAGAAACATTTCTACTTATTGTAAGGATTCCAATTATAGCAGAATTACAACTTAAACAAACCTCAACCACAAGAAAATGCAAAATCGAAGAACTACATCATACTCCAAGCCATGGTACTTACTAGAATGATGCAAGCATGCAGAAGAAATAGATAGACTTATACCAACATCCGGAAACAAACTAAAAACATGATCATTGAATATATTGAAAGTCACTTGTAACTAGACAGAAGTGAAAGTGAACCGGATCACTAGAAAACCAAGGAAACACCCTTTTTTTTTTTTTTTTTTTTATAAACCTATGTGAGACAAATGCCATTCCCGTGTGGGAGTATATAACATCTCCATCTTGTACCAAAACACGAGGGTAGGGTGTAGCCTACATCTTTTCGGCAAAACACACTCAAGAAGTGCAATACCATGGTAACGTGCAACACAAGAACTAACATCTCCTGAGTGCATCCGTCAGAGCATGACCCTCACAGCCCCAACGGGTTCTTAGCCAAATGAGTATGCTCTCAAGACATTCAAATGGCTGGGGATTTTGTGAGTCATTGACCACTTACAAGAGGTATATATATATAAAAAAAACGATGACCATGAAAGGAAACCATATAAGATTGGAGATATACAGGTATTCAAAATAAAAATCCAACGACATGTAGATGCATCATAAAGAACCTACCAAAGGCGATGAGAGTATGATGCAGCCCTACAAACAATGCACGACAGAAAACCGTAGTTGAAGATGCCAAAATAGAAATTTCTGAAAAATGGAATCCACACAATAAAGAAAGTAGTATGTCCTCAATACCCACAACAATAGAAAAGAAGCAAAAGAATAACCTAACCTAAACATCCTAAACACAAACAGTTCCAAGGACAAATTAGGTATATAGATGCGGAAGGGGTGTAGTGACAATGAAACAGTTATCAGGTGAGCGACTACCAGTTAACAACAAGACACGATTTGAATCAAAGACGTCACACTTATCATCCTCAAACACAACCTTAAACTTATCATCACATAACTGACTAATACTCAAGAGATTGGACTTAAGACCCTTAACAAAAAGAAGCTCATGACTATTAAGCTATCCAACCTCAGAAAAATTACCTTTACGTTCAACTGGAAGCATTTTACCATTTCCAAAGGTAACCTTACCTCCATAACCAAGAGTCAGATTATCAATTAGAGTCTTATCACCTGTCATATGACGCGAACAACCGCTGTCAAGATACCATGATGAAGGCATTGGTTCAACCAAGCGAGCCATGTGAGATACCATTTTCCTGGACGCAACCATACTCCTATCCCAGAAATGTGGTGGTGGAGTAGGCATGGGTGTTGCTTGAGGGCGATTACCATAAGGAGAAGTTCTGGGTAAGCCCCATGGAGCATAGCCATTCCACATGTATGGAGCCTGCATGGAGAAAGTGGAAGACTTGTTCCAATATGAATTACCTGCAAAAGAAGAATGGTGAGCAGGATACAAATTGTTCCAACAAAAAGCAGAAGTGTGACCCATGCGACCACAAGTTAAACATTTAAAGCCTCTGTGTCTAAGATTCTTTTTCGGGACATGCTTAACACGAGTAACCTTGGGTTGGGAAACCACACCAGACACCTGCACAGGAGCAGGAAAAGCGACACCTGTTGGTCGGACAAAAGTAGTATGGGAGGTGCTAGCAGTAGAAAGAGGAACAGATGTGTCATAACCTAAGCCAGATTTGTCTGAATGGGATTTACCACGAATATAAAGATGATCTTTCAAGTGAAAACCAAGACATTAAAAAGGCAAAGGAATATAAACTTTGTATGCCTTACATAAAAAACAATGAATATGCGCTTGGATTTTTATTTTGCCGCATGTGGTGGAGTTTAGTCTACATCACTCTAATGTCATTCCCGCGTGGGAGGGATTTTTGCCTCCATCTTTTCAAATACACGAGGGTAGGGTGTAGCCTACATCTTTTTGACAAACACAAACTCAAGAAGTGCAATACCATGATAACGTGCAACACAAGAACTAACATCTCTTGAGTGCATCCGTCAGAGCATGACCCTCACAACCCCAACGGGTTCTTAGCCAACTGATATTGCTTCAAAGACAATCAAATGGCTGGGGATAAGGTGAGTCATTGACCACTAACAAGAGTTGTAATAGGAAGATAAAAATGTTCAATAACACGAACAACAAGATGAACATTAACCAAAACAAAGGAGAGATAGCTCAAGATAACATAAATACTCGAGAGATAGAGAAGTTCTATGAGCTCAAAGAATATGTAAGTGGTTTCCAAAAACTCCCATCATGCAAGCATGCCGTGCACTGTGCAAACAAGCGAGGAAAAATGCATGATACATACCAAAACATACTTAAGAGTTCAGAAAGAGAAAACACCCAAACATATTGCAACTTATTTAAGACAATTGAATTAAACCAATATCTCAGAAAAGATACATCCAACAACACATACATGGAATAAATAAATAAAAACAAAACATAGAAGGAATAACCAACAACCCCCCTTTTTTTTTTTTATTAACAATGTATTCAGACATGCAACATGATCTGCAAGCTCAACAAACAAAGCATAAAAAATAGAAACACCAAACAAATAGCCTATGTAGTTAGAGAAATATGCAATTCAAATAACACAAGGCTAGAAACAAACTACATCATCCCAAATATGGGACACCACCAGACTTTTGCAAGTCCAGAAAAACCTGCAACTTATCCTTTCTTACCCATACTTGTTTAACACTAAGCGTGCACACCTTGGGAGTTGAAAAGATATGAGATCTCCCCTTAACAAGCTTTGCAATAGACTTGTCCTTAACTAATTCCACCTTAGTCTTTGACTTCCTTTTGTTGGAGTACCTGTTTTTCTTAAACCTATGACAATAAACATTAGAATTCCAAGGTCTAGAAAATGCACAAGAAGGAACATAAGAATCAACAAGATTATAATTATAAGGAACATGAGAATAACATTTAACATGTTGATTAAAATCCCAACAAAAGATATCCAAATGACCATCTCTACCACAATAAGAACAATGAAAATTATTAGATTTTCTCGAACAAGTCTTATAAGAAGATGCAGTAGTGGTGGGTAAACCATGTATGTCATTATTTGGTTTATGACATTGTCCCTTAACAAAACCTATACCTCCATTATGAGAACAATATGGCTTATAAGTAAAAACAACCTTACCATTAACCTTAGACTTAAAATTCTAACGAGAAACATGCTGAAAATTAGTAGCATTAAGTCTAGTCTCAATAGGTGGGGTAGGCAAAAGGGCAGGCAAATTAGTAGATTTTACAGGAGTAATCACATTAGATGAACTAGTAGAACTATCAATAGGAGAATCAAATCTAGTTTTGTCCAAAACCTTCAATTGGAGTTGAGTAGACGTTAAATCGTTCTTTGTTACCTCATACTCCACCAATAGAGATTTGTATTTCTCATCGACCTCCTGATTGGCCTTCTCTAAAGCTGCAATTCTACATAACAAGTCAAGTTTTTCTTTGTCAAATAATTGAGAAATAGAAATTGTATCATCTGCAGCACAAGAAATCTGTTTTTCAAGAATCTCAATTTTATCCTGCAAAGAAAGATTAGCCTTTTCCAAATTTTCAATTTTGGATTCATAAACTTCCCCTTGAAGCATATAGTCCTCTGCACAATGTCTGAGTCGTTGTTCTAGAGAATCAACCTTAGTCTGCAAAACACCATTATCTTCAAAACAAACATTATCAGAAATAGTAGACACATTACAATTAGCTTTATTAAATTTTTCTTGCAAATCAATATTAGCTTTTTGTAATCTTTCACATTCTTTTGCAGAAAGTCTATAAAGAAGAGCCCAATCACTATTGCTAACAACATACAAATTATCATCCTTTTCAAAATCAGATTTTGGTTTTGTAGATTTAGACGATTTAGCAATAAAATTATTATGACCAGACTCATGAACCATGATTGCACTCATAGGATCGTTAGCGTGAGCCTTGACGCTCCTTAACCAGCCCCCAGCGACTGATACCAATTGAGAAACTACAAATAGTGTTAATCTAACAATTGAATATTCAAACAAATCAAAGATACGCAGAAAGTAAATAACACACAGGAATTTTTAACGTGGTAAAACCCAATATGGGAAACGTCCACGGTTGTCCTCGCGACAACAAATAAATCCACTAGATGAAAAGAGATGTACAAACCTATCAACTACCTGCAATCACTGCGAGTTGACACTACTGGTTATCTCTAACACCTTGACTTCACTAGAGCACCTTGATGTACGCACAAGACACTCGACTTCTTGATGAACACACAAGAAGACTCGAAGCCGAACTATGAAACAAGCTTACACCAGAGTTCCTTGATGAACACACAAGGATACTCGACTTCTTGATGAACACACAAGAAGACTCGAAGCTAAATCAATATAAACAATAATGAAGAAGAAGATTAATGGGGAAGAAGGAAGAAGAAGATTAATGGGGAAGAAGGAAGAAGAAGATTAATGGGGAAGAAAAAGATGAGTTCAATCACCAAAACAACCTAAAACCAAAACCTAAACAAACTCCAAGACTAGAGATGAATTGGACGGCCAAAGAACTAACTTGTTCTTTGGAATAGAAACCCTATTTATACTTAGGGTTGGAGAACACAAAAAATGGGCCGAAATTGAGAAAATCCACATTGGACGTACGTACGTCGATATGACGTTCGTACGTCTCCATCCGAAACAACTTGCTGACTGCTTGGACGTACGAACGTCCTAACAAGGTACGTACGTCCAGACCAAAAACTTTCCTGCTGCCTAACCATACGTACGTACGTCCTAACAAGGTACGTACGTCCTGAACCAAAAACAACCTTTTGACACAAGACGCGAAGACAAAGACACGGGATGACACGCGTACAACAAGGTTTTCTTAACAATGAACTCAAAGCGAAATAACCATGGACGACTAATGTCACAAAATTGATGTCAAACAACTTAGAGCCGGTTTCATGTCTTGGGCAGAGGACGGGTGCCATGTGTATTCAAGAGTAAATGGAACAGTGCAATGACTAAAATGGAGTATGTTTACATCACGTCTACATGGAGGGAGGTCAACTTCACAGCTGATTTCCTAGCCAACCATGGTGCATCACTAGACTTGGGAGACTCACTTCAATTTGTAGGGCGATCACCACTCATCACTAGAGTGGAAGACCCGCAAGCTGTCTACTTTAGATTTAACAATCCTTCTTAGTTCAGTCTTTCAATCTATAAGGAGGACCTGAACGGGTGTAATTCTTTTCATATTTTCAATAAAATTCTAATGCTTATCAAGTAAAAAAAAAAAAAATGATAGAGTGCTTAAGACTTGGACACTTGTGCTGAAACTACCAATGTAAAACACGCTCGACAACAATTTGCTTCCATTTGCAAATTGAAGCATACTGTTGCAGGGGAGCCTCATCAAGCTCGAGCGCCATGAGTACGGAGACAGTCTCAGGCGTGAGCAGGAAGCGGTGGGTCGGATCCCAGTTGATGTACACACCGTCATCGACCAACTCCATCGACTCGTAAAATCGATGAACCATTTGAGGATCAAATGACTCGTAATCAGAGCCAAGGAGTTCATCCCAGCTTGGGGATGAATTCTCTCTACAAAAGTGCTCCCTAAGTGATTATCGTCGAAAAGACGAGAATTATCGCGCTCACGGATAATCACTCGTTCTCTACGTCTTGGAGGCATGATACTAGGGGTTTTTGGTATGGATTTAAAGAGAATTGAATAAAGAACAAAACCCCGAAATAATTTTTGAAATCGGACCACAAATGAATGAGATACGAGGAGAGAGAAAACGGATCTGTTTGGGATCTCGAGTCGAGATTGGAATGGCTTGGAATGGACTCGACTCGAGTTCTGGTAGGGATGAAGAGACTTCTATTGACTGGTTTGACCCGTGTTGACTTGGTTTTGACTTTTAATTTTGAAAATGACTTGTGACTTTCTAAAGATACCCGGCGGTTCTATAGAGAAGTTACTTCCCCTAGACGCTTCCCTCACTACCGGAATAAGTGGAAATGGCGGTTTTACCCCCGGAAGGCGTGTAGGGCAAGAAATAATTCAAATTTAATTTTGAAAATTCCGTGATAATGTATAAATATATTCTTGCGAATATAAGTACCATTAAGGTGTCAAAATAAAATCCCAAAAATCAAGCAATAATTATTAAATCACAAAAATTGAAATAAATTCAAATTTGTTACATAATAATTATTTAACCAAGCAACTGCAACAAGGAGTGGTGGGCGTAACAGAACTAACACACAGATTCAGGAGATACTTTATTAGCCTAAAAGCCACTAAACCCGACAACTATTAAGAAGCACTAAAGCATGATCGGTTTTAGAAGATACACAAGGCTGCCTCTTAGGAGCGCTAAAGTTTAACGTCTTCAGCCAGACAGGTGGACAACCAGGATTCACTCCCTAGATAAACGCTACTCGAAACAAAGGTACAGGAGAGACAAAATGCTAGAATGGAATGCGTGAAATCCTGATGTCGAATATACAACAAAGAATCTTTTAAAGTCAGATACTCGAGACTTAAAAGAAGATGGGAAAAGACGTCCCCACCCCCAAACAGAGCTGGAAACAGGTATGTTTGGTGATGACGCTCAAGAGAAAAGCGTGCACTGGATCAATTATACTCAGCCAGTAAGAGTTTGTGGACTATGGCCCCGGTACTTTCAACCACACCTCTCAAAAAGAGACAACAGGATAGAGTAAGAGAGGGTTTGGGTACCAGCAGGTCAAAGGTCAGGGGACCTTAATTCATGGAAATGCTTAAGACGTTGACCATTAACTTGAAATTCAGAATTGTCTCCAAGGTTTAAACATGTGATAGCACCAAAAGGCGTCACTGCAAACACAACAAAGGGACGCGACCAACGAGACTGTAGTTTACCAGAAAATAAATGCAACCTAGAGTTATACAGTAAAACTTTGTCCCTAATTTGAAAATCTCTACGTAAGATCTGACGATCATGTAGTTTTTTCATGTTAGCTTTATAGGACTTGGAAAGATCATAAGTTTCATTCCGAAGTTCGTCAAGCTCAGAAAGCTGGAGTTTTCTCCTCTTACCTGCCTGGTCGAGATTAAAGTTGAGCTTTGTCATTGCCCAGAAGGCTCGGTGCTGAAGCTCTACAGGTAGGTGACAGGGTTTTCCAAAAACAAAACGAAAGGGAGACATGCCTATGGGAGTTTTGAAAGCAGTACGATAGGCCCATAATTCATCACTGAATCTACGAGACCAATCAACCTTTTCAGGGTCAATTGTTTTTTGCAAAATAGTTTTAATCTCTCTATTCGACACCTCAGCTTGGCCATTAGTTTGCCGATGGTACGCAAGGGCCACTTTGTGAGTAACTCCATACTTTTGGACAAGTTTTTGAAAAACTTTATTGCAGAAATAGCTCCGCCCATCACTAATGATTGCACGGGGAGCGCCAAATCAGGAAAATATATACTCTTTTAGAAAATTTACTACAGTTTCTTGGTCGTTGTGCCTTGTGGGAATGACCTCGATCCATTTGGAAACATAGTCTACTGCGACCAGAATGTACAAAAAACCATGACAACCAGGAAAATGACCCATGAAATCTATGCCCCATACATCAAACACTTCCACAGGAAGAATTGGTTGTAAGGGCATCATGTGACGCCTAGTGATTTTCCCTAGTTGTGACAACGAGTGCACACAGTACAATGCATGTGAGCGTCCTTAAAACGAGTTGGCCAATAAAAACCACACTGCAATACTTTAGCAACTGTCTTTTTGGCACTAAAATGTCCACCACAAGCATGCTCATGGTAAAACTTAAGGACCTCTTGTTGTTCCTAGTCAGGGATTAAACGACGAATGATCTGGTCAGGACAGTACTTAAAAAGGTAAGGGTCATCCCAGAAATAATGCTTGGCATGAGCAAGGAATTTGGATCTATCTTGCTTGTTCCAATTACTTGGAAACGTGTTGCTAGCCAAGTAATTAACTATATCTGCGAACCATGAAGCATTCTATATTGCAAAATGAAGCTCATTAGGAAAGTTCTCAGAAATGACACTAGAATCCTCTGGACGGTCGAGTCTAGACAAGTGGTCGGCTACTACATTTTCGGTCCCTTTTTTATTTCTAATCTCAAGGTCAAACTCTTGAAGCAATAAAATCCAACGAATAAGGCGATATTTAGTTTCCTTCTTGGATAGAAGAAATCTAATAGCAGCATGATTTGTGAAGATGACAATACGGGTACCTAAAAGGTAGGAACGAAACTTATCAAGAGCATATACTATGGCTAACAATTATTTCTCCGTCGTGGTGTAATTACGTTGAGTATCATTGAGAGTCTTGCTAGTATAATATATGACATGGGGCTTACCATCTAGTAGTTGACCTATAACAGCCCCAACAGCAAAGTCTGATGCATCGCACATCAGCTCAAAGGGTTTACTCCAATCAGGTGGCCTAATGATGGGTGTAGTCGTGAGGGTGGTCATAAGTTCTTCAAAGGCGCTCTTGCTTTTGTGAAATCAAAAGGTGCATCCTTAAGCAATAAATTGGTTAAGGGGCGAGCTATCTTTGAAAAATCTTGGATAAAGCGTCGATAGAATCCTGCGTGGCCCAGAAAAGCTTGAATATCCCTTATAGACTTAGGAATAGGCAAGGATGAAACAAGATCTACTTTAGCTTTATCAACCTGGATACCCTCAGGAGAAACGACATGACCCAGAACTATTCCATTCCTAACCATAAAATGGCACTTCTCCCAGTTAAGTACCAAATTCTTTTCAATGCAACGCTTAAAAACCAATGAAAGATGACTAAGACACTCTTCAAAAGAGGAACCATATATGGAGAAGTCATCCATAAACACCTCCATAAATCGTTCTACCATATCACTAAAGATGTGTAACATACACCTCTAGAAAAGTTGCAGGTGCATTACACAGACCGAAAGGCATACGGGCATAAGCGAAAGTGCCAAAAGGACAAGTAAATGTTGTCTTCTCTTGATCTTCAGGGGCGATAGGAATTTGGTTATAACCAGAGTAATCATCCAAGAAACAATAGAAGGAATGACCAGCTAGGCATTCCAACATCTGGTCTATAAATGGAAGAGGAAAGTGGTCATTCCGGGGGATTGTATTAAACTTTCTATAGTCGATACAAACACGCCACTTGGTTGGAACTCTAGTGACGACTTGTTCGTTCTTATCATTGGTAACTACAATCATGTCGGCCTTCTTAGGAACCACATGAATAGGACTAACCCAGGGACTATCCGAAATTGGATAAATCACACCTGCATCCAGAAGTTTCAGAATCTCTGCTCGGACAACTTCTTTCATAGCAAGGTTAAGACGTCTCTGAGGTTCAAGAGAAGTTTTAGCATCTTCCTCAAGATGAATACGATGAGAACAGACAGAAGGGCTAATACCTTTAATGTCGTGGATAGACCAGGCAATAGCAGAACGATGCTCTAAGATAACTTCTAACAGCTGACTCTCCTGTTCGGTAGTAAAAGATAAAGAAATAATAACAGGATGACTACCGTCTGAATCAAGATGAACGTATTTCAGCTCAGGAGGAAGAAGACTCAGAGTAAATGAGGTGGAGTCATGGTCTTCACTTGGGTCTCAGAATCTATGCTACAAATCGAATCAAGGGCCTCAGGGTCTTTAGGTTCAAAGATAGGTAGAGTATCAAGAAGAGCATTGGTTTGGGCAATAGATTGGTCAATGTCAAAGTCTACATTATATAAGAAATTAGTCATCATTCCGTCTCAGTTAAAGTTTGACTTAGACCAGTCTTCCTAGACCTATGTTGGCTCTAACCATTCACAAATTAGTCAATTGTTAAGACTTTAGTGACCATTTTGTCTTTCGACCAGTCTTCCTATCTTGGCAAGCATAAAAGCTAGTAATAACTCAAAATGAAAACTAAACAACTCAAACAATTGGAGAAATGGCACCGATCATTCAAACAGTAGTTTATCGTCATCATCATCTTCTTCTCTTCTTCATCTTTCTATTTTCTCTTCCTTTGAGTATACATTCAACACCAACAACAGAAGCAGAAGCACTGATTGCATGGAAGATTTCTTTGCCTTTAACTTATCCTTTTCTCAATTCTTGGTCCATTACCAATATCTCAAACCTCTGCAACTGGACTGGCATTGCTTGTAACAATGCTGGAAGTACTGTGATCGCTCTAAATCTTTCTAGTATGAGTCTCAATGGTACACTTAACCAGTTCAACTTTTCATCCCTTCCGAATCTCATCAGTTTTAATCTTAATAATAACAATTTTACGGGCACCATACCATCTACCATTTCCAATCTATCCAAGCTTACATTCTTAGACTTGGGTAGCAATTACATTGCCGGAGGCATCCCTCCAGAAATTGCAGAGTTATCTGAACTTCGCATTCTTCGCCTCTCTGACAATGAGCTTGTTGGTCCAATTCCATATCAAGTAAGCAGTCTCCAAAAAGTATGGTACCTAGACCTTGGATCAAACTACTTAGAATCTCCACCTGACTGGTTAGTATTCTCAAACATGCCTAACTTGACTCACCTTAGTTTGTATTATAATGAACTAGACTCAGAATTCACGTCGTTCATTCTCAATTCTCTGAAGCTTACCTATTTAGACTTAAGTGAAAATAAACTCACTGGACCTGTACCTGATTCAATTACTCGTCTAGTTAACCTTGAACACCTTAATCTCACTGAAAATGTCTTTCAAGGACCATTACTGTCAGTAGATTGGCCAAAGCTCGTTTCTCTTAAAGATCTTCGTTTCGGACAAAATGAATTCACTGGAATGATACCACCTGAATTTGGTTTTCTTTCCAATCTTCAAATTCTTGAGCTTTACAACAATGAGTTTAATTCTACTATCCCTTCGGAACTCGGTCGTTGTACTAATCTCACTTCTTTGAATTTTGCGAATAATTCACTTACTGGTGTTCTGCCTCCATCACTATCCAATCTTTACCAATTGGTGATGTTAGCCATGCATGAAAACTTCCTTACTGGTGAGATCTCTTCCAACTTGATTTCCAATTGGACACAATTGATCTCTCTGCAACTCCAGGACAATTCTTTCAACGGAGTTATCCCATCAGAGATTGGAAGATTGACAAATCTTAAAATCCTTTTCCTCTATAGAAACAATTTTTCCGGTTCAACTAGACTTCTCCATGAACAAACTCACAGGTTCGATACCTTCTACAGTTGGAAATCTTACACTACTTCAACTCTTTCATCTTTTTGAGAACAATCTCACTGGTATAATCCCCCCTGAGATTGGAAACATGACATCTTTAGAAAAACTTGATTTCAATATGAATCAGTTGCATGGAGCATTGCCAGATACCATTTCTCGCCTTGTAAATCTTTATTATATCGCCGTGTTCACCAACAAACTTTCAGGTGACCTTCCAGAAAATCTAGGTGAAAACATGTTCTTAATTAACATTGGTTTCCACGACAATAGTTTCTCTGGTGTACTGCCACCAAAGTTTTGTAGTGGTTTGTCCTTACAACACTTCACAGCATATGGAAATAACTTCACAGGGCCGTTGCCAGAATGCTTGAGGAATTGTTCTGAGCTACAACGAGTTCGTCTTGAAGGAAATCATTTCAATGGAGATATATCAAAGGCATTTGGAGTGCATCCTAGTCTTGTATATATAGATCTCGATGAAAATGAATTTTCTGGTGAGCTTTCACTGGAGTGGGGAAAATGCAAAAATCTCACATATTTACACATAGCTGAAAACAGAATTTCAGGTGAAATTCCAGTGGAGCTTGGGAGCTTGGTTGAACTCCGTGATCTGAGCTTATCATCAAATGATTTAAAGGGAAGAATACCAAATGAATTGGGTAATTTAAGCTCTTTGATGTTCAAGCTTAATTTGAGTGGAAATCACTTAACAGGGATTATCCCTCCTGCCATAGGCAATCTTTCCGGTCTTCAGAATCTTGACTTGTCGAGGAATGGGCTAAGTGGTAGCATTACAGGAGAAATTGGAAAATGTGTTGGCTTACTGCAGTTGAGTTTAAGCAGCAACAACCTATCAGGTATTATACCACCCGAGCTTGGAAACCTAGTCCAATTGCAGTCATTATTAGATCTTAGCAACAACTCGTTATCAGGAGGAATTCCTCAAAGTCTGAATAAGCTCACCACGCTCGAAAAGCTCAATGTTTCCCACAACAAGCTCTCAGGTAGAATTCCATCTGCATTTTCCAGCATGTTCAGTCTACAATCTGCCGATTTCTCATACAATGAGTTAAGTGGTCCAGTCCCCACTTTCCGACAACCAGACATGGAAGTCATCGTGGAGAACTCAGGCTTATGTGGTGATGCTCAAGGGTTAGCTTCATGTAATTCTAATCCTGCTGGTGGTAAGAAAAGTAACAAAATACGGATTGCAGTTATTAGCTCTGTTTCTGCTGTTGTACTTCTTGTGATCATACTTACTGGAGTCCTAGTAATGTCGAGTAAAACAAGAAAGTCGGACGAAGAAATGAAGTATATCATTGAGCATGATAGTACTGAGTCAATTATATGGGAAAAAGAAGGGAAGTTCACATTTAGTGATGTCGTAAAAGCCACGGATGACTTCAGTGATAAGTATTGTATTGGGAAAGGAGGCTTTGGGAAAGTTTATAAAGCAGAGTTGAGAACTGGTCACACAGTTGCTGTAAAACGTCTCAATATGTCAGATTCAGCTGGTGACATTCCAGAGCTTAATCTTCGAAGTTTTCAGAATGAGATTCGTACCTTAACTGAGGTAAGGCACCGCAATATAGTAAAGCTCAATGGGTTTTGTTCCAGGCAAGGATTCATGTATTTCGTATATGAGTACATACCAAGAGGTAGTTTGGGAATGGTTTTATATGGAAAAGAAGCTGAAGGGAACTGGATTGGGTTACTCGAATTAAGATTCTCCGAGGTGTGGGACATGCTATTTCTTACTTGCACCATGACTGTTCACCCACTATAGTTCACCGTGACATATCTGTGAATAATATCTTGCTCGAGCTAGATTTCGAACCTCGGCTCTCTGACTTTGGAACGGCGAAATTGTTGAGTTCAGATACATCTACTTGGACTAGCGTTGCTGGTGCTTATGGCTACATGGCTCCAGGTGAGATGAACAGAAATACAGAATTATGCTTTGTTGTTCATGTTTCGTGATTTGTTCCCTGGTGTGAGTTTTCTATCATGTACTAATTTCTTTGACTCTTGTCTCTTTTAGTCATCCAACTTTCTGTATTGAATATTCATACAGCTCTTTGTGAATATGCAGAGCTTGCTTACACGATGAAGGTGACAAAAAAATGTGATGTGTACAGCTTCGGAGTTGTAGGTCTAGAGATCATGATGGGCAAACACCCAGGGGAACTCATCTCACTTCTGTCGTCATACTCTTCTGATGAAGGGAATTATTTGCTGAAAGATTTGTTAGACCAAAGGCTTCTGCCTCCCACAGGTCAATTGGCAGCAGAAATTGTTTCGGTAGTTACACTAGCTCTAGCATGCACACGTACAAATCCTGAATCGCGCCCTACTATGCGTGTCGTGGCTCAAAAGTTGTCTGCTCCCACTCAAGCATATTTATCTGAGCAATTCGGTACAACTACCATGAGCAAACTCAGTACATTTCAAAATAGTTGAAATCGATCGGTTGGCTCTATGCAGATGCTCTTTTGGCGAAAAGAAAGTGTTGCCTATATAGATTACCAATTCTGTGGATGAGTACAACTACAATTTTCTCTTTGTGAAGATTTAGTTCATACTAATTTTGTACTCTCTGGTCAGTTTGCACACATTATGATATGGTCTTGTATCTATTATTATTGCAGTTTATTTAGACCAAAAAAAGCCATTAGTAATACCTCAGCAGAGGATTGAGTTCTATATTTCTTTCCTTTCCTTTTCTTTCAGGGATATCAGCAGCGGTTAATCCCATTAACATAGGAACACAAAATACAATATCCCCGATAAATTGATACGCGATTAATTAATAATTCCGCTTAATTAATAGAATTTGCTAATCCCAACTTGGGCTAATTTATTAAATTAATAAATTCACTAAATTTACATGTTAATAGATTTTGAAAAGATCTTTATATATTTCTATAAGTCCCATACTCCCATCCATAGTTCAAGATGCCGAATCCGGGCGAAATTTCGAGGTCCTAAAAACCGGCATATGCCTTGAAATTTCGATGGCCTGTGTCGGAATGGTGAGGTTTTAGAATCCGACATTTCGTGGTATTTGTCGAAATTTCGAGAATATCCGTGAATATTGAATTAAATTAAAAACCAACATAATTAACATAAATAAAATGTTTAACTTACATAACACGTACGTAAAATATACAATCCAACAAAAATAAAACAAAAAAACTAAGACCCTAGATCACTATCATAATCGGTGAAGTCTCGCTCCGCTCGACTAGATGATGCTCCCTTGGTAGATGAAGAAAGATGCTCCCTACGTGATGCTTCAATAGCCATCTCCAAGTCTCGCTGCTTTAAGTAATCAGGGTTTTGTGTCGAACGCCTCAATGCTTCCTCCAAGTCTCGCTGCGCACTAGTCTCGTCGTCCTCGTCCTGAGTCTCGGTCTGGTGTGAAGAAGAACCATTAGTCACGGGCTCTCGTCGTCCCACCTCCTGCTCCTCTCATCCCACCTCCTCAACTCGTTGTCGTGGGCTTCCTCGTCCTGTGTGCCCAGAAGCAACTCGTCATGCAACAAGTTCTTGTAAATTACGTTGAATACGTAATCTAACATCAGGAAGTAACTTTGTGCATCTTGTAACATCATGCCCAACCCCAGCTAGGTGTTCCTTGAACCGTGTCACCCCTCCACCTCGCATTTTCTTCTCACAAAAACCACGAATAACTCCAGTCTCATCACCTGGATCAACAAACCCGTACTCCCACCCAATGTCCCTCTTAGCCATTGTCGTCCTAGACTCCTACCAATATAGAAATTTATACAAGTATAAATGTAAGACAACATTTGTTATACAAGATTAATTGCGGTAGTATAACAAATACAAAGATTTAAATTTGTTATATTTTTTTTTTTTTTTTTTTTTTAAATAATAAAAAATTTAATTAATTAATGATAAGCTCAACAAATTACACAAACGTAGAGGACAAACACGCTACAAACTGCGCGGCAAGTCCTTTCTGGATAGCAAACCCGATTCTCCTAAATACATATTCGTTCGAACCCGCAGTCATCACGTTGCTATCCATTACCTTCTGCACTCTCCTGAGGAGCTCAACTGCTTCTGAGCCTAGCAATCCAAATGTGTCAAATGCAAAGGGGATGAAGCTATATTGGTTAGCCCTACAAGCTCCGTCATGTTTCTCCACTTTTGCTGTTGCTGCATTGCTAGCTGCTAGCCCCACCTCAAAAATCCCAGCACCCAGCCCAACCATCGGAGACGCCCCTGTAACATCAACACACGCATGTTTACCTTCAGACCAGTTATAGACCAGAATATCAGCAGGACGTAATGTCGATCTTCCTTCCTTAGGATCAGTAAGAAAGTTAACAGGAGCCTCCTTCTTAACCTGTACTCCAGCCCGCCAGAACACATCACACAAGATATCTCTAACGTGGTTATGCCTGTACTTGAAGCCGGGGTAATGCTTACAATGGGCCGCATGGTCCCCAAAAGCATCAAGTCTGCTCTTCTTGCACACTGGACAAAGTTCACCATCTGAATAAAGAGGGATCATCAATCGATAACGAAGAATGGCACGATATTCTACCGGCGTCATGCGTTGTCCAAGCCCTTCCATCGGGATGGCAAGGAGAAAATCTTTGGCATGCTCTGCTTGCACACATCCAATCACAGCTTTTTGTCTAGCTGACAACTCAAATTCCCTCTCAAGACCAGAACTAATCTTGCTGTAGTATGCTTCCGCCAAGACATGTTGGGGTCTGAAGGGGACGGTAGCAGTTGGAGCAAGATTACTGAGATCAAAATCAGGTATAGAAAGATGTAAACTAGCAATGAAAGTATCGAAAACATTACCCATAGGTGCAGCCGCACAACCCCGAAGAATGTGATCTTGGAGATCCTTGGTTTGCGTACGTGAAGCTACGAAAGCAAACTTCATAACATCAGTAGTACAATAAATACCAAGTCCGCCCATACGCAATGGGAGGGTTGCCATACGCCACTGTAGATCACCAAAACCAGGTCCATCAGAAACCACAATATTCTGAAGGGCTGCACGGAGCTTGTGGTCAAACCATTCGGCTGTTTCCTGAACATAATCAGGGGGGCAAGTACGGAGAGCAAAGGTGAGCTTAGATATTCCCATACAAGAACGTAAAAGTGCCAGCTCACATTGCGGATCCTTTAGTTGTGGTAATAAATCCATAAGCTAAAGTGTCTTATCCACTCGTTGACGAACATTACCCATAATAAAGGATGCATCAATACTTACAGCCCCTCCAAGCAACTTAACCCCTCGCTGAGGACATGATATACCAGCCGGAAAGATATCTGGATAGGAGCATACAGGATTAACAGAAGGCCAGAACAACTCTATCTTAGAAACATTAAGCACGAGCCCAAGAGGTGGTCCTCTTTCCTGAATGATACGAATAGCTCTAGCCACCTGTTCTGTACTACCAATCAGAGTACCATCATCTAAGTACCATGCCTGCAACTCCAAGTAGCATTCTGACTGAATGCGGTGTATCAATGGATGCAAGACCAAGCAAAGAGAAGAGGCCCCAAAGGGTCCCCCTGCTATATCCCAGCTGCTGACCAGATATGAGTAGACCCTAGATACAATCGAGCAGGTTGGCAATAGAGTTATTCGACCCATAGAGCAATAGATGGACAATGATTGCGTACCTCCCGTAGCATAGCAGACCGATCAACAAGGTTGAAGGCATTCTGAAAGTCCACAAGCAGCATAAAAAGCGATGTGTCATCCTTGTTGGCATAAACCAACCGATTAACAGCATGCAAAATTGCCTCTGCTCCACTAGGCACACCAACCCCAAACTGAAAATCCTCTAGGTATGGGACAATATCCTTAGAAACTCCTCTCTTGGCAATCTTAGACACCAGACGACGCCAAACCATACCCACAGCTATTGGGCGAATGCCGTTACCTGGCTTAAGAAGTGGGGTGAGAGGCGCACTAGCTATGAACTCTGCCAAGACCCGTGGGCATCGACCTTGTAGCCATAAGTTCACAACCGGTGTCAAGGCCTCCATAAGATCTGTGGCTACAGCGGATGCAGCCCCACTTATAGCATCCAATAGGTGTTGGGCCCGAAGACCATCTCGCCCACAAGACGTCCCTTTGGGGAAGGACCTGATGCATGATAATATCCCATCCCTCTCAACTGACAAAGGTGACTCAAGTAAAGGAATGTCGGGGACAGATGGTGGTGGATGCTTCGGGTGTTTATCCTCTAAAGCCCGCTGCATCTCTGGAGTGTTCGGAGCAACCCCTGATGATGCCAACACCTTCACGGATGCTGCAAAGTGCCCGTCTGCAACCTTTTGCAAACACCGTCGTACATTCTTGCTTTGGGACTGTCGAGATGGTCGTTCCAACGGAGGCTCTGTGTGTGTGACCCTCTCAATCAGACGAAATATACCCCCAGGCTCGTTCCAAATAGAGAGAGCCTGTAAAATCTGATTTTGCTGGAGATATTTCCGAGCACCAGAACGACGCTCTTGGCGATTCTGCGGATGGAACACTTGCAATGTGCAATAGGGAAGCAGGAGCAATCTAACCCATGGCCCTGTTGATATGGGGTCTGCAGTAACTTCATACAAGACTGACTTCAATGCACAGGAGAATGCTAATCGACAAGGACGTGGAATACTTTTCACTGTGCGAAAAGGTCTACAGAAAATACGATCAAGTGATATCTCATCTAAAGAAGGTGCAACAATAGAAAGGTGAGTATCGATACCAGTGTCCCCTCCTGCTGTAGGTGCGGGTGGATTATCAACATGCACAAGCTGTGGTGGTTGTATACCTACGATTGCACACTCTAACTCACCGGTCTCCTTTCGCGCAGGTGGTTTGATGACTGCACCATCCGGATGTTTACATTTTATGGTCGCTGCATGGATACCAAAACAATCACCACACATCCATTTGTTCATCCTCTTCAAAGTATTGTCAAGCGACGAAAATAAACCTATATCAACTTTGATCGCATCTCTTAGCCTGTCGATGTCATTAACCCTCTTCAAGTGATCTTTCTTAACATGCGTTGGGATGTACGAAGATTTGTATCCATTTCCACACGGTCCATTGGTGCATCCATCAAAATTTCGAAATGGACAATGGATACTTTCCATCAAGCAGCCAATTTTTTTTTTTTTTTTTATTTTTTTTTCCTTTCCTTTCCTTTTTTTTTTTTTTTTTTTTGGCTTGGCTGGCTTGAACTGCTGGTTCTACTGGTCTGGCTACCGGTTTGGCTGGTTCGGCTGGTATGGCTACCGGTTTGACTGGTTCAGCTGGTCTGGCTGGTTCGGCTGGTCTGGCTGACTGGCTTGGGCTGCTGGCTCGGCTGGTTTGGCTAGATGTATCGGCTCGGCTCGTCTGGCTATTGACTCGGCTTAGGTGGCTTAGATCGGCTCGGCTTAGATCGGCTTAGATGACTTGGCTCAGATCTGAGCAGCCAAATTTACGAGAGAGGAGGTTTTTTTTTTTTTTTTTTTTTTTTTTTTTTAAATCGGGAAGGTATTGGAGGGAGGGGAAGAGAAGGTTGCTGGTGGGGGGAGGGGGAAGATAAGGTAGATTGGGTGGTAGGGAAAGAAAGAAGATTGTGGTGGTGGTGGTGATGGAGAGGGAGGTTGCTGGTGGTGGTAAGGGAAAGGGAAAGGGGGAAGAAGAGATGGTGGTTGTGATGTGAAGTAGAGGTTGCTGGTGGTGGTGGGGGGAAAGGGAAAGAAGGTTGCTAGTGGTGGAGGCTGGTCACGGAGGAGGTGACCTCATGGTGGCGGCTGGGGTTTTTTTTTATTTTTTTTTATTTATTTTTTTTTTCTGCTGGCTTCTGGCTTGGCTTGGCTGAACTGTCTGCTGGTTCTGGCTAGGCTGGTTGAGCTGAACTGGCTCGGCTCGGCTCGATTCAAGCCAGATTTGCGATGGCAACAGATCGAGATCAGGCAGGAATCAGCAGGGGTGATGGTGGCAGGAATCAGCAGGGGTGATGAAGCAGGGGGAAGGAGGTGAAGACGATGGTGGTGGGAGAAGCAGGGGGAAGGAGATGGTGGTGGCGGCGGCCATTAATGACGGCAGCAAGCATGGAAGCAGCAGCAGCAGCAGCGGGGGGGAGATGGTAGAGGAGGCGTGGGGGTGATGAGGGTGATGAGGGTGATGAAGGTGGCTTTAGGTGTCGGCGGCGGCGGCGGTCATCGCAAAGATGACCTTTTTTTTGTTATATGATATGAATTTTTTTTTTAACAAATTCCATAATTTTAATTCATCAACAATTCAACAATTAAAATTTTTAATTTAAAATCTCTTAACAATTCCAGCAGCAACAATTCCGGCCAACAACAATTTCCGGCAACAACCATTCCGGCCGAAATTTGAAACTCAAATTTCATATATGAGAGAAGAGAGAGAGAGAGAGAGAGAGAGAGAGAGAGAGAGAGAGAGAGATTTAAAAACTTACAGATTCCGGCGAAAACAATAAAATTTCGGTGAAACAGCAAAATTTCGGCGAAATTTGAGAGAATCAAAGAGAGAGAGAGGGAGAAATAATTGGTGGAAATTAGGAAGAAAATAGTCGAAAATATTGGTCGAAAATTAGGAGAGATAATTGAGTCAAAATCGCTCCACCATTGCTATCGGAAAGGATATCCGTGAATTCCGGTTAAACTTCGGATATCCGAGTTTATTCCGAAAATCTGAGCGAAATGGGTACGGTTCTGGATCGAATCAGATTCGGCCTGCCGATCCGATCTGAATGCCCAAAAACCGGCACATTCCGCTGAAATTTCGCGGATCTTCTCGGAATTTTCAACTATGCTCCCATCTATTACATAAATTAATAGTCTATTAAAAGATATAATTTTTTATGGTGTTTTCTTAAAAAATGAATCTATTATTGTTTGTTTTGTGTCGAATGTCAAGTCTAATTGAATTTCATCTTTACGAGAAGTCCTAGTGTTGTCTTTTCATATCGCTACAAAAAGTTTCTTAGTGCAGTTATTGTTGTCAATGCTTCTTTGCGTGAAAATTACGTTCATTAGATACATTGTGTATTATGGTTGTACAACCAACCATCAATTCTCTGAGCTAAAATCAATGTATATAAATGTTTGACTTAATTTTGACTCAACCCTATTTGGGGTACTTGTATATGTTGGATTGACATGATTTTTTGTAGGATGAATGGTCTCATTTCGTACGACATCTTCACCAAAATTTATCATAATCTAAATTTTTTAACCCTATAAAAATCATATTACAAATTAATGTATTGTGGAACGTTCATTTTTACCGTTGAATTTAATATTACATTTGATAGGTCTAAATTCTTTCAAATGTGCTGATTTTTTATGTAGTAGATCTATATAGTAAGGAGATCATATCTAGTAAACATCATGCCAATCCAACGTGTAAAATAGAGTCAAATATTTCTTAAGTCCTTGGAACCCTCCCATAAAAAATAGAATTGAACTTAAAAAATATAGATAATTCAATAAGTTAATAGATTATTAATTTACCAATTAATTAATAAAAAAAATTTGTGTAAACCCCCTACTTTTATGCCCACTTTTGCGATAACCCCCCAAACTTTTTTTTATTTGAGAAAACCCCCGAACCTTCGGTTCAAACCAGCAGGCTTTTTTAATGGTCAGAGTACCCTTGAGGGTTGGGGGGTTTACACAAATAAAAAATATAAACTGGGGGGTTAATAATGAAAAACAAATTTAACTTCAAAATATTTTCAAAAATCCAAAACTACCCCTACAATAGATCCGTTAGAAAAACTTCTTCCCTATTAACAACTCAAAAGACCCACCATGATATTGTTTTTTTCCTTCCTCCTTTCATCTTCTACCCAACAACTCAGAAGACCCACCATAATATTGTTTGTAATTGTGGTTCCAATTTTTCTCCCCAATCCAACTGAACTTGTTTGATATCTAAATCAATCATCACTTCCTTCCCTTTCTTTTTGTTTTTTTTTTGCTTTGGTTTTAAAGACATAACTGTGCAAAATAAAAAAAACATCACATCATTCACAGTAACCACCATTAAACTAACAAAAACCCCTAAACCCCATCAACCTTGACAACCATTACAATTACAATAATAAAGATGAAAACAAACCCTAAGTTTTATGTCAACAAATTAAACATACAAAATGATGAAAATCCTTATGTATGTACACATCTTTGGCTGGTGAAATTCTTCTTCAATCTTTCTTCACGATCGAAAAATCAACAAGAATCCTTCTTCGCGGTCGCAAAACCAAGACCCTAACTTTTTTTCTAAATGTGGGGGTAAACAACAAAACAAACTGTAATATACTTGTGGGGTGTTTTGGAAATTTAAAAAAAATTTGGGTACAAAATTTTGTTTTCGTTATTAACCCCCTAGTTTATATTTTTTATTTATGTAAACCCTCCAGTCTTTAAGGGGTACTCTGGCCATTAAAAAAGTCTGCCGATTTGAACCGGCGGTTCGGGGGGTTTTCTCCAATAAAAAAAGTTTAGGGGGTTATCGCAAAAGTGGGGGGATTACACTTTTTTTTTCCTAATTAATATCGCGCTAAATTAATAGATTTTACCGGTTCCAAGGCTATTAATTAATTATAGGGGTTATACTGTAGAAGGATTGGTGGTGGCACAAATATAATAAAGCAGAGGATCTCATCATCTTCCCTTGTTAAGTTGGTTTGGTTGGAATGAGTCTAAAAGAAGGATTAACCAGCTGCTATCTATAGCCTGCTAGCTAGATTGTTAATATTGATAACATTAAAGTGTTCTATTGGATTATAAATTGAAGATTACATAATACCTAAACTACATACCTTACAAAAAAAAACACCCCCTCTCAAACTCATGATGGTATCGTGAGTTTGCCAAGCAAAATCGAGAAGCAATCCGATCACTAAATCCATTTCGAAACACCAATACCAATACAATTGTCGCACAAGTACCACCTCCTAAAAAGGGAGAAACAAATGTCCTACACGAATTATCGACTCCAAATAGATGGGGGGAAGACGCAAATTGAACCACACAAACCAATCCAATACCATAACAAAACAAACCAATTCATTTCCAATACCAAATACCAAATTGCCATTTCGTCAGTTCATCAAACACTTCACATACCGCACAACAATCAACGCAAACTACTACTGCATTCCAATGCAAACTGCTACTACTGCTACTGCTACATGCCAAATGCTATACAACCAATGCCGAGTTGCCACTCCCGACATTTCATCAAACACTGTCAAGGCTACTATTACCAATTACCCATTACAAAACAGGAAAAAAAAATGGTAAAAACCCACCTACAGACACCAACTTCTTCACCCATTTACAATCCTAACAAACACCCATATACCACAAAGGAAATAGAACCAATACCATCAACTTTCCATTAACTAGCCTAAACTCCAATTCCCACCAGATCTACATCGAACTACTACCACCACCATAGTTACTAGTACTCACTACCACACCAGATTCAAATCGAACTACCATCATCACTGCCCACTGCGACCACCAAAACCTTCACCTAATTGAATGGAAACATAACCAATTGATCTTCTACAGAACATCAAAGAAAAGTTATACCTTTAGCGGAAACACAACTCAAACGAACACAATCCAAACCCAAAAATCAAAATACATCACTTTTAACATTAACTATATACTAAAACCTGCTGTTGGAAATGCCTTTAAGTAAAATAAATAAAAGAGGCCAAGATTATTAATTACTCATGTCTTATTAGCAAAACAAAATTACATCACTATAGCAACATGAAATAAATATATAGAAATTGAGATTCGTTCGATGCATGGTATCATATACACTTCAAAAGTTCAAACACAATATATTTTATAATACAATTAGATATATGATTATGACAATTAGATATATGATTATGGCCTGAATGTATACTTTGACCAGGTGGGTGTAAAACCTATTTAGCAGGTAATATGGGTGTAAAACTTGTTTACCAGGTTTTTTTTTTTTTTGGTAGATTGTTTACCAGGTTAATATGGGTGTGTTTAATTTTTTTTACGAGGGGTGTGCCAAAAGTAAAAAAGGGTGTGCTTTTAGCCTTAGCCGTTTTTTTTTTTTTTTTTTGGGGAAACTTTTTGGATTTTATTTATTTCTAAATATAGAGTACATTACATGGAAAGACAAAGTGCCCACAAAATGGGGCATCATGGGTTCCAAATAAGACAACCTTGTACAAGGTACAACAGTGTACCCAAACTCTCAGCTTGCAATACATGGCAGTGATTGGCAGGTGAGAGGGTCAACTTCTAGGGACTCAACATTGTTTGAAACAGTAAAAAGCCTGTGGGGGGTAGGTTTAGATAACCAATTAATCCTTCATTTCTTCTTTTTTCTCGAGACCATCTTTCATTTCTTGCAATCAGTTGGTCATGGCTACCCCTCATTTGTCAGAAAGGGTGTCTTCAGCCATTTTAAGGTCACTCTGCGCAGAAAGGCATAAAGAGCATGGTGGTAAGGTTGTGGAGTGTTTAAAGGCCCAGGAGGTGGTGACATCAGAAGGTAGGAGGTTAAGGTTTGCAGATGTGGTTGATGATGCAGGGTTTGTGTCTAGAGGGATGTTTGATGATTTCTTCACCAGGTATTCATTTAAGGTTACTCGCACTGGGTGGAGGCAGTTTGAATCTAGCTGACTAAAGGGACAAGGATAATTTCCTTTAGAAACTACAAAATCAAATATTGTCGTTGACTAAGCCCATTAAAACCCATAATAAATCTATTTGGACATTGTTCTTTCACCCATTTGGACTGCTAGCAATATTGCCCCTCTCATTGTCATTGTGTTTTCTTGGCTATTGATTATAGTTGTGTTGTAAACCCACTAAAAAGCCTATATCCAATTGGGTTTAGTTTCCAAATTTAGAAACTATCAAGTTAAATATTGTTGTTGACTAAGCCCATTAAAGCCCATAATAAACCAATCTGGGTTTTTACATAAGTTTATTTACTAAGAGCATCTCTAATGGGTCTCCTATAATCCAAATTATAGGAATACCGAAAAAAACCTATCCCTAACGCGTCGTCTATAATTTTAGCAGCCGGCTATCCACGTAGGATGTGGTGGGCCGGTCTGCTAAAACTTCGTCCAAAATCGAACCAAAGATAGGATTATAGGAATTGCTAAAATAAAATGTTCCACGCTGGTTGAACCAGCGTGGAACTTTTTTATTATTATTATTTTAATTCCACGCTGGTTCAACCAGCGTGGAACAAATTTTTTCTTTTTTTTTTATTCCACACAGGTCAAACCGGCGTGGAACATTTTTTTTTATTTTTTTTATTCCACGCAGGTCAAACCAGCGTGGAACCCTAAATTTCTAACGGCCATATTTTCCGAACGGCTATATTTTCCAAACGGCTATAAATCAACATGGTCTGCGTTTCTACTTCTTCATTCTTCATTTCTACTTCTTCATTCTTCATTTTTTTCATTTGAGTTTGATACTTTTTTTATATAATTATTGGAGATGGTTCTGTCAAACACTTTTCGGCGCACATTAAAGATTCGAAAGATGAAAAACGTGAAGAAATGGAGAAAGAAATCATCGAAGAAGAAAAACCATTAACACCCGAAGAACAAAAACGTATCGATGATGAATTTAATCGACTTATTGACGAGTATGAAGATGAAATTCATGTGCTTCCCGAAAATTGTAATCATGATTCGTTTGATTTTGATTATGTATTGGGTAAAATGTTTTGTTCAACTTGTGGTGAAGAGTATGAAAATTAAAATATATCGAAGGTTAAAATGTTTGATTTAATTATGTATTGAATTTTAAATTTAATTTGATTAATGTATTACTATTTTGAATAATATATTGTTATTACTATTTTAAACGAATAATAGATAAATCATTACGAAATAACGATAAATTTATCTTCCACGCTGGTTCAACAGAGACAACCCTAATATCAAGCAATAGTATACAGTTAACAAACACTCAAACCCACTCTAATATCAAGCACTCAAAAACACTCAAGGTGCACTCCCCTGACTACTCTCCCCACTTCGGCCTCGTCCACTTCGGCCCCGTCCACCTCGTCCCCGTCCACCGCGTCTAGTGTGCCCTTGCAACTCCTATAATCAAATATAAATACAATTAAAATTTAATAACTAAAATTAATAAATTTTAGGGTTTAACTGTAATAGTAATTAATAATTACTTACCAAGGCCTCTAATGTGCTTGTCAGCTCAGCAACCCTAGAAGCACTTGTTGCGATTTCTTCTTCAGCCCTTGTTAGAGCAGTCCTTTGCTCTTGCATCCAAAGATAGTATCTCGCAGAAGAATCAAATGTTGCATGCCGCATCCCTTGACCAAGCATTACAGAATCTGCTAAGCGTGACCGGAGAGCAGCCTGTATTCACAAGATTTCCCTTAGTTATAAATATACAAGATTTAACTAACAAATATAAAATTATAAATACAATTGTAAATAAAAAAAAAAACATACCTCGTCTAAGGTATCAAAATCAGGTACATGCTGTGTAACTAAGTCACGGTCGAGAAAGGGAACCGGTACAGTCCATGTCATACCTTGTGATCCCATCAACCTAAGGCTATGTTCACCAGCCTGTTCTGCATACTGTATTTGTCTCAAAGGGTAATCTTGCTGAGTAGTAGTAGGGGCTGCTGGGAAAGGAATCTGATACTCTGGTCGTATGCCTCGCCATGACACGTAATCTACGTTACCCTCACGAGAGATGGGGGAAATAGCTAATGAGCCCCGAGAAACAGTGTTCCAATATAACTGGTACTCCATAGCCGTAACAAACGTACAAAAAGCTGAACTAATTGGCCAGTTAAAGGATGATCTACGAGCACGGATCTGCTCCAAAGGAAGACTCACTGGAGCCATATCAGGTGGTGGAGGATGAGGAATAGCTATCAGCCCAGTCGTCTGTCGTAAACATCTATCCCCTAAAAACCACACACTAATCTCTGGAGAAACTAAAACCACTCTCGTCTGAGATATGATTCTAGCCTCGTCAATATGTGGGTTATTGTTCGATGGTAACCCAGCCCAAGGCATCCACCTAATACTATCCCAAGTTTTCTGTTCGATCGAGGCCCTTGCTTGTTTAAAGTTATTCGTTACAAGTCCCATCAATTCAGCTCGGTTTTCAAGGGCCCAAATAAGAATACGAGGTAACACTTGTGGTCTACAGTCTAACAAAATTGGATTACACGTGCCCAGATACTCATACCACCAAAACTACATAATAAAAATTTCGTAATTAAAAAAATTATATACAAAAATAAAAAAATCATTCATGCTTTTATGCTTTAGATTAATTAAAAATTAAAAATAACCTAAAAACCATAACTAACCTGTAGAATCCAAATGAACCCACCGATGTTGTGTAATTTCTTGCCACTCATAGAAAAATAATCCATCTGATAATACATGTGTGCCATCACTGCACCGCCCCAATCGTAGTCTCCAATCTTGCTTGTATCAAGCAATGCTCCACACCAACCCAACTTCACACAACTGTGTCCAGTAGAAAACAAAACCCCAGACACAAAGTATAACAGAAAAGCTAACACATACTCATCCTCTTCAACTGAATTGGGCTCTAACACCCAATCATCATCAGCAACAGTACGCATCATGTATATATTCTCAAAAAACCCATACTGTAAACCTGTTTGTTTGTCATCATCCTTCCAAGCCTCCTCATATTCACTTAGAGTTGGGAATAATATAGTAGCCTCACACTCATTATTATCATATTCTGAAATATATGGCACAATCTCTCCCACCCCGACACGCAAACCCGTAAGCATAGTAAAATCATGAGGAGTAAAAGCAAGCTCACCGAGAGGCAAATGAAATGTATGTGTCGTCGGCCACCATCGCTCGAGCAACGCGAATAGAAGTTGACGATCAGTTCGAAATGGTGTCAAAGAAACAAGAGGCCCAAATGGCGTCGCTTGTATTCGGTCTAGTACATGAGCAAAATCATTTCCTCTCTCCACCATATATGACCACCAAGTCATTACGTTATTCATTTTGCCTCTATATGTCAAATTTTTCATCCTCTACATTAAACGAACAATTTACCAATTAGAAACTAAAAAAAATTTAATTTAAAAACTAATAAAAAATTAATTAAAAAACTAATAAAATTAATTAAAAAATAATGAAATATTAATTAAAAATTAAATATATTAAAAATTAAATCAAATACTTACATCGACGGAATACTGGTTATCACTAAGATGCGATCCAGTACATGGAGCGAGCTCTCTCGGTGTATAATCTCGAACTTCGCGAAAATGTGGAAAATCAATGTCGACAACTTCGACTTCCATATTATCTAAAGATTGATCTTCCATAGTACTACTAGTTCCTTGATACACCTTTTGAACGATTTTACCGCACAATCTTTTCTTTGGAGCCATAATTTGTGATTTACCAAAAATTAAAATTTTTGAGTTAAAACTAATAAAAAGAGGGCTAAATATAGAAAATAACAAAAGATATTGTGTAATTTGGCAATAGAAAGAAGTAGAAATAGCAAAATCGAGATGGAAGAAGTTAAAAATGGTGGAAGAGGAAGAAGAATGGCGGCGGCGGAAGATGGAGAAGAAGGTTGAAGAAGGTTGCTGTTTGCTGTTCGATAAGGTTAAATTTCATTAAAGTTCCACGCTGGTTGAACCAGCGTGGAACAAACAACAGATCAGCCCACTTCAGATAAGCCCAACCCAGCTACTGCCCACTGCCCCAAGCCCAGCCCAGCCACTGCCCCCAAGCCCAACACGCGAAGTCCAAGTATTCCACGCTGGTTCAACCAGCGTGGAACAGAAAAAAATTTCCACGCTGGTCCAACCAGCGTGGAAGATAGAAATTTGAAAAAAAAAATAGGAAACGCGTTAGGGATACCCCTGATATAGGTATAGAAGACCTGCTAAAAAAAGCGATAGGAAAGGAGGTGGCACCGACGTGGAGGCTAAATCGTCCCATGTGTAGGCCAAATATGGGAGACCCATTAGAGATGCTCTAAGTTTCTAAATTTAAAAACTAAAGGCCGTAAGTAAGGTGGTTTCCAAGTTTAGAAACCAAGGTAGCTTCAAACCTACGAAGTTGGAAGTCGAACTAGTTTCAGAACTACTAACAACATAAATAAGTAAATAACCCAAACAACAATCAGTCAATCACAGATAGAAATTTCTTTTACTTTCTTCTTGCTTGCTTGTTTTGTTAATTTGGGTGATTTGATTGTTCTGCATTCTTCAGCAATATTATTTTATTTAATTATGTTCATCGATCATGGCTGGTTCCAATTTGGATTTTTTGCGGGGGTTTTTCAAACAAGAAGGGATTAGTTTTGATCTCTTCCAAGTTATCAATTGGGGTATAACTGTTGCTGCTGCTGATCGACCTGAAGAATTGAAAAAGCATAGAGATGAAATCATGGAAAAATTATTTGCAGCTAAGAATAAGAGTTCTGAGAATTTCAATGCTGAAAAGAAAAATAACAACAAAGCTGGTTCTAATAAGAAGAATCAAGTTGTTCGAATAATTCCCATACCTAAAAGTTTGATTTTTCCCAAACAAGAGAAAAATTTGGTGGGAACCCAAGATGATGAAAAAGCTAGATTGACTGTTAAGAAAGCTGTTGATTTAGGTTTGTTAGAAAAAGGTGAAGAAGCAATTAAGTTGAGAATTGAAACTTCAAAGAGAAAGCTTCGTGAAGGGTATCAACAAGCAGCAAAAAGGCAACATCTTGTTAAAGTATTAAGGATGAATGAAGTACCTAATGGTGGAATTTGTTGCTCTTAGATGCTGCTCATCCCAATTTCTGACATTAAATTCAAGTTTAAAGGTAACAACTCATGGATTTGTTTCTGCACATTAGCATTGTTGATGCGTGTTATTAGTATAATCTTCTAATGTGGTCTCCTTGTTATTTTGTTGAATTTTATTACTAATAAAAGTTTTTAATTTCCACTAAGCAAATTGGGTAAATTCTCATTTATTAAACCTGATAACATGTGATGACTTTTGGCTAATGTTGTTGATGCGAGTTATTAGTAATCTGTTTGTATAATCTTCTAATGTGTCTCCTTGTTATTTTGTTGAATTTTATTACTAATAAAAGTTTTAATTTCCACTAAGCAAATTGGGTAAATTCTTATTTATCAAACCTGATAACATCTGATGATTTTTGCCTAATGTTGGGAGTAGTTTTATGTTTAGTTTTGTGTGATTTTTTAGATCTTATGCACAAGGTTTAAGTTTACAGTAGAGCATAATAAGAAACTTGTATATCATAAATGTTACAGTAGAGCAAAATAAGAAACACTCATTCCATTGATGTTATCACTAGACCTGTCATGAAAAAGCTAATATAAAATAATGGTTATATTTTTCTGCGAAGCATGATGCTCGAATAATTATTATATTTTTGCTAAACGGGTACGATGCTGACCGGTGTAATTGGTTAAGCCCCTGTAACTAGTTTTGTTAAGGCCTACTAATAACATAATCATTGAAGTTAAAAAATTTCCTGTTTTTCACAATGTAAAGCCATGTACCAAATGTTGAGTCACAAAGTACCTCCCAACAAACAACAGAAGCGTCTAACCAACCAATGTGTATGAAAGTGATGCAAACAAACCAATGTAAGTAGTAAAACAATTAAACCTACTTACCAACAACCAAACGTAAAGAGAGACACCAATTTTAACATGGTTCGGCGATTGCCTACGTCCACCAACCAAAGAGGAGAGCTTCTTATTAACAAATCAACAAAGATACAAAGTATCTAATCAATAGAGAAAATCTCCCAACAAATCTCTCACTCACCAAACAAATCTCTCTCTACCAATAATCCTCACAACTCTCATATGGAGACCAATAAACAATTGAGGATGATCCTCACCTCACAACTCTCTCAAAGAGACACACAACGATTGAGGATTTATGATGAGGATGAGGATACTAAACCAATCCCTAAGACCTTATATTTATTCCCCTTGTTAATGGATGGAATAGTTCAAGGCTCCTTATAATCATTTTTCTAATAAAGCATTTTTGGACCCCTCTGCTACTCTTGTTTTGATCTTGTGATACTCCACATATGCAACAACTGCATGGATAAAATCAAGAACTGTAAATGAGCCTGAAGAAGGTCAAGGGTCAAGAACTGTAAATGAGCCTGAAGGTACTAATGAGGTGTGCCTTGACATTGTGAGGGTGGTATCGCCAGCAAGGGTTCTAATGAGAGGAAACCTAAACTAAGTTTTCATTAGTTATTGTGTAGTTCACTTCTCAATTATCAATAAAGTTATCTCTCTTTCTCCCGTGGATGTAGGCATATTGCCGAACCACGTATATTATTGTGTTTTCGTATTTCTGCTTTAGTTTACATCTTTTGTGTTTGTTTCTTCATTAATCATATCAAGATCCTGTGTATTTTATCATAACAATTGGTATCAGAGCCGAAGGTTATTCTTTTGGGTTGAAGACGGGATTTCGGAACGGTTTTGTTGGGTTTTAGGAATCTGTCCAGATTCAACACTCTGTAGTAAAACGGCCATAACTTTGTGCTCGGATATTGAAACGTCGATCCGTATTTCGGGTTGGAAAGTAAACTCTTCAGGCTTTCTAACAGTATATGGTACGTTCTGTGGTTTGAAGTATTCTGTTCTCAGTACTTCGTTGAAGTTGACGGTTCCGATTTTTTTAGTTTTTTGAAAATCCAATCTTGGGTTTTTTTTAGTGGTATTGATTATTGAAAAGAAGATGACTGATTCGAATTCTTCGAATTCCAGCAGTAAGTACACAAAGGTGCATGGATTTGATATTATCAAATTCAATGGGAAGAATAACTTCACATCATGGCAAACGGATGTGAAAGATATTCTTGTTAGTATGAAGCAGATCAAAGCCCTAAAGGGGAAACCTGAAACGGCAAAGTTGCCAACAGGTTGGACGAATGATGATTGGGAAGAGTTTGATCAACAGGCCTGCAGTACGATTAGGTTATGTTTGACGAGGGATATCACACATAATTTTGCCGGTAAAACCTCGGCAAAGGAGTTATGGGAGAAGTTAGAGAAGCTCTATCTTAGTAAGGACTTGACGTCAGAACTCTATCTAAAGAGGCGTTTGTATTCGACAAGATTTACACCTGGTAAGTCTGTGATTGATCATATTAATGATTTTAATAAGATCTGTTCTGATTTAGCAAACATTGATGTGATACTACCTGATGGTGAGAAAGCTATAATTTTATTATGTTCATTACCATCTTCGTGGGAAACAACAGTTGATTATTTTATTGCAAACAAAAATACCACAAAGCAGTTGGTCTATGATGATGTTGTTTCGATGTTACAATCCAAAGTCATTAGAAAAAAGGAAGCTGATGATGAAGTTCAGGCTGAGGGTATGTATGTTAGAGGTAGATCATCACATAGAGGTTCGTCGAGTTCTAAAAGTCGCTCTAAATCTCAGAAAAGAGATTTGAAGGATGTTGAGTGTTATTATTGTCATAACATGGGTCATTATAGTAAAGATTGTCCTAAGGTTAACGCCAAAGAAGAGAAGAAGAAGAAATCTAATCCGAACACTGAAGTTGCTAACATTGCTCAATGTTGTAATGAGGTAGCAAAGTCTATTGGAGACAATGAGGATGAGGTGTTAACAGTTACATCAAATAACTATTTAGCTGAAGGATGGTGTCTTGATTCAGCTGCTTCGTATCATATGTGTCCCGATAGGAAGTCTTTCACAACTTACAGAGAAGTAAATGGTGGTAAAGTCTTTATGGGCAATTCGAATGCCTGCAAGACAGTTGGTGTTGGTACAGTACGGATCAAGGCACATGATGGAGCTGTAAGAACCTTGACAGAAGTCAGGCATGTTCCTTATTTGAGAAAGGGTTTGATTTCGTTAGGTGTACTTGAAGATAGTGGTTTCAAGTTTACCGGTGAGAATGGTCTCTTGAAGGTTTACTATGATGACAGGTTATATTTGATGGGCGAAAGACATGGAAACTTATATTTTCTTATTGGAGATATAGTTTCAGGTGGAGCTATGCCTATGGTTTCTCAAGCGGTTGATGAAAAACAATTAACTTCTACTCAGTTATGGCATATGCAGCTAGGGCATATGAGTGAAAAAGGTTTGTCTATATTGAGTAAAAAGGGTTTGCTTGGTGGCCAGAAAACTTGCAAGCTCAATTTTTGTGAGCATTGTGTATTTGGCAAACAGTGCAGAGTTCGTTTTGGTACCGCTGTTCACCGCACTACGGGTACTTTAGATTATATACATTCAGATGTATGGGGTCCCTCTAGAACAGTTTCTAAGGGAGGAGCAAGGTGGTTTGTGACCTTTATCGATGATTTCTAGCGGAGAGTTTGGTTGTACACCATGAAGCACAAAAACGAAGTCACCGATTTGTTTAAGAAGTGGAAAGTTATGGTTGAAAAACAGACTGGCCATGTTGTGAAAAGGATACGTTCTGACAATGGTGGAGAATACACTGAAGACCCATTGAAAGTTTATTGTGCAGAACATGGTATCGTTAGACACTTCACAGTGAAAGGTACACCACAACAGAATGGGGTAGCTAAGTGTATGAATCGCACACTACTAGAGAAAGCACGGTGCATGTTATCCAATGCAGGTTTGGGTAAGGTATGGTGGGCTGAAGCAGTAAATACGGCGTGCTATCTCGTGAATCGATCACCATCTACAACCATTGATTGTAAGACATCTATGGAAGTTTGGTCTGGTACACCTCCTGATTATTCAGATTTGAAGGTGTTTGGTTGTCCTACTTATTTTCATATCAGAGAAGATAAGTTAGGAGTTAGGGCCAAGAAAGCTATTTTCTTGGGATATCCACAAAGTATTAAGGGTTATCGTTTATGGTGCCCAGAGTTGAATAAATTCCAGATCAGTCGTGATGTGATCTTCAATGAGAAAGCAATGCTTGATTCAAAAAAGTTCACAGGTTGGGACTCTCAAGATGAGGGTGATGATAATGACAATGATGGTGACGATACCATGCAGGTGGAGCATAATGTTCCATATTCATCTACAATAGATAAAGAGGTGGCTGTTGTACAGGTACCTACAAGTTCAGATGTTACACAGGTAACTACAGACACATTTCCAGACACAGAGAGTGTAGATGATGAGATTGAAGAGGAGGTTCCTCTTAAAGATACTTTACAGCAGCAACAATTAGAGCAGCATCATGAGTGACAATTAGAGCAGCATCATGAGTGGCCATTTTTAGCATCTCAACGTGAACCACGTTTGAGAAAAACACCAGTTCGACTTGGTTTTGAGGATAGTGCATCTTTTGCATTATCAGTATTTTGTGATGATGAGCCTTCTACCTTTAAGGGGGCAATGAGGAGTTCTCATTCTCATGAATGGAAGTCAGCGATGGATGAAGAGATGAAATCTCTTCACAAGAATAATACTTGGGAACTTGTAAAGTTGCCTAAGGGTCAGAAGTCGATTGGTTGCAAGTGGGTTTTCACAGTGAAAAATGGTATTCTAGACTCCAAGGGTACAACTAGTGGTGTACGTTACAAGGCAAGATTAGTGGCTAAGGGATATGCACAAACGGAGGTGTGGATTATAATGAAGTTTTCTCTCCGGTTGTTAAACACACTTCCATCCGAGTCTTGTTAGCTTTGGTGACGCAGTTTGATTTAGAGCTCGAGCAAGTAGATGTCAAAACTGCTTTCTTGCATGGAGATTTAGAGGAGGATATATATATGTTACAGCCCGACGGTTATAAAGTTGTTGGTAAAGAAAACTATGTGTGCAAACTGATGATGTCCTTATATGGATTGAGGCAAACACCACGACAGTGTTATAAGAAGTTTGACACATTTATGTTGAAGCAGGGGTACTCTAGAAGTGAATATGATCTGTGTGTCTATTTCATAAAGCTTCGAGATGGGTCCGTTATATTTCTCTTACTCTATGTGGATGACATGCTTGTAGAGGCAAAGAGCAAGTCATGTATTGTTTCTTTGAAGAAACAATTAAGTAAAGAGTTTGAGAATAAAGTTTTAGGAGAGGTGTTCATTGAGGTGGTTTTCGGGGTCAATTTTAGGCATTGCCTTAACTTGATCAATCTCTCCAAATGTTGAGGCCCTTCAGGATAGTGGCCTTTATGGGCGTGTGGGGGCAAAGATGAGATGATGCTTGTGTGGTGCAGGAGAAGTACGTATGGGTTCATATGGTCGGCTCAGTTTTTACAATCTTCGCCAACGTGGAGAATTGTAGAAAAGTGACATCTAGAGGTTACATGTAATGGATTCCTATTAGGAATCGGTTTTCTTATTTGGCAACAAGTGTGGTGGAATTCTATTAGGATTCAATAAGGCTTTCTAGTTGTTGTTGATTTAGGAATTGGGTTACCAATTGGATTAACCAAAGAGGTTATAAATATTGGTCTTGTGTAACCATAAGAATTTGAGCAAAGAAGAAAGTATGTGTGAGGAAACCTAAACTAAGGTTTCATTAGTTATTGTGTAGTTCACTTCTCAATTATCAATAAAGCTATCTCTCTTTGTCCCGTGGATGTAGGCATATTGCCGAACCACGTATATTATTGTGTTTTCGTATTTCTGCTTTAGTTTACATCTTTTGTGTTTGTTTCTTCATTAATCATATCAAGATCCTGTGTATTTATCATAACATCTAACACCTACAGATAATATTGAAGTTGTGCCTGCGACCCCTTTAACTCAGGTGGGAGGGAAGGAGGAGCAGGTTTATTTGAAGACTAACAATGCTGGTGAAGACAGAACTCAGGACATGCAAGGAGAGGCTGACAGTGTTTTACCTGTTCCAGCTTCCTCTTACCAGCCAGACTTGCAACTTTGTGTGGATCTTCGCATTGAAAAAGAGGCTACTAATGTTGTGAGGATGGGTTGGGCAGATAGAGTTGAAGAAGAGGAGCCAGAGAACCAGCAAACATGGCAAACTCAGAAGACAAAAAAAGGCAAGCATGGATCTACCAAAGGGGACCCCCCAAACACTAGATCCAGGGCCCAGGTAACTTTGTCAAATATTGCTCAGTGAGGACAATGTTCTGGAACATTAGAGATGCAGCTAACACTGATTCCCTCTCTAGATTATCCTTATTAATAAAGAAGAATAAAGTAGATGTTATTGGCATTGCAAAGCCTATGACAAAACCAAGTAGTGATTTTGTTTTGAAGCTTGGAATTCCATTTCTGAATCACACATACCTGCATAATGATCTGGTAGGAAGGAAAGGGAATATTTGGGTTCTTTGGAGGCATGGCATGGATGTGAATCTGGTGGCCAAGTCGGATCAACAGTTAACTATTGTTGTGGATGGTAGCATTATTACTTTTGTACATGCCAACTCTGTGGTAGCGTATAGAAGACTGTTATGGGGAGACCTTTTGGCTATTAGCAATCTTAATTTACCGTGGCTTGTACAGGGTGACTTTAACATTGTTCTTAGATAGGAAGAAAAGAAAGGGGGTGTGGCCCTAAGTGCTAGTGTTGTGGCCGACTTTGCTGACTGGGTGGATACTTGTTGTCTTTTTGAAAGTCCATGGTCTGGCTCTTCATTCACATGATGTAACAACCAAATGGGAGTGAGAAGGATTTATAGTAAAATTGACAGAGCTTTTTACAATGACTTATGGGAAAGTAGATATCAAGGGTAGAGGTACAAGGCATTGAGCAGGTTGAAATCTGATCATTCAACCCTCATAGGGGGTCCTGAGCATATACCCAAACCACAAAAACCGCCATTCCGTTTAACAAAGCTTGGACTCACCATGGAGAATTTCTGAACTTGGTGAAAAGTAGTTGGGATCAACCCCAGTGGGGTCTCCCCATCTTTAAAGTCCAACAAAAACTGAAACGATTGAAAGTTCTGCTCAAGGATTGGAACTGGGCTGTCTTCGGGGATGTTGATAACATGGTCAAATATGCAAAAAATGAGCTTTCAAATGCGCAAATAGAAGCTGAAATGAGTCACCAAGATGAGAGAAAACAAACAGTTGTGATACAGAAACAAGAAGAGTTAGACAGAGTTTTTCACATTAAAGATACCTTTTGGAAGCAGAGAAGTGGGCAAAAGTGGTTGACATGTGGTGAGAGAAGCACATGCTACTTTCATTGTATGGCAAAAATCAGAATTAACCATCAGATCGTAACAGAGATATTGACTGAGAATGGAAGAGTGCTGAAGTCACAAGCTGGAATCAAAGAGCACATTGTTCTGTATTTTCAGAAGAAATTTGCTGCCAGTCCTATTACTTTGCATCCTGAGGTGCTTAGCTGGGTTCCCCCGAGTATTTCGGAGGCTGAGAATGAGGGCCTGACAAAACCTCCCTCACCCCAAGAGATTCAAGATGTCGTCTTCTCAATGGATGTTGACAGCTCACCGGGGCCGGACGGGTTTCAAGGAGCTTTCTATTTTAGTTGCTGGAACATTATCAAGACAGACATTTTTGAGGCTGTTGTATCCTTTTTTAGAGATGGCACTCTACCTGCTGGTATTAACTCAAGCTTTATTGTTTTAATTCCAAAAGAGGGCAATGCTAACAAAATTTCTAAATTTAGACCTATTTGTATGAGTAGTTTTATTCTTAAGATTATTACGAAGATCATGAATAACAGAATGGTAGATATGGGTTCCAGAATTGTTTCCAGGGAGCAGTGTGGATTCATCAAAGGGAAGTCCATCCAAACTTGTATTGGGCTGGCCTCCGAGATGCTCAATGAAATGAGGATCAATAGACATGGCAGCAATCTTGGTCTCAAATTAGATATAACCCAGGCATATGATACAATCAGCTGGGAGTTTCTAATTCATGTTCTAAAAAAGTTTGGCTTTTGTGAGACATGGTGCTCTTGGATTTACACAATTATCAGTAGTGCACAGGTCTCTGTGATCATTAATGGGGAGCCATGTGGTTACTTCAGACCAGGTAGGGGGTTTAGGCAGGGGGATCCTATGTCCCCAACTCTTTTTGCACTTGCAGAAGAAGCTCTAAGCAGAGGTTTGCTTCAGTTGAGAAGTGTTGGGTTGGTGAAGCCTATGTGCTTTGTCAGAGACCTCCCAAGACCCTCTCATCTTTGTTTTGTCGACGACATCTTTATTTTTGTCAATGGTGAGCTGAAAGGGCTTAGAAAGTTGCTAGAGTTTTTTCACAAATACCAGCAATCCTCTGGGCAATGTATTAGCCAGGAAAAGAGTAAGCTCTTCATGGGTGGTATTAATGCAAGAAGGAGAAACAAGATTGAATATCTCTTTGGTTTTAAATCTGGTGTGTTCCCTGAAAAGTACCTTGGGGTACCATTAACGCAGGGCAGAGTCAAGAGAGCTCTCCTAGCTCCAATGATTGAAACAATTAGACAACGAGCTAGCACTTGGGCTGGTAGATTGTTGTCCTTCCAAGCAAGAGTGGTATTGGCAAAGGATATCCTCTCTAGTATGTCTGTTTTTACAATGGGCATCTACAAGTGGCCTAGGCAAACCATTACGGAGGCAAAAAGGATCATCAGAAACTTCATCTGGACTAGCAATTCAGAAGAAAGGAAATGTGTGACTGTCAAATGGTAAACTGTGTGCAAGCCAACTTCTGAAGGGGGTCTTGGTCTGAGAAAAATGAAGGAGTTCAACAATGCAATGCTTATGAAGTGTGCATGGGGGTTCTTGGCCAACAAGGACCAGCTTTCTAAATTTTTACAAGCTAAATTTGTGACACGTTCTGGGGAACTCATCCAGTATCATAAACCGTCCTCTATTTGGCATGGCATCAAATGGGCGCTCCCTGATTTGAATCCAGGTACTAGGTGGATTGTGGGTAATGGTGCCGACATCGATTTCTGGAGAGATAATTGGTGTGGGGACTCTATTCAATCGAGGCTCATGCTAAGTGCAACTGATCTTAAGGGCTGTGAAACAAGGCTCAGTGAGATAATTATTGATAACGAATGCCTGATTCCACAGAACACCAAATTGATCCAAAACCTTGCAGGATTGAACATGGAGGAGTTGCCAAGGCCCAATGGTAATTTGAGAGACCAAATCGTGTGGAAGCATGATCCTAAGGGTGTTTTTTCTGTCAGCAGTGCTTTTGAAGTCACCAGGAAAAAAAGCCTTCATGTGTGGTGGACTAAACTTTTGTGGCAACCTTGTATTCATCCCAAACTTGCTGGGATTGCATGGAAAATAGCTCATGAGAGAATTGTTGTGGACAGTGTACTGCAGAGAATGGGAATGCAGTTGGGTTCCAGGTGTGGTCACTGTAGAATAAATGTTGAGGACCAACAACATTTATTGTGGGAATGTCCATGCAGCAAACTTATTTGGTCATGGATAGGGGAATTATTTCAAGAAGATGCAACCTTTAGGTCACTACAACAAGCTATGGAGGGGGCTAAGCAGGGAAGCACTATCATTAGGGACCTATGGCTAACGGCAGCTTGGGGCTCCCTTGTAGTAATCTGGCAGAGTAGAAACAAATGTGTGTTTGGGGATGAGAGCTTCTCTTTTCACAAATGCAAGTGCAAAATCATGGGGTGGATTAGGAGGGCATGGAAGCTTTCTAAGGGAACCATGAATAACTCAGTGGGTGACTTAATTATCCTTAGACGACTGAAACTTGGTCTTAAACTAGGGAAGCTACAGAAAGTGAAGGAATGCAGATGGTTCCCTCCCTCTAGCTCCTTTGTTAAAATGAACTCTGATGGGGCATCTAAAGGGAACCCAGGGCCTGCTGGTGTTGGTGTTGTTTTTAGGAACAATAGGAGTGATTTTTTGGGGGCTATGGCTATGAATATAAGGTGTTACACTAGCTTCATTGCAGAATGTTTTGCTGTGTTATGTGGGGCAAAAAAGGCTATTGAGAAGGGTTGGGTTAACTTGTGGATTGAGGTGGACTCAGTTGCTGCAGTCCATGTTTTTGGCAGGAATGAAGTGCCTTGGGAGCTCATCTCAAGATGGAGAAAAGTGTTGGATTATTTTCATCATGTCGTTATTACTTTGACGTGGCGGGAAGCCAATTTTGCTACTGACATTATGGCCAATGAAGGAGTGAAGCTCGATCATGGCACTGAGGTTTTCTATGTGGTTAGGCCTCCATTGCTATATAAAATGGAGGACCCCCATGCTACGTATTTTAGATTTTGTTAACTCAACCAGGGGATATTGGCTTAGTACAGGTGGGGTGCCTACCTAGTAGGGATGCTACTCTGGCACTAAGTCCCCTGTGGTTTCTTGTATTACATTTTTCTTTCATTCTTTAATATATTCTTTCTTACCAACCAAAAAAAAAGAGTTTTGGTTTGGTTTTAATTAAAGTACTCGTGGGTTTGTACTGGAAGGGCTTAGCAGATGCAATAACAACTAAGGCTACAAGCCTACGAGTCTTATTGAGAAGGGTTCTATGATTAAATATAATGAGAAAGGTTAAGCATTGTGTTCATATATGTAGAATCATTGCATGATGATTATATTGATTTTATGATAACTGCATTTGGTTTCTTCTAAAATTTAAGACGAAGTGGTCTTGCCGGATTCTTGTATAATATCCAACAAAAGTCGCATCAATTTTTAGTCTCGAACTGGTCTTGCCCGTAAGTTTAATGTGTTGATCAACTCATGTATACTCTTTAGTCTTTATTGCCCAATCATGTAATCTTCTTCCCTAGTTTTAGTTCCATATATACTAGCAAACCATTAATTGTCTCTAACTCTACTATACATAGTAGTAGACTAGTAGTCAAGTAGTGTTTCCCTAACAAAATCTTGCCTTCTGATTAATATTATCATTAGCTATAAACAAAATAGGCAGAACTTCGGCCCCTCTTTTCAGGTCAGCCCTTCTCATCTTCTTTGTCTGGAGGATTGTAGTCGCTCACCCAAGGAAACTTTTCTGAAACAACTCTTCCAAACAACTTTCTGTGATACATTCTTTAGATGCTCTTTGTCCGCAAGGACTGCATAGGTAAAAATCTAATAACTGAAACCGGCATTCGGTTGTTTGACATTATTTTGTGACTTAGTGTGTCCGTGGTTATCTCGCCTTGATCTCATTGTTAGGAATACCTTGATGTATGAGCGTCGTCCCGAGTATCCCTTCTCTCATCATGACTGTCAGGTTGTTGTTTGGTACAGGACGTACGTACCTAGTTAGGACGTACGTACCTTGAGTTGGACAGATCTCTTGTTAAGGTTTGGACGTACGTACCTAGTTAGGACGTACGTACCATAAGTTGATCAGCAGACTTTCTTTTTTCAGGGACGTACGTAAATAGTTAGGGCGTACGTAGGTCGAGTTGTTCAGCAGACTTTTTCATTCAGGGACGTACGTACCTAGTTAGGACGTACGTACGTCGTCGTCAGATTTCCTTGTTTCGGTCCATTTTCTCTCTCCTCCAAAACCCTAACTATATATGGTTTTTCCAAAAAAGAATTGAGTAGTTCTTTGGCCGTCCAATTCATCTCTAGTCTTGGAGTTTGTTTAGGTTTTGGTTTAGGTTGTTTTGGTGATTGAACTCATCTTCTTCTTCCCCATTCATCTTCTCCTTCCTTATTGAATATTGAGATCAGCTTCGAGTCTTCTTGTGTGTTCATCAAGAAGTCGAGTATCCTTGTGTGTTCATCAAGGAACTCTGGTGTAAGCTTGCTTCATAGATCAACTTCGAGTCTTCTTGTGTGTTCATCAAAAAGTCGAGTGTTTTGTGCATACATCAAGGTACTCTGGTGAAGTCAAGGTGTTAGAGATAACCGGTAGTGTCAACTCGCAGTGATTGCAGGTAGTTGATAGGTTTGTACATCTCTTTTCATCTAGTGGATTTATTTGTTGTCGCAAGGACAACCGTGAACGTTTCCCATATTGGGTTTTACCATATTAAAAATATCGTGTGTTCTTTACTTATTTATTGTTTTATTCTTGTTTTTTTTAGTATTATATTGCACATATTGGGTTTTCAATAACGTGGCATTCGACAACTAAGCAAAAGTTAAGAATGTCTTTCTTTCTATGACAAAAGAAGTAGAAAGCTAAAATTTAAAACTTCACTCAAAGTTGTTTTCTAGCTTCTTAGAAATTACTTTCTAATGCATTTTATGTAATTACCAAGCATGCTTTTTAGTTTCTTACTTTTAGGTAGATAAGAAATGACTTTCATCACAATTGCCAAACACCCTCTATGTAACTGAAAAGGCTGTAAAATGTTTCCTGACGTATCCATCGATATTGGACATGCTCTTAGAGGGTTCTCCTCCTTTAGGATGTTTGTTCTTAAGGTATATCTCTAGTCCCACTAGTCCCAATCGTGTGAAAGTATTTAAAAAGACTTTTTGCAAGTTTGAATCAAACATTTTTTTTTCGTCCTTTCTTTTTCATGCGGTAGTGGCCTCATTTTCAGCTTCCTGAGCAATACAAAAAAGTAGATCACTACGGAGTTGGCTACATAACCACTCAGGTGTTGAGTTAAAGGAAGAGGTAATGAAGGAGCTTAAGTACGGATGGGATACTAGGAGATGAGCTGCCCAGTTACCAGTTCTAGTGCACTGTTTAATACATATGTCTAAGATAGCTATAGAGCTCCATGAGAGGTTAGTGTGTTTCCCGCTTAACTAGTCTGAAGCTCCAGCATTGTGTCTCTAGTTCAATTGTTTTGAATTGCTGCTCAATGCTCATTTTCCGATATAGTTTGTAGTTCTTTTACATTTCTCGCTTGAAGCATAAGGACTGTTGGGGTGGGCTCTGTATATGTTTGAAACCTCAGTGTTGGGAAATGGATTGTATTTGTCAGTACAATGTTTCACTTTGATGTCCCTATTTAATTTCATAGCAGAAACTATTCATCAACATAGGGCTGTCGCTTCTTGTCCTACTAACTAATCGAATTCAGATAAATGGATATAATGAACTTCACGGAAAAAGTTTGATGCAATACAATAATTCCCAGTATAGTCAAATATATATACTTTTGTTTACTTGGTGAATGAGTCATAATATATAATTTCCACTGCTTGCTTGTCCATATGCAAAAATTGTGATTAAGTCGTAGTTGGATAATTCACTTTGTCATAGTTGTATGATCTTCAACAAATTAAAACATGACAACAAAAAATTCATACTCGCTAGAGTTACACATTTGGCGGCTTAATTGTACACTTGTTTTTTTTGCAGTAGCCGTGGAATACTCTGTCTAACCTATAATCATAGATTAGACCAATTATAAGATTACATGAAATCTTCTTCCCAAAAAATACTTTCTCAAAATGATTAATTCTTATTAAGATTTTTCAGGATTCAAGGGAGGAAAAAGAGTCGAGCAGAAAACATTTGAGCTGTTCCGTATGAAATGTCACCCGAATCACTGTACTTATCTACTTTTCTATTTAGAAAATGCAAGTGTCAATATTTATAGAATCTATGTAAGCGTCTACATGATCATTATTGGACAGCCGTACAGGTTTGTTTAACAGTTCAAATCTATCAGACTCCACAACACACACGTTATCAGACTCCACAACACACACATTTGCTTGTATCAGGATCTGTTGTTGTAGATAGAAATTACTCCCGTAGTTTAAGCACCAAGAGACTTATCTCTTGTAACTTAGATAACAGATATCTTCTGTATATATAGTTTCTATGAATAACAAGAAAGACATCGAGTTCTTCTCAAATCAATCTCTTAATTTCCATTACTGTTTCTGATTTAATATGGTAACAGAGTCATCTTCTTAGGATTTCTTTTCTCTTCTTCTTCGTGTTTACATCAAACAAAAGAAAAATCTTTCTCCAACAATGGTCGATCCAGTCAAGACCCCTGAATCCAATTCTGAATCTCAAGGATCTGATGATCCTTTCTTTGTTCATCACTCAGATAGTCCTAGTGCTATCCTGGTTTCTCCAACCTTAACAGGTGACAACTATGGTACATGGATACGATCTATTTCAAGAGCACTTCGAGCCAAAAATAAATTTGGTTTTGTTGATGGTTCTATTCAGACTCCTACTGATTCAATTGAGAAAGCAAAATGGTCTCGTTGTGATGATCTTGTTGCTTCTTGGATTCTGAATTCTGTCTCACAGGAGATTCGTGGAAGCATTCTTTATGCTGAAACTGCTTTGGATATATGGAAGGATCTTAAAGAACAATTTGCACAATCTAATGCACCCAAGATATATCAGCTCAAGCAATCTATTTCCTCCTTGAAGCAAGAAAGAACACCGGTATCACTTTATTTTACTGCACTCAAGTCTTTATGGGATGAATTAAATTCTTTATATGTTCTTCCTGTTTGTACTTGTGGACATGGTGTTGCTATTGCACGTCGCCTTCAAGACGATCGTGCAATGGAATTCTTACAAGGTCTTCATGATCGTTTTACTAATACTCGTAGCCAAATTTTGCTAATGGATCCACTTCCTAGTGTAGCAAGAATTTATAACATGGTGCGACAAGAGGAAAAACAACAAGAAATTAATGCATTGTCTATTCCAGTTCCTGAAGCTGCTGCATTGAGTACTCAATTTCGCAAAGATACCAATTGGAATCCTAAAGGGAAACCAGGTTCTCGCAATTTTGCACCACAAAACAATAGCAAGGTATCCACTGATTCTAAAGGGACAGGCAACAGACGTCCCCATTGTGACTATTGTGACAAACCAGGTCACTACAAGAGCACTTGTTATAAGCTACACGGGTATCCTACTACTCCAAACTGCCCAAGCTCATGCTATCTCTACAGAGCCATCTAATACTCATCATATATTCTCACCTGAGCAATATAATAAGATTCTAAGGATGATTGAATTACGTAGCTTTCCTCCACAAGCAAATTTGACAGGTAATTCCATCTCTTGTCCCACAAAAACTTTATGGATCATAGATTCTGGTGCAACACATCATGTTAGTTCGTCATTACATTATTTTCCCTCCTATATTGTTTGTTCTAAGCTTTTTTTTCTTAGAACTCCAGATGGCAAAGATCACTTAATCACACATATTGGAACTATCATTCTCTCACCAACATTACGTCTCACTAATGTTCTTTATGTTCCAACTTTTCTATTCAATCTCATTTCTATTAGTAAATTAGTTACACCCAAAACCATGTTTATAACCTTCATTGACGACTATTGTATTTTTCAGGACCAGTTATCGAAGAGGAAAATTGGATTGGGACGCCTCCATGAGGGACTCTATTATCTACAACTCGCTTCTATTTTCTCTTTTAAACCATCTCCTATTGCTAATAATTTGTGGCATTGTCGTTTAGGACATATTTCTTCTAGTCGTTTGCAAATTTTGAATAAACAATTTTCTTTCATTACTTGTTCTGATAGAAGTCTTTGTACTATTTGTCCACAAGCTAAGTAAACTCGTTTAAGTTTTTCTTCTAGTTCTATCAAAACTAGTCGACCTTTTCAAATGATTCATTGTGATATATGGGGGTCCTTTTTCATCACCATCACATTCAAATGCTAGATTTTAGTCGTGCTACTTGGATCTACTTGATGACTGTCAAATCTGAAACTGCAAAAATCATACAATCTTTTCATGCCATGGTCAAAACTCAATTTCATTCAAAAATTTATTTAATTATTTCTGGCATTGGTGATATTGATGAACATTTCAATGATATCCAAGTTATTCGATCTGATAATGGATCTAAATTCTTGTTTCTTACAATGCAAAATTTTTATTCAACTCATGGAATCATACATCAACGAAGTTGTGTTTATACACCACAACAAAATGGTGTAGTGGAAAGAAAACACCGTCACTTACTCAATGTGGCGCGTGCCTTACGTTTCCAATCTCATTTACCATTATCATTTTGGGGTGAGTGTATACTTACTGCAGCATATCTCATAAATAAACTTCCTACTCCTTTGGTACAAGGCAAATCTCCACATCAAATTTTTTTCAAAAAACCACCTATCTATACAAACCTTCGTATATTTGGTTGTTTATGTTTTGGTCGAAATACTCACATCAAAAACAAATTTGATCAAAGCGGTAAACCTGGTGTTTTTGTTGGATATCCTTATGCTCAAAAAGGGTATCGCATTTTTGATCTCACTTCAAAACAAATTTATACATCTCGTGATGTCATGTTTCATGAAAATGTTTTTCCATATAAATATGTCAGTTTCTCCATCTAATCCTCCAGTTTATCCTTTGCCTATCAATGATAATGGTAGTTTCAATTATTCACCATCTCTAGATGCAACTAATCATGATGCAGGTCCAGTTTCACCTTCCAATCCTTCGCCAACTTCAAATGAATCACAACAGGTTCCTGAATCTTCTCCTACATCACATTCTTCTGTTCAATCACCTACCCAACATCCTTCTATCACCACATATGATAGTGCTCAACCAACTCCACCACCAATTTTACATGAATCTTCTAGACCATCTAGATCTCGAAAACCACCATCTCATCTTAATGATTTTCATTGTCCTACTCTCCCTCATTCGGCTAATCTCATCCAATCGGACTCTAAGGTAACAAAAGTTTCTACTCATTTTCTTATGGCTTGTTATGTTTCTAATACTAATTTTTCTCAGTCACATAGAGTTTTTTTATCCAAAGTATCCTCTAGCATTGAGCCAAAATCTTTCTCTCAAGCTATCAAAATACCCCAGTGGAAGGAAGCTATGGCTATAGAGATTGCAGCATTAAAAAAAAATCATACATGGACCCTTGTTCCATTGCGTTCAGATGAGAAGCCCATTGGCTGTAAATGGGTTTATAAAATCAAATATCATGCTGACGGTTCTATAGAGCATTACAAGGCTCGTTTGGTTGCCAAAGGGTATAAACAAATTGAAGGTATTGATTATCATGATATTTTTGCTCCTGTGGCTAAGTTAGTCACTCTTCGTTTACTTCTTTCAGTTGCTACTGTTTGACATTGGTATATTCATCAGTTGGATGTTAATAATGCTTTTTTACATGGGGATTTAGATGAGACAATTTACATGACTATTCCACCTGGGTTTTCAAGACAGGGGGAGCATCGCGTATGTAAACTCAATAAATCCTTGTATGGACTCAAACAAGCTTCTCGACAGTGGTTTGCTAAATTATCTACAACATTGGTCACAACAGGGTTCATTCAATCAAAATCTGATTATTCTTTATTTACTCATATTCATGGATCTGATTATACATATGTTCTTGTATATGTTGATGATATTCTTATCACAGGAAATAATCTCCTTTCTATTCAGAACTTCAAGCAAGTTTTGAAGGATGCTTTCTTCATCAAAGATCTGGGTCGATTAAAATATTTTCTAGGCATTGAAATTGCACGCTCCAAGGAAGGCATGTTTCTTACTCAAAGGAAGTACATTATGGATATTTTATCTGATTCAGGCTTAACAGGTTGTCGGACTTCTGAACTTCCTATGGAACAACACATTAATCTTGCAACAAATGATGGTACGTTATTACCTGATCCTACCAAATATCGTCGTCTTATTGGTCGTCTTTTATACCTCACAGTTACAAGGCCAGATATCAATTATGCTGTTCATTATCTTAGTCGTTTCATGCAATCATCACTATTCACAAGGATGCTGCTGATCGTATTCTTTATTATCTCAAAGGTTCCATCAACAAAGGCATATTATTATCATATTCTAGTTCTCCACACATTACAGGTTTTTGTGATTCAGATTGGGGTGGTTGTCGTATTACTCGTTGGTCTACTACTGGTTATTGTATTTTCTTTGGTTCTAGTCCTATCTCTTGGAAGACAAAGAAACAAACATCTGTCTCTCGTTCTTCTGCTGAAGCCGAATATCGTTCAATGGCCAATCTATCTTGTGAATTGCAGTGGTTGAAATACATTCTTGCAGATTTACGTATTCCACATCCCTCTCCAATGTCTATGTATTGTGATAATCATTTCGCTCTCCATATTGCTCAAAATTCTGTCTTTCATGAAAGAACTAAGCATATTGAATTAGATTGTCATTTTGTCCGTGAAAAGGTTCAAGACAGGTTGTTGCAGACTCGATATATTCCATCTTCATCCCAAATTGCCGATGTTTTTACAAAGCCTCTTGGCAAAGATGACTTCTTAAGATTGATTCGCAAGTTAGGTGTTCTCGACATTCACACTCCAACTTGAGGGGAGTATCAGACTCCACAACACACACGTTATCAGACTCCACAACACACACGTTTGCTTGTATCAGGATCTATTGTTGTAGATAGAAATTACACCCGTAGTTTATGCAGCAAGATACTTATCTCCTGTAACTTAGATAACAAATATCTTCTGTATATATAGTTTCTATGAATAACAAGAAAGACATCGAGTTCTTCTCAAATCAATCTCTTAATTTCCATTATTGTTTCTGATTTAATAAAATCATATCCACTAATACTCTCCAATCATGTCATTTTCTAAATATATGCTGAAAACAATAAATCTCCAAACTCTTTATTGTATCCATTTCTGATGTTTTCATTAACGTTGTTCTGTTCTTTAGAAGAGGCATAATTTGATGTATAGCAGATCACTTAATGAGCTAAGGATGAAAGTGGGACATGTTATTGTAACCCTATTCCTCTAGTAAAGAGTTTGAAAGGAGCATAATGATGACGTAGCTATTGGCATGGATCTTTTGAGTTATTCGGTATGTATTTCCTTGTCCTCTACTCCTCTGCTTGTGTATACATTTTTCAGAAACATTTCAGAAGTTTGTAGTAATAATGTTCTATTGTTGAATATGAAACACTGTGTGCATATTTTCGTCTGTCAAATAGTTAAAACATATGCACCTACATGTACAGTTTTGTTACCTATTAGCACTTGATGGAAGAAAGTAATTACTTAACATGCATGTACACCTAACGTTCTTTACCATCGAGTTGCCTGTAATTGCACTATGTACAATGCAATTACTGTGCCCTTGCAAACCCTATATTTCCTTTGATTTTTGGTACTCATTTTGGTTAATTGGGTTCCTGTTGAAGTCCTGCAGTCCTGCTTGTTTCATTGGACATCTTAGGTTTGCAAATGAGGAAGAAAAGAGGTAGCTGACCTAAATGCATGATACTAGTTGTCATCACAGAGGAAATCATATCCACCACTAATTTTTAACCATGTCTTTGGGTGATCATTACAAGGAAAACAACAAACAACATAAAGCAGAAGAGGACTGGGATAATGCAATGATACAGGGTAAGGTCACAGAAAAACAACATAGTCTGGAACATGCCTTGCAAAGACAAGAAGACTTTTGGAAGTAGAAAAGTGGCTCTCAGTGGATGCACTGCAGTGAAAGGAATACTTCTTACTTTCAAAAGCTTTGTAAAGTTCATGCAGGCCACAGCTTCATTGTTGAAATGTGTACTGAGGACGGAAGAACACTTACTGCTCAATCAGAGATTCAGGAGCACATAGTAAATTACTTCAAAGAGAAATTTATTGATAAGGGTGTAGTGATACTGGATTCAGAGTTGTTGAATTACATCCCAAGTATGGTGAATGAAGAGGAGAACATTGAGCTAATCAAAATGCCGATTGAAGAAGAGATAACCTATGCAGTTTTTTCACTAAATGCAGATAGTTGTCCTGGTCCGGATGGTTTTCAAGGCTGCTTCTACAGGTCATGCTGGAATGTAATTAAGAAGGATGTGGTGAGAGCTATCCAATCTTTCTTTGCAGAAGCAGTACTCCCTAAAGGCATGAACTCCAGCTTGGTGGCCCTCATCCCCAAGGAAAAAGGTGCCAATCAAATTTCAAAGTATAGGCCAATTACTATGAGTAATTTTCTTGTAAAGATTATTACTAAGATTATGACTGCTAGAATTACTCCTATTGCTAACATAATTGTTTCAGTTGAGCAAAGTGGCTTTCAGGGTAGATCAATTCAGTCATGTATCGGTCTTGCTACAGAAATGATTAACGAACTGCAGGTGAACAGAAAAGGCGGCAATGTGGCACTAAAAGTCGACATTGCCCAGGCTTTTGATACATTGGACTGGGGCTTTATCCAGGCCGTGCTTCTCAAGTTTGGTTTTCATGCTACTTGGTGTCACTGGATCATGGTGATTATAAGAAGTGCTCATTTGTCTATTTTGATCAATGGCTCCCCATGTGGTTTCTTTCAACCTTCGAGGGGCTTGCGACAGGGGGATCCAATGTCCCCAATTCTCTTTGCTTTGGCTGAAGACGTTTTGAGTCGAGGGCTGAAACAATTGAGGAACAGTAGAATTGTAAAGGCTATATGTGAGATAAAGAGGGTGTCTGGGCCTACACATCTCTTATTTGCAGACGACGTCTTCATTTTTGCAAATGGTGAGACAAAAGGTTTGAAGAAGCTGGCAGAGTTCCTCGGCAAGTACCAAGCTACTTCAGGCCAGTGTGTCAACGCAGCTAAGAGTAAGCTCTTCATGGGAGGTCTTACAGGGAGAAGACAACATAATATTGAAAGGATCTTTGGTATGCACCAGGGCACCTTACCAGACAAGTATTTAGGAGTGCCACTTATGCAAGGAAGGGTGAAGAGATTCCATTTTCTGCCCCTCATTGATACAATCAGACAGAAAGTTAACAATTGGGCTGGCAAACTCTTGTCTTTTCAAGGTAGGGTGGTGCTCGCAAAGTCAGTTTTGGCAAGTATACCTATCTACACTATGAGTATCTATCAATGGCCAGCTTTAGTTATAAAGGAGTGTGAAACAATCATCCGTAACTTTATATGGACTGGTAGCTCTACAACAAGGAAGTCAGTGACAGTGAAATGGGACTCAGTTTGTAGACCAGTTGCAGAAGGTGGACTAGGGATCAGAAAATTGAAGGACATTAATGATGCTCTACTGATGAAACTTGCATGGGGAGTACTGACACAGAAGGATGAGCTCTCCAAGCATTTGAAGCTGAAATTCATGAACAAAGGGGGTGTTATAACAAAGCAATACAAGCACACCTCTATATGGCAGGGAATTAAGAGGCAAATGACAAGTGTTAAGAATAATACCAGTTGGCTTATTGGTGATGGAAGTAAAATAGATTTTGGAGGGACAGATGGTGTGGGGACTCTCTAGCACAAAGGTTGAATCTTCAAGAAGTTGACATCAGATTTTGCAAGTCCAAGCTAAGTAGCATCATACTCAATGGTTAATGGAATGTGGGTCAACATGTTGCAGATATCTTGCAGCTTGCTGGCATCTTTCATCTACCAGAACTGACAGAGGGGGAACATGACACTCTGATATGGGAGCACAACAGCTCAGGTGACTTCACTACTGCTTCTGCAGTGGAAGCTATTAGAAGCAAGTATGAAAAACCTAACTGGGTGAAGCATGTTTACAGCAGCGCTGTGCATCCTAAGCTTTCAGGTATTGCATGGAAACTTTGTCATAACAGGGTCGCAGTGGACAATACATTCAAATCTAAGGGTATTTTTTGACAAACTACAAATAGTGCTAATATAACAATTCAAACAAATCAAACAATACGCAGAAAGTAAATAACACACAGAAATTTTTTAACGTGGTAAAACCCAATATGGGAAACGTCCACGGTTGCCTTGATGACAACAAATAATCCACTAGATGAAAAGAGATGTACAAACCTATCAACTACCTACACTCACTGCGAGTTGATACTCCTGGTTATCTCTAACACCTTGACTTCACCAGAGCACCTTGATGTACGCACAAGACACTCGACTTCTTGATGAACACACAAGAAGACTCGAAGCCGAATTCACAAAGAAACTTGGAAGATAACAAATTTATGAATTGAGAGAAAGGGGAAGGAAGGGAATTGAGTTCAATAACCACAAATACTTTCAATACCAAAACCTAAACCTTTTATACTTAGGGTTGGAGAACACAAGAAATGGGCCGAAAATAGAAGAAATCCACATTGGACGTACGTGCGTCGATATGACGTTCGTACGTGTCCAACCGAAACAAGCTTGCTGACTGCTTGGACGTATGAACGTCCTAACAAGGTACGTACGTCCTAAACCAAAAACCCTCTTGCTGCCTAACCATACGTACGTACGTCCTAACATGGTACGTACGTATAACACTATGAAAGTTCTGCTGCCTAACCTGACGTACGTACGTCCTAACAAGGTACGTATGTCCTAAACCAAAAACCATACTTGAGACACAAGACGCGAAGACAAAAAACACGGGATGACACGTGTACAACAAGGTTTTCCTAACAATGAACTCAAGGCGAAATAACCATGGACGACCAATGTCACAAAATTGATGTCAAACAACTTAGAGCCGGTTTCAATCTCCCCCTTTGACATTGATTTTGTGACAAAAACCTATGACTCTAATAGCACTTATAAGACGTGCTTACAAACCCAAACCATGGCATTTATAAAACATGCCTACAAAAACACTCAAAATAGAACACATACCACATCACCAATTCTTGACATCCAGCTTGAGCAAAACGCTTTAACCATCAGAGACCGAAAAGAAGCAACAAGAAATTCTGAAACAAATCTAGCAACTGAAATTCCTCGAGCAACTCCCCCATACTTCATGAGCTCCAAAGTTTGACACTTGAGCTCCCCCATAATGTTACAACCTCTAAATATCAACACGTTCACTCCCCCATACGTGTAGCATACCTGAAACATGACCCAAAATTATCCTAACAACAACGAGACGATTGTTAGTAATTAGAGTCATAAATCTCCCCCTTTTTGGCACAACAAGTGAACAAGAGAACCAATTAACAAGAGAAATAATAAGCAAGAAACAAAAATAACCAAGGAAAGAAACCAACACCAAACAATCAAAACAAAATAGATAAAAAAATAAAACCTATCCAAACTCATAAAGGTCACAAAAATAACTAATAACCAAACATAGGAATCCATAAACATAAGAAACATTAAAGACAAAACATAAAACTGAAGTTAACGAATTCGAAAAATTCGTTCCCAATGACCTAGAGGAAGCTTGGAGAAATAAGCTTCCGCACGAGCCGACGATCTAGTCCACCGAGCTATCACATGATCATCATAATCCTCCAGCCATTCACCCTTACAAAATAACTCCTCAATTCTGTTATCCAAGCCACAGTCGGTGAGAGGAGCAGCAAGACCTGGAACCATCGGGTATCCAACCAACTCCAAGATGTGGTTTTGAAGATGTTCTGGCAATCTCTCCCAATGGTTGACATGAACCATGCACGGATCAAGAAAGGGTGGATGAATATAGTCATATCCATGAGGAACACGACAAAAACGACAAACCTTCGAATTGTTTTTGTATTCCATCGCCAAAAATGACACATAACCAACAGTCGGAATAAATACCCTATGAAGGTCGTATTCTTTCATGGAAAAATTCTGAAGAACAAAGAGAAAACTAGAAAGAGGTAAGTAGACACAATAGGAGTAAAAGAAGAGAAGACTCCCCTATATATAGGAAAAACAAAAGAAAAACCTAACTTGGGCCCAATTAGGAAGGTCCATTACCTAAGTAACAGGAATTTACTGCAAAACAGAAAGCAACCAGAACTAATATCAAAATATCAATATCCAATAACATACTCAACATCTAAGTGTAGAAACAAATATGAGATAGCAAAAGAGTAACTTTTAAGTACAGAAGTACAGAAAATAAACCCGATCAAGAACTACTCGGACTCCGAGTCACCATCACTATGGTCATCACCCGAAGTACCTAGACCTTCGTCCTCACTCTCTCTATCAGAGTCAGCACCATCAATGTCACCTGGAACTGGAGGTACCTCTTCCGAAAATGTAGGCAAGTCGATGGGAATGAAGTCTAGCTAAAGATGACGCATCTGGGCAACGTTCATCCTATGTAGATCACGGAGCATCGCATCATGCTGAGCAAGAATGACACCAAAACGATCCAAACGAGCGTCCGTATGATCTTGATGACGCCGAAGAGAGGAAACCCGAGCATCAACTGCAGCAACTGCCCGGTTGCTCCTAACTGAGGCCAATGGAGGGCGTCCAGGGATTAAAGCCCGATCAAAATCATCATGACTATCAAGAGTCCGGCCTCCCCAAATTAGGTGATGCGTCAGACGCGCTCCCACGGACTCAAAAGCAGACTTCCTAGACTGGCAGCCCTTCTTGATGGCATTGACCCAGTCATGACCAAAAAACCTTGGAGGGCTCACCTCCATATATTGTCCCTGAAAACCCAAGTGCTTGAGTATTGTCATTATAATGCTAGGGAAAGGAAGAGTACCCTTAGCTGCATCGATTTGAAGCATCCGTGTGTAGATGACCTCAAAGAGATGAAGATGATGCACCGACATACACACCACTAATTTAACCATGTCGTCGGTAAGAAACTACAAATAGTGATAGTATAACAAATGTAAATTCAAACAAGCAATCAAACAATACGCAGAAAGTAAATAACACACAGAGATTTTTAACGTGGTAAAACCCAAACAGGGAAATGTCCACGGTTGTCCTCGCGACAACAAAATAATCCACTAGATGAAAAGAGATGTACAAACCTATCAACTACCTGCACTCACTGCGAGTTGATACTCCTGGTTATCTCTAACACCTTGACTTCACCAGAGCACCTTGATGTACGCACAAGACACTCGACTTCTTGATGAACACACAAGAAGACTCGAAGCCGAATTCACAATAACTCTTGAAAATCACAAAGATATGAATTGAGAAAAGGGGGAAGAAAGGGAATTGAGTTCAATAGCCACAAACACTTTCAATATCAAAAACCTAACCAAAACACATGAACTAGAAGAAGAATGGACGGCCAAAGAACTAACTTGTTCTTTGGAAGAGAAACCCTATTTATACTTAAGGTTGGAAACCAAGGAAAATGGGCCGAAATAAAGCAAACCGACTTTGGACGTTCGTACGTCGATATGACGTTCGAACGTCGCCACACAAAAATAAGCCTGCTGCCTACCATGACGTACGAACACTCTAACTCGGTACGTACGTCTCCACACGAAACAAGTCTGCTGCCTACTTGGACGTACGAACGTCCTAACTGCGTACGTACGTCCTGACCAAAAGATGTTTGCTGCCTCAGTGGACGTACGTACGTCCTAACTCGGTACGTACGTCCAGTACCCAATAACTTTCCTAGACATAACCAAGAAACACGAAGGACACGAGACGACCATGCGTACATCTTGATTTTCCTAACAATGAATTCAAGGCGAGATAACCAAGGACACTTTGTCACAAAATTGATGTCAAACTACTTCGTGCCGGTTTCAATCTCCCCCTTTGACATTGATTTTGTGACAAAAACCTATGACTCTAATAGCACTTATAAAACATGCTTACAAGCCCAAACCATGGCATTTATAAAACATGCCTACAAAATCACTCAAGATAGAAACACATAACAAGTCATTAATTCTTGTTATCCAGCTTTAGCAAGATGCTTTAACCATCAGAGACCAAACGGAAGCAACTAGGGATTTCCGAAGCAATCAAGGATTCAACAGAAGTTCCTTCAAGCAACTCCCCCATACTTCATGAGCTCCAAAATATTTTTGACACTCGAACTCCCCCATAACAATATAACGTCTAAAATCATCAACACGTTCACTCCCCCATACGTGTAGCATACCTGAAACATGACCCAAAAATAACCTAACAACAAGAAGACGATTGTTAGTAATTAGAGTAATAAATCTCCCCCTTTTTGTCACAACAAGTGAACAAAATAACCAACTAACAAAAGAAACGATAAAATAACAACAATAAACAAATAACCAAGAAAAAGAAATTAATACCAAACAATGAAGACAAAAACAGATAAAAAGATAAACCTAACCCAACTGTTAAAAGTTCAGGAAATCAACTAATAACCAAACATAGGAATCCATAACAAACCGACTTTGGACGTTCGTAGGTCGATATGACGTTCGAACGTCGCCACCCAAAAATAAGCCTGCTGCCTACCATGACGTACGAACGCTCTAACTCGGTACGTACGTCTCCACACGAAACAAGTCTGCTGCCTACTTGGACGTACGAACGTCCTAACTGCGTACGTACGTCCTGACCAAAAGATGTTTGCTGCCTCAGTGGACGTACGTACGTCCTAACTCGGTACGTACGTCCAGTACCCAATAACTTTCCTAGACATAACCAAGAAACACGAAGGACACGAGACGACCATGCGTACATCTTGATTTTCCTAACAATGAATTCAAGGCGAGATAACAATGAATTGGTATCAATCGCTGGGGGCTGGTTAAGGAGCGTAAAGGCTCACGCTAACGATCAATAGTGCTTTATGGAACCTCACAACGTTGCTACTTCAAGTCTTCCTCCACAATTCAGTGGAAAAGACTTTGGTCAATGGAAAGTACGGATGCGAGCTTATCTCCAAGCCTTAGGAGAAGAAGTCTGGCTTTCTGTTGTCACAGGGTGGAAAGAACCTCTGACTACTACAGATACTGGTGATACTGCTGTTACATTACTGACGCCACGTGAAAAGTGGACGCCTGAACAGAAGTTGTTGGCAAATTATAACAACAAGGCACTCAATGCTATTTTCATGGCATTAAATGCTAATGAGTTTCGTCGGGTGCAAGGCTGTGAAGAGGCTAAAGATGCATGGAACAAGCTTATCTGTACACATGAAGGTGACGAAACAGTCAAAGAAAGTAAGCTGGAACTGTTAACATCTCAGTTTGAGAATCTACGGATGGATAATTCTGAGACCTTTGATGATTTCTTTATTCGTCTCCAAGACATCATAAACTGCAGTGCGGCTATTGGTCATGCATATACTGACACACAAGTGGTACGTAAGATATTGCGTGCTTTGCCTCCTCGGTTTCGTTCACGTAAGGATGCCATCACTGAGAGTAATGTGATTAAGAACATGTCCATCGAGACACTTGCTGGGAAACTAAGGACATGTGAGATGGAACAGGCTTTGGAAGAACCTTTGAAGAACAAATTTGTAGCATTCAAAGCTACATCGTCTAAAGAACCTTCCACAGGACCTTCTGATGATGAAGAACAGGATGTGGATGATAACTATGCGTTTCTGTCACGTAGCTTTCAGAAGATTCTGAAATATCAACAGAATCGAGACCCTCGAAAGCGATTTCCGGATTCCTCAAATGCTCCTAGGAGTCGTGGTTTTGAGCGGTTCTCTGTGGATGGGAGAAGAGCTCGAGTTGATCGTAAAGATGTCCAATGTTACAAGTGTCGTGAATATGGACACTTTGCAAATGAATGTGACAAGAAGGTGGATCGCAAACCTGGTGATAATTCCAAAGCGAACCTCACAGTAACATGGGATGATTCAGATGAAGATGATGATGGGAATCTCTCAAATGTTGTCTCCAATTATGTGGTCTTCAGTGCATCCCTGGATGAACATCCAGGAGGTATTGTATCCTCTTCTGCTGATATTAATGTTTCTGATTCTGGTGTTCATGCTACTACTAGTGAATTATGTGATATGTATAAGTTTTCCATGCAACAAGTAAAGTTGCTTGAAAAAACTAACACCGTTTTGCAGGATCAGGTAGATAGTCTTGGACAGGATATATGCAATCTTACAGGTGATTCCAACATGTTGAAGGAAGAATTTGTGAAGGAAAAGGAGGATTTCCAAGTGCGTATTGTCACTCTGGAAAAACTGAATAATGATCTGGAGACACGATATCGATCCCTTGTATTGGAGCATGAGAAAGTAAAAGCTGAGTTGTTTGCTGCTAACAAACAATTGGTTGGGTTTGGTAAAGCAAGTGCTAACCTAAACTCTTTGTTGGGAATTGGTAAATCCCATTCAGATAAATCTGGTTTAGGTTATGACACATCTGTTCCTCTTTCTACTGCTAGCACTTCCCGCACTACTTTTGTGCGACCAACAAGTGTCGCTCTTCCTGCTCCTGTGCAGGTGTCTAGTGTGGTATCACCACCCAAGGTTACTCATGTAAAGCATGTTCGGAAAAAGAATTTTAGACACAAAGGCTTTAAATGTCTAACATGTGGTCGCATGGGTCACACCTCTGCTTTTTGTTGGAATAATTTGTATCCTGCTCATCATCCTTCTTTTGCAGGTAATTCATATTGGAACAAGTCTTCTACTTTCTCCATGCAGGCTCCATACATGTGGAATGGCTATGCTCCGTGGGGTTTACCCAGAACCTCTACTTATGGAAATCGTCCTCAAACAACACCCATGCCTACTCCACCACCACATTTCTGGGATAGGAGTATGGATGCATCCAGGAAAATAGTATCTCACATGGCTCGGTTGGTTGAACCAATGCCTTTATCATGGTATCTTGACAGCGGTTGTTCGCGCCATATGACAGGTGATAAGACTCTGATTGATAATCTGACTCTTGGTTATGGAGGTAAGGTTAGGTTTGGTAATGGTAAAATGCTTCCGGTTGAAGGTAAAGGTAACTTTTCTGAGGTTGGATCGCTCAATAGTCATGAGATTCTTTTTGTTAAGGGTCTTAAGTCCAATCTATTGAGTATTAGTCAGTTATGTGATGCTAAATTTAAGGTTGTGCTTGAGGATAATAGGTGTGATGTTTTTGATTCCAATCATATCTTGGTGTTAACTGGTAGTCGCTCATCTGATAACTGCTTCATTGTCACTACACCTCTTCCGCATTCATATACCTAATGTGTTCATTGGAACTGTCTGTGTTTAGGATGTTTAGGTTTGGTCATTTATTATTGTTGTTGGTATTGAGGACATACTACATTCTCTATTGTGTGGATTCCATTTTACAGAAGTTTCTAGTTTGGCGTCCTCAACTGTTTTTGTGTCATGCATAGTTGTAGGGTTACATTATACTCTCTTCGTATTGGTAGTTTCTTGCATGATGCATTTACATGTGGTTGGCTTGTCTTTTTCAATACCTGTATAACTCCAGTTTTCTATGGTTGCTTTTCATGATCGTTGTTTTTCTTTTATATTTACTCACCTCTTGTAAGTGGTCAATTACTCACAAAATCCCCAGCCATTTGAATGTCTTGAGAGCATACTCATTTGGCTAAGAACCCGTTGGGGCTTTGAGGGTCATGCTCTGACGGATGCACTCAGGAGATGTTAGTTCTTGTGTTGCACGTTATCATGGTATTGCACTTCTTGAGTGTGTTTTGCCGAAAAGATGTAGGCTACACCCTACCCTCGTGTTCTGGTAAAAGATGGAGATACTTTATACTCCCACACGGGAATGGCATTTTTTTTTAACAAAAAAAAAAAAAAAAAAAAAAAAAAAGGAATGTTAAGTGTCTGTCACACTTGTCTAGTTGGAAGACAAGAAGAATACCAATTTTTCTGTGTTTACTTGCAAAAGACTTTCAAGGTATTCAATGATCATTTTTTTTTCGTTTGTTTCCGGAGGTTGGTATTGGTCTATCAGGTTCTTCTACATGCTTGCATCATTCTAGTAAGTACCATGTCATGGTGTATGATGTCGTTCTTCGATTTTGCATTGTCTTCAGGTTGGGGGTTGTTTATACTGTATTCGGCTGTAATTGGAATCCTTATGATAAGTAGAAGTGTTTTCTTGTGATGTCTCTCAATATTTGTTCTTGGTAGTTCTTTGGTTTATTATCTGACTGGTTGGGTGGTTCTTCATTTTTTATATATATATATATATATATATATATATTTTCACAAAAAAAAAAAAAAAAAAAAAAAAAAGGTTCGTACGAACGCTTTCATGACGTTCGTACGTTTAGGTGGGCAGATCTTTTTTAAACGTACGAACGCTTCTAGTACATACGAATGTGATCTTAGTCAGATGTTTAGATTTTTGGGTCCCGACGTTCGAACGTTTTCAAAACGTACGAACGTCCGTCATACAGTCCGGCCCATTTGTGTTTAAATTCAAATTTTTTGAACCAAAGGCTTACTGTTACATCAAATCGTGCTGTGTTTCCCTCTCGCACGAACATAAGGGAGTTTCTCTTGTTCTTCCCTTTCCCTTCTCTCTCAACTGCCTTTCGTCGACCTTATTCTTGCTATTTTTCTCTGTGATTGTTGCTGTTCTTCCTTAGTGTGACTTGTCGTTGTTCTCCGTCCTGCAAGTAAGTTTTTTTTGCAAACTCCTTGGTTCCTCTCTATCTATGATGTCTTGTCAAGTGATGGTTATTTTTCCCTTGTTATGGTTGTGCACGTTTATGGGTTCTTTGAGCATATGTTATATCATGTTGTTTTGCTTATGTGGTTGGTGTTCATTTCTTTACTTGAAATTTGTGGATGGTTTGTTTCTCTCAATGTCTTGTTCCTTCCTCTCTTATTGTTTATGGTTAGATTTGTGTTTAGGGTGCTCACCATTGCTACCTTGTTGTCAATCGCATGTATCAAGGTTATGCACATCAAGTGTTTGTTGAAATGCCTCAATGACTTTTTTATTGGTTTTTCTGTCAATTCTCTTACATTTTTGTTTGTGCTTGTGTAGACAATGGCTTCTAAGCGCGCACGCACTACTCCCATCTCCACGGCATCCGCGTCTAAGGGTGCATCATCTTCTCGCGCTCCACGGGGTCGAAGCTCCACTCCGGCCTTGTCGCCTCCTCCCACATCTCTTGGTGCTCATCCTCGGGCAAAAGCTATTGTTCCTGAGCGATTCTTTGACTTGGCGGACATCGCTGCTACCCCTCTTGGGACTACTCAACTTGGCAACATATCCCTATTCTTTGAGACTCGGAATTGGCTAAGGGTGGCTCAACCAATCACCAAGTACTCGGTTGAGCATACGATAGCCTTCTATGAGACGAAGACACCCTCGCAGAATCGCTCGAGTTTTTCGGTCTTGATTGAAGGTCGGAGATACACCATTTCTCCTAAGGTGATACGTGAGGCGTTGGGTATTGATGGTGACTTTATTCCTGAAGGTGCTGTTTCTGTCAGATGGCCCGTTCCGGATACAATTCAAATTGACTTTGTCAATCAAGTTCAGCAGATGTTTATTGATGGTGTCACGGAAAGGTTTCATGCCAAGCACTACAGCGCCATCCTCTTGCACATGGTTGCCCACTCCAACATCTACCCCTCCAAGGGCAACAAGATCATCATGACCGACGACATGGTCAAATTAGTGGTCTGTATGTCGGTGCACCATCTTCATCTTTCTGAGGTCATCTAAAATCGAATGCTTCAGATCGATGCATCTAAGGGTACTCTTCCTTTCCCTAGCTTTATAATGACTATACTCAAGCACTTGGGTTTTCAGGGACAGTATATGGGGGTGAGCCCTCCAAGGTTTGTTGGCCATGATTGGGTCAATGCCATCAAGAAGGGCTGTCAGTCTAGAAAGTTGGCTTTTGAGTCCGTGGGTGCGCGTCTGACGCATCACCTAATTTGGGGAGGCCGGGCTCTTGTTCGCCATGATGATTTCGATCGGGCTTTGACCTCTGGACGCCCCATCTCAGCCTCTGCTAGGGGCAATCGGGCTGTTGCAGCTATTGATGCTCGGGTTTCCTCTCTCCGACGTCGTCAGGATCATATGGATGCTCGGTTAGATCGTTTTGGGGTCATTCTTTCTCGTCATGATGTCATGATCAGTGATATTCATGCGATGAACGTTGCTCAGATGCGTCATCTACAGCTGGACTTCACTCCCACCGACTTGCCTCCGTTTCCGGAAGAGGTGCCTCCCGTTCCAGGTGAGAGTGATGGTGATGACTCAGAGAGTGAGGACGAGGGTGATGGTGAACACAGTGATGGTGCCTCGGAGTCCGAGTAGTTGGTTTTCTGGCTTCCTCTCCACATTTTTGTACTTAACTTTGCTCTTTTGCTATATCGGTTTGTTTCTATTTTTTTTGGGTATTGAGCATGTTATTGGATATTGCTATTTTCATATTAGTTCAAGTTTTTTTTGTTTTGCAGTAAATTTCTGTTTTTTTGGGTAATGGACCTCTCTTATTGGGCCCATGATAGGTTTACTCCTGTTTTTCCTTTATATAGGGGAGTCTTCTCCTCCTTCCCTCCTATTGTGTCTTCTTACCTCTTGCTAGTTCTCTCTTTGTTCTTCAGAATTTTCTATGGCAGAATATGAACTTCATGGAATTTTTGTTCCGACTGTTGGTTATGTGTCGTTTATGGTGATGGAGTACAAAAACAATGCTAAGGTTTGTCGTTTATGTCGCGTTCCCCATGGGTATGATTATATTCATCGACCTTTTCTTAATCCTTGTTTGGTTCGTGTCAATCATTGGGAGAGATTACCGGGACATCTTCAAAATCACATCTTGGAGTTGGTTGGTTATCCGAAGGTTCCAGGACTTGCTGCTCCACTTACCGACTGTGGCTTGGACAGCAGAATTGAGGAGTTGTTTTGTAAGAGTGAATGGCTGGAGGATTATGATGATCATGTGATTGCTCGGTGGAATAGGCCTTCGGCTCGTGCGGAAGCTTACTTCTCCAAGCTTCCTCTAGGTCATTGGGAACGGGTTTTTCGAATTCGTTAACTCAAGCCTTATGTTTTTGTCGTTTTGTCTTTTCTGTTATGGATTCCTATGTTTGGTTATTAGTTGATTTCCTGAACTTTTAACAGTTGGGTTAGGTTTATCTTTTTATCTGTTTTTGTCTTCATTGTTTGGTATTAATTTCTTTTTCTTGGTTATTTGTTTATTGTTGTTATTTTATCGTTTCTTTTGTTAGTTGGTTATTTTGTTCACTTGTTGTGACAAAAAGGGGGAGATTTATGACTCTAATTACTAACAATCGTCTTCTTGTTGTTAGGTTATTTTTGGGTCATGTTTCAGGTATGCTACACGTATGGGGGAGTGAACGTGTTGATGATTTTAGACGTTATATTGTTATGGGGGAGTTCGAGTGTCAAAAATATTTTGGAGCTCATGAAGTATGGGGGAGTTGCTTGAAGGAACTTCTGTTGAATCCTTGATTGCTTCGGAAATCCCTAGTTGCTTCCGTTCGGTCTCTGATGGTTAAAGCATCTTGCTAAAGCTGGATAACAAGAATTAATGACTTGTTATGTGTTTCTATCTTGAGTGATTTTGTAGGCATGTTTTATAAATGCCATGGTTTGGGCTTGTAAGCACGTTTTATAAGTGCTATTAGAGTCATAGGTTTTTGTCACAAAATCAATGTCAAAGGGGGAGATTGAAACCGGCACGAAGTAGTTTGACATCAATTTTGTGACAAAGTGTCCTTGGTTATCTCGCCTTGAATTCATTGTTAGGAAAATCAAGATGTACGCATGGTCGTCTCGTGTCCTTCGTGTTTCTTGGTTATGTCTAGGAAAGTTATTGGGTACTGGACGTACGTACCGAGTTAGGACGTACGTAAACGTCCACTGAGGCAGCAAACATCTTTTGGTCAGGACGTACGTACGCAGTTAGGACGTTCGTACGTCCAAGTAGGCAGCAGACTTGTTTCGTGTGGAGACGTACGTACCGAGTTAGAGCGTTCGTACGTCATGGTAGGCAGCAGGCTTATTTTTGTGTGGCGACGTTCGAACGTCATATCGACGTACGAACGTCCAAAGTCGGTTTGCTTTATTTCGGCCCATTTTCCTTGGTTTCCAACCCTAAGTATAAATAGGGTTTCTCTTCCAAAGAACAAGTTAGTTCTTTGGCCGTCCATTCTTCTTCTAGTTCATGTGTTTTGGTTAGGTTTTTGATATTGAAAGTGTTTGTGGCTATTGAACTCAATTCCCTTTCTTCCCCCTTTTCTCAATTCATATCTTTGTGATCTTCAAGAGTTATTGTGAATTCGGCTTCGAGTCTTCTTGTGTGTTCATCAAGAAGTCGAGTGTCTTGTGCGTACATCAAGGTGCTCTGGTGAAGTCAAGGTGTTAGAGATAACCAGGAGTATCAACTCGCAGTGAGTGCAGGTAGTTGATAGGTTTGTACATCTCTTTTCATCTAGTGGATTATTTTGTTGTCGCGAGGACAACCGTGGACGTTTCCCTGTTTGGGTTTTACCACGTTAAAAATCTCTGTGTGTTATTTACTTTCTGCGTATTGTTTGATTGCTTGTTTGAATTTACATTTGTTATACTAGCACTATTTGTAGTTTCTCACCGACGACATGGTCAAATTAGTGGTGTGTATGTCGGTGCATCATCTTCATCTCTTTGAGGTCATCTACACACGGATGCTTCAAATCGATGCAGCTAAGGTACTCTTCCTTTCCCTAGCATTATAATGACAATACTCAAGCACTTGGGTTTTCAGGGACAATATATGGAGGTGAGCCCTCCAAGGGCTGCCAGTCTAGGAAGTCTGCTTTTGTACCTTGAACGACAAGACAGCGTACGTACGAACCCTTTTTTTTTTTTTTTTTTTTTAAAAAAAAAAAAACAAGGAAGAACCAACCTAAAAACCAGAAAACAAACCGAATAACGACCCAAAACAAATATTGAGAGACATCACAAAGAAACATTTCTACTTATTGTAAGGATTCCAATTATAGCAGAATTACAACTTAAACAAACCTCAACCACAAGAAAATGCAAAATCGAAGAACTACATCATACTCCAAGCCATGGTACTTACTAGAATGATGCAAGCATGCAGAAGAAATAGATAGACTTATACCAACATCCGGAAACAAACTAAAAACATGATCATTGAATATATTGAAAGTCACTTGTAACTAGACAGAAGTGAAAGTGAACCGGATCACTAGAAAACCAAGGAAACACCCTTTTTTTTTTTTTTTTTTTTATAAACCTATGTGAGACAAATGCCATTCCCGTGTGGGAGTATATAACATCTCCATCTTGTACCAAAACACGAGGGTAGGGTGTAGCCTACATCTTTTCGGCAAAACACACTCAAGAAGTGCAATACCATGGTAACGTGCAACACAAGAACTAACATCTCCTGAGTGCATCCGTCAGAGCATGACCCTCACAGCCCCAACGGGTTCTTAGCCAAATGAGTATGCTCTCAAGACATTCAAATGGCTGGGGATTTTGTGAGTCATTGACCACTTACAAGAGGTATATATATATAAAAAAAACGATGACCATGAAAGGAAACCATATAAGATTGGAGATATACAGGTATTCAAAATAAAAATCCAACGACATGTAGATGCATCATAAAGAACCTACCAAAGGCGATGAGAGTATGATGCAGCCCTACAAACAATGCACGACAGAAAACCGTAGTTGAAGATGCCAAAATAGAAATTTCTGAAAAATGGAATCCACACAATAAAGAAAGTAGTATGTCCTCAATACCCACAACAATAGAAAAGAAGCAAAAGAATAACCTAACCTAAACATCCTAAACACAAACAGTTCCAAGGACAAATTAGGTATATAGATGCGGAAGGGGTGTAGTGACAATGAAACAGTTATCAGGTGAGCGACTACCAGTTAACAACAAGACACGATTTGAATCAAAGACGTCACACTTATCATCCTCAAACACAACCTTAAACTTATCATCACATAACTGACTAATACTCAAGAGATTGGACTTAAGACCCTTAACAAAAAGAAGCTCATGACTATTAAGCTATCCAACCTCAGAAAAATTACCTTTACGTTCAACTGGAAGCATTTTACCATTTCCAAAGGTAACCTTACCTCCATAACCAAGAGTCAGATTATCAATTAGAGTCTTATCACCTGTCATATGACGCGAACAACCGCTGTCAAGATACCATGATGAAGGCATTGGTTCAACCAAGCGAGCCATGTGAGATACCATTTTCCTGGACGCAACCATACTCCTATCCCAGAAATGTGGTGGTGGAGTAGGCATGGGTGTTGCTTGAGGGCGATTACCATAAGGAGAAGTTCTGGGTAAGCCCCATGGAGCATAGCCATTCCACATGTATGGAGCCTGCATGGAGAAAGTGGAAGACTTGTTCCAATATGAATTACCTGCAAAAGAAGAATGGTGAGCAGGATACAAATTGTTCCAACAAAAAGCAGAAGTGTGACCCATGCGACCACAAGTTAAACATTTAAAGCCTCTGTGTCTAAGATTCTTTTTCGGGACATGCTTAACACGAGTAACCTTGGGTTGGAAAACCACACCAGACACCTGCACAGGAGCAGGAAAAGCGACACCTGTTGGTCGGACAAAAGTAGTATGGGAGGTGCTAGCAGTAGAAAGAGGAACAGATGTGTCATAACCTAAGCCAGATTTGTCTGAATGGGATTTACCACGAATATAAAGATGATCTTTCAAGTGAAAACCAAGACATTAAAAAGGCAAAGGAATATAAACTTTGTATGCCTTACATAAAAAACAATGAATATGCGCTTGGATTTTTATTTTGCCGCATGTGGTGGAGTTTAGTCTACATCACTCTAATGTCATTCCCGCGTGGGAGGGATTTTTGCCTCCATCTTTTCAAATACACGAGGGTAGGGTGTAGCCTACATCTTTTTGACAAACACAAACTCAAGAAGTGCAATACCATGATAACGTGCAACACAAGAACTAACATCTCTTGAGTGCATCCGTCAGAGCATGACCCTCACAACCCCAACGGGTTCTTAGCCAACTGATATTGCTTCAAAGACAATCAAATGGCTGGGGATAAGGTGAGTCATTGACCACTAACAAGAGTTGTAATAGGAAGATAAAAATGTTCAATAACACGAACAACAAGATGAACATTAACCAAAACAAAGGAGAGATAGCTCAAGATAACATAAATACTCGAGAGATAGAGAAGTTCTATGAGCTCAAAGAATATGTAAGTGGTTTCCAAAAACTCCCATCATGCAAGCATGCCGTGCACTGTGCAAACAAGCGAGGAAAAATGCATGATACATACCAAAACATACTTAAGAGTTCAGAAAGAGAAAACACCCAAACATATTGCAACTTATTTAAGACAATTGAATTAAACCAATATCTCAGAAAAGATACATCCAACAACACATACATGGAATAAATAAATAAAAACAAAACATAGAAGGAATAACCAACAACCCCCCTTTTTTTTTTTTATTAACAATGTATTCAGACATGCAACATGATCTGCAAGCTCAACAAACAAAGCATAAAAAATAGAAACACCAAACAAATAGCCTATGTAGTTAGAGAAATATGCAATTCAAATAACACAAGGCTAGAAACAAACTACATCATCCCAAATATGGGACACCACCAGACTTTTGCAAGTCCAGAAAAACCTGCAACTTATCCTTTCTTACCCATACTTGTTTAACACTAAGCGTGCACACCTTGGGAGTTGAAAAGATATGAGATCTCCCCTTAACAAGCTTTGCAATAGACTTGTCCTTAACTAATTCCACCTTAGTCTTTGACTTCCTTTTGTTGGAGTACCTGTTTTTCTTAAACCTATGACAATAAACATTAGAATTCCAAGGTCTAGAAAATGCACAAGAAGGAACATAAGAATCAACAAGATTATAATTATAAGGAACATGAGAATAACATTTAACATGTTGATTAAAATCCCAACAAAAGATATCCAAATGACCATCTCTACCACAATAAGAACAATGAAAATTATTAGATTTTCTCGAACAAGTCTTATAAGAAGATGCAGTAGTGGTGGGTAAACCATGTATGTCATTATTTGGTTTATGACATTGTCCCTTAACAAAACCTATACCTCCATTATGAGAACAATATGGCTTATAAGTAAAAACAACCTTACCATTAACCTTAGACTTAAAATTCTTACGAGAAACATGCTGAAAATTAGTAGCATTAAGTCTAGTCTCAATAGGTGGGGTAGGCAAAAGGGCAGGCAAATTAGTAGATTTTACAGGAGTAATCACATTAGATGAACTAGTAGAACTATCAATAGGAGAATCAAATCTAGTTTTGTCCAAAACCTTCAATTGGAGTTGAGTAGACGTTAAATCGTTCTTTGTTACCTCATACTCCACCAATAGAGATTTGTATTTCTCATCGACCTCCTGATTGGCCTTCTCTAAAGCTGCAATTCTACATAACAAGTCAAGTTTTTCTTTGTCAAATAATTGAGAAATAGAAATTGTATCATCTGCAGCACAAGAAATCTGTTTTTCAAGAATCTCAATTTTATCCTGCAAAGAAAGATTAGCCTTTTCCAAATTTTCAATTTTGGATTCATAAACTTCCCCTTGAAGCATATAGTCCTCTGCACAATGTTTGAGTCGTTGTTCTAGAGAATCAACCTTAGTCTGCAAAACACCATTATCTTCAAAACAAACATTATCAGAAATAGTAGACACATTACAATTAGCTTTATTAAATTTTTCTTGCAAATCAATATTAGCTTTTTGTAATCTTTCACATTCTTTTGCAGAAAGTCTATAAAGAAGAGCCCAATCACTATTGCTAACAACATACAAATTATCATCCTTTTCAAAATCAGATTTTGGTTTTGTAGATTTAGACGATTTAGCAATAAAATTATTATGACCAGACTCATGAACCATGATTGCACTCATAGGATCGTTAGCGTGAGCCTTGACGCTCCTTAACCAGCCCCCAGCGACTGATACCAATTGAGAAACTACAAATAGTGTTAATCTAACAATTGAATATTCAAACAAATCAAAGATACGCAGAAAGTAAATAACACACAGGAATTTTTAACGTGGTAAAACCCAATATGGGAAACGTCCACGGTTGTCCTCGCGACAACAAATAAATCCACTAGATGAAAAGAGATGTACAAACCTATCAACTACCTGCAATCACTGCGAGTTGACACTACTGGTTATCTCTAACACCTTGACTTCACTAGAGCACCTTGATGTACGCACAAGACACTCGACTTCTTGATGAACACACAAGAAGACTCGAAGCCGAACTATGAAACAAGCTTACACCAGAGTTCCTTGATGAACACACAAGGATACTCGACTTCTTGATGAACACACAAGAAGACTCGAAGCTAAATCAATATAAACAATAATGAAGAAGAAGATTAATGGGGAAGAAGGAAGAAGAAGATTAATGGGGAAGAAGGAAGAAGAAGATTAATGGGGAAGAAAAAGATGAGTTCAATCACCAAAACAACCTAAAACCAAAACCTAAACAAACTCCAAGACTAGAGATGAATTGGACGGCCAAAGAACTAACTTGTTCTTTGGAATAGAAACCCTATTTATACTTAGGGTTGGAGAACACAAAAAATGGGCCGAAATTGAGAAAATCCACATTGGACGTACGTACGTCGATATGACGTTCGTACGTCTCCATCCGAAACAACTTGCTGACTGCTTGGACGTACGAACGTCCTAACAAGGTACGTACGTCCAGACCAAAAACTTTCCTGCTGCCTAACCATACGTACGTACGTCCTAACAAGGTACGTACGTCCTGAACCAAAAACAACCTTTTGACACAAGACGCGAAGACAAAGACACGGGATGACACGCGTACAACAAGGTTTTCTTAACAATGAACTCAAAGCGAAATAACCATGGACGACTAATGTCACAAAATTGATGTCAAACAACTTAGAGCCGGTTTCATGTCTTGGGCAGAGGACGGGTGCCATGTGTATTCAAGAGTAAATGGAACAGTGCAATGACTAAAATGGAGTATGTTTACATCACGTCTACATGGAGGGAGGTCAACTTCACAGCTGATTTCCTAGCCAACCATGGTGCATCACTAGACTTGGGAGACTCACTTCAATTTGTAGGGCGATCACCACTCATCACTAGAGTGGAAGACCCGCAAGCTGTCTACTTTAGATTTAACAATCCTTCTTAGTTCAGTCTTTCAATCTATAAGGAGGACCTGAACGGGTGTAATTCTTTTCATATTTTCAATAAAATTCTAATGCTTATCAAGTAAAAAAAAAAAAAATGATAGAGTGCTTAAGACTTGGACACTTGTGCTGAAACTACCAATGTAAAACACGCTCGACAACAATTTGCTTCCATTTGCAAGGTAACCAAGCATACAACTTAAAAGAGCCTAAAGTCATTCCAGAAGTATCATAATAGTAGGCTCAATTACATGATCAACGAGAAGTACTGTATGTTTCTTCGACTATCTTAGCTTCCTAGAATTTGTGAGGCTCAACGTCATTTATCATTATGCAGGGATAAAACTCATTGAATATAACCTCTAGTCGGAATATAACAGAAAACAATACAACAGTCTTCCTTAAGTCGGCTTCCCACTCTTTGACAAGTTCAATCCAATAGGTATTCTCAAAAAGAACTCCATTGATTCTTCAGTGTTGGAAGAAGTCATTTCTTTATTCATGGGTTGAATAAGACTTCAATTAACACGTTAATGAAAAATATACTGTAGTTTGGATGTGTTATTTGATTGTATGTGGATATATATTAATATATTATATCGTTGATAGAAATTCCTCTCGTCTTAAAAGTCTTTATAAGTAGCAATAATTCATTAATTACTTCCCCTCAGCATGATCCTTGTGAAGTTTTCAGATGACAATGGGATCCTCTTCAAGACCACAGCTATCAATCTTTGTTACCATTCTGCTTCTACTTTGTTTCCACCACATTATAACCATTTCCGGTATTAATTTGTTATTTAACCGCTTTCATAGTCATATATTGGAAAACCTACATGCAGATTATATATTTTCTAGATTGTAACTTTTTTTTTGTTTTCTTGTTTATAGTCTCTGCAGATACAGATATTCACTATAGAAAACTATTGACAGAGAGATCGGAACATATACTTCATACTAGCAAGAAGAGATCTGGTCCTGCTCCTCAATCACGCTGTACAAGTTCCGAACCTTGTCCAAACACACCTGGGAAAGGACATTAAGTTTGCGGCGCTGTTGATTTTCGAAGCACAGAAACTGTATAATATGCTCCTTTTTGCATGGTCTTTGACACACAAATTTATCTGGTTGAACATTACTACTACAAGGAGAGTCAAATTTTGGGACTGATTGATGTGCCAAGTATGGTGCAAAGATGAGTGAAGGAGCAATAAGGTGGTGGAATCACAGACCAAGCTTTGTTAAGTCTATAGAAAACCCTGCTTTAACTTTAGGGAAGTACAACTTCAATAGCTCGCCTTTTGTCAAGGAAGATGGTGATCTATAAACCATCAATCCAGAGCTACATTTTTTCATTTTTTTTTTCTTCTCTTCTGTACTCTTTTCTCTTTACTGTATTAATGTTAATTACGTACATTAACATTTTATGTAATTCTTTGAGTTTATCAATAAAATATTATTTGATCAATTTAGAGAAAAAAAAATATGTATTTTCCCGAAATTTAAGTGGAATACTTATGGTAAGAAATGTATGTTGACCATGTTCAATGCATCCATAAAAATAGTATGTATGAGTTTAATTGCATAAATAGATCAACAAATCTTTAGAGCAAACTATGCAACAAAATATCAAGCTAAATATGAAGAATGTCAGTAATACACAAACAGGTGAAGGAAGAAATCAAAGACTCTTAAAGTCTTACGTATGTTGATTCATGGTACTATGACCAATGGCATCCAAGATTTTAATACTCTACGTCAGCTGGAACTGTGGGAGTAGCCTTTGGAGGTAAGAGAGGTTGCAGGCCATCTGTCAATGGCCAGATTAAAATCAACTGTGGCCTTTGGTAACCCATGCCCAGGCCAGGCAGGGGAGGAATTGGGGCAGTCTTCAGGAACGACTCAAGCTTGCTAATGGGTGCTTGTTGGTTAAAAGACTGGACCATGCCTGTCACTCTGTCAGCAACGGTCAAGTAGAAGCAGAGGCTATACTAGCTGCAACGGATCGGATAAAGCTAAGGAAAAAAGGTGGACACGTATATGTTTTGAGTCAGACTCGACAGAGGCTGTCCAAGCCTCACTATAGGGAAAAATCCATGGAAACTCGGAAATAGATGGAAGATAGCGTCAAAAGAAGTCAGATGGAAGATACACACAACAGAAAGGAGGCCAATTATGTAGCGGATTCTGCTGCTAACTATGAAACAAGAATGAATAAAGATGTAGAATGGTATGACTGTAGACCTATGTTCATTCATAAGTTGGAATATATATACGCTAGGTTGGTGAAATTTGGTGTAATGACCCAGTAGTGGAAGTTGTAACATTCCTTCTTTCTGCCAAAAGAAAAAATAGTAGGCAGGGTTTTCATAAAGTCCGGCTGGATATGGATTTATATATCATAATTTAACAAACCTATGGCATGCTTATTCCAAAAAAAAAAAACCTATGGCATAATACATGAAATCTAAAAACTTATATATAGCTAAAGAAAATATGTGAGGATCAAACACATAAGACTACGACCACTACTTGTTCATTACTAAATAATAAACATCCTCCAAATTCTACATGCATATTCTCTAACGGTTAAACAAAGTTTCAAAAATCTACATGCATGATCTCTAGCATTTTTTCCTTGTTCATTTCTGTATGAATTGAGCTATTGCAGTAAGCATGAAATACACCTAGCTTGTGATGCTCAATGTCATTTTTCATCATTATCATCGTATGGAATTCCGATCCTGATAGGAACTTACTAGTGTTGGAAATAGTCATTATGTTAATTAGAAACTTATTTGTAGTATTTCACACTTGATATGGCAGGAGCCAGGAGCAAATGCGTCAAATACAAAATGCACGAATCCTTGTTGATAGACAGACTAATTCAAGACTCCTCCGAATCTTTACTCTAGCAAAGTCTTAAGAGATCGACCACTTTTAAAATCAATTAGTTAATGACATTTTGATTTTCTGTAACAAATGTTGAAAATTTCAATTCTGAAATTGATTTGGAATTGAGATTGACTTAATGAATAATATATATATATATATATATATATATATATGATTATATACAAATAGTTATCGACAGAGCAGCATTGAAGCATCCATTTATCGATAAATTTATGATAAATTTTCTTTCCACTTTTATATAAGGGGAAGACTTGAAGTGGTCTTGCCTTCTTGGTCAAAAGTCCATCGATGTTAACACTTGTGTGATCAAATGAATAAGTCTGAAGTCCATTAGCAAAAAAAATGAATAAGTCTGAAGTAGTGCAGTTATAAGTTTACAAGCAGGGATGGCAAGACTTAGACCTAAAAATTGTTTATTTAATTAATTTGTGCATATTTGTGGTTTAATAAAACAACTTGGAAAAGAATTGTTCAAATTACAATGACTTCAATTAACAAGTGAATTTAAAACGGTACGTATACTCTAGTTTGCTGTATTATTTTCATATTTTTTGTCGATTGCTTAGAAATTCCTTACCTCTTTGGAAGTCTATATAAGTAGCGGTACTTCCCCTCCGCATGATCATTCTGAAGTTTTCAGTTGACAATGGGATCCTCTTCAAGATCGCAGCGAACAATTTTCATTACCATTCTGCTCCTAGTTTGTTTCCACCACATTATAACCATTTCCGGTATCTATATATTTATCTCTCTCAAAAGAATTTTGTTATTTTAACTACTTTCATATTATTCATAAATATGGTTATATTGTAATTTTATTTTTCTTCTTAAAGTCTCTGCAGATACAGATCATCACTATAGAAAACTATTGACAAAGAGGTCAGAACATATACTTCACTCTAGCTCCAAGTTAACTCCATCTTCCCGTGATCCTGCTTCATCTTGCCCACCTTGTACAAGTTCAAAACCTTGTTCAAACCCACCTGGGGTCGGAAACATTGGCTGAACTACATTAAGGGACATTAAGGTGGATTTTTGGAGCTCATAACGTGCATGCTTAAGTACAATGTGAAGAAAAAGTGGAATCCAATATAAGATAGTAATTTTTGTTTCAGTTTATTAATTTTATAGTATTACCCATTTGCTTTGCTACTAATGTAGTTTATTTTTTGTACCACTTTCATCAATGGTTTTTGACATAGGATCAAAGTGTGCTTCAAATAAAAAATAAATAAAAATTTTGAGAAGAAAAATCCCTCCATGTCAAGATAAACCCAAGTTCTATCCCAGTAAAGATTCAATGCACATCAAGTAATATGAAGCTCAAATAAGATCTCAAAGACAAATCATATGAGAAATTGATCCCCATTAGATTCCTCGATAAAATTAAAAGTATAAAGAAGATCAATAACAAAAATATTAGGTACAAAAGGCTTTAGGGTTATATTGATTTACAAAAGAGAAGGGAAGATTGCGAAGAGAGAGAGAGCTAGAGAGAGAAAAGTTCGTAGAAAATAGATGTCAAATATTCTTTAACTGATGTTGACTGGCCATATCAGCGGACACATCAGGCTGTATATAAAGTCTGGCTACATGGGTTGTCCCCATAGAATTACTCAAATATTTCTTGGCTGATATGGACTAGCCATGTCAGCAGACACGTCAGGCTGGTTGTAAAGTCTACATGGGTTGTCCCCATACAATTACTCAATTAGATGCATCTTTTTCAATGGTAGAAAACAAATTTCCAAAAATCACCGTTACCCAAAAAAAAAAAAAAAAATCCAAAAATCTACATGCATTATTCTCTAGCATTTTTCCTTGCGCATTTAGACTAGTATTGCAGTTCTGAAATAATGAGCTAAAGGCAAGTTTTCAACATGCTTGCTACAATGCTACCCATAAATTCATGATTATAAAGACTTGGACAGTGTATGTAAAAACCCGTGCTTCTATTTGCAAGGTCTGTAATAACATAGCACAGTCTATGTTAAGCCTAATGTCATTCTAGATTATAGGCTTTTAATTACTTGATCATCGAGAAGTATTGTACCTTCTTTTTTTTCTCTATAGTAGTGAGTACGTTGAACATCATTTTCATAAAAACGAACTACGTAGGCTTGATTCTGGGACTTGGTCAATCTCAGATACGTAGACAACTATCTCTCCAGATAGCTCAGCCACTCCTCCATCAAAATCTTTCTCTCCTTCTATCTCCGATCGTCTTCTCCGACCTCCTGAATATTTAACATTTACGTTGGCACCGACTGATTCGTGAACGAATATCAACCAGACACCGACCATGACAACAGTCATTTCTGACCAGTTTGAGCAACTCCAGAAGCAGATATCAGACCAACACGAACATATCAACAAGTTGGTGGCAAAGAATGTTCAACTACGGAGCACCACCAACGGAGCACCACTCAATGGAGTTGCTACAAATGAACTTGCCACTGAGGAAGTCAACACCACCATCAATAACTCTGTTTTACCCACTTCCAACAACACCACCGCCCCTACCATGGCTGATCTTCAGGCTGCTTATGACCGTATACTTCAACTCTCTGAAAAGTTCGACAAAAACCATCAAGATTCCTTCAAAGCCAACACAGACCAAAAAATTGCATCCACAACCCTAGAACGCTATAAAACAGAACCCTTTCATGAAGTCCTTCTCCAACAGGAACCACCTCAAAACTTCATGCCACCCAAATTCACTACCTATGATGGAAGTGGAGATCCAATCGACCACGTCCTCCAATTCAAGACTATCATGGCCTTGTGGCCAAAATACAAAGATATATTTTGTAAATTGTTCCAAGCTTCACTCCGTGGAAGTGCAATTGATTGGTACCACCGACTTCCAGAAAGATCTATCACATCGTATGACCAACTCGAGTCTCTCTTCGTCACTCAATACATCCACAACAAGCGAAGAAGCTAGGATCGAGGTTACCGCTCTCTTTCGACTCAAGCAGGACGAGTCGATCTGAAACCACAAAAAGTTCATGGGAAGGTTCAAAAAAGAATGCCTACGAGCTGAAAGTCCAGATGAGAACTTATGTCTCATGGCCTTCATCTCAACTGTTAATCCTAACACAACATAAGGAAAAAATATCATCATTGACGCCCCCGCAACACTAAAAGATCTCTATGTACGATTTGACAATTACATTAAGCTAGAAAAAACACTCACAAAGTCAAAGGAAAGAGTAGTTGTGGTCCAAACTACACAACCCACTTATGTTAAACCAAAAATGACCAGCCCCCCTGACTTCAAAGGTAAACCATAATCGACTTCAAACTCTAAATTTCCAAAACCTTTCAAATGTTCCTACAACCAGCTCTATGACTTAATGAAAGATGAGCCTTACTTTCAACCTCGAGTCCATGACCTCGAACCTATAGAAGGGAACCCCTACTGCAAGCTCTACAAATGCCGACATCATCTTACTGAAGATTGTCGTGTCCTAAGAGCTCATTGCAATAAGCTCAAGGAAGAGGGTCACCTTGATGATTTCCTCTCTAACAAAGAACCTGACCTTGGTAATAAGGTTAATGAAGAAAAACAAAAAAAACCTCAGAAGAGAAGGGTAACAAACCCAAAGGAACTATCAACATGATTATGGATGCTCGACCTCCAGAATGGCCAGGTCGTTCCAAGAAGCAAAAGATTCATCAGATTCACCACACCTTTTAGCTAACTCACAAAGCAAGGGTGGTCAAGCAGGTTGAGGGAAACAATGCCCTTATATTTTCTGATTTTGACCTCAAAAAGGTGTGGCTTCCACATAACGATGCACTTGTAGACCACATCAACATTGGTGGATGGCTCACCAAAAAAGTGCTTATTGGTCCAGGCAGCTCGTGCGATGTCATTTTCAATAAGGCATTTAGTCAAATGCAGATGTCTGACTCAGTCCTCCACAAGCCACAATTCACCCTCTTTGCATTCAACTCCACTGAAACAGAAGTAAAGGGTAAAATCTTCCTCCCAGTGGCAACTGGAGAAGATGACGACCAAATCACAGTCCAGTGCACATTCTTCGTATTGAAAATTCTTACCAAATTTAGTGCAATTTTGGGAAGGAAATGGATCCACAGGATGAGAGTTGTTCCATCAACCTATCACCAGGTCATCAAGTTCCCTGGCCCCCGAGGCATCATGAAATTACGAGGTGACCAAATTGAGGCACACGGATGCCATGCAATACCTGAGGTTATTCCCCTTCCTAACAACGTGGAGACCACAAAGACAGATGTGAGCTCACTTCATCCCACTATCAATGCGATCTCTGCAACTAGTAAGACAGTCGCGAGCTCATCTAAGCCCACTGTCGATGAGATCCCACAAGCCAACAAAGGCAAGGCTATCATTCAACCATCTGACCCACCAATCATTAAGAAGGGTGAAAAGGTTAATCTAGGTCTGACGACGATCCAAAGTATGTTTATGTAGGGGCCAACTTGGACCCCATTGTAAAAGAGTAACTTATTGCTACTCTCAAGATGAATAAGAATTTTTTTGCTTTTGCTTACACTAATATGCCAGGGATAAATCCCAATATTACATGCCATAGGTTAAATGTTGATCCCAGGAAAAAACCTGTTAAACAAAAAGCTCGCAAACTCGCTGCTCATCTCGCTAAAGCAGTCAATGCCGAGATGCAAAATTTATTCGTAAAGTCGAATACCCTGAGTGGCTTGCAAACATTGTTGCAATCCTCAAGCCAAACAACAAAGTCATGGTATGCATCGACTTCACGGACCTCAATAAAGCTTGTCTAAAAGACAGCTTCCCACTACCTAGAATAGACAAACTTGTCGATTCAACTGTAGGTCACGAGCTCATCTCTATGATGGATGGTTATTCAGGTTATAATCAAATCAAACTCGCAGAAGAAGATCAAGATAAAAATGCATTCATTATTGAACAAGGTACTTTCTGCTATACAGTAATGGCTTTTGGTCTAAGAAATGCAGGGGCTACGTATCAACGACTAGCCACCAAAATATTTGAAGACATGATTGGCAACACAATTGAAGTATACGTTAACGATATGATTATAAAAAGTAAAGAAAAATCATCTCACATATCCGACCTCGAAAAGACATTCCAGAGGCTACATACATATAACATGAAGGTTAACCTAGACAAATGCTTATTTGGCGTGGCCTCCGACAGGTTTTTGGGTTACCTCATTACACAGCGAGGAATAAAGGCAAATCCAGAAAAAAAAAAAAATCAAAGCCATATTAAAAGTGCCAACTCCAATAACCAAAAAAATAGTCCAAAAATTAAATGGCATGTTGGCAACTTTGAACAGATTCATAGATCGGGAATCAGACAAACAACGCCCCTTGCTTCAAATATTGAAGAAAGGATCGACATACAACTGGACTCTAGAATGCCAGCAAGCATTTGACGAGCTCAAGTTATACCTTGCAACAACCCCAGTCATCACAGTGCCACAACAAGGTGACGTGTTGGGGCTTTAATTTCGAAACTTCAGAACATGCAATCAGCGGAGTTTTATTTCGAGATGAAAGCGGTGTCGAAAGACCAATATACTTCATCAGGAAAACACTATTACATTCTGAAGCTCGGTACACAAATCTCAAAAAAGTAGGTTTAGCCCTACTTTTCGCATCAAGGAAACTAAAACCTTATTTTCAGGTGTAGGGAATAAGAACAAGTCAAGCAGAATGGCAAAATGGGCTCAGGAGCTCGGAGATCACGAACTCATTTTCACCCCGCAGGAGCCGAAAAAGTCAAATAGTGGCAGACCTCCTGGTTGACTACGCTATCAAAGACAATACATGGGTACCTGATAACGAAGTAAGCTAATAACCATTCATGAAAACCCCGATGTGAAAACTCTACGTCGATAGTTCAAAGAATCTCAATGGCTCAGCTGTAGCGACAACACTCATCTCGTCAGAAGAGGTCATCTTAGAGAAATATATTCGTTTAAACTTTACTTCGTCCAATAATAACGCAGAATATGAAGCAGCATACAAATAGCCAGATTGTTACAAATAAAGGAATTGCAGATTCTAAGTGACTCACAATTAGTGGTTAGCCAACTTCTTGACGACTACGAAACAAGGGAAATGACTCTAAAGCTATACTTAGAGCATACCAAAAGACTGCTCACTCATTTTAACAAATGGCAAATCCATCACAGACAATCCTCATGCCGACAGCCTAGCATATCTCGCTCCGCAGATTGATACAGAATCATCTCGATTTATACAAATTGACATACAATCAACACTAGCATACGAGACTCAGGTCCATCTGATAAATGAGATCTCCGACTTCGTCGACATTCCTCAAACCGAGATTGATAACTCATTGATTGGCAATCATCAACTACTTAAAGGGAGTGTATCAAGATGATGATTTCGAGCTACTCAAGCTTGAAAGAAAAGCTAGAAGCTATGTTTTGCTTGAAAATAGACTATACAAAAACTCAACTCGAGGGCCATACTTACGGTGTCTCCCACCAAATCAACCACAAACAATCCTAGCTGAAATCTATCACGGCGAATGTAGAAACCATGGAGGGGCTCATTCCCTAGCTCAAAAAACACGAAGTCAGGAATATTTTTGGCCTTAAATTTCATACGTTTTGATTCTCTTCTGTTACAATATCTTTTTAAGATACCCATAATATCCGCTCATTAATTGATCCTACCGTTGGACAATTAATGAGCTATCTGTTGTCCCTCTCCTATAAAAACAAACTACGTAGGCTTGATTCTGGGACTTGGTCAATCTCGGATGGAACTATCTCTCAAGATAGCTCAGCCACTCCATCCAAATCTTTCTCTCCTTCTATATCTGATCATCTTCTCCGACCTCCCGAACACTTAACATTTACAAGTTTAACCCCCAATAAGATATTCATGAAAATAACTCCAATGATTCTTCAGTGTTGGAAGAATCATGGTAGAAGTCCATCAATGAAAATAAAGACTTGAAGCGGTTGGTCGTGGTCTTGCCTTCTTAGTATAAATACGACATATTCCCATGTCAAAAGTCCATATCATGTTAACACTTTCACGTGTGTGACCAATGAATAAGTCTGAAGTCGTATAAGTTGTTAATTTACTAGCAGGGATATGATGATAATTGCTTAGTTTTCTTCCATAGAAATCTTTATTTGTGTATACTTGTGGTTTCAGCAAACTTTTAAAAGAATTGTACGTTAAAAGAGTTGTTAATTGTACGTTAATTTAAAAAGTCGGGTATAGTGTAGTTGGATGTGTTATATAGTGTGGTGTGTATGGATAAATTAATATATCATGTTGTATATACATACAATTCATTGCTCGCATAGAAACTTCATTCTTTACCTCTTTCAAAGCTATATAAGAGCAATCCCAATGGGAGGGCGCCAAATTGCCCTCCACATCAGCGCCACATGTGATAAACCATTTTCAAAGTGCCATCCCTTGAAGGGGAGTTCAACTGCCTAGCTAAATATTACCAATGCAGAAAGTAGTACAAAGAGCAATTTAGACTAAATGTCCCAGTAGTAAGACCGAAATTGTTTCCGTCAAATTATAAATAACAAGAAAAGTCAACATAAGCTAATTATTGGTAAGTATAAAATATTCTGAACCAAGATATTGCCTTAAACATAATATAGTAGAAGCAGAAGAAGAGAAGTATTGGTCTTCAATTGTTTCCAGTGTATTATTCTCATAATTTGGTTCTCTTTATATAGGAGATACATCATTAATGGGATAACTCAAAGGTCATGAGTTATACCAACCCAAAAGCCTTTACATTTAATTACATGTTTTGATCATGTGGTCATCTAATGTATCACAACACTCCCCCTTGATGACCACAAGTATTAAGAGAATTGCTTACGTTAAAACATTCCTAGAAAAACCCAATGAGACAAAAATCTAAGTAAAACAAAATAGTACATAATTCTGATAGTGTTCGAAATTTGTTGCCCCACTAAAACCTTGTAGGAAAACCTAAGTGGGACAAAACCTTGCCAAGGAAAAAGAGTACAACTTCCACAATTATCTGGTCTTCATATGATGAAGATGTTCCCCCTGATGTCAACTGGACTAAATTGAGTTCCCAGATTACCATATTGTATACCAATTTCTTGAATGTGGTTGGAAGTAAAGATTTGGTGAACTAGTCACCAAGATTATCACATGAACGTATTTGTTTTACGATAATCACTTGATTTCACTCAAGTTCGTGGAGGATGAATGTTGGCACCCACACACACATAGGCTTATATTATCACTCCCCCTTGGGTGACATACATTCAATGACAGTTGCCTCATTAAAACCTTGCTAAGAAAAACCCAATGGAAAAAATCAAAGCGAAGGAAAAAGAGTACAACGTTCTTCAGGATCATTGAATTGGATTATGATGTTTATTACAATGTTGCCTCATTAAAACCTTAACTAGGAAAAACCGACGAGACAAAACCTAAAAAAGGAAAAATGAGTACAACAGATAATCCTGGGTTGCATACTTCGAGATGATTTCCCTGAATAGCATACTTCAGAATGCTCCCCATGATAACTTATTCCCCTGATAATAATAACTCGACCTTTATGCAGTCGATGATGAACTTCTTGTTTATTACTCTTGGACACAAATTCTGAATAACTTGCTTTGTCAATATAATGAGAATGTTTAGCTTCATAAACTTCATCTCTATTAATCATCTTGGTTGTTGCATTATGTATTTTCTTCACTTCAATCTCTTTATTCTTCTGAACCTTGTGAGTAAAGAAGTGTTGTGGGTTTTGTCCTCTTTAATAGAACCTTCTAGAAGCAAAACTATGCAAATTACATTGTCTTCATTGAGAATGCTTGGAACATCGGTAATAGAAAGAAATTGCCAAGGACTACAAATATTTTGAATACTTAGTCATACCAATTTATGACTAGCTTCGTAAAAGCAAAACTTTCAAAGTGGTTAGAAAACAATAGCTACTAAAAATTAATAAAATGTCATAAAGATACCCATAATACCACTAAGAAATATAACATGTTTGATATCAAATCTTACAAAACCAATGCAAATAAACTGAATTTGCATAAAGCCAAGAAATTTCCTGATTCATTTTTAAAGCGCTTAAAACCTTTACTATAATCAAAATTGGTAAACCAATATACCATTTGATTCTTCTCGATTTACTAGTCGAGGTAAAACAAATATTTTCCAAGGTATTCTATTTCAAATCCCCCCATTTGAAATAGCTAGTTAACAATTTAACTCTTCAAAAGTCCCACAAAAACTGTCGCCATTATTAAGCCATTGAAAAATTTCATTGCTCTCATTTCGTTTCGTTACGAATTCTAATTTGTAATCTTCAGGTTTTACACCATTTTTTGGTTTATATTATACTTCCAAATACACCACGTCTATTGAGAGACTTACTGTAACGCCCCAGCTTCGTATATCCCAGTTGGCCGATCTGGAACATAAGGAATTGTAGCACCCATGCTACTTGACCAACCAGGCAAAAGTCCACCTGTCCAAGCAGCATGTCAACAGGAAATAATACCATTGCCAAACTCTAGTGAGAGAGAACAATTGGTTAAAACCCAAAACCTACTATTTGTATTAAACATCAAACTATATGTACAAAGAAAAGTTTTCTTACATAACCGGGTCAGATATACATCTAGTTTTCAAAATATACAAATTCCATTTTACCAACTAGAACAAAAGCTACGTACATCTATATATAACTCTGAAGTCTCAATACTCCTACAGCGCTCGCGAAGCTACTGAGAATGATCTCCTGAAAAAGATGGTAAACAACAAGGATGAGCTACAACTCAGCAAATGAAATCAAACTCACTAAACTTATCACAAAGAATAGAAATACATCAGTTTAAACCAAATTCACCTCATACTGACAGATCATATCAGTCATTCCAATTTATTAGTGTTTTAATTTATCTTTATTTAGTTTAGGGAGTACGCCTGCATGTGCTCATTACACTGCAGGTACACACATGTAAATTTCCCTCCATATGCGGATAGCTGGAGGTACAGTCTATACGACACCACGCATGGTCACACTCCCATCACCCGCGAGTGATTGGTATTGCCATTGTATAGACCCATGTGCTTAACACTTTCTCCCATGCTTGTATAAATGTGCGTGAACGCATCCACCACACGGGCGAAGCCACCCATTTCATAAATGTGTGTGACCGCAATCAACACACGACTGAGGCCCCCAAATCGCATAATAGTGCATAACCACAGTTTTTCCCAATTTAAATCATATCCACTTTCGAGCTCACAATAGCATAGAAAGTAGCATAAGAAGATTTCTAACATTATGCTCTGAACCATGTATATGCATACGCAATATCGACAAACCAGGTCTCTAAAAAAATGTTTAAATATGATTAACATGGAAATTCAGATCGATGTAATATGATGCACAAGATATATTCAGATGTGATATATTCTAAAATTTACCAATATACCAAATCAACAACCTGGACAGGTTCAATTCAATCGAGCAATAAAGTGCGAGACTTATGCAACATGTCAAGTAATTCTTATAGATCAGTTCCTCATTCCAAGGGTCAATAATGGTTTAAAAATAGGAAAACCTGATTACTCATAAACCACCCTATGATACATATAATTGTTAAATCTATATAACTCTTTCAATACGTTAACTCGTCAAATAATCATGCTTGTTACCTCTATTCAGTGCAACAACAAATCGATATAAATTCACATGAGTACAACAAATTTATGCAAAGATACATATTCCTCCAATCATAAATTCAGGCCAGCTGTTAAACCAACCAGAAATTGAATTCAAAACAGCCGATATCGCAACCAAATCAAATTCAATTGATACCCAAAACAATAAAACAATGCACACAAAGAATTTGATTTAAAACTAGCATAAATATATCCCAAGTGATAAGAAAAGGCAGTGGGAAGTCACTTGCCTCAAGTGCTCGCAAAAACCCCTACTTACAAACAAGAATTCCAAGCTTTAACTCTTGATTTTTTTTCTGCCAACCTAAATCTCTATTTCATATCACCCTTTCGCCAGGTTTCTCTTGGTTCAGATAGCAAAGCAAAGAGGGAACTGGTTCTTAAGATAGTGTGAACAAGACCATCTAAACCGACTCAACAAGAGGATTTAACTTAAGTTGTTGTAGTCTGGAAATTGAAAGGTCTTCTTGGGCTTCACTCATTGGAACCTTAACTTCCCAGTCCAACCATAACCCATATGACAGAAATCTATACATCTGATATATATATATAACAAGCCCAACAAATGCAAGGTTATACACCAGAAAATAAATGCAGCAAAACATATGATAAACATGGCAGAAAAATGAAAATGCGAGGCATTACAATCTACCCACCTAAAAAGAAATTTCGTCCTCAAAATTTTACTTACCTACTACTCAAAACGATATGGGTATGATGCTTTAACATCTTCTACACGTTCCCAAGACGCTTCCTTCTAATTATGGTGACTCCATAGCACTTTTACTAAACGAATAGTGTGATTGCGTAAAGGATGTTCCTTACTCTCAAGGATACGAATTGGTTTCTCAACATATCTAGCATCAGGTCGAAAATCTAACTCTTCGAGATTCACAAACCTGGTTCTTTCTTCTTTCTTCAAAGTTTCCTCTTCTTGGCTTAAAGTCTTCGGTTTCTTTAACATGGAGACGTGAAATACATTATGCACACCTGCCAGTTTTTCGAGCAAATCTTACCGGTAAGCAACTGGACCAATCCTATCCAATACTCGAAAAGGTCCTACATATCTAGGAGCAAGCTTCCCCTTTTTCCCAAATCGTTTCACCCCCTTCATAGGTGATACTCGAAGTAATACCTCATCATTCTTTTGAAATTCTAAACCCCGACGATGTTTATCTGCGTAGCTCTTCTGTCGACTTTGGGCAGTACGAATCCTATCTCGAATCATAGGAACATATGCACCAGTCTTATGAGCCAACTGTGGTCCTAACAAAGCTCTTTCACCAACCTCATCCCAACACATTGGCGATCTGCAATGCCTGCCATACAAGGCTTCAAAAGGTGCCATGCCGATAGTTGATTGATAGCTATTGTTGTAAGCGAATTAAACCAAAGGTAAATGATCTTCCCAACTACCCTTGAAGTTAAGAATGCACACTCGAAGCATATCTTCTAATATCTGATTGACCCTTTCAGTCTAGCCATTTGTTTGTGGATGGAACGTTGTGCTGAAATTCAATGATGTACCCATTGCCTTCTGAAAACTCCGCCAAAAGTGAGAAGTAAACTGACTATCTCGATCGGATACAATAGATACAGGTACTCCATGCAGCTTAACAACTTCTTTGATATATTTAGCGCACAACACATCTATACCATGAGTTTTCTTCACCGGTAGGAAATGAGCTGGTTTTGTGAGTCTATCGACATTTACCCATATAGTATTGTTACCTTGTGGAGTTCGAGGTAAACCTTCCACAAAATCCATGGTAATATGTTCCCACTTCCATTCAACTACTAGTAATGGCTGCAATGGTCCCGCAGGTTTCTGATGTTCTGCCTTGACTTGATGACAAGTTAAGCATTTAGAGACATAGTCTACAATTTCATACTTCATCCCGTTCCAGCAAAACGTTTGTTTTAGGTCTTTGTACATTTTCGTACTTCCGGGGTGTACTGTATACCTCGAGCGATGAGCTTCCTCTAAAATTTCATTCTTCAAGTTACCAACATCAGGAACAACTAGTCATTGTTGGAATCTTACTCCACCATCTGTACCAATAGAGAAATAAGAATTGGCTTTGTCTATAACTTCGACAATCTTGGCCTGCACCCAAGTATCTTTTTTCTGCTCCTCAATAATCCTGGAAATTAGAAAGGGTTATGCAATCATTGCCCCCAAGTATGCAGTATACTTCTCTGTAGTGGGATGTATATCAAAATCAACCATAGTCCACCAACTAGTCATCATGAAAGCTACTGTGGTGTGGGATTTTCTGCTTAATGCATCTGCTACTACATTGGCCTTTCCCGGGTGATATTGAAGAGATAAATGATAATCTTTTATGAGCTCTAGCCATCTTCTCTGTCTCATATTCAGATTTCTTTGTGAGAACAAATATTTCAAACTCTTGTGATCAGTAAATATTTCAAAACTCTCACCCATCAAGTAATGTCTCCACAATCGAAGAGCAAAGACAACTGCTGCCAATTCTAAATCATATCGGGTAATTTTTCTCATGAGTTCTCAATTGCCGTGAGGCATAAGCTACCACTCGGTCACACTGCATTAAAACACATCCTAAACCCTGGTGTGATGCATTCGTATAAATCACATATCCAACTCCGCTTTCAGGAAGTATCAAAACTGGTGAAGTAGTTAACTTGGTCTTCAATTCATTAAAAGATCTCTTACACTGGTTAGTCCAAACAAAAGAAATACTCTTGCGAGTCAGCTGTGTCATAAGAGTAGCAATACGAGAAAACTCTTTTATGAAACGCCGATAATAACCTGCTAACCCCAGGAAGCTTCGTATCTCTGTAACTGATTTAGGCGGTGCCCAATTCAATACTGCATCCACTTTAGAGGGATCTACCGATACACCTCCTCCAGATACTACATGCCCCAGAAATTTAACTTATCTGTCACGACCCTAATATCCATAAATTGGCAAAAAGAGAGAATTTACAAAATTACCCTCAATAAGCCTATTAAAAGGAAAAAGGATCGGGACAGTAATCTAAATAAACATTTGCACAAGGTAAAAATAACCATTAAAGATAAATACTTCAACACAATTAATCTGAACTCCCAATGATTTCCATAAATAATCCCAAAATTTCAAATACCGAATTAAACAACTCAAATAATAGAATTCAACAACTTCGATTGAGGTATTGTATTCTCCAATCAACAATAATCCAATAATTAAAATAAACTTGAGTAATCGACTGACAACGAATCAAAGAACTAAACCTACTGCGAAGTTTAACTCCTATAAATCTCAAACTCCCTCTCGAACAACTGGATCAGCCCGAGCCTCCTGATGTTGCTCTCGATCGTACCCAACTTGCTGCTCTCCTCCGCCTACGCTCCATAAGGATACGTACCCACGTGCAAAACAAGCAACATGGGTCAGCAAATTATGCTGGTATGAGTAGACGAAGGTAGGGAACTCCATTCCCAAAAACAATAAAATAACAGACTCCGCGGTCTTTATATATATATATATATATATATATATATATATATATATATATATAATAAACTTTAAATTATAATAATACATTACCTGAGCTGCACCTCCTATTAGGATAGGTCGAACCCTGCAAGAAATGTTAGTTGACCTATCCTCCTGCAAAACTATATTAGTACAATAATATATAATTCATGACACCTCAAAGTCTCCACATTATATCTCAATCACTACAAACAATCATTCGTAAACCAAACAACACTTCACAACCTATACCCAATCACTAGTACACCTCCCACAGGATGCACTCCACACATTTGCCATACCCACACTGCACCAGTGTGCCTTGACCATGGTTAAGACCCTCTACGCGGAAACCAAAACCCAAGTGGGTGCTCACTTGCAAGCTTTGGCTAGCCTCGATGTATGCCTAACTCATGATCTCTAATAGCTCCCTTGAGCTTTCTAATGTGGCGCCCAGACCAACCCTGAAGGCTATGAAGGTCTGTAGGGTCAGTTCCGCAGGCTAAGCCATCTAGGAAATACCTAAATATATTTTCCAAGTGTCAACCCGCAGGCTAAGCCATCTAGGGTGATATCTAGTTCTTTAACTTAATTCCTCAGGTGTGGCAAATGTACTAATGCTTGGGCGACTACAAGGACACTTAAACTATCAAGCAAACAACATCATTCGATCATAGAACAAATAACTCATAATTTGGTTCCCAATCCAAATCCATTCCGTATTTCTTTTTCATTTCCCATGTAAATACACCATCCATGGTGTCGGCCATTCCAAGGCATTTAATGCAATAATTTCTTGAATTATGTACGTTATAAAAATATCCAATATTACTAGCTAAACATACTGATCGTCATAAGGGGACAATTGATATCGCCCGATATAGCAGAAAATTAAAACTATCTATACTGTCTTATTATGAAGTTTCCAAAATATTTATAATTGTAATTCAAGTATGATAGCAGGCTAATAGCAGTGAATGCACTAGGTATACTGTGCACTACTTAACGAATTTTGTAAACAAGAATGAACACTACAATCAGAGTAAGAGTATAAAATCTAGGAGTATGAGTAGGAAAGCAAAACTCAATATCAAACAAACAAAAAAAAAAAAAAAAACAGTAATTGACATTACATGTACAGTACTACAAAATCACATTACACTCACATAATCCTAAGTGTGGAATCCCTGAGCATATCTATTATAAATCAATCTGATTGAATAAGTCTAATGATCAGAACCCACGGTTTCCAACCCATCACCCAAAACTATAATATATACATATGATATTTCATCAATCCATATGAACAGAAGAATTCCAAATGGTTACTATATTTATATAATTTATGTATTCAAGGAACTTGACAAACAATCACAAAAATTACTGTACAGAATTGTTAAATATGCATTAAGGAAATCAATGACTTAAGTATACACTAGTTTAGTTAGAATCCTTGTCTTATATCAGAAAATACAGTCTACTCACCTGTTACTGAATTTCTTCTTCTACTACTATTCTGGTCGCCGCCACTCTCTCTCTTTCTCTCTCTGCAAACCCTTAGAAAATCCGACCCCCAAAATAGTTTCTTTTTCACTTCCAAATTTCTGCAACTTCTTCTTCTTCCACTTAGATCTCAGCCGCAAACAATACGCTCTATTTTTTATTTTCTTTTTCTTCGATCACTAATAAAATCCTCACATCCTATCTCTTTATATACAGCTAACAATCTCTTTCAAGGCGGCTAATCTGACGGCTGATAATGAATTCTAATCCAATCGTGTTTCCGAACTCCATGGAAAGAAAACTATTCGAGTGTTTTGTTATCAAATTTTGGTTTATTAAACCATAGCCCTCCCACCTTATATTAATTACACTTAAACCCTTGGTCTAGGGACTTGCACTTAATTATTCTTAATCTCAAATTAAACTTAAATAAAATTTCCATTAAAATTAAAATAGGGGGTTTACATCTTCCAACCAAAATTCACATTTCTCAAACTTAGCATACAACTTTTGTTCTTGAAGTGTTTGGAGCGTGATCCTTAAATGGTTAGCATGTTCCTCGTGAGTTCTTGAATAAACCAAAATATCATCTATGAAGATAATTATGAACTGATCTAAGAATCCTCAAAGCACACGGTTCATAAGATCCATGAAAAATGAAGGGCATTTGTCAATTCAAACGGCATTACTAGATATCCATATGATCCATAACGTGTCACAAAAGCAGTCTTAGGCACATCTGCTTCTCCAATCCTCAACTGATGATAACCTGATCTCAAGTCAATTTTAGAGAACCATTGTGCGTCCTTGAGTTGGTCAAACAAATCATCAATACGAGGTAAAGGGTATCTATTTCATTCGAACTGTCACCTTGTTTAATTCTCTGTAGTCAACACATAAACGAAGAGATCCGTCTTTCTTCTTAACAAAGAGAACTAGTGCACCCCAAGGTGATGTACTTTGACAAATAAAACCCTGCTCAAGAAAACCCTGAATCTGAACTTTTAATTCTCTAAGTTTTGTAGGTGCCATACGGTATGGAGCTCTAGCAATTGGAGCAACACCTGGAATCAACTCAATGCTAAACTCAACTTCTCGATTAGGAGGCAAACCTTTAATTTCACTAAACACATCAACATACTCTACCACAATGTCAATTGACGCAGTATCATTCTTACCCATCTCAAGTTCCATATGAGCTAAATAAGCTTCAGCCAAAACATTCCCCTTTGCAGTCGCAATAACTATCGGTTGTTGTCCAGGAATATCCAGACGTAATGTCTTGGCAATACAATCTATGTTGCCATGGAAATCCTCCATCCAATTCATTCCCAAAATCACATCATACCGACGCATAACGACCACAATTAAATCATAAGGAAATTTAAGATCATCGAGGCTAATCATACATTTCCTACAGATTTTATCTGCTACTTTAATTCCTTCCCCAGCGGGCAGCAATACAAACATAGATTCTAGCATATACTCGGGTCGAATATCAAGCATAAGCATAAAAGCATGAGATATAAAAGAATGATCAGCTCCAGCATCAAATAATATTCTGGCGGGTTTAGAATTGACAGAAAAAATACCTTCTAGTAAAGTTCCACTAGCTTCTCCACCACGAGACATTACGGTATAAACACGACCTTGTGAAGGTTCAACATGAGATAATGCATCTACCATTACCATGTCTCTTTCCACTTGTTCAATAGCAAACATCTGACCATGTCGTTTATCTGGTGCACGATCAGCTGGTCCCTTCCATGATCCCTGAGATCCATATGATTTCTGCCCCGATATTTTCTGCTCATTCATTTTCTGTTCATACGGTTTGCCTTCTAATTTTCCCTGATCTGTTTTCACCCAATTTCTTTCCGGAACTCTGCATTCAAAAGCTTTTTGTCCGACCTTGCCACAAGTGAAACAATTCCCCAGAAACTTATTGCACTTTGTTCCATCTGTAGAGGCAGTAGAAGAGGAGCTACTGTTTTGTTTCTTATAGGGAGGTTGTGATGTTTCTGGCCGTGAATGTTGGGCCTTTTTCCCTTTAGCATAATCATTTGGTCGACCGTGTTCCATGAAATCTTGTTCTAGCAAAGTAGCAAGATCTGATGCCTACCTAACTATAGGATAATGGTGGCCTTTAACCATCCGTCGCAACCCATCCCTCAAACCTTCTTCAAACTGTCTAGCTTTCTGGAATTCATCCATATTCATGTGAGTGGCAAAACGTGCAAGTCTAGTAAACCGAGTTTCATACTCTAACACTCTCACTATCCCTTGCTTCAAATTTATAAATTCTCTTGCCTTGGCTGCCCTCAAAGAATGAGAAAAGTACTGCAAATCAAAACGCCTACAAAAATCTTCCCAAGTAATATCATGCAGATTTTCAATCCTTGTCACTGATTTCCACCAAATTAAAGCATCTCCCAACAAGCAAAGTGACGCAAGTCACTGTTTCTGAACCTCGGTATAACCTATAGCATCAAACAAGTTCTCGATATCTTCTTTCCAATCCTCTACTACAGTAACATCAAATGAACCACTGAATCTAGGAGGTTTCATCTTCATAAAACCTTCTACCATTCTTGCAAATTCATTATCTTGCGTTGCCTGAAAGTCTTTTGGAACTTCTGGGTCATTTTGTGCTACATGATTAACTGGTGGCGCAGCATCCAAGTTAATAACTGGTGGTGCTTGAGTGGCATCTCTACCGGCCTCTAACGTATCAAGTCTCCGATTCGCATGTTCTAGCATTCTAGTAAGGACTCCAACCCATGTACGTACTTGCTCAGGAGCAGGAGGCCCCGAGGCACCCGCTTCTGACGTAGGATTCTCATTATTCACAACCCCAATGTCTACAAAACGGACTGTCTTACGAGTTCGAGCTGCTCTCTCTGAAGCAGACATTCTGAAATACGAAGATGATAATAAACAACAACATACACAATTAAACATATATAAACACCACATCCACCAAGCAAAATAACATAAGAACGAACATATAACTAATCGTCCTCACTCATTTCTATCTGGTCACCCCTAACTTTAGACGAATTCTAGGACATAAACCTACAGCTCTGATACCATAACTGTAACGCCCCAGCTCCGTATATCAGTTGGCCGCTTTGGAACATAAGGAATTGTAGCGCCCATGCTACTTGACCAACCAGGCAAAAGCAAACATGTCCAAGCAGCATGTCAACAGGAAATAATGCCATTGCAAAACTCTAGTGAGAGAAAACAATTGGTTAAAACCCAAAACCTGGTATTTGTATTAAACATCAAACAGTATGTACAAAGAAAAGTTTTCTTTACATAATCGCGTCAGATATACATCTAGTTTTCAAAATATACAAACTCCATTTTATCAACTAGAACAAAAGCTACGTACATCTATATATAACTCTGAAGTCTCAATACTCCTACGGCGCTCGCGAAGCTACTGAGAATGATCTCCTGAAAAAGATGCTAAACAACAAGGATGAGCTATAGCTCACCAAATGAAATCCAACTCACTAAACTTATCACAAAGAATAGAAATACATCAATTTAAAACAAATTCGCCTCATACTAGCAGATCATATCAGTCATTCCAATTTATTAATGTTTTAATTTATCTTTATTTAGTTTAGGGAGTACGCCTGCATGTGCTCATTACACTGTAGGTACACACATGTAAATTTCCCTCCATATGCGGATAGCTGGAGGTACAGTCTATACGACACCACACATGGTCACACTCCCATCACCCGTGAGTGATTGGTATTGCCATTGTATAGACCCATGTGCTTAACACTTCCTCTCATGCTTGTATAAATTTTCGTGAACGCATCCACCACACGAGCGAAGCCCCCCATTTCATAAATGTGTGTGACCGCAATCAACACACGACCGAGGCCGCCAAATCGCATAATGACGCATAACCACAGTTTTTCCCAATTTAAATCATATCCACTTTCGAGCTCACAATAGCATAGAAAGTAGCATAAGAAGATTTCTAACATTATGCTCTTAACCATGTATATGCATACGCAATATCGACAAACCAGGTCTCTAACAAAATGTTTAAATATGATTAACATGAAAATTCAGATCGATGTAATATGACCCACAAGATATATTCAGATGTGATATATTCCAAAATTTACCAATATACCAAATCAACAACCTGGACAGGTTCAATTCAATCGAGCAATAAAGTGCGAGACTTATGCAACATGTCAAGTAATTCGTATAGATCATTTCCTCATTCCAAGGATCGATAATGGTTTAAAAATAGGAAAAACTGATTACTCATGAACCACCCTATGTTACATAAAATTTTCACATCTATATAACTCTTTCAATATGATAACTCGTCAAATGATCATGTTTGTTACCTCTATATATTCAGTGCAGCAGCAAACATCTTTAGCATTCAAGCTCAAATCAATATAAATTCCACATGAGTACAACAAATTTATGCAAAGAAACATATTCCTCCAATCATAGATTCAGGGCAGCAGTTAAACCAACCAAAAATTGAATTTAAAACAGCCGATATCGCAACCAAATCAAATTCAATTGATCCCCAAAATAATAAAACAAAGCACACAAAGAATTTGATTTAAAACTAGCATAAATATATCCCAAGTGATAAGAAAAGGGAGTGGGAAGTCACTTGCCTCAAATGCTCACAAAAACCCCTACTTACAAACAAGAATTCCAAGCTTTAACTCTTGATTTTTTTTTCTGCCAACCTAAATCTCTATTTCATATCTCCCTTTCACTAGGTTTCTCTTGGTTCAGATAGCAAAGCAAAGAGAGAACTGGTTCTTAAGATAGTGTGAACAAGACCATCTAAATCGACTTAACAAGAGGATTTAACTTGAGTTGTTGTAGTCTGGAAATTGAAAGGTCTTCTTGGGCTTCACTCATTGGAACGTTAACTTCCCAGTACAACCATAACCCATATGACAAAAATCTATACATCTAATATATATATATATAACAAGCCCAACAAATGCAAGGTTATACACCAGAAAAAAAATGCAGCAAAACATATGATAAACATGGCAGAAAAATGAAAATGCGAGGCATTACACTTAATTATGCATTTGTAGAATTTTTTCTTTTGTTTGCCAAATATCATTTGTTTGTCGATATTTTCATTTATACACCGTGGTTGTGTATCCTTTTTATCCCATTGCCCTTGCTATTTGAGTAGCTACTACATAACCGAATATGTCATCGATGACTAATTTCTTTTATCTCCCATATCTCTCATAGTTTTGAGATATCAATTTTATTAGGTATACCTTTGCCTCACCATGGGCATTCACAGTCTCACCATGGACTTGTGTAATTACAACAATGTCTTCTGGAGTTGTAAAGAGAATGGGTGTCCGTATGACCCCTTCTTGAATGAAATCACCAACCACTCTTCAGGAATGAGGGCAAGATTTTCTTTTGTTCTCCACTTTTGGGGAATTGAAACTTTGGAACTTATAAGTCTATAATCTTCTGGCGTCCTTATAGACAAAATATCATATCTTCGTGTTTGTATTTTAATATTTTGAAGTTCAAGCTCTAAAAATATTGGTACATTAAATTCGAATTATTTAGATTTTGGAACTTCTTGTTCACTAAATCAATTGAACTAATGTATAAGGTCATAAAAATATAGTGATCCTAATAATCACCTTAGGTCCTCGTATCACATATTTTCTTAATAAAAGACAAACAAAAATAAATTAGGAATTCATCCTAATACATACCATTAGAACAAATGCAATAATTATTATCACATTGCTGCATATAATCTGATTATATACTATACGAACGAGAAATAGTAATGCATGTGACCTAAAATCTGATGGTATCGTCATACCTTCGTATTTGTTCAAAAATTTTGTTTTACAATTCATATGTATCATTCATAGTTGGGTTGAGGTGTATTCTGCACACCTTTTCCTTTATCCTGGTTTGGCTTAGTTTTTTTTTTTTTTTTTTTTTTTTTTACAAATAAAAATTATTTTATTGATAAGCTCAAAGAATTACACAAAAGTAGAGGACAAGCGTGCTACAAACTGCACTATAAGCCCTTTTTGAATAGCGAACCCGATTCTCCTAAATACATATTCGTTCGAACCCGCAGTCATCACTTTGGTATCCATTACCTTCTGCACTCTCCTAAGGAGCTCAACTACTTTTGAGCCTAACAATCCAAATGTGTCAAATGCAAAAAGGATAAAACTATGCTGGTTAGCCCTACAAGCTCTATCATGTTTTTCCACTTTTGTTGTTGTTGCATTGCTAGCTGCTAGCCCCACCTCAATAAAAAAAAGAAGATAGTAATTACAATTCAATATAAGATAGTAATCACAATCATATATGTAACGCCCCTGAAATCCAATCCTAGGTGATCAATCCAAGACCGGACTCCAAAGTCATAATGTTTACCATATGTCCTCCATGGACCGTAGGCTCACACTACTGTCACGTGATAACAAACCATATAGCCAACATCCATGCAAGACATGATAATAAAATAACAAAAATAACTAATAACAACAGCGGAAGACTAACAACTCTGAATATCTGAATAAATGAAATAAGAGTGAATCCAAATACAGAAACTAAAAAAGACAAACTGAAATGAAATAAATCTCGCCACACAGGCTACACTACTATCATCTCCTGGATAACTACTAGACTAAGAGCAACGACCAACACCTAACTACCAACCAAATCATCCCCATCGTTCGCTCCGCTAGACGACTCACCTACCGCCTGAAAGAGGAAAAGGGTTAGACATAAAGTCTAAGGAAGGTATATAACTTGGGTTTCGATCCTGACTCCAGGAATAGAATCCGCACACCCAAAGTTAATATAGAGATAAATATCAATAGATATAAGCATGGCATTAATATCAACAAGCAAACAATAATGAAAGACAAACATGGCTACCCTGACTCAACACTACTGTCTCTACAACCGTGTGATCAGGATACCAAAATGCTGACCAACCAGCTATGTGTTCTTAACACCCGTGTCCTTACGACACCAACAGGCCAAGATAATGAACATGCCATATCTCTACCCAAATGTTGACCAACCAGCTTTGTGTTCTTCACACCCGTGTCATTACAACACCAACAGGCCAAGAGAATGAACATGTCATATCTCTACCCAATACTCATAGAGTTTCAACATCATATCCATTGATACATGTCCTCATAGAGTTCCAACATCATACCCTTTGATATACACCCTCATAGAGCTTCAACATCATATCTTAAGATATATGTCCTCTAGAGCTTCAATATCATATCTCTCATGTATATGTCCAACAAACAAAACAAATACACAATTCAACATATTACATCATGTTCATTAATTAATGAATACATGCAAATCTATTTTGAATATAAATGTTAAATAATTGTTTTGGGTCTCAGTCTGTAACATGTCCAGTAAATTTAGAGTTCAGTCGACTGGCCTCCAGTCAGCTGGACTCCAATCGACTGGCCTCCAGTTAACTCCAGTCTTAATTTAAAATAGCTAATTCGATCGTAACATATAATACACACTAACATGATGACCTAATCATCCAAACACGAATATCAGAACATATAAACATATCTAAACTTGAATTCGGCATATAAATCATATCTAAACATATTTCCATATCATATATCATTGTTATTTACAATTAAAATTCATTATAGTACTTTTATTTAACTTAACATGCTTTCAAAGAAGATATTACAGCAATACCAATTTTCTCAATTCAACAAGATATCATCTTTATAAATTAACTATCAACGCACAACAATATCTATCATGGCAAGAGATTATGTATATAATTATTAGCATATTAATACACAAACTAACTTCATCTAAACCTACAATCAAGATGGAAACACAAGTTAGATAACTTACCTCAATCCAAGCAATGAAATTAACTCTGAACTTCAAATAATCCAATTCCAATTGCAAGTAATCCAAGCAAGCAAACCAAAACAAACCCTAGATGATGATTAAGCTTCTTCTTCTTATTACGCCTCTTCTAAAGTTAAACAAGATGATTTTCGTGATAAAACCCTAACTGATATTATTGTGCTTTATAATTAAACATTATGGGCCGGTTTTCAAAATATACCACGAATAACCGTCTGAGCACAATTGCCCAGTCGACTGGACTCCAGTTAACCGAACACTAAAAAAATCTGCATCCTAGTAAATATAGCTAATACACAGCAAGCATATCAAGTACATACACACTACAACTACACACAATATCACAAGTATGAAAATAACGGGTATTACAATATATAAGATTTTTTTTTTTTTAAATGGCCAATATATAGATAGAAAGGTTAAGAGTTCAACCTATTACAGTACATACTATCAGTAGCCAACTGATCCAATAACCAGGTGGGTGGGACAACAAAGGAAATAGGAACCGAGGAGCTTGTATCCCTTCTGCGAGCCAGGATATGAGCTAGGCAGTTCCCTGACCTTGAGCAGTGCTTAAATATTACAGAACTGAAATAACAAATTAAGTTTTTGACTTCCTCTAAGATATTAACAGACTGCCATGATAAGTTTGCAGGTATCCCTGTTAGATAATTGGCTGCTGCGAGGTTGTCGGTTTCCACTTCGACATTCTTCAGTTGCTTGTTAATTCCTCCCTTGACAGCTGCGAGGATGCCCTTGCATTCTGCAACTTCCGAGGAGTCTGCAAAGCCACATTCAGTTCCTGCAAAGATGAAAGAACCATTGCAATTTCTGAAGACATAACCAATACCAATTGGGGAGTCTGCATTGATGAATGAAATGTCGACATTTATTTTCATGCAATGCATCAATGGTGGAGTCCATCTTGATCGGAGCATTGTTTCTACTGTTGGTATTGTATGATTAGCTAAGTTGCCAACCAATCTGAATACAAGTGTGTCAATCTGCAGAGCCACCACTGAAGGTGGTATGAATCTGTTCTGAAACACCCTGCAACATCTGGATTTCCATATGGACCAGGTGGTGGTAACACAAAAAACTGCCCAATAGTGTGTGGGAACCAACCAAGATTTATGAGGGCTAAACCAATGTTTGACCCAATCAGTAACATTCATATTTGTGAAGTGCACAAGTCTGAAGTGTAAACTACTAAGAGACCAAACAGATTGGGTGTAAGGGCAGTCCATAAGCATATGACGGAGACTCTCACAATTAAAATCACACATGGGGCATTTCAAAGAAAGTATACTAGCATGTTTCCCTATGGCTTCCTTAGTAGCAACAACTGCATTCAAGCATTTCCAAGCAAAAAGAATAGCCCTAGGGATTGCTTTAGTTTGCTAAAGCCTCAAATTATTTTTTTGGAGCCGAGTGTGCGTAGGACTTTGAGGAATGGGGAGCTTATACATAGATTTCACAGAGAATATGCCATTTTTAGTGCCCATCCATCTGAGTTTGTCTCTTTGGTGGTTTCCCCTTATAGTAGTAGCTTTGATGTGGTGGGATGTTTGCGGGTCGAAGATGTGGTGAATGAGATTATGGTTCCACAAAGAGGAGTTGTTAATGATTAGTTGGTTGACATGAGTGATGTTGGGGTGGGTGTTGTGAAAAATAGGAGTAGAGTAGTGGGGTAGAGATGGGACCCACCTATCATACCTGAAGTTTATAAAGGATCCATCCCCTATGTCCCAACAAGTGTGAAGTATAATTTTGGGAATGACAGAAGTAATGGATTTCCAAATCCAAGAAGAGGAGGAGGAAGTGTTGTGATTTGTCATTAAGGATTTATTTTTGAAGTATTTTTGTTTCAGGATAATGGAGCACATGTTCCCAGGATTTTCATGTATCCTCCATACAATCCTAGCAATGAGGGCTTCATTCTGGAGGTTAAGATCCTTTATGCCAATACCACCCAGTCTCTTGGGCTTACAAATGTCGTTCCAGTTTTTAAAATGCATGGTTCTTTTGTTGTTTTCTTTCATTCCCCACCAGAAGTTTCTCTGGAGTTTGTTTAAGTTATCAGTTATAACCTTGGGAATTTTGAAACATGTCATTTGGAAGGAAGGGATTGCAGAAGTGACAGAATTTATAAGAATTGTTCTCCCAGCTTGGGATAGAACTTTGCTTTTCCACCCAGCAAGTCTAGTTTTAACTCTTTTAATAAGACCATTGAAAAGATGAGTCTTTTTCTGACCTAGGAAAAGGGGGGTTCCCAAGTAAAGATCATCTTTGTTTAAGGGATTCATTTGGAGGGTGTCAAGAATTTGTTGTTGAAGGGGTGGATGAGTGTTATTGCTGAAGAGAACTCCAGACTTAGTGAAGTTTATTTGCTGGCCAGATATGGAACTAAATTCTTGTAGAGTAAGCAAGACTTCTCTAGTTTCTTGGAGGTTTGCTCTACAGAATATGAAGATATCATCCGCAAATAGAAGATGGGAGATGGGAGGTGAAGTTCTAGAGGCTTTTATGTCATGGATCTTATTTTGAGAGCATTTCAAGTTTATCATTCTTGAAAGGATTTCCATGCATATGATGAACAAAGAAGGAGAGATGGGGTCTCCTTGTCTGAGGCCAATGGTGGGTTGAAAATAACCATGAGGAGTACCATTGATCATTATAGAGGAGTGAATGGATGAAATACATTTATTTATGAGGTGAGTGATCTTGTTAGGAAAACCTAACGAAGTTAGAATATTTAACAAGCATTCCCAATTAATTCTGTCAAAGGCTTTAGACATGTCCACTTTTATGGCCATGAGACCACCCAAGCCTTTCTTCTTTTTTATAGTATGGATGATCTCATGTGTGATGATTATGTTATCAGAAATTTGTCTGTTCGGGACAAAAGCACTCTGCAGAGGCGATATGATTTGAGGAAGAAATTCTTTTATTCTTTAGGCCAGAATCTTAGAGATCACTTTGTAAGTCACATTACAAAGGCTTATGGGTCTAAAATCAGCAGGTCTGGAAGGATTAGAGGATTTAGGGATGAGAGCTATGTTAGTATGGTTTATGTGCTCAATGCTTGCATCTCTCTCCCAAATACTATGCATTAGCTCATAAAGTTGAAGTTGGACCATGTTCCAAGATTTTTGGTAGAACAGAGCAGGGAATCCATCAGGACCAGGGGCTTTGAGAGATCCAATACTAAAGATAGCATGTTGGATATCCTCCATGGTGACTTCTCTTATTAAGTGGTCATGATCCACTTGTTGTATGCAGGGAGGGAAAAGATTACAAATAGTTTGTTTATTTTCATTGCTGAGGTTCTGGGTGGCAGGTGTTAACAAGTTTTTGAAATGAGTAACAAAGACAACAGCAATATCACATTGTTTGTGCACCCAATTGTTTTGGGAACAATATATAAGATAGTAATTTATGTTCCAGCTTAATTATTAATTTTATTATCTCCTACATTGTAATAATAATTAATCTAATAGAAGTTTTAGCGTTTCATTCATCCCTGGTATGAGCCGTTGGTTTTTTCGAAACACGTCAGCACTTAGATAGTTTGATACAAAATTCACATTATAAGGGGTAGTGTTCTCTCAACCTCGCTTAAAAAAAATAAAAAAATCTCAATTGAACGATCTCTCATTAGGCCTTTTAACTTTCATCTGCATCCTTGAAGAGGAAAAAATAGCTTAATGTAAATATGTTAAAGCTGAATGTCTCTGATGTAGAGAAAACTACAGAGTTGTTTACCTTGATCGATCTTAGTGGAGAAATGACTTCTTTGGTCTGACCTAATTTTTTTTGGAAGATGGCATAGTCGCTGAGAAAAGAAAGATAGAAAGTCAATGACGTGCAAATGCCAAGTAAACAGACACCTCTATCTATATATAAAGGTATCTATCAACATTCAACACTCATTATTAACTAAGAAAACCATATTACATATGTATGGAACTAGCTGGCTATCAAAATCATGAAAGAAACAATAACAAGAGCCCTTTATTCAAAATAAAAATAAATAAGTTATATACTACCAGTTGCCAGACTTGATTATTTTTGCTAAGTCCTCTAATGTTGACAAATGACAAGGTTTTTTCCTCATCTTTTTTATTTGGTTTTGCAAGGTTTTTCTCCTCCATCCACCCCCACTATATGAATATGAAAGCTAAGCGAGATTATTAAGTTTTTCTTTTGCTTGTTAATTTATCCTTTCTCAGTTCTCATGAATAAATAATACTAGGGTGAAGAATCATACACAGATTAGTCATTATATAAGAAATTAGTCATCATTCCGTCTAAGTTAAAGTTTGACTTAGACCAGTCTTCCTAGACCTATGTTGGTTCAAAATAACTCCACAAGTCCAGATTTTTGCAATGAAGCGCAAGAATGGCTAAGAATTTTCAGAAAAAGAAGTTTGCAAAAAATTAAAAATTCAACCATTTTCATTAAAATTTGGAAATAAGTGCAATGATTGAAAATTTAATAGAAAAGTGTAATAACTAAAACAAAACAAAAACAAAATACATAATAGGAAATTACAATGGCTAATAAACAGAAAATATCAACCCCGTCGTCAACGTGGTTGCCCCTGTCCTTCGTCAAAGCGACGTTGCAAGTCCTTGACGGCAGTCAAAATCTCTCCCATACCCCTCCAGAGAAGCTGGAACCTCTCCTCATTGGTATGGAGTTGAAAGAATGCCCGCTGGTTGCCGGGCCTGTACTGGATGGGCATCTCCTCCTGAGGGTCCCACAACAACTGTCTACAGGCAGATAGTCCCGGGTTGGAGACCTCGAGCTGAACGACCGACTCTAGAGAAAGGGCAGGAAGAAGAGGCGCTTCCCAGTAGCGCAGAATATCCATCACTAGGCTAGGAAGATGAGCAGAAGTGGCTCGAGCCCCGGTGATGGTGGCGAAAAGACGACAGATCATGCAGTAGCCGTGGAGATCCTCCTGAAGCAGTCGGAGGATATGAATCCCCTCCGAGAATAGCTCGCTCGTCCTTGTCGTCCCAAGGACATTAGTGGTCAGCCAGTGTGCCACCAAGCACTAGTTGAGTCGGAGCCAACCGATAGAAAGGTAACTGCTATACCGGTGAAGTACCCGGTCATCAACGACGACGGCCTCGATAATGTCCGGGGTCACTAGTGCAGCTTCCTGTTGCAGGGGAGCCTCATCAAGCTCGAGCGCCATGAGTACGGAGACAGTCTCAGGCATGAGCAGGAAGCGGTGGGTCGGATCCCAGTTGATGTACACACCGTCATCGACCAACTCCATCGACTCGTAAAATCGATGAACCATTTGGGGATCAAATGACTCGTAATCAGAGCCAAGGAGTACATCCCAGCTCGGGGATGAATTCTCTCTACAAAAGTGCTCCCTAAGTGATTATCGTCGAAAAGACGAGAATTATCGCGCTCACGGATAATCACTCGTTCTCTACGTCTTGGAGGCATGATACTAGGGGTTTTTGGTATGGATTTAAAGAGAATTGAATAAAGAACAAAACCCCGGAAGAATTTTTGAAATCGGACCACAAATGAATGAGATACGAGGAGAGAGAAAACGGATCTGTTTGGGATCTCGAGTCGAGATTGGAATGGACTTGACTCGAGTTCTGGTAGGGATGAAGAGACTTCTATTGACTGGTTTGACCCGTGTTGACTTGGTTTTGACTTTTAATTTTGAAAATGACTTGTGACTTTCTAAAGATACCCGGCGGTTCTATAAAGAAGTTACTTCCCCTAGATGCTTCCCTCACTACCGGAATAAGTGGAAATGGCGGTTTTACCCCCGGAAGGCGTGTAGGGCAAGAAATAATTCAAATTTAATTTTGAAAATTCCGTGATAATGTATAAATATATTCTTGCGAATATAAGTACCATTAAGGTGTCAAAATAAAATCCCAAAAATCAAGCAATAATTATTAAATCACAAAAATTCAAATAAATTCAAATTTGTTACATGATAATTATTTAACCAAGCAACTGCAACAGGGAGTGGTGGGCTACGCCCACCCCCAAACAGAACTAACACACAGATTCAGGAGATACTTTATTAGCCTAAAAGCCACTAAACCCGACAACTATTAAGAAGCACTAAAGCATGATCGGGTTTAGAAGATACACAGGGCTGCCTCTTAGGAGCGCTAAAGTTTAACGTCTTCAGCCAGACAGGTGGACAACCAAGATTCACTCCCTAGATAAACGCTACTCGAAACAAAGGTACAGGAGAGACAAAACGCTAGAATGGAATGCGCGAAATCCTGATGTCTAATATACAACAAAGAGTCTTTTAAAGTCAGATACTCGAGACTTAAAAGAAGATGGGAAATGACGTCCCCACCCCCAAACAGGGCTGGAAACAGGTCTGTTTGGTGATGACGCTCAAGAGAAAAGCGTGCACTGGATCAATTATACTCAGCCAGTAAGAGTTTGTGGACTATGGCCCCGGTACTTTCAACCACACCTCTCAAAAAGAGACAACAGGATAGAGTAAGAGAGGGTTTGGGTACCAGCAGGTCAAATGTCAGGGGACCTTAATTCATGGAAATGCTTAAGACGTTGACCATTGACTTGAAATTCAGAATTGTCTCCAAGGTTTAAACATGTGATACCACCAAAAGACGTCACTGCAAACACAAAAGGGACGCGACCAACGAGACTATAGTTTACTAGAAAATAAATGCAACCTAGAGTTATACAGTAAAACTTTGTCCCTAATTTGAAAATCTCTACGTAAGATCTGACGATCATGTAGTTTTTTCATGTTAGCTTTATAGGACTTGGAAAGATCATAGCTTTCATTCCGAAGTTCGTCAAGCTCAGAAAGCTGGAGTTTTCTCCTCTTACCTGCCTGGTCGAGATTAAAGTTGAGCTTTGTCATTGCCCAGAAGGCTCGGTGCTCAAGCTCTACAGGTAGGTGACAGGGTTTTCCAAAAACAAGACGAAAGGGAGACATGCCTATGGGAGTTTTGAAAGCAGTACGATAGGCCCATAATGCATCACTGAATCTACGAGACCAATCAACCTTTTCAGGGTCAATTGTTTTCTGCAAAATATTTTTAATCTCTCTATTCGACACCTCAGCTTGGCCATTAGTTTGCGGATGGTACGCAAGGGCCACTTTGTGAGTAACTCCATACTTTTGGACAAGTTTTTGAAAAACTTTATTGCAGAAATAGCTCCGCCCATCACTAATGATTGCACGGGGAGCGCCAAATCAGGAAAATATATACTCTTTTAGAAAATTTACTACAGTTTCTTGGTCGTTGTGCCTTGTGGGAATGACCTCGATCCATTTGGAAACATAGTCTACTGCGATCAGAATGTACAAAAAACCATGACAACCAGGAAAAGGACCCATGAAATCTAAGCCCCATACATCAAACACTTCCACAGGAAGAATTGGTTGTAAGGGCATCATGTGACGCCTAGTGATTTTCCCTAGTTGTGACAACGAGTGCACACATTACAATGCATGTGAGCGTCCTTAAAACGAGTTGGCCAATAAAAACCACACTGCAATACTTTAGCAACTGTCTTTTTGGCACTAAAATGTCCACCACAAGCATGCTCATGGCAAAACTTAAGGACCTCTTGTTGTTCCTAGTCAGGGATTAAACGACGAATGATCTGGTCAGGACAGTACTTAAAAAGGTAAGGGTCATCCCAGAAATAATGCTTGGCATGAGCAAGGAATTTGGATCTATCTTGTTTGTTCCAATTACTTGGAAACGTGTTGCTAGCCAAGTAATTAACTATATCTGCGAACCATGAAGCATTCGATATTGCAAAAAGAAGCTCATTAGGAAAGTTCTCAGAAATGACACTAGAATCCTCTGGACGGTCGAGTCTAGACAAGTGGTCGGCTACTACATTTTCGGTCCCTTTTTTATTTCTAATCTCAAGGTCAAACTCTTGAAGCAATAAAATCCAACGAATAAGGCGATGTTTAGTTTCCTTCTTGGATAGAAGAAATCTAATAGCAGCATGATTTGTGAAGATGACAATACGGGTACCTAAAAGGTAGGAACGAAACTTATCAAGAGCATATACTATGGCTAACAATTATTTCTCCGTCGTGGTGTAATTACGTTGAGTATCATTGAGAGTCTTGCTAGTATAATATATGACATGGGGCTTACCATCTAGTAGTTGACCTAAAACAGCCCCAACAGCAAAGTCTGATGCATCGCACATCAGCTCAAAGGGTTCACTCCAATCAGGTGGCCTAATGATGGGTGTAGTCGTGAGGGTGGTCATAAGTTTTTCAAAGGCGCTCTTGCTTTTGTGAAATCAAAAGGTGCATCCTTAAGCAATAAATTGGTTAAGGGGCGAGCTATCTTTGAAAAATCTTGGATAAAGCGTCGATAGAATCCTGCGTGGCCCAGAAAGGCTTGAATATCCCTTATAGACTTAGGAATAGGCAAGGATAAAACAAGATCTACTTTAGCTTTATCAACCTGGATACCCTCAGGAGAAACGACATGACCCAGAACTATTCCATTCCTAACCATAAAATGACACTTCTCCCAGTTAAGTACCAAATTCTTTTCAATGCAACGCTTAAAAACCAATGAAAGATGACTAAGACACTCTTCAAAAGAGGAACCATATATGGAGAAGTCATCCATAAACACCTCCATAAATCGTTCTACCATATCACTAAAGATGTGTAACATACACCTCTAGAAAAGTAGCAGGTGCATTACACAGACCGAAAGGCATACGGGCATAAGCGAAAGTGCCAAAAGGACAAGTAAATGTTGTCTTCTCTTGATCCTCATGGGCGATAGGAATTTGGTTATAACCAGAGTAATCATCCAAGAAACAATAGAAGGAATGACCAGCTAGGCGTTCCAACATCTGGTCTATAAATGGAAGAGGAAAGTGGTCCTTCCGGGGGATTGTATTAAGCTTTCTATAGTCGATACAAACACGCCACTTGGTTGGAACTCTAGTGACGACTTGTTCGTTCTTATCATTGGTAACTACAATCATGTCGGCCTTCTTAGGAACCACATGAATAGGACTAACCCAGGGACTATCCGAAATTGGATAAATCACACCTGCATCAAGAAGTTTCAGAATCTCTGCTCGGACAACTTCTCTCATAGCAGGGTTAAGACGTCTCTGAGGTTCACGAGAAGTTTTAGCATCTTCCTCAAGATGAATACGATGAGAACAGACAGAAGGGCTAATACCTTTAATGTCGTGGATAGACCAGGCAATAGCAGAACGATGCTCTAAGATAACTTCTAACAGCTGACTCTCCTGTTCGGTAGTAAAAGATGAAGAAATAATAACAGGATGACTACCGTCTGAATCAAGATGAACGTATTTCAGCTCAGGAGAAAGAAGACTCAGAGTAACAGGAGGTGGAGTCATGGTCTTCACTTGGGTCTCAGAATCTATGCTACAAATCGAATCAAGGGCCTCAGGGTCTTTAGATTCAAAGATAGGTAGAGTATCAAGAAGAGCATTGGTTTGGGTAATAGATTGGTCAATGTCAAAGTCTACATTATGCATAAAACTGTAAAAATAACAATTAAACCAATGACATACATTAACAAAACCTTCCAAGAGACTACACCTAATTTACACTATTTAATAATATCCGTCCATCGCACATGCCTTATAACTAGTTTACAATTTTTATAGCAAAACAAAATATGGGTGTAGTTCATAATTTACCTTCTGCGTTCCTTGAACCATGTGGTTTACAACTTTACACACAACCGAAGTAACGAAAATGTGCACCTAATAAATTTTGTAATGGCATCCCCTATCAAAATTATGTCTTTCATAATCTTTTAAACATCCTGTAAAATCTACATGCATGTTAGTTCTTTGAAAGTTGAAAACAAAGAAAAAATAACTAGTGTATTCTCGCATATGTTATTTCCTTCTTTTGACTCAACAAACCATACTGGTAACAACATTGAAAACATGATCAAATGAGTTGGGTTAGGACTATAGGCCATTGAATTGTGTGCCCCACGTCAATATCTCCGAATGTCTTACCTCTAACACCAAATAATTCAGCGGTCCAATCTTTAACTTCGTCAATAACAATCTTATATGCAGCTCCCTCAATACTTGAAATTGTTCCGTAGGCAACAAGTCTTCCTCCAATACTTAACAACTCACACATTTGTTAAGCATGAAGAGTTGGTTGCCAAGGTAATGGATTCATTGATGCCTACAACAAAGAAGATATATATATATTAGTAAGACCATACTATTCTTGACATATTACAAATAATAATACGCCGCCAAATCATAATTTTTATTGAAAATATGATATTCCTTTTGGCATGACATGAGTATATCCCTCTAATTACTCGTTATTTTCTGATTGCTTGGCAGCAAACAAAAACTACTTTGCAACAACATTGTTGTCCCCATTATACATTTCAATGTACATGGAACCAATATATAAATCCTTTGTGTTAATAAGTTACTTGGCTTCTGATTGCTTGGCAACAAACAAAAACTACTTTGCAACAACATTGTTGTCCCCATTATACATTTCAATGTACATGGAACCAATATATAAATCCTTTGTGTTAATAAGTTACTTGGCTTCTGATTGCTTGGCAGCAAACAAAAACTACTTTGCAACAACATTGTTGTCCCCATTATACATTTCAATGTACATGGAACCAATATATAAATCCTTTGTGTTAATAAGTTACTTGGCTTCTCAGATAGCAAGCAAAAAGGGGAGTCTCATCAGAAATATTAACACAATATTGGAAACCAGAGTTTGTTACTAACAATTTCACTGCCTCAAGATTACTGTCCAAAAATTCTAAACAAGTTAAAAAAAAAAATCCATACCTTGTGAAATACAACTGGACTAGTAGAGAATTGCCTTTGCGAACCTTGTTGGTTTCCTGGCATTCTAAGCAATGCACTTAATTGTTCCTGAATCTCCCTGCGTTCCCGTCTATCTTCAGCCATTTGGTGCTCCATATTATCCATTTGGCATTGAAGCTCCATGCAGGACATATATTCTTCTTGGGCTTTCTTTTTGTAAGGAGCTGCAACCATAAGAGTGGTCTTTGAAACACCAAGACCATAACCTTTTACCGTACCCCTTCCATCTTTCCCAAAAACCTATATGTTTTTATGTAAGTTAGCTATTTCCTCATAATAAACCCCACCTAAAAAATGGAAAACTGCACTAAATTAACTATATGAAAAAATCGGAGAACGAACCTCTGCAACAGGGTCATGGTTAAGGTCTTTGTATTTGTTACTAGGGTCACACGCAATGATTTCTTTAATCAATAGCTGTGTAAAACATGAATAAGTCAATTAAAACATGTGTTCAACAATTAAAACTACAACTTCTTAAATTTTCTCACCATTTTTTCACCGATCTCTTCAATTAAGAAACTCCCATCAGGGCAAGTATGAGTAGCGATAAACATATCAGTACGTGTGCCAGGTTCATCTGGATTATTTGCAAGCTATAAGATCAATTAGTAAGACAAATATGATCAGAGACAGAAGAACCCATGTATAGCAACAAATATAATTTTTACACTCAAGATATGCAAAATAAATAAACTACTCCATCTAATGTGAATTAATGTGTGGAAACTTTTAAATGCAGAATACAAGAATAAGAATTGCACCACTTAATATAATATTATGTGCATGTACATGTGAATATACGTACCAATATTTCTGCTGTCCTACCTGCTCCACGCCTACCAGTTGAGTGTGGATTCTTCATCTCTTTCCTAGTAGTTTTTCCTTTTACACGACGCATGTGTGCTTCCTCTGTTGACTCAATGTCAACAGAGACATACCAATCTTCTTTCTTGACTCCCATTTTTTCTGGCCAATTACGTTTTCTCTCAGCAATTGTACTATATTTGTCATAATGCTTTCACAGATTGCTCTTCCAGTCTTTCCAAAGTTTATTAGCATGTACCAATTGAGCATTTTTATAATTTTCAGGAACAATAAATTCAGCCTACAAAAAGACACAACATATTACGACTAAATATATGGAAATATATATAAAAAGGTAATACATACAAAACTAAGACTCTTATTCAATTGTTTCATTTATTGGATTTGGAATTAGCACATGAATAACTGCATTATTAATAATGGAAACTGGACATCAACTCAGTTGGCCAACAATAGGAACCACCTAACACATGCCACTATACTCTCAACATTGATGACTCTTTACATAATGAAATGGAAGGATGGACAACAGTTTTAAGAGGCCACAATGGAGTGGTCAAGGCAGCTAGCAAAGGCACAGTACACAACAACATCACAACTATAGAACTACAGGGTTTACTTGTCAATAAAAAAAATACATACAAACCTGAATACCCCTCCATAGATCAATCTTATTTTTATCGAGTTCTTGTTCTTGCCATTCTTCATATATCAGTGGGCAATGCGTCCTTGTTAACTTCCCTAACCGTGTAGAATATTTGGCAGCAATTTGTCCAATTGGTTGGCCATGTTCATTGAAATCAACTTTTATTCTTGTATGGGATGTACCTAAGCAATCACAAAATGTAATTCAAACGGGTATTAAAAATATAAATATATAAAATGCATTTATACAATTCTGAAATCTAATGATCTCACCTTGAGACTCGTCTGTTTGCGTTTGCGAAGTAGGGGTGGTGTTAGACTCTGTCTGCGACATCTATATTCTGCAATTGGAAAAAAAATGTAAGAAAGTTGAGTATATATATAAGGACAAAGATAAAAAGAACAAAACAAGAAGAGCAACCATTCAAGTTTAAGAACACATTACGTTCAACACAAAATTGAATGTGCGCGCCTAAACATTATTACTCCAACAAAAAAAAACATAAATATAAATTCATTCAAAAAAATAAGCAATCTGATTGATAAAAAACACTTAAATAAATAAAACTTTAAATGGATAGTTATTCTATAATATCAGTTGCATCGTCCTCTTCAACATCAACAGCTAAAGATGACACAAAAGCTTCTCCATTCGTTGTTGTTTCAAAAACCAAGGGATTTTCATAGGCATCCACATCACGAGTTAATCGCTTTGGAGCTTCCATAACCACATGCCAATTATCCCTTATTGGATCCTTGCAATAGAAAACTTGTGCTGCTTCTGACACACGAATAAATGGTTCATCATTTTCTCTTGAATTACTCTAAAACCTCCCAAGGTTAACAAATATCAAACCCGTGTCTGGCTCAACTACACATCCATTCACCCTATCTTCAATACGCACCCAATCACAATAGAGCACAGTTTCTTTAAAGTCAAAGTAATCCAACTCAAATATTTTCCTAATGATTCCATAATAAGTAGCTTCCTCCTCAACAAGGTTTGTATCTTTGGAACTTGATCTAAAAGGAGTTAGCGCTTGCATGGAAACCCCACTATTTTGTGTTGTATTGTTCTTTTCTGACTCTGCTGTACAAAATATATATCCATTTTGGGCATAGGAATCATATAAGATGGCTTCAGAACTTGGACCAATAACAAGTCTTTTGAAAGTAGACATTTCCTCATTTTGAAGTTTTTCTTTTAGCCAAGGAATGTAAGCCATTGGCTTTCAATTGTTACACCCCTACGACCAAGTCCCCTAGATGCAAGTCTTTGAAGGTACAAGTCATACTTCCTGAAAACAAGAAGGTTTAGATTTTTATTAAGTTTACATGTCTTTAACACCAGATTATAGATAAGATAATTAAAAAGTTTAACTTACGTTTCCCATTCAACATTGTTAGGAGATTGTCGTAAGAGCCACATACGAACTTGTTCATATTGCACATTTGTCAAAGTATAGCATTTTCTTTTTTTACTAACCGGGAACCCAATACAACCATGATCATCTCTTTTTCTTTTAGAAGGCAGCTCATTAGGATCATCTTCGTTGTCTAGAAATTCTTCTCTTCCCCTCTTATGACTACCTTTTCTGCCATTAGGCATGTATTCCATGCAAAACTTTATTGCTTCTTCAACTAGGTAACGCTCTGCAATACATCCTTCTTGATACGTCTTATTCTTCACGTAGCGTTTATACGTCCTCATCATCCTAATACAAAATACATATCATTGATCAGATCCAAAAGATGTTAAAAATGTTATTGATAAAAATATTTAATTCTAATATTTCACTTACCGCTCAAAAAGATACATCCATCGAAACCAAACAGGTCTGCAAACCAATGCCTCATTCGCTAAGTGTACCACAAGGTGCGTCATGACAACAAAAAATAAAGGAGGGAAGTACTTCTCAAACACGCATAAAGTTTCCACTACACGCTCTTTCATGATCATAAGTAGTGGGCGGTGGATTACTTTGGAGCATAAGACGTTAAAAAATACTGACAATTGCAATATTGCAACATGTAAAGGCTTGTGCTTCTTAAATGCATGCATTAACAAAACCGGGAGCAATTGTTGCATGAGGATATGGTAATCATGTGACTTCATGCTCTTGAGCTGAAAATCCTCCATATTCACATGATATTTCCAATTCGAACTATACCCAATGGGAACCTTCAACTCATACAGTGTTTGACAAATTAATTTTCTTTCCTCTCGTGATAAAGAAAAAGGAGCTTTAGGCACGACTAACTTGCCATTCCTTTCAATTGGCCACAAGTTTCTCCTTATTTTCATTTCTTTAAGGTCTAGGCGAGTTGCAAGACCATCCTTACTTTTATATTTTGTGTCCATAATTGTAGCAATGAGATTTTCAGCAATATTTTTCTCCACATGCATCACATCTAAATTGTGTCGAACAGGAAGATCCTACACAAATGATTAATAAGAAAAATATAAATATGTCCAAATAAGGGAAAAAATTACCTAGACTATAGACATACAATATATTAAAATTTACCTTCCAATATGGCAAGTCGAACAAAATTGACCTCTTAGACCATGGATATATATCATCATCTTCCTCCGTTGGCTTCTTCGTTTTCCCACATACTGTTGCAAACTTTGCTTGAAGAGCTTCCACCTTTGCTAATACTTCAGAACCAGACAAACGCTTCGGATTCCTCTTGTGTTCCTCCTTACCATTAAATTGTGCTTTTTGCCTTCTAAACTTATGATCTTGTGGTAAAAATCTTCTCGTATACATGTAGCAACTTTTTTTACCGTGTTTTAATCTGATTGACTCTGTATTTTCACTACATACTGGACAACCATACTTTCTTCCTGTCCGACAACCTGAAAGATGACCCAAAGCAGGAAAATCATGTATCGCCCACATCAGTGTAGCTTTCATGGTGAACCTTTCCTTTTGGTGCGCATCATATGCTATTGTACCATCAGACCACAGTACATTCAACTCCTTAACTAATGGTTGCAAATAGACGTCAATGTTACGTCCAGGACAGGTTTTGCCAGGAATTAGTAATGTTAACATTGTAAACTCTTTCGTCATGCAATAGGATGGAGGAAGGTTGTATGGAACCAGCATAACGGGCCAACAACTGTACGCATTAGACATGTCTCCAAAAGGATTAAATCCATCTGTAGCGAGTCCTAATCGGACATTGCGTGATTCAACAGCAAATTCGGGCCACTTACGATTAACTAACTTCCAAGCAGGTACATCTGATGGATGACGCATGTATTCATCACTTACAACTGAGTTTGCATGCCATTTCATTTTCTTTGCAATCCATGGTATGGTATATAATCTTCGTAGCCTTGGAGCTACTGGAAAATAACACAACACCTTCCATGGTATTTTCGACCCTTGATAATGCTTAGTTTTCCACCTGTTTTCTTTACACTTTGGACATTTCTCTCTACTTGCATGTTCCTCCCAGTATAATATGCAACCATTGTGGCAAACATGTATTGTCATACAATCCATACCTAAAGATTTAATCAGCTTCTTAGCACTTTGGGTGTTTTCTGGCAAAGTATTCTCCTCTGGCAAAATTTTCTTGAATATTTGAAGCATCTCAGTAAAACAATTGTCAGACATTTGATTTCTAGCCTTCATACTCATTAATTCAATTGTCACAGAAAGTTTTGTTTGACCATCTCGACAAGAAGGGTATATAGGTTGTACAGCTTCCTCCTTTAACTTTTTGCAGTAAATGTCATCAGGGAGATCATCCACATCCTGAGCATCAGGTTCAACACCAATATCATTCATGCAAACGTCTAAGAACTCAGGGTTGACATTCTTCAATACATCATCAATTAAATCAATCATTCTCGGATCTACACTTGAAGTTGTGCTAGGAACGTTATTGTTGACTCCTTCATTTGAAATTGATTCTCCATGAAAAAACCATATGGTGTATGACTGATCTATACCATCACAAATTAGATGGTCTGAAACAGTAGAAAGTGTTTTTTTCCCGTTCACATTACGACAATTAACACAAGGGCAACAATATCATCCATCATTGTCTGGTTTTTTCTGGGCAAATTCAAGAAACGATATGACACCACCTAGATATTCAGGAGACGTCCTAGATGCTTTCATCCACTCTCTATTTAATGCCATTGTGTTCTTGCACTATGCATTAAATTTACAAATATCATAAGTGTTCATCAGAACACATAAAATCTAAAAAAAAAAAAAAAAAAAGGGATAATATTCAAACATGAGCATACACATCTTAACAAGTAACCAAGTTACTGATAAACTTCAACAAAGGTGCATTTCACCAGCAAGGGCTCTCATGCAAAACTTACTTTAAAACAGAAAATAAACCTTATGGTTTACAATTATACGTAAAATATATCTAAGAGGAAGTCATGGTTTACTAATATGAAATTAGAATATATAACTAATTAAGTAGTAATGTTAGCTATGCTTTGTTATAATCTTCTCTAAACATCCACGGTGCATGGCAAAACTTGTGGAATCCTACTAAACTGAATATAATAAAAGCGCATTGACGGGGCAGGCAAGTGTGTTCTAATTTAAAGACCAAAGAATTAGATTGAAATCACAAGTTTAAACATGAATTTGGGCATTTCATATATGATACATATATATATACAGACTTGTAGTTTATAACAACAATTAACTTCACTATTAGACATAATTTTGGAGAAAACAACAACAAATATGAATTATATTAACTCAACAAATAAAGAAACTTGACAAGAAAGAGAGAGAATTAACAAAGTGGAATTATTATTTACCAGGTATAACAAAATGTCGCGTCAAGTATTTAACCAAAATAGCCTCTGCCGCAAACTAAAACCTATTGTGCAAGTGAATGAAAACTTACCCATATGGTTATCAAAAAAAAAAAAAAAAACAAAAAAAACTTAACCCTATAAAAGCACAAGATAAATAGTATATAAGGAAATCGATAGCGATAAGCCAACAACTTTAGTAGTCTAACTAAAGCAAATGATCCCAATCATACTTATCATTACTATAGGCTGACAGTAACGATGTAATTTATTAAAGAGTTCTGTACTGTGAGAGCTAGAAAGTGATAACAATGTAATTTTGTGTTATTTGTTACTCTTAATAAAATTTAACTGCTTGCCTTTTGTAAAAAAAAAAAATAAATAAATAAATCTATAAATCCAAATTAATTGAAGACAAATCGTAAACAAAGAACAGTAACATGTAGTCTTAACCTTATAGAACATTACTTGCTTGCGTTGGTTAATCAAGTTTTGAAATTATACCTTAATTGAACAAGATCAGTACTATCTCTGTGCCAATGCAGCCATCTCTGTACATAGTTACAAAACCAAAAAAAAATAATCAGATTTTACTTTAATGACTGGCAAAAAGAGAAAGAGAAAGAGAAAGAATTGTAATGTACAATAATGGACGTATGTCCATTAAATTGAATTGTGGCTCTAAATTGAAGAACAGTTGGAAACAAAAAACAAACTTGTTGCTTTAAATTTTATAAATTGTAAAACAATAAATTGGGAGTTGGATAACTTAACAAAAAAGACTGTAGAACAAAGATAAAGAGAGAAAGTGGGTACCTACTTGTTCAATTGATTCGATTTATCACTGACTCAATCAATAGCTTGAAGTGAACCTTTGATGAACCCTAGATTTTTTTTGGAGTAATTGGGAAGTGAAGGAGAGAGTGGAAACAAATAAAAATTAAATTAAATTAAGAAAGATGATCTGCCCTAAAACTCAACTTCAATTCCATGGCTAGTCTCTCGCTCACACAAGCTATTTTAGATTGAAGATAAAACCCTTGATGAACAGTTTGTGTTTTTTTTTTCTCTCTTTGCCCAACACATCTAAAGAGGCGGTTCTAATTTTTCTTTTCTTAATTTTTTTTTTTGGAATACCACCTAAAATCTAGGCGGGATAGCTTAAGAGGGAGCGGGAATCGGGAAAAAAAAAATTAGATATTTCATTCATGTAAAACGACTGTCATAGTTTGTACAACGACTACTATTGTTGGTCGTATTAAAACGATCGTGACTAACAGTCGTTTCCTTAGAGTTACTGCAGTCGTTTTCCCCTAATTCTGGCGTAGTGCATATGCAATTCCTTGTACATTTTTCAGAAACATTTCAGAAGTTTCTAGTAATGCTGTTCTGTTTTTTTATCAATATGAAGCACTGTGTGTGTTTCGCCTATCAAACAGTGGAAACACTTGCACCTACGCGTACAATTTTTCTTACGTGGTAGCACTTGATGGAAGAAAGAAATTAGTTAAACAGTGTGACATGTATTCTTCTTGTAAAGTTGTTTGAAAGGAGCAAGAAGGGCCACTGGCAAGTGGCATGGATTTTCTAAGTTATTTTGTATGTATTTTTTTGTCGTCTACTGGCACTCACTTTGGTTCGGCTGTTATCAGACTGCACTGATATACATCAGAGTATGAGTTATGATGAAGTACGTCCTCTGTAATTTGCTTATATAAGCAAATAGTTCATCTTAGCTTCATAGAATTTGTGAGGCTGAACTCATTGAGTATCACCTTCAATCAAAATATAACAGAAAACAATACAACAGTCTTGCTGATCGAAGTCTCCCTATCACCCTTCACAAGTAGTTCTACCTAAATAAAAAACATATACTGTATTACTGTAATACTCAAAAATTAAATAATCCATTGCTATGTTACGGTTACTCACTTGGTGGAGTCGTGCGTGGAGGCAGGAGCCAACGCGCCAAATACTAAAATGCACGTCTCCAATTGGTAATGAAGGGACTAATTCAAGGCTAGCTCCTAGTCCTCAGGATCATTTTCTAACAAAATCTTGGGACCATCACTTGTACAATCAATCAAAATTTTCATTACTGAAATTTCAATTTTGAAGTTGATTAGGAGAAGAAAAGTAACGAAATTATTGAAACTTGTTGACAAATGCCATCCAAATGACCGTGTGGGTTCAGCAACTTGGTTATACGGGTTGAACAATGACTTTAATGTAAGAATATACTGTAGTTGGATGTGTCAAGTGTCATATATATATGTTGCATAGAAATTTCAAACCTTTAAATTAAAGTCTATATATATAAAGGTAGCTAGCAAAATTATCATTAGATTCAGCATATATGATCCTTGTGAAGTTTTCGGACAACAATGGGATCCTCTTCAAGACTGCAGCTATCAATCTTCCTTACCATTCTGCTTCTACTTTGTTTTCAACATAAAACCATTTTCGGTAAATTAAATTGTTATTTAATCGCCTTCATATTCATGTATTTTAAAAGTATCTACTTACTTACGTGCAGATTATCAGGGACGGATCTATAGGTTGGCTTGACCGGGCTGAATCCCGGGGTGAAATTTTGAAAAACTAGTACTTTTACTTATACTCAAGCCCACCACTACAAAAAAATTCTTAGATTATTGTACACAAGCCCTACCCATTTTGGATTACTGTATCTAAGTCCCAACCCCAAATTAAACCCTGGATCCGTCCCTGCAGATTATGATCAAGTTTGTAAATTGTAATATACTTTCCTTTTTATAGTCTTTGCAGATACAGATCTGCATTATAAAAAACAAATGACAGAGAGACCCAAACATATACTTCACACTAGGTTGAAGAGATCAGGTGGACTTGTTCCTCCATCACCTAATAAAGCACCCAACAGAAGCCACGGTTGATGAGAGATTTCGACTAGCTCTTATATATTAATAAGCTGATGATGACGGATTTACAGCGTCATTGTAACGCCCCGGGATTTCGTCCTCGCTCATCCCAGTGCGTCGAGCACCATACTGCTCGCTAATGTCAATATTGTCCCCCTTTAGTCACTGCGGATATCCAACAGTAGAGGGTTTTGGATCAGGGCCCACCCATGTGGTTCACCCCAAAAGGCCTTGACATTAGTTAGAGTATGGTTAAGCTCTATATACTACCAATACAACCACTTCCTTGGCAATGTGGGACTAACACCAACTCATGGGTGTTACAGTCATCGGAGCACAAAAGAAGCTGCTGTAATGATAAGGGTGATTGTTGTAGGCGCGCAAGTGATCCAAATCAGCATCTCAATAAGTTATGTGATTGTTGCCTATAATGTATGGTACATTATGGGTTTTAATGATTGTTGTAGGCGCGCAAGCTGCATGCATATATGGAAAATTGTCAGTGGTAAGAAAACAAGATATTCCGTCGATCAACAAACATACGATATGTCTGGACTGGAAAAGGTTTTTAGTATTGTGTCGTATGAGCTTGTTGATATATTGAGCAATGGCAGCTTCCTATTGTCACTTCAGCATGATCAGTGTTGCTGTAAGGATGAAGATTTTGGCATAGACTACCACAAGAAAAAGCTTACTTTGTTCGATATTTTCCCAGGGAAAAAAGTTTCCGCCTTGTATTTACACCTAACATTCCTGAGAGTTCCTCAATTTATACTATTGCACCGAACCTAGAATCGCTTTGTCCTTTGAGTGAGCTTCATTAACTGACTATGGATAATATATAAATTCCGGTTTGGTTATTTAGTTGGGCAACACAACACTATCCCTAATTGAAAAGATGAATATACTCTGATTGTTTCCTATTGTTGGTGTTTTAAAATCTATTTTCTCTCAATTCAATAAAATTTCGGATTTTGGTATTTGGAGTAATTAAGAAATAAAACAGGGAATGAAATAGGATTAGTACATGTGACAGACTCACAATGAAGACTGAACAAGGAGTATAGCAGGTTGCAAATAAACTTGCAATAGCCTCAATGGTGCTTTTGTGTATGGGGTCACCACTTCCATCATAGGTTGTGAAAACTTATGACATGGGGCTTACCATCTAGTAGTTGACCTAAAACAGCCCCAACAGCAAAGTCTGATGCATCGCACATCAGCTCAAAGGGTTTACTCCAATCAGGTGGCCTAATGATGGGTGTAGTCGTGAGGGTGGTCATAAGTTTTTCAAAGGCGCTCTTGCTTTTGTGAAATCAAAAGGTCCATCCTTAAGCAATAAATTGGTTAAGGGGCGAACTATCTTTGAAAAATCTTAGATAAAGCGTCGATAGAATCCTGCGTGGCCCAGAAAGGCTTGAATATCCCTTATAGACTTAGGAATAGGCAAGGATGAAACAAGATCTACTTTAGCTTTATCAACCTGGATACCCTCAGGAGAAACGACATGACCCAGAACTATTCCATTCCTAACCATAAAATGACACTTCTCCCAGTTAAGTATAAAATTCTTTTCAATGCAACGCTTAAAAACCAATGAAAGATGACTAAGACACTCTTCAAAAGAGGAACCATATATGGAGAAGTCATCCATAAACACCTCCATAAATCGTTCTACCATATCACTAAAGATGTGTAACATACACCTCTAGAAAAGTAGCAGGTGCATTACACAGACCGAAAGGCATACGGGCATAAGCGAAAGTGCCAAAAGGACAAGTAAATGTTGTCTTCTCTTGATCCTCATGGGCGATAGGAATTTGGTTATAACCAGAGTAATCATCCAAGAAACAATAGAAGGAATGACCAGCTAGGCGTTCCAACATCTGGTCTATAAATGGAAGAGGAAAGTGGTCCTTCCGGGGGATTGTATTAAGCTTTCTATAGTCGATACAAACACGCCACTTGGTTGGAACTCTAGTGACGACTTGTTCGTTCTTATCATTGGTAACTACAATCATGTCGGCCTTCTTAGGAACCACATGAATAGGACTAACCCAGGGACTATCCGAAATTGGATAAATCACACCTGCATCCAGAAGTTTCAGAATCTCTGCTCGGACAACTTCTCTCATAGCAGGGTTAAGACGTCTCTGAGGTTTACGAGAAGTTTTAGCATCTTCCTCAAGATGAATACGATGAGAACAGACAGAAGGGCTAATACCTTTAATGTCGTGGATAGACCAGGCAATAGCAGAACGATGCTCTAAGATAACTTCTAACAGCTGACTCTCCTGTTCGGTAGTAAAAGATGAAGAAATAATAACAGGATGACTACCGTCTGAATCAAGATGAACGCATTTCAGCTCAGGAGAAAGAAGACTCAGAGTAACAGGAGGTGGAGTCATGGTCTTCACTTGGGACTCAGAATCTATGCTACAAATCGAATCAAGGGCCTCAGGGTCTTTAGGTTCAAAGATAGGTAGAGTATCAAGAAGAGCATTGGTTTGGGTAATAGATTGGTCAATGTCAAAGTCTACATTATGCATAAAACTGTAAAAATAACAATTAAACCAATGACATACATTAACAAAACCTTCCAAGAGACTACACCTAATTTACACTATTTAATAATATCCGTCCATCGCACATGCCTTATAACTAGTTTACAATTTTTATAGCAAAACAAAATATGGGTGTAGTTCATAATTTACCTTCTGCGTTCCTTGAACCATGTGGTTTACAACTTTACACACAACCGAAGTAACGAAAATGTGCACCTAATAAATTTTGTAATGGCATCCCCTATCATAATTATGTCTTTCATAATCTTTTAAACATCCTGTAAAATCTACATGCATGTTAGTTCTTTGAAAGTTGAAAACAAAGAAAAAATAACTAGTGTATTCTCGCATATGTTATTTCCTTTTTTTTTTTTTTTTTTCTTTTGCTCTTTTGTTTTTTTTTTTTTTTTTTTTTTTTTTGTTGTTGTGTATGGTTGTAAAGTTACTAAAGGACTAAAGGTAGATATTCCAAGAATCCAAGGGTGAGGTGAAAATGAGGGATTTTGACATCTACAATAACATATCAAGAGTTCGTAAATGGTGGAAGCTAGAGAGTTGCTCGAGTTGCAAGGTGGCGGTGTGGGCACTTAGGTAGTAACATCAATAGCGTTCGGGCCTTGTCTTTTGTAAGCCCTTTGGGCCTTGTCTTTGTAAGCCAAGAAATGTATTTTTGGGCCCTTGCCGAACGGGCCCAAATCTTGCCTTGAAGAGGAAGAAATAGCTTAATGTAAATATGTTAAGCTGAATGTCTCTGATGTAGAGAAAACTACAGAGTTGTTTACATGATCTTAGTGGAGAAATGACTTCTTTGGTCGGACCCTTTATTCAAAATGAAAAAAAAAAAAAGTTATACACTACCAGTTGCCAGACTTGATTATTTTTGCTAAGTCCTCATACACAGATTAGTCATTATATAAGAAATTAGTCATCATTCCGTCTCAGTTAAAGTTTGACTTAGACCAGTCTTCCTAGACCTATGTTGGCTCTAACCATTCACAAATTAGTCAATTGTTAAGACTTTAGTGACCATTTTGTCTTTCGACCAGTCTTCCTATCTTGGCAAGCATAAAAGCTAGTAATAACTCAAAATGAAAACTAAACAACTCAAACAATTGGAGAAATGGCACCGACCATTCAAACAGTAGTTTATCATCATCACCATCTTCTTCTCTTCTTCATCTTTCTATTTTCTCTTCCTTTGAGTATACATTCAACACCAACAACAGAAGCAGAAGCACTGATTGCATGGAAGATTTCTTTGCCTTTAACTTATCCTTTTCTCAATTCTTGGTCCATTACCAATATCCCAAACCTCTGCAACTGGACTGGCATTGCTTGTAACAATGCTGGAAGTACTGTGATCACTCTAAATCTTTCTAGTATGAGTCTCAATGGTACACTTAACCAGTTCAACTTTTCATCCCTTCCGAATCTCATCAGTTTTAATCTTAATAATAACAATTTTACGGGCACCATACCATCTACCATTTCCAATCTATCCAAGCTTACATTCTTAGACTTGGGTAGCAATTACATTGCCGGAGGCATCCCTCCAGAAATTGCAGAGTTATCTGAACTTCGCATTCTTCGCCTCTCTGACAATGAGCTTGTTGGTCCAATTCCATATCAAGTAAGCAGTCTCCAAAAAGTATGGTACCTAGACCTTGGATCAAACTACTTAGAATCTCCACCTGACTGGTTAGTATTCTCAAACATGCCTAACTTGACTCACCTTAGTTTGTATTATAATGAACTAGACTCAGAATTCCCGTCGTTCATTATCAATTCTCTGAAGCTTACCTATTTAGACTTAAGTGAAAATAAACTCACTGGACCTGTACCTGATTCAATTACTCGTCTAGTTAACCTTGAACACCTTAATCTCACTGAAAATGTCTTTCAAGGACCATTACTGTCAGTAGATTGGCCAAAGCTCGTTTCTCTCAAAGATCTTCGTTTAGGACAAAATGAATTCACTGGAATGATACCACCTGAATTTGGTTTTCTTTCCAATCTTCAAATTCTTGAGCTTTACAACAATGAGTTTAATTCTACTATCCCTTCGGAACTCGGTCGTTGTACTAATCTCACTTCTTTGAATTTTGCGAATAATTCACTTACTGGTGTTCTGCCTCCATCACTATCCAATCTTTACCAATTGGTGATGTTAGCCATGCATGAAAACTTCCTTACTGGTGAGATCTCTTCCAACTTGATTTCCAATTGGACACAATTGATCTCTCTGCAACTCCAGAACAATTCTTTCAATGGAATTATCCCGCCAGAGATCGGCAGATTGACAAATATTCAAATCCTTTTCCTCTATAGAAACAATCTTTCCGGTTCAATACCGGCAGAGGTTGGTAATCTGAACGTCTTGACACAACTAGACCTCTCCATGAACAAACTCACAGGTTCGATACCATCTACAGTTGGAAATCTTACACTACTTCAACTCTTTCATCTTTTTGAGAACAATCTCACTGGTATAATCCCCCCTGAGATTGGAAACATGATATCTCTAGAAAAAATTGATTTCAATATGAATCAGTTGCATGGAGCATTGCCAGATACCATTTCTCGCCTTAAGAATCTCAATTATATTGCCGTGTTCACCAACAAACTTTCAGGTGAACTTCCAGAAGGTCTAGGTGAAAACATGTTGTTAATTAACATTGGATTCCACGACAATAGTTTCTCCGGTGTACTGCCACCGAAGTTGTGTAGTGGCTTGTCCCTACAACACTTCACAGCATATGGAAATAACTTCACAGGGCCGTTGCCAGAATGCTTGAGGAATTGCTCTAAGCTACAACGAGTTCGTCTTGAAGGGAATCACTTCAGCGGAGATATATCAAAGGCATTTGGAGTGCATCCTAGTCTTGTATATATAGATCTCGATGAAAATGATTTCTCTGGTGAGCTTTCACTGGAGTGGGGAGAATACAAAAATCTCACATATTTACACATAGCTGAAAACAGAATTTCAGGTGAAATTCCAGTGGAGCTTGGAAGCCTGGCTGAACTCCTTGATCTGAGCTTATCATCAAATGATTTAAAGGGAAGAATTCCAAATGAATTGGGTAATTTAAGCTCTATGATGTTCAAGCTTAATTTGAGTGGAAATCACTTAACAGGGATTATCCCTCCTGCCATAGGCAATCTTTCCGGTCTTCAGAATCTTGACTTGTCGAGGAATGGGCTAAGTGGTAGCATTACAGGAGAAATTGGAAAATGTGTTGGCTTACTGCAGTTGAGTTTGAGCAGCAACAACCTATCAGGTATTATACCACCCGAGCTTGGAAACCTAGTCCAATTGCAGTCATTATTAGATCTTAGCAACAACTCGTTATCAGGAGGAATTCCTCAAAGTCTGAATAAGCTCACCACGCTCGAAAAGCTCAATGTTTCCCACAACAAGCTCTCAGGTAGAATTCCATCTGCATTTTCCAGCATGTTCAGTCTACAATCTGCCGATTTCTCATACAATGACTTAAGTGGTCCAGTCCCCACTTTCCGACAACCAGACATGGAAGTCATCGTGGAGAACTCAGGCTTATGTGGTGATGCTCAAGGGTTAGCTTCATGTAATTCTAATCCTGCTGGTGGTAAGAAAAGTAACAAAATACGGATTGCAGTTATTAGCTCTGTTTCTGCTGTTGTACTTCTTGTGATCATACTTACTGGAGTCCTAGTAATGTCGAGGAAAACAAGAAAGTCGGACGAAGAAATGAAGTATATCATTGAGCATGATAGTACTGAGTCAATTATATGGGAAAAAGAAGGGAAGTTCACATTTAGTGATGTCGTAAAAGCCACGGATGACTTCAGTGATAAGTATTGTATTGGGAAAGGAGGCTTTGGGAAAGTTTATAAAGCAGAGTTGAGAACTGGTCACACAGTTGCTGTAAAACGTCTCAATACGTCAGATTCAGCTGGTGACATTCCAGAGCTTAATCTTCGAAGTTTTCAGAATGAGATTCGTACCTTAACTGAGGTAAGGCACCGCAATATAGTAAAGCTCAATGGGTTTTGTTCCAGGCAAGGATTCATGTATTTGGTATATGAGTACATACCAAGAGGTAGTTTGGGAATGGTTTTATATGGGAAAGAAGCTGGAAGGGAACTGGATTGGGTTACTCGAATTAAGATTCTCCGAGGTGTGGGACATGCTATTTCTTACTTGCACCATGACTGTTCACCCACTATAGTTCACCGTGACATATCTGTGAATAATATCTTGCTCGAGCTAGATTTCGAGCCTCGGCTCTCTGACTTTGGAACGGCGAAATTGTTGAGTTCAGATACATCTACTTGGACTAGTGTTGCTGGTGCTTATGGCTACATGGCTCCAGGTGAGATAAGCAAAATTCTTCTTTATTGTTCAAGTTTATTTCGTAGTTTGTTACGTTTCCTGGTGTGAGTGTTCTATCACTCTTTACTCTTTTATTTAGTCATCCAATTTTTTGTATTGAATATTCACTCGCCTCTTTGTGAATGTGCAGAGCTCGCTTACACGATGAAAGTGACAGAAAAAAGTGATGTGTATAGCTTCGGAGTTGTTGCTCTAGAGGTTATGATGGGTAAACACCCAGGGGAACTCATCTCACGTCTCTTGTCATCCTCCTCTGATGAAGGGAATTATTTGTTGAAAGATTTGTTAGACCAAAGGCTTCTTCTTCCCTCAGGTCAATTGGCAGCAGAAATTGTTTCTGTAGTAACACTAGCTCTAGCGTGCACACATACAAATCCTGAATCGCGCCCTACTATGCGTGTTGTGGCTCAAGAGTTGTCTGCTCCAACTCAGGCATACTTATCTGAGCAATTAGGCACTATTACCATGAGCAAACTCAGTACATTTTAAAAACAGTGGGAATCGGTTGGCTAAATGCAGATGCTCTCTGGTGAAGAAAAGGCCTTACCTAACTTTCTGGACCCATCACTGCAATATGAGATGTTACCTGCAACAATGTGTAAATATCGATCAAGATTTCTATCTAGAAAATGCATGTGTCATTATTTATACAAATGCGTAAGCACTGCATTATTATTACTAATGTAAAGCTAGTTTTAACGGCGGATCACATCACATCCACCACTAACATCTCCAACCATTTCATTTTCAAATATACGCTGAAAAGTGAAAACGTACAACAAATCTCCAAACTCTTAGTCTGTACTATACTTCCAGTTCCCTACCAGCCTACCAGGTGTTCTGCATGTTTGTGCTTTTCCTTTTTATTTGCATGTAAACATTCTTTGGTTCTGTAGGAGAGGCCTAAATGGATGAATATAAGCTCACCTAATGAACTAATTAAAGATGAAAGTGCACCGCACATGTTATTGTAACCTTATTGTTCTAGTAGAGATGTTAGAAAGGGGCATGATGGTGTACTGATGATAGCTCCTAGGATGGATCTTCTAAGTTATTCTTTATGTATTTTCTTGTCCATATGCACTTCCTTGTACATTTTTCAGAAACATTTCAGAAGTTTCTAGTAATGCTGTTCTGTTTTTTGATCAATATGAAGCACTGTGTGTGTTTCGCCTTTCAAACAGTGGAAACACTTGCACCTACGCGTACAATTTTTCTTACGTAGTAGCACTTGATGGAAGAAAGAAATTAGTTAAACAGTGTTGAGAAACAACAAATAGTGCTAGTATAACAATTGTAAATTCAAACAAACAATCAAACAATACGCAGAAAGTAAATAACACACAGAGATTTTTAACGTGGTAAAACCCAAACAGGGAAACGTCCACGGTTGTCCTCGCGACAACAAAATAATCCACTAGATGAAAAGAGATGTACAAACCTATCAACTACCTGCACTCACTGCGAGTTGATACTCCTGGTTATCTCTAACACCTTGACTTCACCAGAGCACCTTGATGTACGCACAAGACACTCGACTTCTTGATGAACACACAAGAAGACTCGAAGCTGAATTCACAATAACTCTTAAAGATCACAAAGATATGAATTGAGAAAAGGGGGAAGAAAGGGAATTGAGTTCAATAGCCACAAACACTTTCAATATCAAAAACCTAACCAAAACACATGAACTAGAAGAAGGATGGACGGCCAAAGAACTAACTTGTTCTATGGAAGAGAAACCCTATTTATACTTAGGGTTGGAAACCAAGGAAAATGGGCCGAAACAGTGCAAACCGACTTTGGACGTTCGTACGTCGATATGACGTTCGAACGTCGCCACACAAAAATAAGCCTGCTGCCTACCATGACGTACGAACGCTCTAACTCGGTACGTACGTCTCCATACGAAACACGTCTGCTGCCTACTTGGACGTACGAACGTCCTAACTGCGTACGTACGTCCTGACCAAAAGAAGTTTGCTGCTTCAGTGGACGTACGTACGTCCTAACTAGGTACGTACGTCCAGAACCCAATAACTTATCCTGGACAGAACTAAGAAACACGAAGGACACGAGACGACCATGCGTACATCTTGATTTTCCTAACAATGAATTCAAGGCGAGATAACCAAGGACACTTTGTCACAAAATTGATGTCAAACCACTTCGTGCCGGTTTCAAGTGTGACATGTATTCTTCTTGTAAAGTTGTTTGAAAGGAGCAAGAAGGGCCACTGGCAAGTGGCATGGATTTTCTAAGTTATTTTGTATGTATTTTTTTGTCGTCTACTGGCACTCACTTTGGTTCGGCTGTTATCAGACTGCACTGATATACATCAGAGTATGAGTTATGATGAAGTACGTCCTCTGTAATTTGCTTATATAAGCAAATAGTTCATCCTAGCTTCATAGAATTTGTGAGGCTGAACTCATTGAGTATCACCTTCAATCAAAATATAACAGAAAACAATACAACAGTCTTGCTGATCGAAGTCTCCCTATCACCCTTCACAAGTAGTTCTACCTAAATAAAAAACATATACTGTATTACTGTAATACTCAAAAATTAAATAATCCATTGCTATGTTACGGTTACTCACTTGGTGGAGTCGTGCGTGGAGGCAGGAGCCAACGCGCCAAATACTAAAATGCACGTCTCCAATTGGTAATGAAGGGACTAATTCAAGGCTAGCTCCTAGTCCTCAGGATCATTTTCTAACAAAATCTTGGGACCATCACTTGTACAATCAATCAAAATTTTCATTACTGAAATTTCAATTTTGAAGTTGATTAGGAGAAGAAAAGTAACGAAATTATTGAAACTTGTTGACAAATGCCATCCAAATGACCGTGTGGGTTCAGCAACTTGGTTATACGGGTTGAACAATGACTTTAATGTAAGAATATACTGTTGTTGGATGTGTCAAGTGTCATATATATATATATATATTGCATAGAAATTTCAAACCTTTAAATTAAAGTCTATATATATAAAAGTAGCTAGCAAAATTATCATTAGATTCAGCATATATGATCCTTGTGAAGTTTTCGGACAACAATGGGATCCTCTTCAAGACTGCAGCTATCAATCTTCTTTACCATTATGCTTTTACTTTGTTTTCAACATAAAACCATTTTCGGTAAATTAAATTGTTATTTAATCGCTTTCATATTCATGTATTTTAAAAGTATCTACTTACTTACGTGCAGATTATCAGGGACGGATCTATAGGTTGGCTTGACTGGGCTGAATCCCGGGGTGAAATTTTGAAAAACTAGTACTTTTACTTATACTCAAACCCACCACTACAAAAAAATTCTTAGATTATTGTACACAAGCCCTACCCATTTTGGATTACTGTATCTAAGTCCCAACCCAAAATTAAACCCTGGATCCGTCCCTGCAGATTATGATCAAGTTTGTAAATTGTAATATACTTTCCTTTTTATAGTCTTTGCAGATACAGGTCAGCATTATAAAAATCAAATGACAGAGAGACCCAAACATATACTTCACACTAGGTTGAAGAGATCAGGTGGACTTGTTCCTCCATCACCTAATAAAGAACCCAACAGAAGCCACGGTTGATGAGAGATTTCGACTAGCTCTTATATATTAATAAGCTGATGATGACAGATTTACAGCGTCATCGGAGCACAAAAGAAGCTGCTGTTTTTCAGCCCCAGTAAGAGCTGGTGTCGTTTTTTCTTTATTATTGATATTATAAGTGAACGGGTGATTATTGAGAGGGCAATGTCATAACAAATGCTATGAGAAAGCATATATATTGTACCATCCCATAGATTGCCCAAATCTTGGACTCGCTGCGAGCTAAAATTTATGAGGGCGAGATGCGATAAGCTAAGCTATAAAATGTTTGTCAGCTTCCTGAACTAAGAAATGGTGTTCTAATGTATATGAATCACAGAGATACTGTGTGGATATTATTTGCGTATTATATATTATAACACTTATATACCTATATGTACATTTTTTTTTTACTATTAGCAATTGATGAAAGAAAGAAATTAGTTAAAAAACTTCCACCTGTATCGGTTGGTTTCAGACCAGTTAGACCCAGCTGATGATTCATGGTTTTAATTGTCATCATGTACCATGAAAGTACTGTGCAGTGTATGTCTTAATTGTTGGGAAACCGGTTCTATAAGGGAATCCGTTTCATATTTGGATTTCTAAGTCCATATTAAGGATTTAGAATTTGGTATTGGAATATGACTTCCAATTTGATTAAGTTTGGTATTCCTATTAGGAATTTGTTTTGTACACCCTAAAGACTATAAATATAAGGTCTTAGGGATTGGTTTAGTATCCCCAATCCATATTTGTTGTTTGTCTCCTTGTGAGAGTTGTGGGGATCTTGGATGTGAGAGAGAGTTTGTATCCTCAATTTGTGATTGTCTCTTTGAGAGATTTGGTGAGGATTTGAGAAGAGGGGAAACCTAGGGTTTCTCCATTTGTTTGAGAGCTTTGTACTATCTGAAACCGGCACGAAGTGGTTTGACATCAATTTTGTGACAAAGTGTCCATGGTTATCTCGCCTTGAGTTCATTGTTAGGAAAACCAAGTTGTACGCACATCGTCCCGAGTCTGTGTTCTCGCGTCCATGTGTCAAAAATAAGTTTTGGGTTTAGGACGTACGTACCTAGTTAAAGCGTACGTACGTCATGGTAGGCAGCAGACTTGTTTTGGTCAGGACGTACGTACCGAGTTAGAACGTTCGTACGTCCAAGTAGTCAGCAAGCTCGGTTCGTGTGGAAGACGTACGAACGTCATATCGACGTACTTACGTCCAAAGTGGGTTTTCACTATTTCGGCCCATTTTCCTTGGTTTCCAACCCTAAGTATAAATAGGGTTTCTATTCCAAAGGACAAGTTAGTTCTTTGGCCGTCCAATTCATCTCTAGTCTTGGAGTTTGTTTAGGTTTTGGTTTAGGTGGCTTTGGTGATTGAACTCATCTTCTTCTTCCCCATTCATCTTCTTCTTCATTATTGTTTATATTGATTTAGCTTCGAGTCTTCTTGTGTGTTCATCAAGAAGTCGAGTATCCTTGTGTGTTCATCAAGGAACTCTGGTGTAAGCTTGTTTCATAGTTCGGCTTCGAGTTTTCTTGTGTGTTCATCAAGAAGTCGAGTGTCTTGTGCGTACATCAAGGTGCTCTGGTGAAGTCAAGGTGTTAGAGATAACCAGTAGTGTCAACTCGCAGTGATTGCAGGTAGTTGATAGGTTTGTACATCTCTTTTCATCTAGTGGATTTATTTGTTGTCGCGAGGACAACCGTGGACGTTTCCCATATTGGGTTTTACCACGTTAAAAATATCGTGTGTTCTTTATTTGTTTATTGCTTTATTGTTTGCTTTACTATTGTTATATTGCACATGTATTGGGTTCTCAATTGGTATCAGGAGCAGGGCGCTTGTTAAGGAGCGTAAAGGCTCACGCGTAGATCCTTAGTGCAATTTTAATGGATTCTGATAAATTTGGAACACTAATTTGTCCTCCTAAATTTGATGGAACTAATTTTCCCTATTGGAAAGTTCGTATGGCTGCGTATTTGCAGGCTATGAGTGAGGATGTGTGGATCGCTGTGGAAGATGGTTGGTCACCACCGAGAGTTACTACAGGTAGTACAGATGAGGTTGTTACAAGTGTAAAGCCACGAAACACATGGAGTGTGGAAGACAAAGTTGTTTCTACTAACAACCAAAGAGGGCTTAATGCTATATTTATGGCTTTGGATGCTAGTGAATTTCGGAGAGTTCATGGTTGTATAACATCCAAAGAGGCTTGGGATAGGTTGGTAAGAACTCATGAGGGTGACATTGCTGTCAAAGAGAGTAAGCTTGAACTCCTTATTACTCAATTTGAAACTATAAAAATGGATAATAATGAATCTTTTGATGAATTCTTTATTCGTTTGCAGGATATTATCAACACTAGTGCATCTTTAGGTTTAGTGTACACCGATACTCAAATAGTACGTAAAGTTCTTCGGTCTTTGCCATCTAGATTCCGTTCTAGGAAAGATGTCATTCAAGAAAGCAATGACTTAAAGACCATGTCCATAGAGACCTTAGCAGGAAAATTGAGAACTTATGAACTTGAGGTTCAACTTGAACAACCTCAAAATAAATCCTTTGCTTTTAAAGCTGGAACTTTTGAGGATGTACAAGATGAAAAAATTAATCATGATAAGTCTCTTGACACTAAGCAACATCTAAGTATCATTTATCGTTATCTTAAACATATTTTTAAGACTATGAAATACAATGGTTTGACTAACCATGGTTTTGACGAGTGTAAGCTTCCCAAGAAATTTGGTGCACAAGGGATAGAACAACAAAAAATCAAGTTATCTACCACTTGGGAGGAAGATGAAAGCGATGATGATGATGATGATGATGTAGCGGAAGACCATGCTACACATTGTGTTGCCTATGGAGCATCTTTGAATGAGAATGTGGATTGTCAGGTAACCGATATTGTCGATCCTAAATTCGATGATTCTATTTTGGTAAGTCCTGGTGAGTTAAGGGAATTACATATGTCATCTGTTAAACAATGTCAATCATTGCGTAAGACTAATCAGATTTTAAATGATATGGTTGAGTCTCTTGTAAAAGAGAAATCTGTTCTTGCAGGTGATATGGATGCCTTATCTGAGGAATTTTCCCAAGAAAAGCTAGATTTCCAATCTAGAATTATTTCTTTGGAAATATCCAATCGTGAGATAGAAGATAAGTATCGCTCCTTGTTGCTTGAGCATGAAGCTGTGAAAAAGGATTTATTCGCTTCTACTAAGCGATTGCGAGGGTTTGAGAAAGCTTCAGTTGATCTAGACACCCTTATTAAAAGTGGAAAGTTTTCTTCAGATAAGACTGGTTTAGGATATGACTATGTCGGAGCTTCCTCCAGTTGTGTCCCTCCTACTACTTCTTTTGTGCGGCCGTCATTGCCTCATGTGTTATCAAATCCTCATATTCCTACTCCGCCTCCACCTATCAAGGCTTTTGAATCTAAGCCAAATGGAATGACCAAGAACAAGACAAGTCCTAAACATAGACATTTTAAGTGTTTTACTTGTGGTCGGTTAGGTCATACTTCAGCTTTCTGTTGGGATAAAAATTCCATGGTTCCATATTCTTCTTCTTATGGTAATAATTATTGGAACTCACATTGTTCTTTTCCTGTACAGGCTCATCATTTCTCTTATCCTCCTTTTATGCGAAGGAGTGGCCCTAAAAAAACCACAACACTTTAACAATAGAAAGAGGGTTGTGCAAAAGGTCATCAAACCACCCCACATATGGGATAGAAGCATCGATGCTGCCAAATGTAGTCTAGAGAATGAGAGGTTAAGGATTGGAAAGTCTACTATCAGGGATAATATTCAAAAATCCTCCATATCCGGGTCCAACGTGCAGAATATCTCTCAAGTATGGGTACGAAAGGATGACTTGAACGTTCTTTTTTGACTTCTTAAAGTCAGATTGAATATCATCTTCGTATTTTTATTTTTTTTGTTTGTTTTCTAGCCTTGTGTTATTTTAATTGCATATTTTTCTAACCATATAGGCTATTTGTTTGGTGTGTTTTGTCTTTTTGTTTGTTTGGGTTGAATATCATAAAAAAAAATAGTTTACTTTGTTATGGGTGTTTGGGATACACATACTTTGTATATACATGTGGTTAGATTGGTCTATTACTTTCAATCATTCCTGTATGCTTAATATTCATGGATATAACTATTTTATTACACTTAGCATACGCTTGTGCTTTCATGTTTAGATTTTAGACCAACATTTATCTAGTTGTGTCTCATGCATATATCCTTGCTTGTTTACACTATGCACAACTAGCTAGGTGACACTTTGAGAGTTTGTTTGCATATCTTTTTCCATCCTTTGAACATGATGAACTTCTAGGATAATCATTAGTTGGAAATATACGTATGCATGCCTTCTTATGTTATCTTGATTATTAGTATGAAGGCAGTGTGGTAGTGGTCAACAATTCACAAAATCCCCAGCCTTTTGATCTTCTTGAGAAAGAAATCATTTGGTATACATACCCGTTGGTGAGAAACTACAAATAGTGCTAGTATAACAAATGTGAATTCAAACAAGCAAACAAACAATACGCGGAAAGTAAATAACACACAGAAATTTTTAACGTGGTAAAACCCAAACTGGGAAACGTCCACGGTTGTCCTCGCGACAACAAAATAATCCACTAGATGAAAAGAGATGTACAAACCTATCAACTACCTGCACTCACTGCGAGTTGATACTCCTGGTTATCTCTAACACCTTGACTTCACCAGAGCACCTTGATGTACGCACAAGACACTCGACTTCTTGATGAACACACAAGAAGACTCGAAGCCGAATTCACAATAACTCTTGAAGATCACAAAGATATGAATTGAGAAAAGGGGGAAGAAAGGGAATTGAGTTCAATAGCCACAAACAATTTCAATATCACAAACCTAACCAAAACACATGAACAAGGAGAAGGATGGACGGCCAAAGAACTGTCTTGTTCTATGGAAGAGAAACCCTATTTATACTTAGGGTTGGAAACCTAGAAAAATGGGCCGAAACTGTGCAAACCGACTTTGGACGTTCGTACGTCGATATGACGTTCGAACGTCGCTACACAAAAATAAGCCTGCTGCCTAACATGACGTACGAACGCTCTAACTCGGTACGTACGTCTCCATACGAAAACACGTCTGCTGCCTACTTGGACGTACGAACGTCCTAACTGAGTACGTACGTCCTGACCAAAAGAAGTTTGCTGCTTCAGTGGACGTACGTACGTCCTAACCCGGTACGTACGTCCAGAACCCAATAACTTTTCCTGGACAGACCTAAGAGACACAAGGACACGAGACGACCATGCGTACATCTTGATTTTCCTAACAATGAATTCAAGGCGAGATAACCAAAGACACTTTGTCACAAAATTGATGTCAAACCACTTCGTGCCGGTTTCAATCTCCCCCTTTGACAGTGATTTTGTGACAAAACCCTATGACTCTAATAGCACTTATAAAACGTGCTTACAATCCCAAACCATGGCATTTATAAAACATGCCTACAAAATCACTCAAGATAGAAACACATAACAAGTCACCAATTCTTGTTATCCAGTTTTAGGAAGATGCTTTAACCATCAGAGATCGAACGGAAGCAATCAAGGATTCAACAGAAGTTCCTTCGAGCAACTCCCCCATACTTCATGAGCTCCAAACTTCATGAGCAACTCCCCCATACGTGTAGCATACCTGAAACATGACCCAAAAATAACCTAACAACAAGAAGACGATTGTTAGTAATTAGAGTCATAAATCTCCCCCTTTTTGTCACAACAAGTGAACAACAATAAACAAATAACCAAGAAAAAGAAATCAAAACCAAACAAAGAATACAAAACATATAAAATATAAAACGAACCCAACTTGTTAAAAGTTCAGAAAGTCAACTAATAACCAAACATAGAAATCCATAAACAGAAAAGCCAAAAACGACAAAAGTAGAAAGCTCGAATTAACGAATTCGAAAAACCCTTTCCCAATGACCTAGAGGAAGCTTGGAGAAGTAAGCCTCCGCACGAGCCGAAGGTCGATTCCACCTAGCAATCACATGATCATCATAATCCTCCAACCATTCACTCGTACAAAACAACTCCTCAATTCTGCTGTCCAAGCCACAGTCGGTAAGTGGAGCAGCAAGTCCTGGAACCTTCGGATAACCAACCAACTCCAAGATGTGATTTTGAAGATGTCCCGGTAATCTCTCCCAATGATTGACACGAACCAAACAAGGATTAAGAAAAGGTCGATGAATATAGTCATATCCATGAGGAACGCGACATAAACGACAAACCTTAGCATTGTTTTTGTACTCCATTACCATGAACGACACATAACCAACAGTCGGAACAAAAATTCCATGAAGTTCATATTCTGCCATAGAGGAATCTGAAGAACAAAGAGAGAATAAGCAAGAGATAAGAAGACACAATAGGAGTGAAAGAGAAGAAGAAGACTCCCTATTTATAAGAAAAATAGGAGTAAACATATCATGGACCCAAAAAGAAAGGTCCATTACCTCAGAAAAATTTACTGCAAAACAAGGAAACCAACTTGAACAAATATGAAAATAGCAATATCCAAGAATATGTACAGTACCAAAAAAATAGAAACAAACCGATATAGCAAAAAAAATTTAAGTACAAAAATGTGGAGAGTAAACCAGAAAAACCAACTACTCGGAGTCCGAGTCACCATCACTCGGTTCACCATCACCCTCGTCCTCACTCTCTGAGTCAGCACCATCACTCTCACCAGGAACAGGAGGCACCTCTTCCGGAAACGGAGGCAAGTCTGTGGGAGTGAAGTCCAGCTGTAGATGACGCATCTGAGCAACATTCATCGCATGAATATCACTGATCATGACATCATGACGAGAGAGAATGACCCCAAACCGATCTAACCGAGCATCCATATGGTCCTGACGACGTCGGAGAGAGGAGACCCGAGCATCAATTGCTGCAACAGCCCGATTTCCCCTAGCAGAGGCAGGGATGGGGCGTCCAGAGGTCAAAGCCCGATCAAAATCATCATTGCGAACAAGCGCCCTGCCTCCCCAAATGAGGTGGTGCGTCAGACGCGCACCCACGGACTCGAAAGCCAACTTTCGAGACTGACAGCCCTTTTTGATAGCGTTGACCCAGTCGTGGCCAACAAACTTTGGAGGGCTCACCCCCATATACTGTCCCTGAAAACCCAAGTGCTTGAGTATAGTCATTATAAAGCTAGGGAAAGGAAGAGTACCCTTAGCTGCATCGATCTGAAGCATACGAGTGTAGATGACCTCAGAGAGATGAAGATGGTGCACCGACATACAGACCACCAATTTGACCATGTCATCGGTCATGATAATCTTGTTGCCCTTGGAGGGGTAGATGTTGGAATGGGCAACCATGTGCAAGAGGATGGCGCTGTAGTGCTTGGCATGATACCTTTCCGTGACACCATCAATAAACATCTGCTGAACCTGATTGACAAAGTCAATTTGAATTGTCTCCGGAACGGGCCATCTGACAGAAACAGCATCTTCAGGAATAAAGTCACCATCAATACCCAACGCCTCGCGTATCACCTTAGGAGAAATGGTGTATCGCCGACCTTCAATCAAGACCGAAAAACTCGATCGATTTTGCGAGGGTGTCTTTGTCTCATAGAAGGCTATCGTATGCTCAACCGAGTACTTGGTGATTGGTTGAGCCACCCTTAGCCAATTCCGAGTCTCAAAGAACAATGCGATACTGCCAAGTTGAGAAGTCCCAAGAGGAGTAGCAGCGATGTCTGCCAAGTCAAAGAATCGCTCAGGAACAATGGCTTTTGCTCGAGGATGAGCACCAAGAGATTGGAAGTGAGGCGACAAGGCCGGAGTGGAACCTCTACCCCTAGGAGCGCGAGAAGAGGATGCCGCGTTGGAGGGAGTGGTGCGGGCGCGCTTGGAAGCCATTCCTACACAAACACACCAGTACACAAACCAAAAATGTAAGAAACAATGACAAAAAGAAACAGCAAGGTCATTGAGACATTTAATCAAACACTTGATGTGCAGAAACAATACACATGCTATCGACAACAATGAAGTAATCGCAAGCATCCAAACACACAGTAAAACAGAAAGGAACAATAGAGACCAAGAACAAACTACATCCCAAGGTCATTAGCAACTAAAATGGAGGCAAGAGCGAGTATAAAAACACCAAGTCCCATGAAGGCAACAAACAAGCAGACAACCTTAACTAACAATATAAGAGAAAGCAAACCCAACTAATCAACAAGACATGACAATGGAGAAGAGGGAGAGATCAATAAAACTTACAAGAGATTGTGATTGAGTATGACGAACGAATCTCCCGACCAACACACCGGACCAAAACAATGAGAAGAGAAGATGAACAATTTGCAAACAAGACGAGAGAAAAGAGAATCGCCTAAGACAATGAGGAAAAACTAACCAAAAACTAACAGCTTGTAGTGTACCAAGGAGGGAAACACGATTTATATAACAGTAGGCTTTGTGTTTAAAAAAAAATTTGGTTTTTAAACAGCAATGGGCCGAACTGTAACAGAGACGTTCGTACGTTCTATGAACGTTCGTACGTCGAGCCCCCAAAAACCAAAGATCTGATTAAGAACACATTCGAACGTCTTAGGAACGTTCGTACGTTTCAAAAAGATCTGTCCCCCCAAACGTACGAACGTCATGAGGACGTACGTACGAACCCATTTTTTTTTTTTTTTTTTTTTTTTTTTTTATTATTATTTTTTTTTTTTTTAAATAAACCACATAACCCCAAAAACAAATATTGAGAGACATCACAAGAAAAACACTTCTACGTATCATACGAATTCCAATTACAACCGAATATAGTTTAAACAATCCTCAACCATAAGAAAATGCAAAATCGAAGAACGACATCATACACCAAGACATGGTAGTTACTAGAATGATGCAAGGATGGAGAAGAACCTGATAGACCAATACCAACCTCCGAAAAACAAATTAAAGACATGATCATTGAGAAGATAGAAAGTCACTTGCAACTAGCCCAAAATGAACCTGAACCAGATCACAATACAACAAGGAAAACACACACTATTGTTTTTCTTCTTGTCTTTCAACTAGACAAATGCGAAAGCTACTATTCATTTTTTTTTTTTTTTTTTTTTTTTTTTTTGAACCATTGAAACAGATGCCATTCCCGTGTGGGAGTATGAAATATCTCCATCTTTTACCAGAACACGAGGGTAGGGTGTAGCCTACATCTTTTCGGCAAAACACACTCAAGAAGTGCAATACCATGATAACGTGCAACACAAGAACTAACATCTCTTGAGTGCATCCGTCAGAGCATGACCCTCACAGCCCCAACGGGGTCTTAGCCAAATGAGTATGCTCTCAAGACATTCAAATGGCTGGGGATTTTGTGAGTCATTGACCACTTACAAGAGGTGGGAGAATAAAGAAAATAAAAACAACGATCATGAAAAAGCAACCATGGAAGACTGGAGTTATACATGTTTTGAAAATGTCAAGCCAACCACATTGAAATGCATCATGCAAGAAACTACCAAGACGAAGAGAGTATGATGTAACCCTACAACTATGCATGACACAAAAACAGTTGAGAGTGCCAAACTAGAAACATCTGTAAGATGAAATTCACACAATAGAGAATGTAGTATGTCCTCAATGCCAACAACAACAAAAAAATGACCAAACCTAAACATCCTAAAAACAGACAGTTCCAATGAACACATTAGACATATGAATGCAGAACAGGTGTAGTGACAATGAAGCAGTTATCAGATGAGCGACTACCAGATAACACCAAGATATGATTGGAATCAAAAACATCACACCTATTATCCTCAAACACAACCTTAAATTTAGCATCACACAACTGACTAATACTCAATAGATTGGACCTAAGACCCTTAACAAAAAGAAGCTCATGACTATTGAGCGATTCAACCTCAGAAAAGTTACCTTTACCTTCAACCGGAAGCAATTTACCATTACCAAACCTAACCTTACCTCCATAACCAAGAGTCAGGTTATCAATCAGAGTCTTATCACCTGTCATATGACGCGAACAACCGCTGTCAAGATACCACGATGAAGGCAATGGTTCAACCAAACGAGCCATGTGAGACACCATTTTCCTGGATGCGTCCATACTCCTATCCCAGAAATGTGGTGGTGGAGTAGGCATGGGTGTTGCTTGAGGACGATTTCCATAAGGAGAAGTTCTGGGTAAACCCCACGGAGCATAGCCATTCCACATGTATGGAGCCTGCATGGAGAAGGTGGAAGACTTGTTCCAATATGAGTTACCTGCAAAAGAAGGATGATGAGCAGGATACAAATTATTCCAACAAAAGGCAGAAGTGTGACCCATGCGACCACATGTTAGACATTTAAAGCCTTTGTGTCTAGAGTTCTTTTTCCGAACTTGCTTCACATGAGTAACCTTGGGTGGTGATACCACACTAGACACCTGCACAGGAGCAGGAATAGCGACACTTGTTGGTCGCACAAAGGTAGTGCGGGAAGTGCTAGTAGTAGCAAGGGGAACAGAGGTGTCATAACCTAAACCAGATTTATCTGAATGGGATTTACCGATTCCCAACAGAGAGTTTAGATTAGCACTTGCTTTACCAAACCCAACCAATTGTTTGTTAGCAGCAAACAACTCAGCCTTTACTCTCTCATGCTCCAGTACAAGGGATCGATACCGTGTTTCAAGATCATTATTCAGTTTTTCCAGAGTGACAATACGCACTTGGAAATCCTCCTTTTCCTTCACAAATTCTTCCTTCAACATGTTGGAATCACCTGTAAGGTTGCATATATCCTGTCCAAGACTCTCTACCTGATCCTGCAAGACGGTGTTAGTTTTTTCAAGCAACTTTACTTGTTGCATAGAAAACTTATACATGTCACATAATTCACTAGTAGTAGCATGAACACCAGAATCAGAAACATTAATATCAGTAGAAGAGGATACAATACCTCCTGGATGTTCATCCAGGGATGCACTGAAGACCACATAATTTGAGACAACATTTGAGAGATTCCCATCATCATCATCATCTGAATCATCCCATGTTACTGTGAGATTCGCTTTGGAATTATCACCAGGTTTGCGATCGACCTTCTTATCACATTCATTTGCAAAGTGTCCATAATCACGACACTTGTAACATTGGACATCTTTACGATCAACTCGAGCTCTTCTCCCATCCACAGAGAACCTCTCAAAACCACGACTTCTAGGAGCATTTGAGGAATCAGGAAATCGCTTTCGAGGATCTCGATTCTGTTGATATTTCAGAATCTTCTGAAAGCTACGTGAGAGGAACGCATAGTTATCATCCACATCCTGCTCTTCATCATCAGAAGGTCCTGTGGAAAGTTCTTTAGACGATGTAGCTTTGAATGCTACAGATTTGTTCTTCAAAGGTTCTTCTAAAGCCTGTTCCATCTCACATGTCCTTAGTTTCCCAGCAAGTGTCTCGATGGACATGTTCTTAATCACATTGCTCTCAGTGATGGCATCCTTACGTGAACGAAACCGAGGAGGCAAAGCACGCAATATCTTACGTACCACCTGTGTGTCAGTATATGCATGACCAATAGCCACACTGCAGTTGATGATGTCTTGGAGACGAATAAAGAAATCATCAAAGGTCTCAGAATTATCCATCCGTAGATTCTCAAACTGAGATGTTAACAGTTCCAGCTTACTTTCTTTGACTGTTTCGTCACCTTCATGTGTACAGATAAGCCTGTTCCATGCATCTTTAGCCTCTTCACAGCCCTGCACCCTACGAAACTCACTAGCATTTAATGCCATGAAAATAGCATTGAGTGCCTTGTTGTTATAATTTGCCAACAACTTCTGTTCAGGCGTCCACTTTTCACGTGGCGTCAGTGATGCAACAGCAGTATCATCAGTACCTGTAGTAGTCAGAGGTTCTTTCCACCCTGTGACAACAGAAAGCCAGACTTCTTCTCCTAATGCTTGGAGATAAGCTCGCATACGTACTTTCCAATGACCAAAGTCCTTTCCACTGAATTGTGGAGGAAAACTTGAAGTAGCAGACTTGTGAGATTCCATAAAGCACTATTGATCGTTAGCGTGAGCCTTTACGCTCCTTAACCAGCCCCCAGCGACTGATACCAATTGAGAAACTACAAATAGTGCTAGTATAACAAATGTGAATTCAAACAAGCAAACAAACAATACGCGGAAAGTAAATAACACACAGAAATTTTTAACGTGGTAAAACCCAAACTGGGAAACGTCCACGGTTGTTCTCGCGACAACAAAATAATCCACTAGATGAAAAGAGATGTACAAACCTATCAACTACCTGCACTCACTGCGAGTTGATACTCCTGGTTATCTCTAACACCTTGACTTCACCAGAGCACCTTGATGTACGCACAAGACACTCGACTTCTTGATGAACACACAAGAAGACTCGAAGCCGAATTCACAATAACTCTTGAAGATCACAAAGATATGAATTGAGAAAAGGGGGAAGAAAGGGAATTGAGTTCAATAGCCACAAACAATTTCAATATCACAAACCTAACCAAAACACATGAACAAGGAGAAGGATGGACGGCCAAAGAACTGTCTTGTTCTATGGAAGAGAAACCCTATTTATACTTAAGGTTGAAAACCTAGAAAAATGGGCCGAAACTGTGCAAACCGACTTTGGACGTTCGTACGTCGATATGACGTTCGAACGTCGCTACACAAAAATAAGCCTGCTGCCTAACATGACGTACGAACGCTCTAACTCGGTACGTACGTCTCCATACGAAAACACGTCTGCTGCCTACTTGGACGTACGAACGTCCTAACTGAGTACGTACGTCCTGACCAAAAGAAGTTTGCTGCTTCAGTGGACGTACGTACGTCCTAACCCGGTACGTACGTCCAGAACCCAATAACTTTTCCTGGACAGACCTAAGAAGCACAAGGACACGAGACGACCATGCGTACATCTTGATTTTCCTAACAATGAATTCAAGGCGAGATAACCAAAGACACTTTGTCACAAAATTGATGTCAAACCACTTCGTGCCGGTTTCAGTTGGGGTCGTGAGGGTCATGCAATGACGGATGCACTCAAGAGATGTTAGTTCTTGTGTTGCACGTTACCATGATGTTGCACTACTTTGAAAAGGGGAGGTAATTTGAAAAGATGTAGGCTACACCCTACCACATGTTGCAAAAGATGAAGGTAAAAATCCCTTTCACATGTTAATTTATACACAGAAAAAAAAAAAAACAGGTTATAAGTGCATTTCCCCGTGTCTGTTTAGGCGCTTGTGACGTGAAATCCTTCTAATGGTGAATACTAGTTGTTTTGAGTGTTCTTATGGTTTGTGAGTGAGGTGTGGAAATGACTCTCTTTGTGTTTCCTTTAGCTTTCCCACACACCAAGGATGTTTGTATGATGCATTTCTAGTAGATGTTTGGTTTCATATCTTAATCTTTGATTGGTGCGTACTTTGTTTAATGAAACCAAGTTTATTCATCTTTACTAAGTATCTTGTTTTATTTGAGCTTGCATATACTCTCTTCTACCCTTGTATGCATGGTTCTTTGTGCGTTTCAAATATTCTTATTTGGTTTGTTTGTTCTAGAGGCATCTTTCTCATATGCATTGCATTTAGGTGGAGCTTTTGTTTAGGGGGAGAATTCTTTGTATTGACATCGTGTTAACAAGTGTTTATTTTATGGCTTCCGTTGCATATCATTTTTGTTGTTAACATGATTGTTCTCTTTCTTTTCTTCTTTAATCTTATTTGTTATGGTTTGGTATTTTTCTTTTCTCTTTCTTTTGTTCCCTTGCTTCATTTGTGACAAAAAGGGGGAGATTTATGACTCTAATACTAACACATTCTTCTTCTTTGTTAGTGTATTTTTGGGTCATGTTTCAGGTATGCTACACGTATAGGGGAATGAACGTGTTGATGTTTAGAGGTTGTACAGTTTTGGGTCATGTTTCAAGTATACTACATGTACGGGGGAGTGAACATGTATGGGTGAGTGAAAGTGATGATGATCACAAAGTGCATATACAGTTTTGGGTAAGCTCGAGTATTAAACCTTGGGGCTCATGAAGTATGGGGGAGTTGTTCGAGGAACTTCCGTTGGCTCTTTGATTGTTGTTGCTTCCGTTCGGTCTCTGATGGTTAAAGTATCTTACTCAAGCTGGATATCAAGAATTGGTGATTTGGTATGTGTTCTACCTTGAGTGCTTTTGTAGGCATTTTTTATAAATGCCATGGTTTGGGTTTGTAAGCACGTTTTATAAGTGCTATTAGAGTCATAGGTTTTTGTCACAAAATCAATGTCAAAAGGGGAGATTGAAACCGGCACGAAGTGGTTTGACATCAATTTTGTGACAAAGTGTCCATGGTTATCTCGCCTTGAATTCATTGTTAGGAAAACCAAGTTGTACGCACATTGTCCCGAGTCTGTGTTCTCGCGTCCATGTGTCAAAAATAAGTTTTGGGTTTAGGACGTACGTACCTAGTTAAAGCGTACGTACGTCATGGTAGGCAGCAGACTTGTTTTGGTCAGGACGTACGTACCGAGTTAGAACGTTCGTACGTCCAAGTAGTCAGCAAGCTCGGTTCGTGTGGAAGACGTACGAACGTCATATCGACGTACGTACGTCCAAAGTGGGTTTTCACTATTTCGGCCCATTTTCCTTGGTTTCCAACCCTAAGTATAAATAGGGTTTCTATTCCAAAGGACAAGTTAGTTCTTTGGCCGTCCAATTCATCTCTAGTCTTGGAGTTTGTTTAGGTTTTGGTTTAGGTGGCTTTGGTGATTGAACTCATCTTCTTCTTCCCCATTCATCTTCTTCTTCATTATTGTTTATATTGATTTAGCTTCGAGTCTTCTTGTGTGTTCATCAAGAAGTCGAGTATCCTTGTGTGTTCATCAAGGAACTCTGGTGTAAGCGTGTTTCATAGTTCGGCTTCGAGTATTCTTGTGTGTTCATCAAGAAGTCGAGTGTCTTGTGCGTACATCAAGGTGCTCTGGTGAAGTCAAGGTGTTAGAGATAACCAGTAGTACTGTCAACTTGCAGTGATTGCAGGTAATTGATAGGTTTGTACATCTCTTTTCATCTAGTGGATTTATTTGTTGTCGCGAGGACAACCGTGGACGTTTCCCATATTGGGTTTTACCACGTTAAAAATATCGTGTGTTCTTTATTTGTTTATTGCTTTATTGTTTGCTTTACTATTGTTATATTGCACATATATTGGGTTCTCACTATCTTCTCCAATAGTAAAAGTTCTATTTGTTTGTCCGTGGACGTAGGCAATATTAGCCGAACCACGTAAATCTTGTGTTTTGTGTGGGTTTGTTTGATAGTAGTAGGAGTTTCATCTTCTCTATTTTGTTTTGTTTAATTCATACACCATTCCAATCTTGGGTATTGGTGCATAAGTTTCCGCTGCGCACAACAAGTGGCATCAGAGCCGAAGGCTAGTTCCTTGGGTTTAAGAGGGATTGCAGAACATTGGTTAAAGGGTTTTGAGGAATCTGTCCAGATTCGATACTCTGTGGTAAAATGGTCATAACTTTGTTCTCAGATATCGAAACGTTGATCCGTTTTTTGGGTTGGAAAGAAGACTCTTCAGGCTTTACAACGGTGTATGGTACGTTTTCTGTTTCAAAGTATTATGTTCCCAGTAATTCTTTGAAGTTGACGGTTTTGTTTTCTCAATTTTGGTAAAAATCCAATCTTGGATTTTTCTTGTGGTACTTGGTGAACTCCTTTGGTTTAGTTTGTTTGTTTGGTTTGCTGGTGTATGAAATTGATTGGTATCATGTCGGATCATATTTCTGATTCGAGTGAATTTGGAAAGGAGGTTGATAGTTTGTTTGATCAAACCTTGTTGTTAGATGTTGACATTCATAAATTTGATGGTAACCTCGACTTTGCTATGTGGAAGACGGAGGTACAAGATTGGTTAGCCATTAATGGCTATGTGGATGTTCTTGATGATAAATCGAGAAATATGAATGATGATGAATGGTTAACTCTAAATTTAAAAGCTTGTGAATTTGTCCGGTATTGTTTGGTAGAAGATTTGTGGTACATTGTCAAATTGGAAACCATTGTAATAGTTATGTTTGAAACCAGCACTCGGTTGTTTGACATTAATTTTGTGACATTGGATGTCCATGGTTATCTCGCCTTGAGTTCATTGTTAGGAAAACCTCGTTGTACGCACGTCGTCCCTAGTCCTTCTCTTCGCGTCAAGTTTGTCAAAAGTGAGTTTTTGGGTTTAGGACGTACGTACCTAGTTAGGGCGTACGTCCGTCATGTTAGGCAGCAAACATGTTTTGGTCACGTACCTAGTTAGGGCGTTCGTACGTCCAAGCAGGCAGCGAACTTTTACAGTGTGGGGACGTACGAACGTTGTTTCGACGTACGTACGTCCAATGTGGATTTCAGCAATTCCGGCCCATTTTGTGTGTGTTCTAACCCTAAGTATAAATAAGGTTTCTCTACCAAAGAACAAATTAGTTCTTTGGCCGTCCAATTGAAGTCTTATTCTTGGAGTTTGTTTAGGTTTTGTTTAAGGTTGTTTTTGGTGATTGAACTCATCTTCTTCTTCCCCATTTATCTTCTTCTTCCTTCTTCCCCATTCATCTTCTTCTTAATTATTGAATAGTGATTTAGCTTCGAGTCTTCTTGTGTGTTCATCAAGAAGTCGAGTATCCTTGTGTGTTCATCAAGGAACTCTGGTGTAAGCTAGCTTCATAGATCGGCTTCGAGTCTTCTTGTGTGTTCATCAAGAAGTCGAGTGTCTTGTGCGTACATCAAGGTGCTCCGGTGAAGTCAAGGTGTTAGAGATAACCAGGAGTGTCAACTTGCAGTGATTGCAGGTAGTTGATAGGTTTGTAAATCTCTTTTCATCTAGTGGATTTATTTATTGTCGTGAGGACAACCGTGGACGTTTCCCATATTGGGTTTTACCACGTTAAAATTTTTTGTGTGTTCTTTATTTGTTTACTGCTTTATTGTTTGCCTTATTATTGTTATATTGCACATATATTGGGTTCTCAATGTTGTCCAAGTTGAAAGACAAGTACGCTTTGAAAAATACAGAGGACCGGCTCTATGTGGTTGATGATAGTATTGGTAGATTGGTTGGTTCTCAATGTAAATTGAGAAGTCGAAGAACTCTTGCAAAGAATGAATGTGCCTATTGTCATTGTTGGGGACATTGGAAAATTAATTGTCCAAAGTTGCAGAAGAAGATTGTTCGTGTACATCGAAGAGATGAGGATTCATGTGTTGGTGTTTCGTTGTTGGCTTCATCTTCAATTAGTCATTCTACTAATGAGTGGATTTTGGATTCGGGTTGTTCCTATCATATGTGTCCCAATAGGGAGTTGTTTGATAGCTTTCAGGAGCTAGATGCTTGTGTTTTGCTTGGTAATGATCATACTTGCAAAACTTTTGGGATAGGTACAGTTCGATTGAAGTTGGAAGATGGATGCACTCGAAAGTTAGAAGATGTTTGGTATGTACCAAAGTTGACTACGAATCAAATCTCATTGGGTGTTTTAGAGTCCGATGGTATGAAAATTACATGTATTGGTGGAGCTCTAAAAGTTGTTGTAGATGCACGAGTTGTTATGAAAGGCATTAGAAAGGGTAAGTTGTACTACTTGAAAGGAAGTGCAATTACATGTGGTTTGCATAGTTCAGTTGTTGATTTGTCTGTCGATTCTAGCAAGGAATTGCATAGTAATATGGGGCATGCCGTTGATGGTACTATGCAAGTGAAGACAGATTTGTTTGCGGGTGGCAAGGCATGCATAGTTGGTAGGTATTTTGTTGAAGCGTCATTTGTTCGGGTGGAGATTAATGTCGCTCCACATTTGATTGGTTTGTTAGGTGACACGGCAAAGAAGAAAGTTGAAGCCACCATTGTTAGTAGCAAGGTTATCGCCCAAGAACCTTATGAAGCCTTGAAACCTTTGTTTGGGGGTTTTGTGTACGTACTTCCTATTGTTGGTAATCTCTCATGTGATGTTTGTTTGGCGCTTAGTAAGGAAGACGTATTTGGTAAATCTATGCATAGTGATTTGAATTTGTACCCCACTTGGTTGAACTTCATAGGAAAAACTCTTGAGAGGTTAGTTTTTCGGGGCATTGGATCATCTTCGATGGAGAACTTTGTTGAGGTGGAGATGGTATTTGGTAGCTTGGACCCCATTGTGTTGAAGTTGTTTGTGAGCCCTATAGGGCATTGGTGGGCATTTGGTTTTGATTTGGCCCCTTGTGGGAATTTGACCCTTCGGGGTATGGTGGGCATCGTATAGATGTCATTGAAGAAGAACTGCGATGGCTTGATCCCATGGAGGGTACGTAGGCAGCCACTTGATGGTCCGGCCGCTTTGGTTTGGTTGTTCGTCGGTTTTTTTTAAGATCGGCTTAGATTTGGGAAATCTTCACCGAGGTGGAGAATTGTTGGGAAACCGGTTCTATAAGGGAATCCGTTTCATATTTGGATTTCTAAGTCCATATTAAGGATTTAGAATTTGGTATTGGAATATGACTTCCAATTTGATTAAGTTTGGTATTCCTATTAGGAATTTGTTTTGTACACCCTAAAGGCTATAAATATAAGGTCTTAGGGATTGGTTTAGTATCCTCAATCCATATTTGTTGTTTGTCTCCTTGTGAGAGTTGTGAGGATCTTGGATGTGAGAGAGAGTTTGTATCCTCAATTTGTGATTGTCTCTTTGAGAGATTTGGTGAGGATTTGAGAAGGGAGGAAACCTAGGGTTTCTCCATTTGTTTGAGAGCTTTGTACTATCTTCTCCAATAGTAAAAGTTCTATTTGTTTGTCCGTGGACGTAGGCAATATTAGCCGAACCACGTAAATCTTGTGTTTTGTGTGGGTTTGTTTGATAGTAGTAGGAGTTTCATCTTCTCTAATTTGTTTTGTTTAATTCATACACTATTCCAATCTTGGGTATTGGTGCATAAGTTTCCGCTGCGCACAACATTAATTATGCTTTGCATTTAACCTTTTTTTCATTTGAGTTCTAATACGAGTTAGGTACTTAGGTTTAATTAATTGGGCACCTGTTTAAGTTCTGCTTGTGTCCCATTCACAGGACTTCAATTCCTAGGTTTAATTAAGAAAGGGGAAATTACCCGGGAAGAAAAGAGACAACTTGCTAAAAAATTAATCTGTTGTGATTTTTTCCTTTTGAATTTGTGGGACAAATAAAACAATTTTAGTTTTATCCATGAGACCAGTTTTATCCTTGTTTTTTCTTATGGATACTCATGATACATTGATACTATGATAACATATATTGATGTCAAAGAAACGGGTGGTTGCGAAAGGTTGTGATGTTCCTAGCATGACATACTACTGCAACCAATACACTAATTTATCGCGTGCTTGCAAGATTCCCGTTACAGCGCATCCCAACCAGGTATAAACGACTGATATGGAATTGAAAGATTACTATTGCGGTAAAAGTGATTCCTTGATTGGTTAGTGTTGATCAACTCATGCGGGGTCGAGTTGCTAGTCTCTACTTCTTTTGCTCTTACTTTTCATATTGACAGATGCCAGTATTCTTGTGGTTTCAAGTTTCTTCAACAACTTGGTAAAGAATTGTTCACATTATGCATGGTTGACAATGACTTGTAAAGTTGGATGTGTTACTTATGTTGGGATATGGTTGCTTAAAAATTTCTAATAATGCACATGAGCTTGTGGCCGGCTCAACGGTTGGGTCTCTCTCACAAAGTAGAGAGGTTGTGGGTTCGAAACACATCAACTAGGGGTGGGCAAAAAACTGGAAAACCGAACCGGAATAACCGGTCAAAAACTGGTCAAAATTGTGTTGACCAAGAACCGAATGAAACCGAACCGAAACCGGACTAAACCGAGCATATTCAGTCCAGTTTCAGTTCCTATTTATTTTGTTCGGTTTAAACCGAACCGAACCGAAGTAAATAAATATTTTTTTTAAAAATAATATCATTATTAATTTACTATTATGCAACTGGGCTCACTTGATAAAAAAATACTATGATTTTAGGCTTAATCGTATTCAGACTTTCTCAAGCTATCTCCCTCTCTCTCAAGTTCGATCTCCGCCGCCGCCACCACCACCACCAGTCCACCAGAAGTCCAGAACAACACTTCAATTCATCAATTATCGTCTTCATCTTCGAGTCATGTTGAGTTGTTATTCTTGAACCCCCATTCATCTTCTTATTTTCACCAAGACACCAACCCCGCTAATAGATTTGTAGTTACAGGTGGTCTTGGATTTGTGGGTTCTCCACTTTGTTCAGAACTTCTAAGAAGAGGAGTTGATCATCTCAACAACCTCGGTGTTCGTTTTATTCAAGGTAGAAAGTTTTTTCTTAAAATTAGTCCAATTCATTTAACATAATAATAAATAATTTGTGATTTCTTATATAATTTTTTCTTATATAGTTTTTTACCTTAAAATTAGTCGTTTTATATATAATGTCAGAATGTTCTTGAATTATTCAATTTAAAGAAGAAACATGTAGCATTTGTCTAGCTAAGTAGCTATACAGCAAAATTTTGTTGTAAAACAGATCATTTGTTCGATTATGATTCTTGATTTTAATATAATAAGATTAACCCCCAAAATTCCAGATTGATAAATAAAACACAATGTTTACATGAATTCATTATTAATTTTGTTGGTATGTTTGTTTGTTAAGAAACTTTGGATTAATTTAATTTTTGAATTTGCTAACATTCATTGCATTTGTATTTGTATGTTGCAGAGTTGCAGTAGCTTGGAAGAAGAAGAAGAAGTTGGCAAAGCTTGGAAGTTGGAAGAAGAAGTGTTTTGGAGTTTGGGCCAAACTTTGTTTTGTTTGTTTGACTTTTACTTTTAAGTTGTATTGGACCCTTGTTGGACTATTATGAATCAGTTTGTTTTAAATGTTTTGTAATTTTGTTGGTTTTTTTGTGTATTGTTAGGTTATTAAAGCCCAAAATATAAGCCCAGGTTAAAGCCCAAACCGGAAACCGAACCGAACCGAATTGAATCGGTTCAGTCCAGTCCAGTTTTATCAACAAATTTACAGTTCTTTAAACCGAACCGAACCGTACTAGTATGCACAGTTCAGTTCCAATTTGGTGGAAAACTAGAACCGAACCGAACCGTGCCCACCCCTAACATCAACGGCTTGTTGATATAAGTTTCCATATGTAATTTAAAGGGTAGGGGTGCCCTTAACCCCACTTGCCAACCAATTTTTTATTTTTTTTTCTAATAACATCTTCAAACCTATATAAGTAGCATATATTACTTCCCTAAGTAATTGTCAGCAAGATCCTTGTGAAGTTTTCAGATGACAATGGGATCCTCTTCAAGACTGCAGCAATCAATTTTCATTACCATTCCGCGACTAGTTTGTTTCCACCACATTACCACCCTTTCCAGTATTTATCTGTTATTTAACTCTCTTTGATGTTCATATATATATATATGAAAAAAGTTATCGACCTAGCTAAATACATGCAGATCATGAATTTTGTAAGTGTGATTAATTTATATCTTTCTGAAGTCTATGCAGATACAGATCATCATCATTATAGAAAACAATGACAGAGAGATTAGATCAGGACATACTTCACACTAGCTTGAAGAGATCTCCTACTCGTGGTCCTGTATTACCTGATGCAAACCAAAATAAGATAGGAAATGAACACTGAGGTGGCTGTAGCCCCATTTATTTGGGAGCACTTAATTCAAGAAGCAGTAATTTTTTGCTTTCCATGGCTAAGGATAATTGAGAGGAAAAAGTGAAATCATATATAAGATGATAATTTATATATTTTGCAGCTTATTAATTTTATTGTATACGTTGTACAACTGCGCAGCTTTTTTAGCTAATCATTTAGCTCTAAATTAACTTTTTCGCTTCCCCACCCATGAACAACAAATGTTCTCAATACAATTTTATGATGGAATTTCAAATAATTTTGTAATCAAATGCAAGTAATTTTGTTGACAAATGGTCTCAGAAAATTTTATTCCAGACAAAATTTGGAGTTCCTCATATAAACATAATAACATTATCAATAAACAATAAGGATCATGAATCATATAATTAATCACTACACATAGCTTTATTTGTCCATAAACATAATAACATTATCAATAAACAATAAGGATCATGAATCATATAATTAATCACTACACATACCTTTATTTGTCCATAGCCATTGATGATCTGAGAAGCTGCACAAGATTTAGGTTTCACTCTCCTTGCCTCTTAAACCCTAATATGTGTTGTAATAGTAAGTGTATGAGGATGGAGATCATACACCAATTTATAGAGGTGGAGAGAGGACCTAAATCTACAAACCTAAGCCCATTAGATCTAAACCGTCCATCATAGTTAAAATCTACGGTAGATATGACTTTCACATAACCTATTACTAATTAGCTTATTTCTATATCAAACCAAGGTTAAAAGTATATGGACCACATTATAGGTTGGGCTTTATATGTGGAAATTCCAACAGTCTCCCACTTGGTCTATAGTAAAATCTCACATACGGTTTAACGTAGAATACATAAGGCGCGCAATAAGAGCTAAATTAGTTTTCGAAATGGTTATCATAATACCGTCATTAATTAAACCACTAATATGAGTCATGGCGGTTCCACATCGCATAAATGACATGGTTCTTTCCATGTACTACGATATCAACAATTTAATTAACTAGGTCTATAAGCGGAAGTAACAATAATGGTCCAGTAATGTCTTCGTAAAAGACTATTTTTGTCAACAATTATCCATTCACATACATGTACATAAACAATGGAAAACAGAAAATTCAGAATTTAATCAATAATAATGAGCTCAAAATAATGTCAAATAATAAGCACTAAGTAATCCACAAAATCATTAAGTTATGGGTTACATTCAAAACCCAACTTGTTAACATGATTCTAGAATATCATTATTTCTAGTTCTTAAGTTAGTGGATTTACTAACACGTGTACTAATGTGTTCCATTGACACTCACTTGTTCTAAACTTAAGCCATAATCGATAGGTATTTTATATCATGTGCTAAACATTAGAATACCTATCATTCTTACAAAGGCATATAGTTGCAACATTATTACAATAAAATTCAAACGACTTAGAAATTAATAACTCTAAGACATGATATAAAGTTTTGCAACTGTACAACATTGCATGTAGTTATTTTACAACATGCTACAAATTCGACTTCTATGGTGGGTGAAACAATAATGTTTTATCGACTATCCACACACCCATTAAATTCCGAATTTGTAAAACCAATCACCTCAAGGTGATTAAATCTCTTAAAGTATGAGCATACGGTTTCTCTTTCATTCGTTCTTGTTCCAATTCATTCATAGGATCTTGATTTAATTCAAATATTCCCCCTTTGAATTGGAACATCATTACAATTATGCCTTAACACATTAAATCTATCCAAAACTCTATTAATGAAATCTATCTGAGACGTTCCAACAATTATTGTGATCAATCCCAAAATATTTTTATTTCTATCACATATGACGCATCACCATAACTTTCATTGCAAAGTGTTTAGACAGAAAAAATGTTTACATAAACAAAAATCACTGCTGCGAAACAATAAATCATCATCATAAATAATCAAAATAATAAACTTACTCCCACTGAACTTTGGGTATGTACATTAAACCCAAACGTTTGATACTATTAATCATTAGGTACCATTTTCGAGAAGCTTGTTTTAAGTCTGTATATTGACTTCTTTAACAAATAGATTATGTGTTTTTGTTCTTCCTTTATGGAGTTGTGTGGCTAATTAAACCATGTAGACTTTATCCAAACTTTCATTCAAAATATCATTTTCACATTTATTTGGTGTAACTCTAAATCGAAATGAGTCACCAATGCCATAATGAGTCTAAGATAATCCTTCTTTAACATATAAGTAAAGGTTTCACGCACGAGAAAATATTGCCACCATATTGAGTAAACTGTTTGGATACAAGTCTTGCTTTATGGCATTCAATAGAACCTTTTGAGTCAATTCTACTAACCCCAGACTTAGTTAAAATCCACACTTAATTTATCTCTTCATTCATGGCATGAATCTTTTTATCAGAATTACTATAAGTAATGGCTTGTGAAAATGTAACTGGATCATTAAATTCAAATTTTTGTAAATACAACACGTGGTCATCCAAAGTAGCAGGTCGTGATCTTTAAGATCTTTAATGCTGCTTCTTGTGTGTGTTTACATTCAGTTCAATGACATTAATTTCATTAAGTGGTTGAGGATCAACTTGTTGTTTATTGTTGTTAAGCGGTGCAACAACATGAGGAACAACAGAAGTAACAATAATATCATTACAAAATTGAGGTAACAAAATTGGTACCCTAATTTCTTTAATGATTACCTCTTTGATATGATCACTCCCACTTATTTTGTCATTCATAATGAATCAATAATTTCCAGTTTCAATAATTCTAGTGGTATGGTTAGGATAGTAAAATCTATACCATTTGGACTTTTCTAGATAAACCCTAAATGTATAAATGTCTTAAACTAGGTTTCCATCTTTTCCACAATTCAAAAAAATGTTTTTTTGTAACTATCTTACTAGGAACCCAATTCAATATATACACTATGCTCCATAAAACGTATGTCCACAACTATATGGGTAAGTTAGAACTACTTATGATACTTCGAACCATATCTATAAGGGTTCGATTATGCCTTTCAGCTACACCATTCTGCCATGTGGAACCAGGTATTGTGTATTAGGCACAAATTCCTAACCGTTCTAGAAGTTTGGCAAAAAGACCGGGATGTTGTCCTGTGTCATCGATCATACCTTCCAAGAAATTCACTACCTCTATCAAACGTATAGTTTTCACCTTTCTATCTAATTGTCTCTTAACTTCAGCTATGTAAATTTCAATAACATTTACATATGAGACTTATTATGCAATAGATATATACAATAACGAGAAAAAATCATCAGTAAAGGTAATGATACTTTTCTCCACCAAAAGATGGAACATCAAAAGTCCACATATGTCTATTTGAATTATTTCAAGAAGCGTACTTCCGATGGCTCTTCTTACTGTGTTTGGTTTGCTTGACTTAATGCATTCCACACACACACACACACCAAAATTAGTAAAGTTAAGGTTCGGGAAAACCCCTTTTTTTACTAGTCTACTTTTCATCTAGATGTATAATCCAGTCTTTTATGCCATAATAAAGATAAGCATTAATCATAATCAATTCACTAAGGGTTAGGAATACCAATTAAGTTTGATCGAACCATACTAAAACCAAAAGCTTACCTTTTTTATATCAAACAAACGCCATATTCACATAAATGGCATTGCCACACACATAGTGTATATCCAAACACAATTAGAGAATTGTTCATTCAACTTCTTGAAACATGAATTAAACTTGAGTGACATGATTATAATGTTGTTTAAGCCTTGCCTATACTTAAACTAGTAGTCTCGCCATTTAATTAACATTCCACTTGTCTTTAATAGTGTAATAGTGAAACTGAACATACTATGTAGACAAGGAATTTAGGACAATTGGAGGACAAAGTAATCATCCACTAACATGCCTAAATTATTTAATTTAACAACTAAATTAGAAAACTCAAGGACACAGTCATGCATACTATGAGTACTATCAATAATAGTCAATTCAACAATTAACTTTTCACCTAGCAGTGCGAAAATGATTCTTAATATTATTCATCAATAATTATTCACATAAACATTGAGTTTAATTTGCATGTTCAATCTAGTTCATGTATAATGCATAATTTTCTTCTTTATACTACTTTTATAAAAATAACAGTAGATTCAACAATAAGGAAACATACGCCAAGATCTAGAACTCCCACTAAAACCAACTAGACTTATTCATTCTAGTTTATTACATTAGTCTTATTAAGGATAAAAACATATAAAATATACGAAATATAAGAATAATAGAACGAGAAAAATAAACATGTTCACAACATTAGTCAACACATTAATTAAACAATTATAACTAAGATTTGTAGTGATACGATAAATGGGTGACATATCACATGATCAAAATAAGCATGATATCTGTGGATATCGTACACTCATTTAATCACAAATACGTGCAACCCCTTAATTTTATCCAATATAACATATGTTTGATCTACCTGTGGGTAGCTCAATAATGCAAGTGAATAAATAGGCAATATAGTACTTAGTCTAACATTCAACACAATATTTAGTTCACTGTGGTGAAAACCAAATCATAATATGAATGTTCAAGAGTTTTAATATTCATGAGAGATATTAGAATCACTGTGGTGGATACCAATAGAAAACTTTGATATGAATATAAAACGAAAACCAATGTTCATAATCTTATAAGTCGGTTCACTGTGGTGATACCAAATCATGATGATATGAACTGTAAGGGGATATACATGCGGGAGAACAATAATGTGTTGCAGGATCATAATGCATCTTAATCATAAGATAGTACACAATCTAGTAACTAGGGAACATGCATAATATGAGTCTGAAAACCAAAGAATTATCACAAGGCATGCTAGTCTGAATTAAGCATGGAAGCAAATAACATTAACGTACTGTACATATGTGACTAAAATATGACAGATGCATGAAAGTACAAATATATCACAATATAAACTAGTAGAAATTGTCTAAATCTAAAGCCCAAACACATTAACTATAGGATGTAACTATTAGGCCAAAAAATGATCCCGTTATCTTTATGGAAATCGTGTGCAAACACTCATTGAAAATACCAAACTAATACCAAAAACACTAATGGACAAAGCCTCATGTCCAAAAAACAATTATTGGTCTTGTTTTACTTTATGGTATATTCACAAAATAAATATTCAAAACATACTTGGTTTCACTGTGGTGAATACCAATAGAAAACCTTGACACGAATATTAAACAAGAAAAATAATTTTCACAACACTTTATTTGGATTCATTGTGGTGAGTACCAAAACGTTTATTGTTATTAAAACTATCATTATTGTTTTACACAAATAAGAACAATGACAAGAAATTTTCAGTATGAAATATACTTCATATACTACCATGAATTTGTTATGCTCAGTAAAGGGATATAAACATAATGGATACCAGTGATACACATATACATTATATGGGCTATGATGTGCAGATGAGATACATGGATTCATAATGTGTACAGAAATATCAAGGAACATAAATTTACAAGGATTCATATTGTGTGTACAGAAATATCATTGAGACCTTTATAACCAAGAGTTTACTTTTCAGTAGTCAAACTATCAAGCTAAGTCATTAGTGGATCCAAATAAACAACCACGTCATTATAATAAAAAAAAAAAAAAAAATTAAAAGTGTTCCTTAGCTTATGCGTCCACAGTATATATATTAGTACAAATACAAATAAGAGAAAACTTAATAGTTTGCTGGCCCCAAAACTGTGAACATGGTAAAATGGGTCCAACAGGTCCCTTCTTAAGATTTGATTCAGTTAGCAAGCATGCATGTCAACATGGTCATACATGCATCAATTAATGCAAGTACAAATAATTGTTATACTTCCTACGAATTATTACAACAAGACAGACAACGTGTTTCAAGAGATTATGGTCTGTTGTTAATTACATCCGATCAACGATTACTAATAATTAGTCAGGAAGATGGTTCCTTGGCATATAGATTGATGTTAAAAGACAAAAAATAGCAGTCATGCATGAGATGTATTGCGGGTTCATGAAAGTTAAAAGTATTACTGCCAACAGCTAGAGAAGAAACACATATCATAAAACCCAAAGGCCCCGTCTATTAAAGAAGACACACAGATTTAAATAAAATCAACTTATCTAAAAAATTGTGCAAAACATGTGAACTATAAAATAAATCAAAAACTGTTTCTTAATGCGGAAGCATAATACAGAATTTGATTTTGCAGTAATTGTAGAACTAAAAACATGATTCATATGGCGACTGATACCACATATAAACATAATAACATTATCAATAAACAATAAGGATCATGAATCATATAATTAATCACTACACATACCTTTATTTGTCCATAGCCATTGATGATCTGAGAAGCTGCACAAGATTTAGGTTTCACTCTCCTTGCCTCTTAAACCCTAATATGTGTTGTAATAGTAAGTGTACGAGGATGGAGATCATACACCAATTTATAGAGGTGGAGAGAGGACCTAAATCTACAAACCTAAGCCCATTAGATCTAGACCGTCCATCATAGTTAAGATCTACGGTAGATATGACTTCCACATAACCTATTACTAATTAGCTTATTTCTATATTAAACCAAGGTTAAAAGTACATGGACCACATTATAGGTTAGGCTTTATATGTGGAAATTCCAACACCTTGTAGCAATTCATTGAGTACTACCCACAATTGAAATATGCGCTAGTCTTTGCAGAATCATCTTCCAACCCTTGGTATTTGTAGTATGTTGGGGCTTGAAACCTGAGCAGGCAGTGCCAGCTGCAGCATGCTCGCTGACCCAGATGATAATGCGCTGGCAGCTTGACAAAGCTATGCACTTAGTCGGGTAGGTTTTAGTCAAGCCATAGGGAGTTTATTTGTGTCACAATTTGTATTAATTCTCAAAAGGGTTATGAAATTGTCCAATCCTTCAATTCTCAATAAGAACAAGGCATTAATTGTACTAATTCTCAAGAAGATCTCCATTGAAGTAGCGAGCCTAGAACCTCTAATGTTGGAACAAGTCTTTCTCAATTTGTTATGATTTCACACTTGTTGGAGACTTGGAGGCAGGAGCGAACGCCAAATATACCATACCAAAATGGTAAACTGCACATCTCCCCTTGGTGTTGGAGGGACTAATTCAAGGCTTCTCAGGATCCAGGTTTTGAACAAAATCTGTGGATCTCCTATACTTACTCTGGTTTTAATCTTGTGATACACAAATATGCAAAAACTGCATGCATAAAATCAACCAAAATTTGATCGTGTCTGTTTTAGGTGTTGATCCAATCATATATATGTATATTATTTATTAGTCTCTTCCAAATATTATAATATAAAGGAGTTATATATCGAAATTTTCAGACAATTCAATGGGATTCTCTTCAAGACTGCAGCTATTGATCTTCACTGCCACTCTCCTGCTAGTTTGTTTCCACCACATTATTGCCATTTCGGGTATTTGTTAGTTGTTATCAAACAGCTTTCATATTCATTGACAAGTCTACTGAATATTGTAAATGAAATTTTTTTCTTGGTTAAAAGTTTTGGCAGTTACAGATTATCAGGATAACAAACAATTCACCGAGAGATCAGAACATGTACTTCCAACTAGCATGAGGAGACCAGATAGACTGCTTGCTCCTCCAGCACCTGCAGATGACCCACCAATACATGAAGAGAAAGGGTGACCATATCAACAAGCATAGTGGGGGAAACACAGTAAACCAGGCTCCCTGACCTCTATTAGTTAACTGGTTCTGTACTTCTGTATGTCAGATTGCAGAAGTTCAATTCAATAAAATTTCTCAATCCCGCAAAAAGAAAATTTGTTATTCTCGATTATAAATACTCAATCATACAACATTATATTGCCTTTGTTAAAATTCCCAAGCTTTGTTCTTCTGATTGATCAATTTTCGATTTCCATTATTCAGGTTGATTTACAACACAAACCATAATATACCACTGAATACAAATACAGAATACCGGCAATATACACTTATACAGAGAAAATTAAACTATTACTCCTAATGGAATAAAAACAAATTGTTCCCCCTTCATCCATTTATTACAAGATTATGATGAACAGTGTATAACTGCAATCCTAAATGATAATACACAACAAACAGAGAAAAACTCAGAACGTAGATTTCATAAGAAAATGATCAATGCTAACATAGAGAAACTCGATTCAACACACATGCAGAAACAATGTACATGAGCAAATAGCCTTAGTTTCTCAATTCCTTGTTGGGGGGTTTCCTCCTTACGTAACTAGTCGTTCAGCTCATCTACCAAACCAGCAACTCCAAACAACTTGCGATTATAATTGCGCCCGGTATTTTCAAAATGCTCCATGTCTGCAAGGACTGCATGCATACATAAAAAACAATAAATAAGTAAACAAAATCGAAAGGAAAGCATGTTGTAAAATATATTACTAACCCTAACATGAACGACTATAAAATGTGGTTAATGAAAAGGTAACTGAAGCACCTAAACTGTTTTCTTGGTTGAAACTAATGAGAAGGAGAAAAGTGATGAAGATAGCTACTACTGGTCTTGAAGATGATCCCATTGTTTCAAGGTTAACTAAGAGATAAAAATACAGGTCGGGTGTACATTCTTATATAGATTGAGATTCTTATATACATGTGGTTTCAATGATTGCATGGTATATATACACTAGTTGTACCCGTGCCTATCGGCACGATAATATCAACTAAAATTTTCTTACAATTGAACTAAATATATATTATCATGATCTCAATTCAAAATAAAAATTAATATATATGAAATTAAATAAAAGAAAGTCTATGATCTAAATATTTATAGGTCAATCAAACATTTTTTTTTTCTTATCTTTTTCTATATCTTCAACGGTTGATCATAATACTTTGAGTTTTCATTATATTTTTGTTTTTAACTTTATTTAAAAACTCATATATTCCACAGTAATTATGTTTTGAACATTAGTCTAAAGAAAATTTGAATCATGTAAATATGAAAAAAGTATAGCACATAGTTAACATAAACACAATGCATATGTCACTTCTATCATTAATAATTTGAACATATATAGTACTCTAAAAAAATATAATTCTTCTGATGTTTTATAGTCTTATAGACATTAAAATAAATATCTTTATCAGCTCCATGTATCCATTTTAAATTTTTTGTATATCATCTTCTTACTCATCAGGTCCATTTCGTCCGTATAGGTATCCTCCTCTTCTTCTTCTGGTGGTATATCTTCTATTGCTGATCTCATTATTTCCATTATTTTTTCATCTTTGATTGTTTCCAAGAAAGCATTTGGATACATTATTTGTCCATAATAACTTGTAAGTATACCGTAAAAGTCAGTTGTATACCATCCGTTCTGAATACCTTCAAAAATTAGCTCTTTTCTGTCGTCTGTGTGCATCCCTCAGCAATTGCTTAACGTTGTTTGATAGAGAAAAAGTGATCATCAGTTTGATGTTATGAATAACATAAATATGTATTCAACTCAATATAATCATGTGATGTAATAATAATAGTTAAAATCACATATATTATGACGAAATGAACAATCAATTTCTTCAAAGAAACCATTTAATAGAAGTTTCTATGATAATAATTTGAACAAAAATATGATGACATATTTTTAAATTGCAGCCGGCAATGTTGTTCTATTTTCTATTGAAAATACTACCTTACCTAATAATATGTATGATTTTCTCAAAATAATATAAAGAAATTATTTCATTGTTGTTGATCTTCCCATTGTTGTTGAGATTCTCTATTTTGACGCTTGATTTGTCTTATGTAGTATCTGTATCTTCTCTCCAGTGGTTGTTTTTTTCTTAGTCTTTGTTCATATCTTTTTGTTTTTTCTTCGAAGAATATCTCCATAATCTCATTTGCTTCTTTCCAGTCAATAAGATACGTCGATTCTCTTTTTGACATTTTGAACCTACAAAAAATAAAAATTGATAATTTAGATATCATTATTGTCAAACATTATTGTTGAAATTATTGGTTGTTGTTTACATATAAATGCTTTAATCCCTTTTATTTTTTTATTATTTTTTATTTTTTTGAAATACACATTTTGGGTTGTATATTACTTTTATATTAACAACCTAATAGAATACAAACAATCAACCAATTTTAGAATATTCGATTGCATTGGGACTTCATCCCAAATAATAAGTTTTGTTTTTCTAAACAGTTCAGCATGAATTGATTGTTTGGTAACTGAACAAACAGAATCGTCTAAAATATCAAAGGGTATTTTAAACGTAGAATGGGTTGTTCTCCCTCCTGTTAAAAGCAATGAAGCAATGCCTGACGACGCGACCATTATTACAATATTCCCTTGACTTCGTAGTGTTGCAGCAACAGTGTTGTAGACAAATGTTTTCCCTGTTCCAGCTGGACCACTTAAAAAAAAGGTACGCCCACTGTCATTCAAAACCGATTCTGTGATAACTGTATACGAATGCAGTTGTTCACTATTTAGTTTTGCAACATCGAGTGCAGCTTGAACACCTAGGCCTTCATGATTCAACTGCTCATGTTCCCAAAGAAGACGATTTGTCGTTACACACTTCCAATCTTTACATGGTAAAGGCATATTTGGAAAGTCATTAAGATTTTTGCCACTTTCTAAAAGAGTCTCATTTAGAAGAAACAATCCATAATCAAAAACATCTTCATCAGATGGATTAGCAATACCAAAAGCAGTCATGAGTGTATGGGGCAAGTCATCACATATTTTTAAATAGTAATTCTGCCACAATATTTCTGGTCTTGAAGGATTGCACTCTAAAAGTATTAGACAAAATAATCTTCGGACTTGTCTTCCGGTTTTCATTTCGACAGCTTCATGTAGACATAAATCCCATTCATTGTCATCCTCCAACAATCCACGATGAATGCATGCTTCTCTATAAGTGTCATATTCAACATCGCCCACCTTCTTTAATGAATCAAAAGAAACTGGACCTTTGACAACTGTTAACAACAATCTAAGATAAAATCTTTCTCCATCGTTAGGATTGGCGAAATACATTCTACCAATTGCGAATTTGCTGGTGAGTCTTGGTTCCCATCTTTTGTTATCCTTATCCCATTTGAAATGTTGTGGAAATTCTTGGTAAGTATAACATCTAGCATCCGGATTATCACGACAATAATCTAAAAAAGCACTTAAAGTTGACTTTTGAGTTTCAGTTCTAGTTTTAATTATTGACGGACTGTCTTTGGGATTGAATGCGACCACGTGCATACCAGGGAGATGAACTGCTAACCTTACCACATTTGGAAATTCTTCATGTATTCGATTTCCTAACAATCTCCAAGCTGCTTCAGTTGGACCGATATATCTGGCATCAATATATTGTTGGATCTCATCATTTTCTTTTCGGCCAACCAATGTAGCTCTATCATGACCCTTGTAGATATATTTGTGAATATACTTAACAGCTTTGACCGAAGCACAAATTTCCACGTTAATATGACAATCGAACATCTCAGATAGATGTGGGTTGTAAGGAACAACATCTCGGTTATCTACTATATGACCTCTGACCTCATATTTTATACCAGTTTCACGCCTCATATAAATTGGATAACCATCAACATCTATTTTTGTCTCTGTTTGAAATGGTCTTGGATACCTGGATTTGCACGTCTTGTTCACCATGCATGATGAGTTCTCGTTTCGGGTACCACATGGACCGTGAATCATGCATTTTTTAATGGTCTCAAAAAGAGCAGGTCTTTTAACTGGATCAGGGAATTCTGCACTCATAAATTTATCAACTTGAGTTATTGTTCGGATTTTATCCTCCTGTTGTAGAAATATCAAAGCATGCATATGGGGAAGACCTCGCTTCTGAAATTCAATGGTGTATACCCTTGCAACTGTTTTACCAAATAGTTCTTTGTCGATAATTTCTTTCATAATAGCACTTCTTTTTAGCTGAAACACACATGCCACTAATTCCGGATGATCTAAAGCATTTTGGTGTGGTTTGAGTTCATTTTGTATCTCAGGCCATTTAGGATTAGCTGTAGCAGTTAGGAAAATATCTGGATGCTTGTTAAACCTGGTAATCGCCATAGAATCTTGATATATCTCGTACATGTGTCTTGGACTACCCAAATGCGTGGAGGGAAGAATAAACCGTTTACCCAATTGGTTGGGATCGATATTGTTTTCAACAATATCAGTCAAACCATTATATACTTCACATCATAAATCAGCTTGATGGGTTCTAAGATAAAACAATTTATTCTGTTCATACGAAGCCCAAGCGTCTACTATGAATTCTTGGAACAAATGACCAGCTCTTAAAATCGCTGAATACTCATAACTCCTTTTAAACAGTCGATAACAAAAATATTCAAGTTGAGTCAATCTATTTAGTTTTGCCTGTGGCTTATACTTTTTGAGTTTCACATCCCAATGTGTCATTTTCGGTGACCAACCAAGATCTCCTCTCGGAAATAATAAAACAAAATGTGATGGCAAATATAAAGGATGGCATTCACTTATTCTCTCCAAACGATTATTTTTCAAATGCAGAATGATATCTCGTTTAGAAGTTTCTTCACTTCCATCTCCAGGTAAGATAACAGCAATATCATCTGATGTTGGTAGGTTGTAACGCCTTGGATCAGTACCAGGTTTGTAAGTTAAAGTTATGGGTATGTCTTCAACTCCATCAGCATTAACTTTCTCCAAAATCTCAAACGCTTGTTGATATATCTTGCACAACTCATTAGATTCTAAAAGAGTATCTTGAATAATCTTCAAAACTTCTAGAAGTAAGTGTGGATTACGATCTGTGCGATAATTCAATGCTTCAAAAGGGTCATAGATATAAAGTTGAGAATAAATTGGAGCTTGACCTGGTTCTGGCAAAAGTGAACCGACCCGGTGGCATAATTCCCCATGAACTGTAAACGAAGTAGGTCCTCTACCATGAAGTATACGATTATCCATCTTAACACCAAGACTTGAGAAAGCATTTGCTGAATTGTAAGATCTAATATTGTTTCGAAAAGATCTAGCCAATATGTCAGTACCTTCGTATAAAGATATAAGAGCCGGATGCAAAGGCAAAAGCGAAGGTAATTTAATCTTTCCCGATAAACAACATTGGCCAAATAATGGATCATCCTTTTTAGATTTGGTAAGTTGTTCATCAAACCAATGATATGCATCACAAAATTTACACTTCACATTCATTTTCCCAAGATAGTGTCGTTCTTTCGGAATATCGTCAATAATTTTTGATGGTATCTCCACTTCATCCAAAAAAATTTCATCATAATGAGAATCGTTCATAGGCACACTACCATCATAATGAGAATCGTTCACAGGCATACTATCAACTATAACAGCTTTGGACCTTGTAACATCATTGTATTATATGAAAATGCAATACATAAGTACAAATTAATAAAAACATGAGTTGATATAATAAAGATGATTACTTTATAAATTAGTCATAGTTCTAACATATATATGGCATAACATAAAAATGATCAAAACTGAATGATCTATTTAATCAATGGGCCATAATTATGTCATGAGTGGGTTTACATAATATATGTTTTTGTTACAACACTGAAGCTATATGGCATACAGGCTGGGTGTTATATGATATTTACGGATGTGCTTTTTTGTATCATAGTTGATGTATTTTTCTTTATTTAATAAATAAATAAATAAAATCACAATAACTTACTTGATTGACCTTGGAGCTATAATTTCATTTTCATGCGTAGCATTTCCAGTTGATGATGAACCGTTTAAAATATGTTGATTTTCAACTGTGGATGGTTGGACAATATTTTCTTCGATGTTAAAGCTTTCACAATTCTCATTCAAAGTTTTATCTGCTGCATATGAAGATTCTATTTTTCGCAACCGTTCCCTTTTTCTTCGAGCACGTTGTGCCAACGTAAATTTATTTACTAAAGGAAACCTGTAAAGATTTATAAAAAAAATAAAAAATGAGCTATATATATGATAATTTAAGTTGAAATGAACGATTGTGTTCTGTGAAATATTTTAAAAATGAAATTGGAATTAATGAATATAAATATTTGTAAGAACACTATACAATATCATTATTTTCTTACCTTGTATTATTATTATCTTCATTGATTGAAGAGTCATCGTTGTTACATTTTTTTTGCAATCGTTCATTTTCTCTACGAGCGCGTTGCGCCATTGTAAATTTGTTTGGTAAAAAAGATCTACAAAAATTTGTTAAAACAAATTAACAACCATATATGATAAGCTAAATTTAAATGTATTTTAACAATTACAAAAAGGTATCAATCAAATTCGTAGTATAAAGGATGTCTAGGGAACACAATCGAATTAATAGTATAAATTTATATGTATAAAGCTTGCATAATATAAAATTATTTATTACCTTGTATCATTATTTTCCTTAACAGAAGACTCATTGCTAATAGATTTTTTATGCAATCGTTCCCTTTCTCTCCTAGCGCGTTGCGCCAATGTAAATTTACTTGGTAATGGAAGCCTACAAAGAGTTGGGGGGGAAAATTAACGATATTATAAATATTTTTAAAAAATTATATTTTAAAATTTTAAAAAATAAAAATAAATTAAACTCAACATGATATTAATATTTTCTTACCTTCTATCATTATTTTCATCGAATGAAGATTCCTCCTTATTCAAATCTGGAATAGTGCTTCTATTATCACTTTGTGGTCGGTTGTCAGATAAAACAACCCTATACACAAATTAAAAATTGGATGTATCGATATTAATACTAAGACATTAAATAAAATCCGTATTTAAATACATTAAGTCAGTATTTGACCACCTTCCATTGAGTGATTTTTGGCGTTTTTTTGAAGCCATATTTTCCCTTTCTAATAGGTCCTTTGTTTTTTTAATTTTCCTTTTACTTTGAGTTGATTTATCTTCCTCCATCCTGATAAAAGCATAGAATAATTTCAACAAAAACGGAAAAATTAGAATGAAAACAATGAAAACGCTCATATAAAGTTTGATGATAGACAACAATACACCAATTTCGAATTAGAATTTAATTTTTTTAGATTGAGAAAGAGTGACGCATGAACTTGATATTAAGAAATTAAAAAAAAAAAGGTTAAAAACTTACTCTTTTGTAGTTGCCTCCTTCGTTATAGAGAGTGGCTAGAGAAAGAAGAGGATCAAGTAGAGTTTGTAAGCTTCAAAGTGTGAAGAAGTGCTTTAATTTGTTTGTCCGAATAATGAATAGGAGAAAAAAAATAAGGTTTTGAAGGAGAGGTTTACAACCATGCTAAATTATTTATAAAATTACAACATTTATTATCGTAGTATATACTTTGAAGGCAATACTAACAATCACATTGTAAGTTTATTTGGATTGTTAATCTATAAAGCACAAAGTACGTAAATGTATCAATTCGCTCTACATTTGGAACTTCGATTAGTACATTTTATTTTATTTTTTGTTACCAGACCTGAGAAAGCACATTTTATTAATTAGAAAACACAAAATGGAGCTTTACATTAGAAAAAACCCCTTGCAGATTAATGTCCAATGCCCTATGCTATATAATCTCCTGCAATTCATGTCTTTTAGATTTTCACTACATAGATTAGCTTACACCGATCGAGTTTTATTCTCTCAAATGATTTTTATAGCAATTCTTCTATCAGTAAGACAAATATAAGAGTCAACATATGATTTGAAATTTGTAAAAAAAAATTATAACAATAAAAACAATAGAATGAGCAATCTTGTAGTAGTAATAAATTCATTGTGACGTTCTAAACAAAAATAAAAATTTAAACATGTTTATAATTGCTCTTAAGTCTTAAAGTCTTGATATCAAAAACTAAAAGAAAGATAACTGTAAATGTTAAGACTCACTCAGTGGCATCATCAACAATCCTTATCAAAAATCTCTGACATTGTAAGTTTATCAAGATATGCAACATATTAAGGTCACAATGTAACATATAGTCTTAACTATAAAACTTCTCAGAATGTTAAGTATTATGATATTGGTACAGCCACCTAAAACAATAGAATTAAATAATCTCTAATTGCTCTATCCTCTTTGCCAAAGATATCAAGCATTTGTGACTTAATAATTACATTTGTATTGGAGAGATTAATTGTTAAAAATCTTAACCTATGTAAACTCAGCTGTATCTTCGATACAGTATAGAAACGACCTTTAAAACAACCATGGTGATTGTTGAACTTTAAAAAGACAAAGTGATTTTATTGGAGAGATTAATTGTTAAAAATCTTAACCTATGTAAACTCAGCTGTATCTTCGATACAACTCCAACTGGCCATACACTACTGTTATTGCAGTTCCCAAGTAAGTTAGATAAAAGACTTGGAAAAATAATGACCTTGAAAAATAATTTTGGTGGCATGATTGGTGTATGGTGTTAATAACCATTTTTGAAAATTCCTTAGGGTTTAGACACGACATTATTGATTAACCATCGAAGCAAAGGACAAAATACTCTTATAAATCAAATTTTTATTTAATTAAACTAAACCTTAAATTAAATAAACACCAGTGAATAATTAGACATCACTATCAATGGTTATTTAAAAAAAAAAAAAAAATTGGTCAAAAAGAGAAATAGGAAAAAATATAAGTATTGATAGTCTTATAAATCATTTTATAAGGTTTTTTGCTTTATATATCTATCTATCTTGTATAGTGTATGATAGAAGCATTTGCTGCTCATCCACAAATTGGGCAAACTTCTTCTCCCAATCACAAATTGTACTGTCTCAATTTAAATCTAGTGAATAGTGAAATGGTAACTCGATTGAATTAATAACTTATAGAAATCTACACATTAGTGGAAGCAACAAATAACAAAACCCATAGATAATCTACACATTAGTGAAAGCAACAAATAAAAAAACCCATAGATGTGAAAGCAACAAATAACAAAACCCATAGATAAGAAGAAGAATTACCTGCTCTATCCCAAATTCTGATTGAAGACGATGATGATGATCAAAGGGAGATGAGAATGTGATGAAGAGGACGATAATATTCAGAGAGAGGGGGAACAGGTTTAAGGTTTAACTATTCCCAAATTAAATTCTGATTGAAGAGAGAGAAAGAGAGAGAATGATCCGGGCCAAATCAGCTAAATTGTGTTTAGTCCAAGAGGATGGCCCAAGTCTCGCAAATTGAATCTATGTGTAACTAATCTAGCCCAATTGAATCTATATGTATGTTTTATATCTTTTTTTATATCCCCTTTGTTCCATATAATATAGATATATATATATATATTGTAAATTACTGTTGGGGAACATGTAGTTGCTTAATTAGGATAATTGTTCAAGATGTGAACAATAGTATGGTAGTAGTTCTTTGTTGATTTTTATGATTAATCATTTGACTTCGTCGCGTTGGACTATTTTTAGTCTCCGGCTAGTGAATATTCTGTGTTTTGGTTCATGATTAGTCTTGACTTCGTCGCGTTGGACTACTTGTAGTCTCCGGCTGTTAATAGTTCTGTGTTCTGATTTATGATGAATGAAGGCATAGTCATGTGGTGACTACCCGTTTAGCCGCAGGCAGGTGGCCGTTAGGCGTTTAGGGACATTTGTCCATAATTCGTGATGGTTGGAGTTCATCATAAATCTTGATATGAAACTGTTAATTGGCTGTGACGTAAATCGTTGACTGTTGGATTTAATCATGTATTGAGATATGAAATGTTTGTTAGCTGTGACGTAAATCGTTGACTGTCAGCATTAATCATGAAAATTGATATAGGATTGTTATTTACTGTTCTTCTCCTTTCTGAGTAATTATCTCTGTTTTAAGAACTGCATGATCCCTAACTCCTTATTGACATCTTCTCTTACGTTTTATCCGGTTTTATATTAATAATTATATTATTTCAAAATGTTTAATATGTTTAAGAATAAAAAGAAATTTCTGAAAAATGAAGAATGTATCGAAATCTCTAATATAGAGAAAATGGAAAATGAATTATTAAATTGGGATATGCCCAAGATAGAACCAAAAAAAATTTATAACATTGGTTCTTTTGATTATAAGGTCGCTATGTCTATTAAGACAATAGAACATACCATGCCAATTAATGGTAATAAAAGATCTATTCCTTTAATAACCGAACAAGATATTATCAGATATCGACAAAATTATCATTACATCCATATAGGATTAATCCAAATTGCAGTAAAACCTTTACTCTTGAAAGGTATTGATTGTTGTTTTCTTCTAGCCCTTAGGGATGCTAGGTATACCAACTATCAAAAATCCTTGATGGGTATTATGGAATCCACTACTAGTAATGGACCAGTTTACTGTAATATATATCCTAATCTGGAATTATCTTTATCTGATGATAATATTATGCAAAGCGTAATGATGGACCTTGACACTAAAGGATATGAATTTCTTTCTGGCTCAGAGGTTCTTAATGTCGCTTATAGAATTCAATTTAAAGTAATGAACACTTTGAGTCCTAATGCTAAATTAATTAGTAATAAAGGAAATACTACTATTATTGAAACAAATTTAGGAAGGTCTAATATGGCCTGTAACAAGGTAATCCCTTGGGATCAAATTAGTTATCCTGAAAACTGGGATCATCAGGGAATTATCCCTTCCCAACCAATTAATAGAAACTTGGATCAAATAACCCAAACTCCTGAAGGAGATATTGAAATCCGGTTTTCTTCCAACAGAATATCTGGTCTCAAATCTGTTAAAAACTTCTATTCTTCGGAACCATCTAGAGCCTCCACTTCTAGTATTCCTGATAAGATAGAAAATGATTTTGAGATTAGAGGAGTAAAAGAATCAGATAATGCTATTCCTCATGGTCTTTATACTAGGCCTTCTACTCTTAATCCTACCCCTTCAGAGATGGATTTCTCTATTAATGTAATAGAATTAAATAATGAATTTAAAGTTGATCGTATAGCGATTAATAATGATTTTAAAAGTTCTAAGTATGATGTCTTTCGGAAATGGTATTGGGAGAATTATAATAAAGGCCAACATGAATTTCTTAAAGAAAAATACTATAAATACTTGGATGAGACTAAAAGTATTATTCCTTTTGCACACTATATATGTGCTAAGATGGGATAGAACTTTGGAATCATGCGTAATTAAAGACTTTTATAAAAGTTGGACTACTAATGGTAGAAGCATCAAGGCTATTCATCCCCCTACCCAGCCTTTGAAATTAATTAATGAGTCTACTACTCTGGAAACTGTTGCTTATGTTCAACCTTCCACTGAAGAATCAGAATTAAATAAGGTTTTTAAACAATCCAATTATACCAATCTTTGTCTTCAAACTATCGGAAAACAACTTCTCCGTATTGAGACCACGGTTAGTAAACCTGAACCTAATGAAGAAATCCTCCCCGTTAATATTAAACCTCCTCCCGATATGAAATTTAATTTGGGAAATAATAAATTGAGTCAAAATGATTTTATCGAAGAGCTTACTAAAAAATTAAAATGAGTGAAATTAACCGATAATCATATTGCTGTTTTATCACAAAATGATAATTTTATTAACAAAAATTTATCAGATGAAAATATTGAAGAATTTCAAAATATTCTACACAATATGGAACAAGAAGTTAATGAACTTGATTTTAGCAAATCCAATAAAGCTAAAATACCGCCTACTCGGACTTATTATCCTAGGCCCACTCCTACAGACCTTCTAAATGAAGAAGATTATATTGCTGTCCAAACTTCGTACAATGCTAAAACTATCTACGAATGGAATATAGATAGTTTATCTGAATATCTGATATATGTCACTTTACATAGAATGCTTATGTTTGCTACTGTCAGTAAAAATTCTAATAATACGGATAGACAAACAGCTAATTGTATTATAGCCGGTTTCACGGGCCAATTAAAAGGTTGGTGGGATAATATTCTTACCCCTAGTCAAAAAGAAGAAATTTATACTTCTAGAAAGCTAGAACCTAGCACCTCAGGACAACCTGTTCAAAGTGAGGATGCAGTCTATACCTTAATTCAAACGATAATTAAACATTTTATCGGTAATACTATGACTGCCCATGAACGACGTAAAGACTTGCTCATGAATTTAAAATGTCCAACGTTGACTCATTTTCGTTGGTATAAAGATGTTTTCATGGCTAAAATCAATGTTAGGCATGATGATAATAATGCTTTTTGGAAAGAAAAATTCATTTCTGGTTTACCTCGCTTATTTGCAGAAAAGGTCAAAAATAGACTTAAAAATAAGCATGATGGGATTCACATCCCTTATGATTTCTATACTTATGGTGAACTTATTAGTGAATGCACTTCTGAAGGGCTAGCCCTCTGTAATGATATTCGTCTTAAAAATCAGCTTAAAACCCAGAATTTAACTGGGAGAAAAGAATTAGGACAATTTTGTGAGCAATTTGGGTATGATATGCCTAAACAGAAAAATATATATATATGAATTAAGAGATAATAATCTTCTTAATTATATTTTTTCAATATAGTTAAATTTACTAACACATGATTCTGCCATACCCTAATAAAATAAATAAAGAGCCACAAGTACAAAAGAGGAGAATGTCCAATAATTGTAACTGAAACCATAATACAAGTAGGTACGTGGTAAGAAGTGGAAGTAATTAAGTCAAAGGGTTTGTTGGTACTTTAATTAAGTAGATTTTGATTATGGGAGTTGACCTGATCACAAACTACAAGTAGTATAGACAGATTGGGCTGGCATAGGGGTGCTGATTGGGGTGGGGAAGGGCGCGACGGGGGAACAGTGCACAGGGGCGGGGCAGGTGAAGCTAAGCCCAGTTATTGGGCGGGACGGGATGGGCAAGGCTGGTTATAGAAAGTTCATCCCCATCCTTGCCTTGTACAGGTCGGGGTCGAGAAAAAGCCCAATTCAAAGTTTTAAATTATTTTTATAGGTCCAATCCAAAGTTCACATTCACAACTTAGCCCAGACTTTATTAAGTCTAATTGAGTTTGTGCTATTGATCTAATGTCCATGACAAAAACAAAAAAAATATGTGATGCACTTGTAATACATATCTATCAAAATAATTCATATTTAAACAAACATAACTATAAAAATCAATGAATAACAAAGTTTAAAATCAATAGAATACAAAGAAGATGATGCTTTGAAGAAGATGTAGTGTTGGTGGTGATGTTGTGTTGAACACTTGAACTTGAATTATATTTATACACCTTCAAATTAGCCATTGAGAGGAGTCAGAGAGAGCCGTTGAGAGAGTTGTTGGTGTTGCAGAGAGAGAGAGAGAGGAGATAGGTAAAGTAGATGGGGATTGGATCGGGGAACGGGTCGAGGAACGGGCCGGGGAGTAAATCTAAAGTATGAAGCTCAGGGCAGGCTGGGTTGGGGAAGTCAAAAATGGGGCGGGGAACGGGGCAAGTTTCCCACCCCTAGGCTGGCACTTTGCAAAGTTTTCAATGGAAAACGAATTAGACTTGAAACTTAATTTGGATTCCTAATTAATTATGACTTCCAAACTTAATTTCGATATATAAACCCTAAACCTAGATCGAAAAGCAAACAACAGTTGATAATCTTGGATGATCGAATCAGATGTTTGTCCAACATTAATTGATATATATAACATACATCAATCTTTTGGAGTTTGCATGGGTTGAGAGCTAGTAGATTATTTTCCAATAATACCAAGGTGTGTTTCTCTTTTATATATATATTAACTGTGTTTGTTTACCAAAAATTTTGGCGGAAAGCAAATCCACGTCAGATTTTCCCGGTTTATTTTCTTTTATATGTGCTTGGTTGGGTATCAGAATTTGTAGGACCTACCAAAAGGTTTTGCAAAACGTGCAGTAAACCACGTTAGATTTTTTCACGGGTTTAAAATTGTGAGAATTCTTTACAAACTCGTGGTCCCCGCTGCCTCTCTCTCTCTCCTGTGTCTCCCTCTCCTCTTTCTTCTAACTAAATTCGTGGTCCCCCTCTTTCTCTGTCTCCACGTGTCTGTTCTTGTTTTAATCATAGTGCTTAACCAAGCACTCAATACCCAAATAAATAGAAACTTTTAGAAAACTTTGGTTGTGCTTGTTCGCCAGGAATTTCACGGGAAAGTAAAGACACGTGGGATTTTTCCTTTTTTTTCAAATACAAGCTGCTTGGTTGGGTTCAGAAAAAGGTGGGGCCCATAATTTTTTTTTCAAAAAGTAAACCACGTCAGCTAATAATACTGGTTCGAAAAAACCGAAAAACTTTGGAAAAAACCATCTCTTCTCTACTGCCTCTCTCTCCTCTTCGATTAGTTCTTCTTTTTTTCTTTTTTTTTCTCTCTCTCGTTTTGATTATTTGAAGAAAAAGAAAGCTTTTTTGAATCAGGTAAGATTCTCTATACAGTTTTCTTTATCATAGATCTAGTGATTCTACATTAATTTGACTCAAATCAAGGGTTTCGAATAGGTGTTTTGAATTGGTTGTAGTTGTGAAAGTTGTTTTAATTTTGTATTCTATCACTAGAATTAAAGGTTTTTTTATAATGGGTTTGATTCAATCATGGGTTTTAGTGTTGTCTTTGGGAGTTCCAAGGTTTATTACAAATTGGGTTTTTTTTTAAAATGATGAATTAGTTTGTATTCTTTCAGAATTTATTTGGATATGAATTTGTTGACAAAGACTAGTCTTTGATGTAATGTAATGATCTTTGTGTAGTTTCTATATTTTCTGAAAGGGGTATTTTGTATTTGGTCCATCTAGAACATTTGTATTTAGCAAGTGGTATAGAGTTTTTCATTTATTAGTATTTAGTCCCTTTTCCGTTACTTGACTAACAGTCAACTCAATTGATTGTAGTCAAACCACCCAATTTTTCAAAATGCCTAGACTACTTATGCACGTGCGAGGCACATGTTTTAGTGAGAAGAATAATAAATTTTTAAACTCTAGCTTGACAAAAGAATAAGTTTTATCACTTAAATTTGCAAATGAAGAACTACCCATTAATGATTTTGAAAAACCCAATACCCATTCAAAGTTTATTGCTCTTGGTCTATGAATCTCTTTTGTAAATCATTTTTATGAATTGGCTTATAAAATAAAATGGCTAAACTATCGAGTTATGCAACAAAGTAGGGTCGAATTCCCAACTTATGCAACCAACTAAATTAGGTTTAAAATCATCAGCAAACTTTTATGTTTTCCCAATTTATGCAATGCCGTCAACTGGAATTTAACCGCCGTTATCTTTTTGCTGACTAGATGATTTTTAATATTAAAAAATATTTTTCTTAAAAAAAAATTAATAATTAAAATAAAATAAAATTGGTTTTATCTCAAAAGAAGTTAAGTGTTTGGTTTCTAAACCCCAATTTTTAATTTTCTGCTTCTTAATCTATTTGATTTATTAAAAACAACCATAAACTGTTTTAATTTTTTTTAATCATGTAATCATTGTTTAATTTTGGGTTTTACTTTTAAATTTTTTTTTTTTTTTGCTTATTTTACACAGTCAACAATAATTATTACATAGTCAATAATAAAAAAAATTAAAAAAATACAGTCAGCAATAAATTATTACACAGTCAGCAATAAAAAAAAATTTAAAAAAATACAGTCAGCAAAATCTAACGTCTGTTAAGGGATTGTTAACGGCATTGCATAAATTGCAAAAACTTAAAAGTTTGCTGATGATTTTAAACCTAATTTAGTTTGTTGCATAAGTTGGGAATTCGACCCTACTTTGTTGCATAACTCGATAGTTTAACCAAATAAAATCATTTTTAAGTTTTTTTCTCATCTTTGATGTATAGAAAATGTTTTGGTTTTGTTGGGTATTGGGTTTCAATTTCTATTACTTGACAAGAACAATGGATGGGTATTAGGTTTCCAAATTGGAAGAGAAGAAAAATGGGTATTTGGTTTTCAATTTTAATTGTTTGGCAAGAACTATGGGTATTAAGTATTTATAGAAGAACAATAAGTGTTGGGTTTTCATTTTCAATTGCTTGACAAAAAGAATGACCTTTCAATTTCAATTGTTTTAAAAGAAAATTGGGTTTCAATCTTGATAATTTTTGGGGTTGGTTTTCTTGATTTTGTATTGAGGGTTGTTAGATTGATGGGATATTACTTTGCAAGATTTGTTATTGTTGTTTATCATTATCTTTGTTTTTTTATTTCTATTATTTTGTTTAGTTTATTTCTATTTATTGGTTTATTTTGGACCATTGGATGAAGCATAGAATGATATTTGTTGTTCATAAAAATGCACATGATTAACATGTGCATGGGTAGTTTAGGTATTTTAAAAACTTGGATGGTTTGACTACAGTCAACAGAGTTGACTACCAGTCAAATAACGGAAAAAAGACCAACTGCTAATAATTGAAAAACTCTATACCACTTGCTAAATATGAATATTCTAGAGGGACCAAATACAAAATAACCCTTTCTGAAATCGCACCAATGTCGCTCACTGTGGACACTTTTGTGTGAAATAGCCAGGTTATTTTTACTGTAGTTCTCACATTATACTGTATGTCTCACACAGTATTATATAGTCATCGATATTTATATCCTTTAAGGATAATAACCCAATCTATGATATTAAGAAAAATTAACTATTTAATGAAGTAAATTTTGTATCTTTCTATGTTTCATGTTTGTAGATGGAAGGTGAGGAACAAGAACGAAAAAGAAAAGTAGCAGTAGTTGTTGCAGCTTATGCAGCTACGGCTAACACTATCGCTACTGCTTATCTAACACTTAACATACCTTTAGAACCTCGGATTGATAGAAATGACGAAAGAAGAAGTTACATGAATTCTATATTAAATGATGACAAGTGTCGTTATAATTTACAAATGGGAATACAATCTTTTCATCAGTTGTGCATTTTAATTAGAGCACAAGGAGTTGTGAGCGATAATGATAATTGTAGTTTGGAGGAAATGGTGATGCGGTTTCTTCATATGATTGGCCACAATGTTAGACACAGAGTACTTGAAGGAAGGTTTTATCGGTCTAGAGAAACAATTAGTCGTCAATTAAATGAGATTTTGAAGTGCGTACTCAAATTGTATAAACCTTTAATCGCTGATCACCTAGAACTAGTACATGGTTCAGGAACACCTCCAGAAATTACAAATGATCTGCATTACAGGGAGTATTTCAAGGTGTGTTCTATTTTAAGTAATAATAGTACCACACTAGTATAATAAAAAAAATTTCTCTAGGAAAATATATTTATAATTTTGTTTGGGTTCTAAAGGGTTGTCTTAGGGCGTTCGATGGGACGCACATCACTGCTAGTATACCTGTGGAAGAACAAGATTGGTTTAGAGGAAGAAAATTGATTACTACACAAAATGTTAGCAGCTTGCTCCTTTGATTTGAAATTTATGTACGTTCTTACTGGTTGGGAAGGGACGGCACATGAACAAAAAGTGTTAGATGATGTCGTTGCGCGAGCGAACCCATTTGTTGTCCCTTCGGGTAGCACTAATTATGTTGAAGTCTTACTTAGTATTCATTAGAACCTTAAATGAATTTGCTAATTTATATCATACAAAAATGTCACTTGTAGGTAGATATTACCTTGTGGATGCGGATTACACAAATCAATCCAGTTTTCTTGCTCCCTATCGTCGTACTCTATATCATGTAAGTGAGCATGAAGGTCGTATTCCACAAAATGAGAAAGAGTTACTCAACAAAAGACATTCACTTCTTAAAAATAGTATTGAAAGAGCGTTTGGAATGTTGAAGAAACGGTGGCCTATGTTATCTACACAATCTTTTTATCCATACAAGATACAAGTGAAGATAGTTTTAGTTGGTTTCATACTTCATAACCATATTAGGGGGCTTGAGCCATATGATCCAAAATGAGAAGGATTTATTGAACAAAAGACATTCACTACTTCAGTGATACAGGGTGTATCCTACTTGGGAATTTAGTAGTTCGTTTTCTTGTAGGACAAGGAAAAGAAAAGCTTAAATAGGTTTTCTTGTTCCATAAAGGATAGAATTTCAGGAAAAAGGGAAAAGTGCTTAGCTTGTTTAGAAAACAACTACTAGTTAGTTTGTTTAGATTGATGTTTTCGCATAAACCAAAACATAGACCAAACATAACTTATTTTAGCTTGTTTAGAAAAACTACTAAGGTTTAGTGTGTTTAGAAATATTGAGACAACTAGGGCTTAGCTTGTCTAGAGAGTATTGTGAGGCAAAGATTCTTATAATCTTCATAATATTCAATAAAGAAGATAGTTCTTCGAGATCTTGTGTTTTATTTATCTTATTTACTGCTATTGTTTAATTTTGTAATCAATAGTATCTTTACCTAGTAATTTGTATCAAGTTGGTATCAAGAGCAAAGTTTGATTCTCTGGTGGAGTTTTCTGTGGTTTATGGTTTTAACTCGTTCGCAGTACAAAAAGCTAGGTAAAGTTCGTGTGTCCTTAGAAGATTCAAAGAAGACAAGAACAAAGAAGATGACAAAAACAAAATCAAAGAAATTTGAGGTGGAGACATCTACTTCGCAGCAGAAAGTCAACCCGAAGCAAAAGCAGAAAAATTTTATTTTCTATTTGGTGATGTTGGTGATCGAGATGAGTCATTCAAGGAATATTGCATATTGGAGCGCAAGATGACTAAGACACGAAGTGGGAAACATACAGCATGTTTTGTATTGGACGTGCAAGTCAAGTTCCAAGCAAAGTTGGATGGTTTAGCAAAGTCCAGAGAGCCCTTGAGTTCTTTAATCTTCGTTTGCTTAAACGAGAGTTTAAGTTCTTAAAGGGGGGAGCCATGATACAGATGTATCCTACTTGGGAATTTAGCAGTTCTTTTTCTTGTAGGACAAGGAAAAGAAAACCTTAAATAGGTTTCCTTGTTCCATAAAGGATAGAATTTCAGGAAAAGGAAAATCATTGGCCTATAAATATATGTTTTGGAATTAACCAAAATATAGAGAGAAACATGTAGTCCTTACTTGTTTCAAAAGACCGAAACAAGCTAGTGCTTAGCTTGTTTAGAAAACAACTACTAGTTAGTTTGTTTAGATTGATGTTTTCGCATAAACCAAAACATAGACCAAACATAACTTATTTTAGCTTATTTAGAAAAACCACTAAGGTTTAGTGTTTTTATAAATATTAATACAACTAGGGCTTAGCTTGTTTAGAGAGTATTGTGAGGCAGAGATTATTGTAATCTTCATAATATTCAATAAAGGAGATAGTTTCTTCGAGATCTTGTGTTTTGTTTATCTTATTTACTGTTATTGTTTAATTCTGCAATCAATAGTATCTTTACCTAGTAATTTGTATCATTAAGTGATGGACTTGTCATGAACATGTGGGGTTTGTCTTTGGTTTCTATATCCAGGTGAATTTGTGATACTAAATTAAGATAATCATATAATTATGAATTTAATTAAAGTTGTTCACATGCATATTTTATTAAAAAAATGGTATGGGTGTAATTTTAGATATATGTAAGGTTGTTTGCAGAAATCCGGAACTTTCCTTATTAGCAACCAAGCACCGTGCAAAGTTTTTGTAAAATAAAAAAGGAAACTGTTTACATTTTTTCCATTTATTAGAAAGGTTTCCATTTCCGTTTCCCCAAAACTTCCGAGGAAACAAGCACAGCCTTTTTCTAAATAATTTTTTCCACCTACTAATTACATAATTTTTCCAAGTAAACAATCACAGCCATTTAATTAAACTTATAAATTTTTGTATCTATCTTTAAATTTCATGCTATGTATGTTGTTGTTTGATGTATTGAATTGTAATGGTATTTTAATTAACAATCTGCATGAAAACATTTGCTATTCAACCTGAATTCCAATCATATTCAGCAGTTTTAATTTCTTTTTAGGCTAGTTGAAACCGGCTTTCGGTTATTTGACATTAATTTTGTGACATGAGTAGTCTCGGTTATCTCGCCTTGAAATCATTGTTAGGAAAGCCAAGATGTACGCACGTTCGTCTCATCTCTGTGTCCTTATGTTATTTGTCAAAGTCAGTTTTGGGTACTGGACGTACGTACCTAGTTAGGACGTACGTACGTCCATTGAGGCAGCAAACTTCTTTTGGTTAGGACGTACGTACGCAGTTAGGACGTTCGTACGTCAAAGCAGGCAGCAAACTTTTACCGTGTGGGGACGTACGAACGTTGTTTCGACGTACGTACGTCCAATGTGGATTTCAGCAATTCCGGCCCATTTTCAGTGTATTCCAACCCTAGGTATAAATAGGTTTTCTTCTCCAATGAACGAGTTAGTTCTTTGGTCGTACAAGTAAGGTGTTCTTGGAGTTTGGTGTTGTTGGGGTCCTGGCTAGTGAACTCAATTCTTTCCCTTCTTTCTACAATTCTTCATCTTCTTATTAAATAGCGAATTAGCTTCGAGTCTTCTTGTCTTCTTCAAGAAGTCGAGTATCCTTGTGTGTTCATCAAGGAACTCTGGTGTAAGCTTGCCAAATAGATCGGCTTCAAGTCTTCTTGTGTGTTCATCAAGAAGTCGGGTGTCTTGTGCGTACATCAAGGTGCTCTGGTGAAGTCAAGGTGTTAGAGATAACCTGAAGTGTCAACTCGCAGTGATTGCATGTAGTTGATAGGTTTGTAAATCTCCTTCATCTAGTGGATTCTTTTGTTGTCACTAAGGCAACCGTGGATGTTTCCCAATTTGAGTTTTACCACGTTAAAATTCTTGTGTGTTCTCTTTCATTAAATCTGTTCATTGAACTAGTTAATTGATAATTAACGATTATTAGAATAGCACTATTTCTATTTTTCAATTGGTATCAGTCGCAGGGCGCTGGTTATGGAGCGTAATGGTTCACGCGTTGATCCTTTTAGTGCTATGACTTACTCTGGTAAGCCACATGTCTCGTTTGTGGCTCGGTTGTCTGATGAACAATCAACTGCAAGTCAAGAATGCTCTAGTGACTGTGACAGGGAATTGATTCTTGTTGAAAATACTGATTGGGCTACCCTATACCGATTATCCAGAAAGGAATGTCTAAAGTTAGAGGCAAAGAATAGTATTCTTCAAGAAAGACTGGACTTACTATCGTCTAGTTCCTCGTCCATGTCAACCTTGGATAAGGAAACTGAATCCTGGTGTATTGAAACTGAATCCTGGCGTATTGACAAGGTAAAATTATTGAGCAATCTCGCTCTCTTGAGCACGACAATGTTGAATGGGAGGCTCAGTGTAGGATTTTGTCCACTGACCTAGAAGAGGTCAAAAAGGAACTGTTTTGTCTTAAGTCCTCTGTAAGTTGCAATGGGCTGTCATCTTCTGAACTACCTCCGCTACTGCCCAATCCTCCTATCACAAATTCTAACAATCATCAATCCGCGGCCAAGGTAGGCACCGGGAGTAAATGGAAACTTTTTAGGCGTGCTCCTCCTCAGGGCAGAAAACGTCAAATGGTTTGCTCATTATGTGGGCAGTTTGGACATTGGGCTCCTCAGTGTGTCGTGACTGCTCCTGTGTCACAACCGTGGATGCTGTTTTCACAGCCATCACATGTCTATCCGCCTTATCAATATGCGTCTTACTCTTCTCTATGTAATTTTGCAGGCAATACTTCAAATGTGGCGATTACTGCTCTCCATGTTTCGAGCTCAGACAGTGAATGGCTACTTGATAGTGGTGCTTCGAAACATATGTCAGGTAATGCCAAACTTTTCTCATCTATTACTGCTATAGATGGTGGTAGTGTCACTTTTGGAAATGGTAAGCGCTCTCCAGTGATTGGAAAAGGCTTTGTTGATAGTATTGGTCTATCCTCGAATGATGTTTGCTTATTAGTTGATGGTTTGCGTGTTAATTTAATCAGCATTAGCCAACTGTGCGATACTAATCATACTGTTAATTTTTCTAAAAATGTATGTACTGTTCTTGATAGTTTGGGCAAGTGCATCATGACAGGTAAACGCACATTGGATAACTGTTATGCCATTCAGCCTCTTAACCCTGGTATAAACTGCTTACCTAGCAAACTGAATGAGGTTCAATTGTGGCACCAACGTCTTGGTCATGTCAACTTTGAACTCCTAGACAATCTAACTCGAAATGAATATATTAGGGGAGTTCCAAAGCTTGGAAGGGCTCGGGACACCGTGTGTGGGGGATGTCAACTAGGCAAACAAATACGCAGTCCACATTCCAAGAAAAAGTCTATAACCACATCCTCTCCTTTAGAACTCATACACATGGACCTCATGGGTCCCACTCGTACTCCTAGCTTAGGGGGCAAACGGTACATCTTAGTTATGGTTGATGATTTCACTCGTTTTACTTGGGTATCATTTTTGCGTGAAAAATCTGATGCGTTTCTTGAGTTTCAGGGGATATGTCTTCGTGTTCAGAATGAGAAAGATACTCAAATTAAACATGTTCGGAGTGACAGGGGTGGTGAATTCACAAACACAGGTGTTATTGAGTATTGCATTGCAAACGGTACGTGGCAAGAATTTTCGGCTCCATACACTCCACAACAAAACGGAGTTACTGAAAGGAAGAACCGTGTCATTCAGGAAATGGTTCGTGCTATGTTACATGCGAAGGATGTTCCCAACAAATTCTGGGCTGAAGCGGTCCATACTGCTTGTTACATCATAAACCGTGTATACCTACGGTCTGGTACTACTCAAACTGCTTATGAGCTATGGTATGGTAAGAAGCCAAATCTCAAATATATGCGAGTTTTTGGCAGTGTTTGCTATGTGTGCAAGGACCGACAAAGTCTTTCTAAGTTTGATAGTCGAGGTGATGTTGCTCTTTTACTTGGTTATTCCTCAACTAGCAGGGCCTTCCGAGTATTTAACTACAACACTCGCAAATTCATGGAATCCTTTAATGTTGTTGTTGACGACACCATTATAACTGACTCTTCTGTTTTTACTGGTACACAGGATTCTACAGTTTCTCACCCTTATCAGACTATGCAGACATGTCTCCAACTTCGTTATCCTTACCTGATAATGGTGATGATGGTGATGAACCTCCGGCTGCTTCAGAGGACTTGCCCAGTAGGACCAGGGATGAGCTCACACCGGATGATGTAGTAACACCCTGGGTGGTTGATGTGCCTCAGGATCACCCTACTGTGACTATTGAGCCTGAGGAGTTGTTTGGGAAAGCGTCAACTCGTGTTAAACAACACCACTCCATTGGGGATGTCATAGGGGACATTAATGATCAGCGCTTGACTCGTCGAAAGGCCAAGGAGACAAACTGTGGTCACTATGTTTGTTATCTTTCCTCTATTGAACCTAAAAATGTTACTGATGCTCTTACTGATGATGATTGGTTAGTTGCTATGCAGGAAGAGCTAGGTCAGTTTAAGCGTAGTGATGTTTGGACATTGGTTCCCAGACCGACTCACACTAATGTGGTTGGCACTAAGTGGATCTTTAAAAATAAAATGGATGAGTTTGGGCAGATTGTGCGAAACAAGGCTCGGCTGGTAGCTCAGGGCTTCAGTCAAATTGAAGATATTGATTATGGAGAGACTTTTGCTCCTGTGGCTAGGTTAGAATCTGTCAGACTTCTTCTAGCTTTGGCATGCCATTTAGACTTCAAACTGTACCAAATGGATGTCAAAAGTGCGTTCCTGAACGGTCTTCTCAATGAAGAGGTCTATGTTGAACAACCAAAGGGGTTTGTTGATCACACCTTTCCGAATCATGTCTTCAAATTGCAAAAAACATTGTATAGTTTAAAACAGGCTCCTCGAGCATGGTATGAACGTCTGACATCCTTCTTATTAGGGAAAGGATTTGTTCGTGGTAGTGTTGACCGGACCCTTTTCATCCTGAGAAAGGAAAACGATGTTCTTCTCGCACAAGTCTATGTGGATGATATTGTGTTTGGATCCACTTGTTCATCTCTTTCTGAATCTTTTTCTCGGTTAATGAGTTCTGAATTTGAAATGAGTTTAATGGGGGAACTAAATTTTTTCCTTGGCTTGCAGGTGAAGCAGTTTAATCATGGAGCATTTATCTCTCAAACAAAGTATGCCAAAGAACTTGTCAAAAAGTTTGGTTTTAGTGCTTCTAGTGGTCAAGATACTCCTACTGGGGATAGGGTACGTCTTGCTAAGGATGTTATGGGTACGTCTGTTGATATTCGTGAATATCGTAGTATGATTGGTAGTCTTTTGTATCTCACTGCTAGTCATCCAGATATTGCTTATAGTGTTGGAGTGTGTGCAAGGTTTCAGGCTAACCCTAAGGAATCTCATCTCATTGTTGTTAAACGTATCATTCGGTATGTCGGTAGCACGCTTGATCATGGATTATGGTTTACCAGAGATACAAATAGTATTGTGGCAGGTTATTGTGATGTTGACTGGGGTGGTAATCTTGATGATCGTCATAGCACCAGTGGTGGTTGTTTCTATGTTGGGAATAATCTTGTTTCCTGGCATAGAAAGAAACAATCATCCGTATCCATCTCCACGTGTGAGGCTGAGTATATAGCTGCAGCTAGTGCATGTAAACAACTTCTATGGATGCGTCAGATGCTTCGGGACTATGGCATCCAACAGAAGGCGATGGACTTGTTCTGTGACAACACCAGCACCATTAGTATATCCAAAAACCGTGTTCAACACTCACGCACAAAGCATATCGACATTCGTCATCATTGAGAAACTACAAATAGTGCTAGTATAACAAATGTGAATTCAAACAAGCAAACAAACAATACGCGGAAAGTAAATAACACACAGAAATTTTTAACGTGGTAAAACCCAAACTGGGAAACGTCCACGGTTGTCCTCGCGACAACAAAATAATCCACTAGATGAAAAGAGATGTACAAACCTATCAACTACCTGCACTCACTGCGAGTTGATACTCCTGGTTATCTCTAACACCTTGACTTCACCAGAGCACCTTGATGTACGCACAAGACACTCGACTTCTTGATGAACACACAAGAAGACTCGAAGCCGAATTCACAATAACTCTTGAAGATCACAAAGATATGAATTGAGAAAAGGGGGAAGAAAGGGAATTGAGTTCAATAGCCACAAACAATTTCAATATCACAAACCTAACCAAAACACATGAACAAGGAGAAGGATGGACGGCCAAAGAACTGTCTTGTTCTATGGAAGAGAAACCCTATTTATACTTAGGGTTGAAAACCTAGAAAAATGGGCCGAAACTGTGCAAACCGACTTTGGACGTTCGTACGTCGATATGACGTTCGAACGTCGCTACACAAAAATAAGCCTGCTGCCTAACATGACGTACGAACGCTCTAACTCGGTACGTACGTCTCCATACGAAAACACGTCTGCTGCCTACTTGGACGTACGAACGTCCTAACTGAGTACGTACGTCCTGACCAAAAGAAGTTTGCTGCTTCAGTGGACGTACGTACGTCCTAACCCGGTACGTACGTCCAGAACCCAATAACTTTTCCTGGACAGACCTAAGAGACACAAGGACACGAGACGACCATGCGTACATCTTGATTTTCCTAACAATGAATTCAAGGCGAGATAACCAAAGACACTTTGTCACAAAATTGATGTCAAACCACTTCGTGCCGGTTTCAATCTCCCCCTTTGACATTGATTTTGTGACAAAAACCTATGACTCTAATAGCACTTATAAAACGTGCTTACAATCCCAAACCATGGCATTTATAAAACATGCCTACAAAATCACTCAAGATAGAAACACATAACAAGTCACCAATTCTTGTTATCCAGTTTTAGGAAGATGCTTTAACCATCAGAGATCGAACGGAAGCAATCAAGGATTCAACAGAAGTTCCTTCGAGCAACTCCCCCATACTTCATGAGCTCCAAACTTCATGAGCAACTCCCCCATACGTGTAGCATACCTGAAACATGACCCAAAAATAACCTAACAACAAGAAGACGATTGTTAGTAATTAGAGTCATAAATCTCCCCCTTTTTGTCACAACAAGTGAACAACAATAAACAAATAACCAAGAAAAAGAAATCAAAACCAAACAAAGAATACAAAACATATAAAATATAAAACGAACCCAACTTTTTAAAAGTTCAGAAAGTCAACTAATAACCAAACAGAGAAATCCATAAACAGAAAAGCCAAAAACGACAAAAAATAAAAGGCTCGAATTAACGAATTCGAAATACCCTTTCCCAATGACCTAGAGGAAGCTTGTAGAAGTCTAATCCACCGAGCGATCATATGAACATAAAGCTTAAGATAGGACATAAAGCTTTCGCACGAGCCGAATAGCTATTCCACCGAGTGTGCACAGGACTATCAGCACTCGTACAAAATAACTCCCCAATTCTGCTGTCCAAGCCACAGTCGGTAAGAGGAGCAGCAAGTCCTGAAACCCTCGGGTATCCAGCCAACTCCAAGATGTGATTCTGAAGATGTCCCGGTAGCCTTTCCCAATGATTGACATGAACCATGCATGAAGGAAGTAAAGGTCGATGATCATAGTCAAATCCATGGGGAACGCGACATAAACGACAAACCTTGGCATTGTTCTTGTACTCCATCACCATGAACGACACATACCCAACACCCGGAACAAAGACTCCATGAAGTGCAAATTCTGCCATAGAAAATTCTGAAGAACAAAGATAGAACTAGCAAGAGATAAGAAGATACAATAGGAGTAAAAGAGGAGAAGACTCCCCTATATATAGGAGAAAACCTATCATGGGCCCAATAAGAGGTCCATTACCAAAAAAAAATACTGCAAAACAAAGAAACCAAGTTGAACTAACATGAAAATAGCAGTATCCAAGAACATGCCCAATACCAAAGAAATAGAAACAAGCTGCTTGAGAGAAGCAATAAACAACCATCAAAGAAGAAGAAGAAGAGAAAGACCAAAGAAAAGACCTTGAGAGAAGGTGAAGACTTCCTATGTACGTGCAAGAGAGAAGAAGGAAGCACGATTGATGTAACAGTAAGCCTTTGGTTCAAAAAAAAATTTGAATGTAAACACAAATTGGCTGGACTGTATGACAGACGTTCGTACGCTCTTAAGACGTTCGAACGTCGGGACCCAAAAACCAAACATCTGGTAAAGATCACGTTCGTACGTCCTAGGAACGTTCGTACGTTTAAAAAAGATCTGTACCCCCAAACATACGAACGTCATAAAAGCGTACGGACGTACCCCTTTTTCTTTTTTTTTTTTTTTTTTTTTTTTTATTTTGAAGAAGGGAAAACCAACCTAACAGCTAGATAATAAACCACATAACTCCAAAAACCAAAAAAAAAAAAAAAAAAAATTGAGAGACATCACAAGAAAACACTTCTACGTATCATACGAATTCCAATTACAACCGAATATAGTTTAAACAATCCTCAACCACAAGAGAATGCAAAATCGAAGAACGACATCATACACAAGGCATGGTACTTACTTAGACGATGCAAGCATGTAGATGAAACAGATAGGCCAAAACCAACTTCCAGAAACAAACTAAAAACATGATCATTGAGAAAGTAGAAAACCACTTGCAACTAGCCCAAAATGAAACTTAAACAGATCACAAAACAACAAGGAAAACACACACTATTGTTTTTCTTCTTGTCTTTCAACTAGACAAATGAGAAGGCTACTATTCATTCATTTTTTTTTTTTTTTTTTTTTTTTGTTTATTTGGTAGACCATTGAAACAGATGCCATTCCCGTGTGGGAGTATGAAATATCTCCATCTTTTACCAGAACACGAGGGTAGGGTGTAGCCTACATCTTTTCGGCAAAACACACTCAAGAAGTGCAATACCATGATAACGTGCAACACAAAAACTAACATCTCTTGAGTGCATCCGTCAGAGCATGACCCTCAAAGCCCCAACGGGTTCTTAGCCAAATGAGTATGCTCTCAAGACATTCAAATGGCTGGGGATTTTGTGAGTCATTGACCACTTACAAGAGGTGAGAGAATAAAGAAAATAAAAACAACGATCATGAAAAAGCAACCATGGAAGACTGGAGTTATACATGTTTTGAAAATGTCAAGCCAACCACATTGAAATGCATCATGCAAGAAACTACCAAGACGAAGAGAGTATGATGTAACCCTACAACTATGCATGACACAAAAACAGTTGAGAGTGCCAAACTAGAAACATCTGTAAAATGAAATCCACACAATAGAGAATGTAGTATGTCCTCAATGCCAACAACAACAAAAAAAAATGACCAAACCTAAACATCCTAAACACAGACAGTTCCAATGAACACATTAGACATATGAATGCAGAACAGGTGTAGTGACAATGAAGCAGTTATCAGATGAGCGACTACCAGATAACACCAAGATATGATTGGAATCAAAAACATCACACCTATTATCCTCAAACACAACCTTAAATTTAGCATCACACAACTGACTAATACTCAATAGATTGGACCTAAGACCCTTAACAAAAAGAAGCTCATGACTATTGAGCGATTCAACCTCAGAAAAGTTACCTTTACCTTCAACCGGAAGCAATTTACCATTACCAAACCTAACCTTACCTCCATAACCAAGAGTCAGGTTATCAATCAGAGTCTTATCACCTGTCATATGACGCGAACAACCGCTGTCAAGATACCACGATGAAGGCAATGGTTCAACCAAACGAGCCATGTGAGACACCATTTTCCTGGATGCGTCCATACTCCTATCCCAGAAATGTGGTGGTGGAGTAGGCATGGGTGTTGCTTGAGGACGATTTCCATAAGGAGAAGTTCTGGGTAAACCCCACGGAGCATAGCCATTCCACATGTATGGAGCCTGCATGGAGAAGGTGGAAGACTTGTTCCAATATGAGTTACCTGCAAAAGAAGGATGATGAGCAGGATACAAATTATTCCAACAAAAGGCAGAAGTGTGACCCATGCGACCACATGTTAGACATTTAAAGCCTTTGTGTCTAGAGTTCTTTTTCCGAACTTGCTTCACATGAGTAACCTTGGGTGGTGATACCACACTAGACACCTGCACAGGAGCAGGAATAGCGACACTTGTTGGTCGCACAAAGGTAGTGCGGGAAGTGCTAGTAGTAGCAAGGGGAACAGAGGTGTCATAACCTAAACCAGATTTATCTGAATGGGATTTACCGATTCCCAACAGAGAGTTTAGATTAGCACTTGTTTTACCAAACCCAACCAATTGTTTGTTAGCAGCAAACAACTCAGCCTTTACTCTCTCATGCTCCAGTACAAGGGATCGATACCGTGTTTCAAGATCATTATTCAGTTTTTCCAGAGTGACAATACGCACTTGGAAATCCTCCTTTTCCTTCACAAATTCTTCCTTCAACATGTTGGAATCACCTGTAAGGTTGCATATATCCTGTCCAAGACTCTCTACCTGATCCTGCAAGACGGTGTTAGTTTTTTCAAGCAACTTTACTTGTTGCATAGAAAACTTATACATGTCACATAATTCACTAGTAGTAGCATGAACACCAGAATCAGAAACATTAATATCAGTAGAAGAGGATACAATACCTCCTGGATGTTCATCCAGGGATGCACTGAAGACCACATAATTTGAGACAACATTTGAGAGATTCCCATCATCATCATCATCTGAATCATCCCATGTTACTGTGAGATTCGCTTTGGAATTATCACCAGGTTTGCGATCGACCTACTTATCACATTCATTTGCAAAGTGTCCATAATCACGACACTTGTAACATTGGACATCTTTACAATCAACTCGAGCTCTTCTCCCATCCACAGAGAACCGCTCAAAACCACGACTTCTAGGAGCATTTGAGGAATCAGGAAATCGCTTTCGAGGATCTCGATTCTGTTGATATTTCAGAATCTTTTGAAAGCTACGTGAGAGGAACGCATAGTTATCATCCACATCCTGCTCTTCATCATCAGAAGGTCATGTGGAAAGTTCTTTAGACGATGTAGCTTTGAATGCTACAGATTTGTTCTTCAAAGGTTCTTCTAAAGCCTGTTCCATCTCACATGTCCTTAGTTTCCCAGCAAGTGTCTCGATGGACATGTTCTTAATCACATTGCTCTCAGTGATGGCATCCTTACGTGAACGAAACCGAGGAGGCAAAGCACGCAATATCTTACGTACCACCTGTGTGTCAGTATATGCATGACCAATAGCCGCACTGCAGTTGATGATGTCTTGGAGACGAATAAAGAAATCATCAAAGGTCTCAGAATTATCCATCCGTAGATTCTCAAACTGAGATGTTAACAGTTCCAGCTTACTTTCTTTGACTGTTTCGTCACCTTCATGTGTACAGATAAGCCTGTTCCATGCATCTTTAGCCTCTTCACAGCCCTGCACCCTACGAAACTCACTAGCATTTAATGCCATGAAAATAGCATTGAGTGCCTTGTTGTTATAATTTGCCAACAACTTCTGTTCAGGCGTCCACTTTTCACGTGGCGTCAGTGATGTAACAGCAGTATCATCAGTACCTGTAGTAGTCAGAGGTTCTTTCCACCCTGTGACAACAGAAAGCCAGACTTCTTCTCCTAATGCTTGGAGATAAGCTCGCATACGTACTTTCCAATGACCAAAGTCCTTTCCACTGAATTGTGGAGGAAGACTTGAAGTAGCAGACTTGTGAGATTCCATAAAGCACTATTGATCGTTAGCGTGAGCCTTTACGCTCCTTAACCAGCCCCCAGCGACTGATACCAATTGAGAAACTACAAATAGTGCTAGTATAACAAATGTGAATTCAAACAAGCAAACAAACAATACGCGGAAAGTAAATAACACACAGAAATTTTTAACGTGGTAAAACCCAAACTGGGAAACGTCCACGGTTGTCCTCGCGACAACAAAATAATCCACTAGATGAAAAGAGATGTACAAACCTATCAACTACCTGCACTCACTGCGAGTTGATACTCCTGGTTATCTCTAACACCTTGACTTCACCAGAGCACCTTGATGTACGCACAAGACACTCGACTTCTTGATGAACACACAAGAAGACTCGAAGCCGAATTCACAATAACTCTTGAAGATCACAAAGATATGAATTGAGAAAAGGGGGAAGAAAGGGAATTGAGTTCAATAGCCACAAACAATTTCAATATCACAAACCTAACCAAAACACATGAACAAGGAGAAGGATGGACGGCCAAAGAACTGTCTTGTTCTATGGAAGAGAAACCCTATTTATACTTAGGGTTGAAAACCTAGAAAAATGGGCCGAAACTGTGCAAACCGACTTTGGACGTTCGTACGTCGATATGACGTTCGAACGTCGCTACACAAAAATAAGCCTGCTGCCTAACATGACGTACGAACGCTCTAACTCGGTACGTACGTCTCCATATGAAAACACGTCTGCTGCCTACTTGGACGTACGAACGTCCTAACTGAGTACGTACGTCCTGACCAAAAGAAGTTTGCTGCTTCAGTGGACGTACGTACGTCCTAACCCGGTACGTACGTCCAGAACCCAATAACTTTTCCTGGACAGACCTAAGAGACACAAGGACACGAGACGACCATGCGTACATCTTGATTTTCCTAACAATGAATTCAAGGCGAGATAACCAAAGACACTTTGTCACAAAATTGATGTCAAACCACTTCGTGCCGGTTTCAATCATTTCCTTCGTGAGGCGGTTGAGAAGGGTGATATAGCAATGGAATTCATTCCTACTGAACATCAGCTAGCGGACATTCTTACAAAACCTCTTGATGCAGCTCGCTTCCATTCACTGCGCAAGTCCATTGGGGTTGTTCCTCTTCCCTAAATGTTACTGGTAGTCTCCTCTCCTCTCTCTCTTCTTCCTTGTATATTATTTTTCTCTTTCTCTGTATATATCTGGACAAGTTTGTTTTGTCGTAATGGTCTGTGTTGGCTCTCCATATTCGGTTGAGGGCATTTTTGTCTGATTATTGTTTTGGTTCTCGTCCTTAAATAATGTGCAATATGTTGAGGTTCTTAGTCTTTCTGCTCAAATAAGGTCATTAGGATTTCTCATGGTCTTTCCCCTGGTTTACGTTGCATAGTGAGTGGCTTACATGTTCGAATTTATTCTTGGTATACCCCTTCTTTGTCTTGTGTGTTTTACTCATCTTGTCACCTCCTGCAAGTGGTCAATAACTCACGAAATCCCCAGCCATTTGAATGTCTTGAGAGCATAATCATTTGGCTAAGAACCCGTTGGGGCTGTGAGGGTCATGCTCTGACGGATGCACTCGAGAGATGTTAGTTCTTCTGTTGCACGTTATCATGGTATTGCACTTCTGGAGTGTATTCTTGTCTAAAAGATGTAGGCTACACCCTACCCTCGTGTATTGAAAAGATGGAGGTCATCAATTCCTCCCACACGGGAATGACTGTTTGTCTTTTTATTTTAATATCACTCGGCATATTCATATTCATATTTTTATGACTGTTTGTCTTTTGGGGTTCGAAACACTGTTTCAACTGATTGTTGATACAAGTTTTCACACATAATTTAAAGAGGTACGGTCCTTCAACCCTGTTTGCCCATCGCCACTGAGAGAGAGAGAGAGAGAGAGAGAGAGAGAGAGAGAGAGAGAGAGAGAGAGCCGCCACCACCGCCACCACTATCGAGTGGCGCATGGTCATCTTCTCTATGACCTGCGCCTCTACTCAGACCCTCCCCTTCAACGTTGGTTGAACTCGCCGCCTTTCGGCCACAACCTTCCACCACCCCTTTAATAACTCCGACCACCACCAACTTCCCACCTTAACTGCTACCACCACCAGCAGATCACCAGATCCCCTTCTTGATCTCCATTAGATCGGGATCTGGTTTCTTCCCCCATTCCTTTTCTTCATCAGATCGTAAATTTGGTTGTGACTAGCCGAGCCAACTCAGCCATTTCAGCAAATTGAGCCAGACCAGCTGAACCAGATGAACCAGCCGAGCCAAACCAGCAGCTCAAGCCAGTCAGCCAGACCAGCTGAACCAACAGCCAGACCAGCCGAACCAGCCAAACCGGTAGCCAGACCAGCAGAACCAGCAGCCAGACTAGCAGTTCAAGCCAGCCAAGCCAAAAAAAAAAAAAAAATTGGCTGCTTGATGGAGAGTATCCATTGTCCATTTCGAAATTTTGATGGATGCACCAATGGACCGTGTGGAAATGGATACAAATCTTCGTACATCCCAACACATGTTAAGAAAGATCACTTGAAGAGGGTTAATGACATCGACAGGATGAGAGATGCGATCAAAGTTGATATAGGTTTATTTTCGTCGCTTGACAATACTTTGAAGAGGATGAACAAATGGATGTGTGGTGATTGTTTTGGTATCCATGCATCGACCATAAAATGTAAACATCCGGATGGTGCAGTCATCAAACCACCTGCGCGAAAGGAGACCGGTGAGTTAGAGTGTGCAATTGTAGGTATACAACCACCACAGCTTGTGCATGTTGATAATCCACCCGCACCTACAGCAGGAGGGGACACTGGTATCGATACTCACCTTTCTATTGTTGCACCTTCTTTAGATGAGATATCACTTGATCGTATTTTCTGTAGACCTTTTCGCACAGTGAAAAGTATTCCACGTCCTTGTCGATTAGCATTCTCCTGTGCATTGAAGTCAGTCTTGTATGAGGTTACTGCAGACCCCATATCGATAGGGCCATGGGTTAGATTGCTCCTGCTTCCCTATTGCACATTGCAAGTGTTCCATCCGCAGAATTGCCAAGAGCGTCGTTCTGGTGCTCAAAAATATCTCCAGCAGAATCAGATTTTGCAGGCTCTCTCTATTTGGAACGAGCCTGGGGGTATATTTCGTTTGATTGAGAGGGTCACACACACAGAGCCTCCGTTGGAACGACCATCTCGACAGTCCCAAAGCAAGAATGTACGATGGTGTTTACAAAAGGTTGTAGACGGGCACTTTGCAGCAGCCGTGAAGGTGTTGGCATCATCAGGGGTTGCTCCGAACACTCCAGAGAGCAGCAGGTTTTAGAGGATAAACACCCGAAGCATCCACTACCATCTGTCCCCGACATTCCTTTACTTGAGTCACCTTTGTCAGTTGAGAGGGATGTGATATTATCATGCATCAGGTCCTTCCCCAAAGGGACGTCTTGTGGGCGAGATGGTCTCCGGGCCCAACACCTATTGGATGCTATGAGTGGGGCTGCATCCGCTGTAGCCACAGATCTTATGGAGGCCTTGACACCGGTTGTGAACTTATGGCTACAAGGTCGATGCCCACGGGTCTTGGCAGAGTTCATAGCTAGTGCACCACTCACCCCACTCCTTAAGCCAGGTAACGGCATTCGCCCAATAGATGTGGGTATGGTTTGGCGTCGCCTGGTGTCTAAGATTTCCATGAGAGGAGTTTCTAACGATATTGTCCCATACCTAGAGGATTTTCAGTTTGGGGTTGGTGTGCCTGGTGGAGCAGAGGCAATTTTGCATGTTGTTAATCGGTTGGTTTATGCCAACAAGGATGACACATCGCTTTCTATGCTGCTTGTGGACTTTCAGAATGCCTTCAACCTTGTTGGTCGGTCTGCTATGCTACGGGAGGTACGCAATGATTGTCCATCTATTGCTCTATGGGTCGAATACCTCTATTGTCAACCTGCTCGATTGTATCTAGGGTCTACTCATATTTGGTCAGCAGCTGGGATACAGCAGGGGGACCCTTTAGGGCCTCTTCTCTTTGCTTTGGTCTTGCATCCATTGATACACCGCATTCAGTCAGAATGCCACTTGGAGTTGCAGGCATGGTACTTAGATGATGATACTCTGATTGGTAGTACAGAACATGTGGCTAGAGTTATTCGTATCATTCAGGAAAGAGGACCATCTCTTGGGCTCGTGCTTAATGTGTCTAAGACAGAGTTGTTCTGGCCTTCTGTTGATCCTGACTGCTCCTATCCAGATATCTTTCCGGTTGGTATATCATGTCCTCAGCGAGGGGTTAAGTTGCTTGGAGGGGCTGTAAGTATTGATGCATCATTTATTGTGGGTAATGTTCGTCAACGAGTGGATAAGACACTTCAACTTATGGACTTATTACCACAGCTAAAGGATCCGCAGTGTGAGTTGGCACTTTTACGTTCTTGTATGGGATTATCTAAACTCACCTTTGCTCTCTGTACTTGCCCCCCTGACTATGTTCAGGAAACAGCCGAATGGTTTGACCACAAGCTTCGTGCAGCCCTTCAAAATATTGTGGTTTCTGATGGACCTGGTTTTGGCGATCTACAGTGGCGTATGGCAACCCTCCCATTACGTATGGGTGGACTTGGTATCTATTGTGCTACTGATGTTATGAAGTTTGCTTTCGTAGCTTCACGTACGCAAACCAAGGATCTCCAGGACCACATTCTTCGAGGTTGTGACACTCCACTTATGGGTAATGTTTTTGATACTGCCATTGCTAGTTTACATCTTTCTATACCTGATTTTGATCTCAGTAATCTTGCTCCAACTGCTACCGTCCCCTTCAAACCCCAACATGTCTTGGCAGAAGCATACTACAACAAGATTAGTTCTGGTCTTGAGAGGGATGTTGAGTTGTCAGCTAGACAAAAAGCCGTGATTGGATGTGTGCAGTCAGAACATGCCAAAGATTTTCTCCTTGCTATCCCGATGGAAGGGTTTGGACAACGCATGACGCTTGTAGAATATCGTGCCATTCTTCGTTATCGATTGATGATCCCTCTATATTCAGATGGTGAGCTTTGTCCAGTGTGCAAGAAGAGTAGACTTGATGCTTTCGGGGACCATGCGGCCCATTGTAAGCATTACCCCGGCTTCAAGTACAGGCATGACCACGTTAGAGATATCTTGTATGATGTGTTCTGGCGGGCTGGCGTACAGGTTAAGAAGGAGGCTCCTGTTAACTTTCCTACTGATCCTAAGGAAGGAAGATCGACATTACGTCCTGCTGATATTCTGGTCTACAACTGGTCTGAAGGTAAACATGCGTGTGTTGATGTTACAGGGGCGTCTCCGATGGTTGGGCTGAGTGCTGGGATTTTTGAGGTGGGGCTAACAGCTAGCAATGCAGCAGCGGCAAAAGTGGAGAAACATAACGGAGCTTGTAGGGCTAACCAACATAGTTTCATCCCCTTTGCATTTGACACATTTGGATTGCTAGGCTCAGAAGCAGTTGAGCTCCTCAGGAGAGTGCAGAAGATAATGGATAGCAACGTGATGACTGCAGGTTCGAACGAATATGTATTTAGGAGAATCGGGTTTGCTATACAGAAAGGACTAGCCGCGCAGTTTGTAGCGCGTTTGTCCTCTATTTTTTGTGTAATTCATTGAGCTTATCAATAAAATTTGGATATTTAAAAAAAAAAAATAGAAAGGAAGATTTAAAATAAAGGGAGGGACATAGAATGGATGAAATTTTTAGTATTATTTTCCACTGTTTCTCCTCAGTGCTTGTAGGCATTCTTCTGTTTATTTGTGGGATACCTTCTCCCTTGGTTCCTCGTGCGTAATTGGTTCTGGTGCTGTAAATGGTGTTTTGATTATGTGTCATCTCAATCCCTTTGAGCATGTGGTTTGGTAACCTCTCCATATTGCCTGTTATATTTTATTGGATGCAACTAAATCGATTTTTGGGAGCCTTGTAGTGCTTCTCCCTGATCTACGGTCTATGTGTCCTTCTTGTTCTATCCGTATATTTGTTTGCTAATTGGCCCACTTGGTGTGTTAACCCACATTTAACTCAACCAATGGTACTAGCTATATAAACAAAGTGCTTTGGGGTTCATCAAATCCGTACGTGTTCGTTTATATTATTTTTATTAAGGTTTAGTTATTTCTCCCAATTTTCTGCTCACTCTGTTATGGGTTCTTCTGACTGTTCATCTTCCCTTTTGTATCTTCGACATTCTTCTCATTTATCTTGTTTCTCTTACATGTTATTCTCTTGGTTACAGTGTTTCTTACTTGTTTTCCCATACCTCTCCTTTGTTCACTTATTGTGACAAAAAGGGGGAGAATTATGACTCTAAATACTAACAATCGTCTCTTCGCTGTTAGGATATTCTTGGGTCATGTTTCAGGTATTGTTAGAAGCTGTACAGTTATGGGGGAGCTCGAGTATCTATGATTGGAGCTCATACAGTATGGGGGAGTTATTCTAACTTCACCAAGTTCGGTCTCTGATGATTAAAGCGTTTTGATCAAGATGGACGTCAAGAATTGGTGACTTGGTTTGTGTTCTAACTTGAATGTTTTTGTAGGCATGATTCATAAATGTCGTGGTTTGGGTTTGTAAGCACGTTATATAAGTGCTACTAGAGTCTTAGAGGTTTGTCACAAAATCAATGTCAAAGGGGGAGATTGAAACCGGCTTTCGGTTATTTGACATTAATTTTGTGACATGAGTAGTCTCGGTTATCTCGCCTTGAAATCATTGTTAGGAAAGCCAAGATGTACGCACGTTCGTCTCGTGTCCGTGTCCTTATGTCTTTTGTCAAAGTCAGTTTTGGGTACTGGACGTACGTACCTAGTTAGGACGTACGTACGTCCATTGAGGCAGCAAACTTCTTTTGGTCAGGACGTACGTACGCAGTTAGGACGTTCGTACATCCAAGCAAGCAGCGAACTTTTACCGTGTGGGGACGTACGAACGTTGTTTCGACGTACGTACGTCCAATGTGGATTTCAGCAATTCCGGCCCATTTTCAGTGTATTCCAACCCTAGGTATAAATAGGTTTTCTTCTCCAATGAACGAGTTAGTTCTTTGGCCGTACAAGTAAGGTGTTCTTGGAGTTTGGTGTTGTTAGGGTCCTGGCTAGTGAACTCAATTCTTTCCCTTATTTCTACAATTCTTCATCTTCTTATTAAATAGCGAATTTGCTTCGAGTCTTCTTGTCTTCTTCAAGAAGTCGAGTATCTTTGTGTGTTCATCAAGGAACTCTGGTGTAAGCTTGCCAAATAGATCGGCTTCAAGTCTTCTTGTGTGTTCATCAAGAAGTCGGGTGTCTTGTGCGTACATCAAGATGCTCTGGTGAAGTCAAGGTGTTAGAGATAACCCGAAGTGTCTACTCGCAGTCATTGCAGGTAGTTGATAGGTTTGTAAATCTCCTTCATCTAGTGGATTCTTTTGTTGTCACTAAGGCAACCGTGGATGTTTCCCAATTTGGTTTTTACCACGTTAAAATTCTTGTGTGTTCTCTTTCATTAATTCTGTTCATTGAACTAGTTAATTGATAATTAACAATTGTTAGAATAGCACTATTTCTATTTTTCACTAGTCGCAGAAGAGCTTAACAGTTGCATAAATTTGATTACAGTATATCAATGTGGCATTGGAAGGAGGGAGGAGGGATGACAAGCTTGAACAAGAAAAGTTGGGCGAGTGTTTGTAGAGATCCACCTAAAGCAGTATAGCTTCTTTGAAGACTCAAGAGGATAAAAATAATCTTTGTGATGAAATTATTTCAAATATCCTGTCCAAGCTTCCAATTGAATCTCTTGTGCGATCCAAATGTGTATGCAAAACATGGTATAATTTGATAAAGGAAACTCACTTCATCACCATGCATGCAAGTGACTAAATCATTACAGTCACGTCGCTTTGTTCTTGTAAATGGGTCAGAAGCTCAAGCACTGTTGTTGGATGGAGACATCAAGACTAAAGAATTTCCAATAGACTAATAGAGACATGGAGAACTAGAGAGATTTCATTGGGGAAGATGGAGGGGAAAGGGTTTATTGCTGATGCTTGCAATGGCTTTTTTTGTCATTACAAAAACGGTGACATATATGTGTACAACCCCATTACTAAAGAGTGCATGACTGCCAAAATCCTGGATATCCGGATCCAAAAAATATTCCTGCTACTCGATTGGACTTGGATATGATGAAACAAGCAAGAAGTATAAGGTTGTTCAAGCTTATACCCAAAAAGAATACAAAGGGACAACTGATTTTGAGATTATAACCTTGGGTGAAAGTTCGTGGCGACGGTTGGTTGCTCCATACAGAGTCTAAGGTCATACACCAGTATTCTTAGACGGAGGATTTCATTGGCTCCTGAAGAGAAAAGAGCAGAATCGTGCAAAAGATCATATCCTTAGATTGGACATTTTGACCGAACAATGTCGAACAATCAAGTTTTCTCAATCCAAGAAGGTACCATGCAAGAAACATCGGTTCTAAAGAAATTAGGGAAGTTCTTGGCAATAGTTTTATGTGAGGCGCGCAAGCTGCATGCATATATGGAAAATTGTCAGTGGTAAGAAAACAAGATATTCCGTCGATCAACAAACATACGATATGTTTGGACTGGAAAAGGTTTTTAGTATTGTGTCGTATGAGCTTGTTGATATATTGAGCAATGGCAGCTTCCTATTGTCACTTCAGCATGATCAGTGTTGCTGTAAGGATGAAGATTTTGGCATAGACTACCACAAGAAAAAGCTTACTTTGTTCGATATTTTCCCAGGGAAAAAAGTTTCCGCTGTTGGGAAACTGGTTCTATAAGGGAATCCGTTTCATATTTGGATTTCTAAGTCCATATTAAAGGTTTATAATTTGGTATTGGAATATGACTTCCAATTTGATTAAGTTTGGTATTCCTATTAGGAATTTGTTTTGTACACCCTAAAGGCTATAAATATAAGGTCTTAGGGATTGGTTTAGTATCCTCAATCCATATTTGTTGTTTGTCTCCTTGTGAGAGTTGTGAGGATCTTGGATGTGAGAGAGAGTTTGTATCCTCAATTTGTGATTGTCTCTTTGAGAGATTTGGTGAGGATTTGAGAAGGGAGGAAACCTAGGGTTTCTCCATTTGTTTGAGAGCTTTGTACTATCTTCTCCAATAGTAAAAGTTCTATTTGTTTGTCCATGGACGTAGGCAATATTAGCCGAACCATGTAAATCTTGTGTTTTATGTGGGTTTGTTTGATAGTAGTAGGAGTTTCATCTTCTCTATTTTGTTTTTTGTTTAATTCATACACTATTCCAATCTTGGGTATTGGTGCATAAGTTTTCGCTGCGCACAACAAGTGGCATCAGAGCCGAAGGTTAGTTCCTTGGGTTAAAGAGGGATTGCAGAACATTGGTTAAAGGGTTTTGAGGAATCTGTCCAGATTCGATACTCTGTGGTAAAACGGCCATAACTCTGTTCTCGGATATCGAAACGTTGATCCGTGTTTTGGGTTGGAAAGAAGACTCTTCAGGCTTTCCAACGGTGTATGGTACGTTTTCTGTTTCAAAGTATTCTGTTCCCAGTAATTCTTTGAAGTTGACGGTTTTGTTTTCTCAATTTTGGTAAAAATCTAATCTTGGATTTTTCTTGTGGTACTTGGTGAACTCCTTTGGTTTAGTTTGTTTGTTTGGTTTGCTGGTGTATGAAATTGATTGGTATCATGTCGGATCATATTTCGGATTCGAGTGAATTTGGAAAGGAGGTTGATAGTTTGTTTAATCAAACCTTGTTGTTAGATGTTGACATTCATAAATTTGATGGTAACCTCGACTTTGCTATGTGGAAGACGGAGGTACAAGATAGGTTAGCCATTAATGGCTATGTGGATGTTCTTGATGATAAATCGAGAAATATGAATGATGATGAATGGTTAACTCTAAATTTAAAAGCTTGTGAATTTGTCCGGTATTGTTTGGTAGAAGATTTGTGGTACATTGTCAAATTGGAAACCATTGTAATAGTTATGTTGTCCAAGTTGGAAGACAAGTACGCTTTGAAAAATACAGAGGACCGGCTCTATGTGGTTGATGATAGTATTGGTAGATTGGTTGGTTCTCAATGTAAATTGAGAAGTCGAAGAACTCTTGCAAAGAATGAATGTGCCTATTGTCATTGTTGGGGACATTGGAAAATTAATTGTCCAAAGTTGCAGAAGAAGATTGTTCGTGTACATCGAAGAGATGAGGATTCATGTGTTGGTGTTTCGTTGTTGGCTTCATCTTCAGTTAGTCATTCTACTAATGAGTGAATTTTGGATTCGGGTTGTTCCTATCATATGTGTCCCAATAGGGAGTTATTTGATAGCTTTCAGGAGCTAGATGCTTGTGTTTTGCTTGGTAATGATCATACTTGCAAAACTTTTGGGATAGGTACAGTTCGATTGAAGTTGGAAGATGGATGCACTCGAAAGTTAGAAGATGTTTGGTATGTACCAGAGTTGACTACGAATCAAATCTCATTGGGTGTTTTAGAGTCCGATGGTATGAAAATTACATGTATTGGTGGAGCTCTAAAAGTTGTTGTAGGTGCACGAGTTGTTATGAAAGGCATTAGAAATGGTAAGTTGTACTACTTGAAAGGAAGTGCAATTACATGTGGTTTGCATAGTTCAGTTATTGATTTGTCTGTCAATTCTACCAAGGAATTGCATAGTAATATGGGGCATGCCGTGGTACTATGCAAGTGAAGACAAATTTGTTTGCGGGTGGCAAGGCATGCATAGTTGGTAGGCATTTTGTTGAAGCGTCATTTGTTCGGGTGGAGATTGATATCGCTCCACATTTGATTGGTTTGTTAGGTGACACGGCAAAGAAGAAAGTTGAAGTCACCATTGTTAGTAGCAAGGTTATCGCCCAAGAACCTTATGAAGCCGTGAAACCTTTGTTTGGGGGTTTTGTGTACGTACTTCCTATTGTTGGTAATCTCTCATGTGATGTTTGTTTGGCGCTTAGTAAGGAAGACGTATTTGGTAAATCTATGCATAGTGATTTGAATTTGTACCCCACTTGGTTGAACTTCATAGGAAAAACTCTTGAGAGGTTAGTTTTTCGGGGCATTGGATCATCTTCGATGGAGAACTTTGTTGAGGTGGAGATGGTATTTGGTAGCTTGGACCCCATTGTGTTGAAGTTGTTTGTGAGCCCTATAGGGCATTGGTGGGCATTTGGTTTTGATTTGGCCCCTTAGGGGGATTTGGCCTTTCGGGGCATTGTGGGCATCGAAAGATGTCCGTTTGGAAGAACTACGATGGCTTGATCCCATGGAGGGTACGTAGGCATCCACTTGATGGTCCGACCGCTTTGGTTTGGTTGTTCGTCGGTTTTTTTGAAGATCGGCTCAGATTTGGGAAATCTTCACCGAGGTGGAGAATTGTTGGGAAACTGGTTCTATAAGGGAATCCGTTTCATATTTGGATTTCTAAGTCCATATTAAGGATTTAGAATTTGGTATTGGAATATGACTTCCAATTTGATTAAGTTTGATATTCCTATTAGGAATTTGTTTTGTACACCCTAAAGGCTATAAATATAAGGTCTTAGGGATTGGTTTAGTATCCTCAATCCATATTTGTTGTTTGTCTCCTTGTGAGAGTTGTGAGGATCTTGGATGTGAGAGAGAGTTTGTATCCTCAATTTGTGATTGTCTCTTTGAGAGATTTGGTGAGGATTTGAGAAGGGAGGAAACCTAGGGTTTCTCCATTTGTTTGAGAGCTTTGTACTATCTTCTCCAATAGTAAAAGTTCTATTTGTTTGTCCATGGACGTAGGCAATATTAGCCGAACCATGTAAATCTTGTGTTTTATGTGGGTTTGTTTGATAGTAGTAGGAGTTTCATCTTCTCTATTTTGTTTTTTGTTTAATTCATACACTATTCCAATCTTGGGTATTGGTGCATAAGTTTTCGCTGCGCACAACATCCGCCTTGTATTTACACCTAACATTCCTGAGAGTTCCTCGATTTATACTATTGCACCGAACCTAGAATCGCTTTGTCCTTTGAGTGAGCTTCATTAACTGACTATGGATAATATATAAATTCCGGTTTGGTTATTTAGTTGGGCAACACAACACTATCCCTAATTGAAAAGATGAATATACTCTGATTGTTTCCTATTGTTGGTGTTTTAAAATCTATTTTCTCTCAATTCAATAAAATTTCGGATTTTGGTATTTGGAGTAATTAAGAAATAAAACAGGGAATGAAATAGGATTAGTACATGTGACAGACTCACAATGAAGACTGAACAAGGAGTATAGCAGGTTGCAAATAAACTTGCAATAGCCTCAATGGTGCTTTTGTGTATGCCCACAAACTGCACAATACATTTAGTCTGCGAATATGTATGCGCACAGAGAGCTACACTAATTTGTATGGACAATGTTTAAGGATTGATGATATCATATCATACATAAGTGGCAGTGATTTTCTTGCTATTATGAAAAATGCTTAAATTCGTACAATTTGCTCTCACTTCTTTCATGCAAGATTCTAATGTACAGTGGTAGTGCTTCCTACAGCCTTATACATGAGTAAATTAGTAAATACAAGAGAGTGCAAAGAAAGAGAGAATTATTACATGTTCCTTATTCAACACACAATGGCTTAATTTATAAGAGATGGTGGGGAATTAACCCTGGGAGGAGCTTGAAGCCTGTTAGCAGATGGTGGGGAATTAGCCCCGGGAGGAGCTGCCATTGCTTTTTCCCTGTTAGCAGTAGGTGCTCGAAATATATATACTCTCTCTCTAACTCTACGATCAAAATGAAATAGCTTTCGATGATGATTCCCGTTATTTTCCAGATGCTTTATATCCGCAAGGACTGCATATATAAGATCAAAAGATAAGAAAACAAACAAATTCATGTTATAAAAAAAAAATGATTACATGTTAATATGTAGGAAGCAGCACCTGCATATCTTTTTTGGTCGAAACGACTAATGAGAAGAATGAAGGTGATCAAGATAGTGAACATTGATCTTGCACTTGATCCCATATTTTACAAGGTTAGAATTTAGAAATAAGGTTGGGGGTATTTATATAAAACTGATTCTTACACTAATTGTGAGAGGCAAGCAGGCAGCAGCTTCACTTACCATTTAAACTAATTCAAATGAATAAGGTCAAACTATATACTTAACTAATTCAAATGAAGATAACCTTGCTTAAACATGAATTTAAGCATGATTTAAGGCAGTTTGTTGTGAAACTTCTTCCCTGAAACCCCTTGACCCGAAATTAACTCACCCTGTTATCTATGTACTTGGGGAAAAGTAGTATGTGATGATTATTTACTGTATATTGTATACTAAATTTTAAAAGAACTGCCAGAATGCATCAAAATTTTAGCAAGATATATCTGTTGTAGTGTTGTGCCCCTCACTCAGTTCATTTTTGTTGGGGGGATGGGACTCTGGAGCTTGATAGTCCATCACCCAAGTAAACTTTTCTGAAACAGCAACTCCAAACTTTCGATGGTGATTACGCCCGTTATTCTGTAGATGCTTTACATCTGCAAGGACTGCACACACAAACAAATAATAAGGTCAATTATATTTGATGCTTTACTGAAGCTAAAATTGAGAGAGGTAGCTAGCTTCCACCATTATATGAAGCAACAATTTAACTTGAAGAAGTCAAAGAATTGAACCTTACAGGACTCTAAATTTGCTAGCAAACAGTCTAGGTGTTTTGGAGCAAATTGAAGGGATCCTCCAGTGTCCAATCTCGTGAATATTGTCAACCACTAAGTAAAAATTATGCGTACACATTCATCCTGTAACAAAGGTATGTTATTTATCTAATACAACTTGAGCACAATTGGTGCATTATAAAATAGAAAACTGGAGCTATGAACTATAAAGATAACAATAAAGCAGCTACACAATATGATTGTGCCATATGTTACATGCTAAAATATAATTGTGGCGAGGGAGCAGAGCCCTAACATGTTACATATATTATATTGTACTGCATTACAACAACAATTATACACTGAAACCTTCAATGTTATACAGTGTAATACAAGTATGTGGTAGGTAGTGCAGCTAAGAGAATAGTTGATCGGCTTATGGAATGGTAGGTAGTGGAGGTAAGAGATCGAATTGTTGACTTATGGGGTATAATCGTTTATAGCAAACGGTTAATTGGTTTCGTGCGATAATTCTGCCCTAGATCATAAGGAGTTTCAGACATGCAATTTCTGAACCTAACACTCTTAATAGGTCCTGTTATAAAGATTAATTGTCTAATCATGTTCACGGTTGTTTGCTGCAGTTTGAAGTTAAGAGCTTGTTTATATATTAAGAACTTGTTTTGATAAAATTCCAAATAACAAGCGATAGTGAAGTATACAATGCGATCATATGCTCTAGCTGCTTTCATCTGCTGCTAATGGCAGGATGAACATGAATGCTTGCATAATGAATACTATTGTGAAGACCTTGGGTTACACCAGCATGATGCTTAAGCTTAACAGTGTCCCTCCGACACTCCAATCAGACATTAGACCATTAGTAAAAGGTTTCGCAAGCAAAGTCCAAAAGTTGGCCAAAATCGCACTAAATATTAGGATTGTTGGGTTGACATTTAGCATGAAATGGGATGAGGTCAATATGAATATAGTTTGGACTGCCTAATAATTAATAATTAATAAGGGAAAAAGGATCTTAAAAGAAAAGACTCTCATCTCTGAACCTTTACTATGTATTACTCAAGATCGCCTCTTAAAAATTATTCTTAACAATCTCAAACTCTCTCTTGGTTTATACTGTAACATAATCCTACTAATCTGGACATAGCAAAAAAATTTGAGGAAAGGAAGGATCCGGTGATGGATCTCGAGGAGGAACGAGGAGGGGATGGGGGTGTAACAACCCCAAAGTTACTAAACTAAACACTGCACAGTGCACACAGCTAGTAATTTGATTCTTTGGAATGTGTATATGCATTATACTTTAACTTGGAAGTTGGAACCAAATCCATAGAATTTTAAGGTGAAGGCATATACAGAGAAACCCATTAAACTTCATTGAAATAAATTGCTCCCACGTAGTCTTTCATGTAATACAAGATGATATGCAGAGTACAATGCGGTCCTAATGCATGATACATTGATACGTGACTTATTACACATTTAAATGACCCTTATTCGACACATTTTTCGCTGAAAATGTAGCTGATGCCTGTTGCCTGAAGCATTAATTAATAAGAGATGGTGGGGTGCCGGGAGAAAGTCCGATCCCTCTTTTCATGTTTGAAGTAGGTGCTGGAGGTATACGAGTGTTTCTGTACCTATAAAGCTTTTTTGTGGCAGTAATTCCAAGCAGCTTTCGATGATGAATCCCATTATTCTCTAGATGCTTTATATCTGCAAGGACTGCATACATAAAATCAAAAGATAAGAAAAAAAAAAAATAAAACAAATTAGAAGAGAAAGGTATGACAAATGTGCTTAATCAATTAGAAGCACACCTGCATTGCTGTTTTGGTCAAAGCAGCCAGTGAGAAGGAGAAAGACGATGAAAATGGTGACTAATGATAGTCTTGGAAATGATCCCATTGTTTCAAGCTTCAAAGTCTTAGCGACAAAGGATGGGAGTACGAACTTTATATATATAGATTCGATGGAAAGGATGGTAAGAGAATACTAGATTACTAATACTGTAATAATTAAATAGCTACCAAGTTTAGGGAGCAACGTAACTTCCATGAAATGAAATAAAGTCAACAGTACATTCTGATAGCTAGCTAGCTTGTTCAAGGCTGCTTTTTATAATAGTTCTTAGTCAAAAAAATATTTAGTATACTTATATGCTCTGGATTTATCTCTGAACTCTGAAGGAACACATAGCTGTAATGAAAACGATGAATGTTTTTAGTACACAGTTGTACATGATTGAAACCTTAAATATTGTTATCGAATATAATGTAGGTGCATGGTAGGTATACGCAGAGTTTGAGTAAGAGTAAAGGATAATCAAATTGAGTAGTTCAGTAGTTGATTATATCCAAATGATAATCATAGTCAGAGACTCAGAGGTTCTGGGGTTTATAGGAAACCTGTTGCCCTATAGTCACTAGGCAGCATAGGGAAGTTGATCTCGTACCCTTTCAGGATCATCAGGGATCTCCCTTTCAATAAAAACTGGGCCGGATCTGCATGTAGGCGAAGTAGGCAGCCGATTAAGGCCACAAATTGTAACAGGGCCCATAGTTTTATTTAAGGTAGTGTATGTATTAATTTTTAAGCCCAATTGTAGAAAGCCCAATACACATTTTAGAAGCCCTAGTTGTATGTATCATCAAGACATCAACGAATCTTTCATTCTTTCATTCACTTTCTTTCCTCTTTGTCTCATTGTCTGTATCTTTCATCAGCTATTCATCTTCTGATCTTCCTCTAATTAAACAATTAGGTAAATCTCAAATTTTGTTTATTAATCTTTTCTTTATATATTTAATACCTCTAATTGATTTGCTTATTCAATTTTATATATATATATATATATATAATTACCCCATAATTCAAGATTTCAAGTAAATCTGTAAATACAATCAGTAATTCACAACTTATTACTTAATTACCTAATTTTACTTCTTGTTACTATTTTTATGTTTTGTTTTTAATTACACTAGAAGAAAGTTTAAATGGGATTTTGTTTTTTGTCATAAAATTGCACTATTGCAGATTTTTAGAGGAATTGAGGCCTTGGGGGTCTTCTGATTTCTAACTATGTTTCGCAAGCATGAATCTGGTCACAGTAAAAGAAAAAAGAAACAAAAATTAGAACAACTCACTCAATCTCTAGTAGCCACAGGTGGTATTCATAGATATTTTGCAACCACTACCAACAACAATCAAAGTTTAGTGCAAGATGTTACTGAGGATAACAATAATGTTGATGAAGAGCATGTAACTGAGAATAACAGTAGTGCTAGTGAAGAACATGGAAACCAAGATACAGTTGAAGATGATAACATGGATGGTAATGAAATTGAGAATGAGGTTGAGATTCCAATGAATGAGGAACAAGATAAAGATTTGGTAATTGGTGAGCAAGAACCTGCAAACTTTTATGATCCAGGGAATTGGAATAATCTTAGCCACAATGACAGAGATATGTTGGTGAAGAAAGGTCCAATTAGAGTTGATATGAAAAAAAAAATTTCCTCTAGATCATGAACATGAAAGAAGACACTTCTCTTCTGACCATTACATTCGAGAATTACCAAATGGAGAGACACATGATAGAAAATGGTTGGTATATTCGAACATTGAGGACAAGATTTATTGCTTTTGTTGTAAGTTATTTAGAAAACACGACAACAAGATTCATTTGGCTACTGAAGGAATTAGAGATTGGAAGAATCTTTCGAAGAGGCTTAGTAGTCATGAAAATAGTACTGCACACATTGTTTGCATGAGGAATTGGATTGAATTGGATTTGAGATTCCAAAGGCAGGAAACAATTGACAACAGTATACAGGAACAGATCAATAAAGATAAGGAACATTGGAGACAAGTATTTATAAGGATACTTGCAGTTGTACAGACTTTAGCCAAAAACAATATGGCTTCTCGTGGAACTAATGAGGCGATTTATGAAGAGAACAATGGGAACTTTTTGAGCTTAATTGAAATGATTGGAAAATTTGACCCTGTCATGCAAGAGCACATTCGGCGGATTAAAAGTCATGAAATTCAGTACAACTATCTTAGTCACAACATCCAGAATGAACTTATTCAAATGTTATCAGCAGAGATCAAATACACAATTGTCGCAAGAATCAAAGAAGCAAAGTATTTCTCTGTCATACTTGATTGTACTCCAGACACAAGCCATGAAGAACAAATGTCTCTTGTAATTAGATGTGTGGATGTTTCAACAAGTCCAGTAAAAATAGAAGAGTTCTTTTTAGGATTCTTAAAGGTGTAGGATACAACGGGATTGGGAATTTACAACAAACTTAGAGATGTTTTAAGCACTTTTGAGCTTGATATTGGTGATATAAGAGGGCAAGGATATGATAATGGATCAAATATGAAAGGAAAACACAAGGGTGTGCAGAAACGACTTCTTGAAATAAATCCTAGAGCATTTTACACCCCATGTGGGTATCATAGTCTTAATCTTGCATTGTGTGACATGGCTAATTTTTGTACTAAGGCTATCACATTTTTTGGGATAGTACAACGTATATATACGTTGTTTTCATCTTCTACAAAGCGGTGGCAAGTTTTCAAAGCTAATGTCGAAGGGTTGACTGTCAAATCATTGTCACAAACACGTTGGGAAAGTCGTGTGTATTAACCTATTTCTAGATTAATGCACTACTAGGTCAGGTCGCTGGGAGACTTGACCAAAGGGGAAGTTTTAGGTCGGGGTGGCTGCACCTCGTTGAGATCGAGATTGCCTACGTACTCTTAGCTCGAGGGGATTGAACTTAGAGATCAAGCCATCGTAGTTCTGTTCTTATAGAAGGTAGAAAGGCGTGGATCGTGGATCTTGCAGATTCTCCGTCATCATAATAAGGATTAATTGTGTAACGCGCGAGGATCATCCCTGTGAATTAATTATGTAACTGACGAGAATATTTTGTGCATTGAATGAGAGCACGTGTGTATAAGCAGGCCGCTGCTCGTTATGAGATTGAGCTGTTGTGGTCGAGCTACTATCAGGTAGAGATCGTGGCGACCTGATGGATGAATGACTGTGCCACGTGGCTGCTTTTGATTGGTTGGAGTATGTAGTACCCCTACATAAGCCCCCTCTTTTTAGGTCGGCTGTAAAAGTCGAGCTGAAAAGACTAAGGACTCTTATCGATGCTGATTTGTAGTTTGCTTTTTGAATTTGCTGACGTGGCAGTCATGCAGGCTTGTCTGCACTAATCATGGCGCTCTTACGAGAAAGTGGAGGATTTTCCTCGAGCAGCTAGCTGTGCAGTTATGGCAACTGACGCACTTCTTGCCTGATATAGTCTTTGCGTGGCACGTGGGTTGATCCGACGGTGGATGTGAATCGTTTGTGAAGTGGAAAATAACTGCAATGGAAGTGGATCGTCTGTTCGATCTCAGTCGTTCACCTTTTTCGAACTGATGGCTGGGATTGTACGAGCTGCAGTATTTAAACTATAGCTTTGTTGAGAAGGGTTTACCTTTTTCGCTTTCATTTGAATTGCTGTCGTTTTACTCTTGCGGTCTGAAGAACTTTGAGAGCTCGTGAGGTTAGTTTTCTTCTCTTTCTTTTCCTTCATCTTCTGTTTTCATTTCTGTTGCTTGAGAGAAATGTCTGATTTGAGTGACTCTCAAAATGATAACCTGAGTGGTGGTGGCGGTGAGGAGTATGAGTCTGAAAGGACTCATTCTGAACCCTTGTCGCCCGTTCATGGTGTGGACCCTGATAGCCCCCAGAGTAGCAGCTCTCATGGGGCTGACTCGTCTGACGAGGAGATGGTGGAAGGGGACAATGGTTCGATGTGTAGAGTAGTGAACCTTAAGTATGTAAATAGGCATTTTGCGTTTAGGAAGCAGTATGAGCTTAACTCAATTGAGCACCTGGAGATTAGATTTTTAGGAGATCGTTTACTTTCTGCTGAGTATCGACCTAAAAATCTTTTCTCGACTGTTTTTACCTTGACCCAATTCCGGGCTGGGCTGAGGTTGCCATTGTCTTCTTTGGTGGTCGACCTGTTGAATGCTATTGGTCGAGCCCCCTGCCAGATGAATGGCAATTTCTGGAGAAATATGAGGGTAATTGATGACCTGAATAGGCTGCATAAGTGGGACATCACTGTGAGAGATGTGTTGGACCACTTCAGCTTTAAACATTCTTCAAAGGCTGATTTTTCTGGCTATAACATGCAAGTTAGGCCAGAACGTTTGCCTTTGATCTATCCTGTAAGTAGTGAGCCATGGTGGAAAGATCCCATGCTGGTTACTGGGTCGATCATTGAAGGGAGTATCCAGTTGCGTCATGTGACTAGGAATGATGCTCGTAAGTTCCTGGTCGTTAGTCTTAGGAGAGTAGATGATTTTCCTTTTTCTGTATTTGATTATGTTGTGTGTTTTTGCAGCGATCAGGGACGATGATCTTGTGAGGAAGAACGATCTGAATTCAGCTTTGAACGGTTTTGGTTTCTTGTCTGACAAGCGTAAGATACGACTCTTACCCCATCTGAAGGAGCATTTTACTCCCAAAGGTGGTCCGAAAACAGTTGCGGACAAGCTTCAGAGGAGGAAGTCGCTGAGGAAGGCTCATATGTCTGTTGTACATAAAGGTGAGGCTGGGCGTTCTGCTGGCAGCTCGCGTGCTGGGGAGAAGGAACGAGCTGGTGGTAGCTCGAGGCCTGCTGAAAGAGAGCGGTCTGGTGTCGTTGTTCGGAGGTCGGAGAAGGAACGACCTGTGGAGAAAGAGAGAGTTGGTGGTAGCTCGCGCCAGGTGGAGGTAGTGGCGAGCCCCCTAGTCGTGTCTCCTCCGCCTTCATTTCCCAAACTGCCTGCCTTTTCTGGGCAGAAGAAGAGGTCTCATTCAGGTAACCTGAAGCTGTTGGAGCGGCCCATTGTGCCGACATCTGCTCTTGCCTCGTCTGGCAGAGCTCCTGAGATGTCTGCTGTGTCCAGGAAGACTGTTGTTCGGCCCTTGGAGAAAGGCAAGGGTGTGTCGTCTGTGTTTCGCCCTGGGCCGTTTGACTATTTGGACGGCCGTGGTGAGAGGCATGTCGTATATGATAACGACAGTGCTATTGACGACCCCTGCGTCGCCCGGGCTGTGAATGAGGGCATCGTTCTGGAAGCTGATGCTCGAGCTGTGAAGTCTCAGACTTTGTTGGTCACCTGCTCGAAGTTAAATGCGGCGCTGGCTTTGGTGAGTGTTGCCGTAATTATTATTTTCTTTGTTTCTGCTCAGTCGTCGTTGCCTAATTCTGCTTGCACTTGCAGGTTAATGCGAGCTTCCAGGAAGTGCGTCTTATCGCTGAAGTTGGTGCCCGAGCTGAGGTTGAGCTGAAGGAGCTGAACGAGAAGCTTGAGCAGGCGAGGAACGTTGCTGCTGTTGCGGAGTGCAAAGTGAGGGACAAGGATGCTCAGGTCGCAGCGTTGAAGGAGACCAATGAGCAGTTAAAGGAAAATTTGGCTGCTGCTAAGGCTTCTGCTGAACACTGGCAGAACGTAAGCCAGGAAAATGGTGCAGCGTGGCAGGCCTACTGTGAGCAACTGCAGAAAGCTTTGATGGGGTTGCCCGAGGGAGAGGAGACGCGAGGTGGGGCCGAAGAAACTTTGGCGCCAGCTCAGGACGCCTTGATGGGCCCTAGTGACCAGGTCGCTAGTGGCTGTATGGAAATTGATGGTTCCAACGACCAGCCAGCGCAGCAATGAACTAGTCCGGGTCCCAGCTTTCTTGTATTGGGTAACCTTGTGCAAAGTTTGCTACTTGCACTCCTTGTTCTTGCAGTACGTCTTCTTTGGTCTTCCTCTAAGCAGTCCTCTGAGTTTGTGAGCTTGAGAAGACAATTGTTTTTGTTTGTAGTTTTGTTGAACAGTATTAATCTTGATGAGTTTGTACTTAAGCCGTTCTGATCAGCTAGTTTCCAGGGAGTCCTGGTAGCTCGTTCAGAAGGCAGGTAGACGAGATGAATGGCTGCAAGCAGGACGGACTGAAACAGTTCTTCTTGTATGCCTTAGTTTAACTTTACTTTTGCCTGTAATGGTTAGAATCTCATGAAGTAAAAAGGAATTTCAATGATTTACCTTACATTGTTGTTCTAGTTACGTTGTCTGCTTGTATGAGTTTTGCAAACAATCAGTAATGATCTAAGTGCTGGACCTGTTGGTGGATGAGGTCGCATGCATGCTTGCTTGAATGTGCGTAGGTCGTGGGCTTGATATGACCAATGCACCAAGTTAAGTTGCAAATGTTTGAACTTAACAAAATTAAAATCATCAAAGGGACTAGAGTTTTGATAATTTGTAGGTCGAGGGATTAGACCTTTAAGAGCCATTCATGTTTGAGCTGAGATGAAGGCAAAGATGAGTTTATATATTGAAATATAATGAATAGATGCTTACA